>CM060906.1:70630198-71301270 GCA_030737815.1 Allium fistulosum
AATCTCCTAACATTCCATGCAATTATCGACACAATATTTTTAAAAGATACTCAAAAGGATATCTTTAGCAGCTACGATGAATAAATGGAGTCGCCATCTTCCGTGATTTAAGAATTCTTGCTAAATTTCATATATTCAGAATTCTTTATCCCCTTTCTTTCAAGTGGCTTTTTATTTTGAATTCTAAGTTGTTCATACCACATTGGATTTTTGATAATGTATTTTACTATAATTTGTCTTACTCTTTATTCTCTTCACTGGGTTTCGACATTATGTCTTGCAAATTCTTTGTCCTAGTTTTTTCTTTCTTCTATTAGCACAAGAGGAAGAATTTGATAGAAGTTTTACTTCTTTCTCTAACATATTTTCTGAAATGCATTGAGAATGAAGTAATCTTTCAGTAGAATAACTGCTGGAAGCATTCATAATATCATAATGTGATGACCCATATTTCGGAAGGTTTAAATCGACAATAATCCACACATGTCCAACTTAAACAATCCAGAACATAGATGATCAATGGGGTTAATTAAGAAAAATAAGGAAAGAAGAAGAAAACAAACACAGAATCTCGCAGTGGAATGACAAAATATAATAATCAAACAAACAATTTGTGAAGCTATTTACTGTACATTTGATTATAATTTATACAACATTTATCAAAGTTATATATACAACAGAACAAGTAAAATGCAGTAGAACAACATGATGCAGGGAATAATAATAGTAATAATAATATACCAAAATATTCATCTTCATCCTCCAGAATAAATCTTCAATAAGCTAGAAACTCAGGTCTGACCTGAGCGTAATGAAAAGACAAAACACTCGAGTCTGGACTAAAATATCCTTATGAGAGTCAAATCGATATCAAATAACATGAGTGTAATAGCGTCAGAGATGTTTACGGGATTTTACATCTTTTATCAAGTGTATAACGTGCGTGCAATAACTCAAGAGATGTTACAGGAATTTCCTTCTCTTAAGGATCCATCAAAGTATTTATATATAGTAGAATACGCTATCTATATAATGTCTAATCGGTAAAATAAATATTTTTCTTAGTGTTAAGGCTTTACATTAATCCCCCTTAACGCGTTTTTAGGCATTGTCGTATAGTTTGCATTTAGCACAACCAGTAGCACGTCGGTAGCTAGTGATGCGCTGTGATACGATAACACTAAACCAAAATCATAGAGGTCTCGTATAGGGATAAAAGTATGACAAGGCACGTGAGGCAATGCCCAAGGTAGGATACTACCAGTTCGGGTCGCAGGGCTAGTGGTAACGCATCGTAGCCACGACCGCCCACCGCGTCCATTCATCCCATATCGAGTCAGGGGAGGCTATCCCAAAATCAAGGTGCACCAATCGAAACCAACAACAAAAGTAATAATATGGACCAGGTCCAAGAAAATCGAAGAACGGATGTCCGCTAGGGGTAATTAGCCCACTTGGCCCTGTCAAGCCATCCTGTTTTAGTCATTTCAAATTGGCACAAGTGCCGGGGTCTATCCATCATCGTTCTCTTTCTTCAAATCCACCAAACGACGACAAATCCAATCACTTCGTTCTGGAGTCTCCTCCATGTATACCGTTGTTAAAGTGGTTCCAATATTGACAGAGAGTATGCCAATAGGAGGCCTCGGTCTCTTTAACAACCAAACCTCGTTTTACACACCAGTTGGTACACATTTCGAAAACAATTCATACTTGATATCAAAATATCATATTCGCTTCAATCAGTTTCATTTCGAAATCATCATATTTACTCAAATATAATTTCACTTCAAAAAATCATTTTCGCCTCAATATCTCGATTTCGCTTCCAAAATTGTTTCGAATTTCAATTTAGGTTATAACTTCATTTTAACCCAATTTGTATTTAATTCAATGATTCAAATATAACCTTCTAGCCTTGACCAGTTTGAATTTTTAGAAAATAGTTTGAATAGTTTTAAATAGTTTAAAAGGTTAATATAGCTTGATATAAAATAGTTTAAGTATTGAAAATGGTTTATATAATGAAATAGCTTGGAAAATCAAAATAATTTGAATATTTAAAAGATAGATTTTAATCAGTTTATATTAAAATAATTTATTTAAAAATAGTTTCAAAGTCAAACTAATTCAATTCCTAATCTTCCAATTCAAATCAATTTCAATTTCCATTTCAATTTAAATCGATTCATTTCGATTTCAATTCGAATTAACTTCGATTCCAATTTTAATTAAAATTGATTTCAATTTCGATTTCAAATTAATTCAATTTCACTTTTAATTCCAATTTGAACTAATTTCAACTCAATTCTCAATTTTTAACCATTTCGATTTATATAAATTCGAGTTCGATTTCAGAATATCGATTTAAATCACCGAATTCAAATTAAACTTCAATCTTCGAATTTAGATTCAAATCTTAAAATAAACTCCATTCTCGAGTCCAAATTTTATATATCCTATTATATTACTTTTACTTAGCAATAATTCAAAGTTCGAATGAAAGTTCAAATCTTTTAAAACAAATCAACTTCCAGAATTCAAATCATATTTCGGTTATAACTTCAAAGCCTCAAATTTCATTTTTAAACAATTTCGTTTAACAAATTCTGATTCCAACATTTTGATCTCAATTTCAAAAATAATTCGATTTCCATAAATTCGATTTTTTCTTCTTTAAATCAAACTCGGTTAAATAATTTCAAATCAAAATTTTTAAAACCATTTAATTTAACCAAATCCGGTGTCCATATATAATTTTCTATCCTATGGCTAAGTGAATCAGTTATTTCACTTTAATTCAGGGATGGATATATATCATTTCAATCCAAAATAAATGTCATAGGTATATATCATTTCAACCTATTTCTTAATTTATTCGAAATAATTCGATTTATAGTTTTATATACTGTAAATAATATACAGGATGATAACAGGATATATCAAAATAAATAAACATCCAAATCATCCAAAATATCAATCATTAGCATCCGTCACAATCAACATCCAAATCAGTCAAAATATCATAGCAATTTACTCATTATCAATAATCGTGAATTTAACTAGCAATTTAATTTCCATTTCAAATTTGATCTGTCAATTCAAATTCCTATCATTTTAATTCATCAATTTTAAATGTCAGTTAAATTTACCAAACATAGTCGATAAATTTAAATCACTTCACGATATAAATTTAACTAACATAAGAAAATTTAGTACTTCGTGAGCGTTATAAAACACTCATCTTTTATTTGAAACTGAAAATTTCTCGGCTTCAAATAAATTTCAAACCAACTCCACGACGTTAAATGAAGATTGACTGATCCATTGCTCTGGCCCGGAGCGTCTTCCTTCTTGACCCCAAGTAAACCTGTAACTGACTCAAAGCATAATGCTTGGTGACTAGAAGTAACTTGTAAATACGCTAATCCATCAAAGACCTGAAGCAAGCCCTTCTCTAACCCGAAGTAGCTTGTCTGAAAACCCGAAGTAAGCCTAGGGACGACTCGAAGCAAACCCCAAGCAACTTGAAGCGACTCGATTTTCGTCGAAACCATATTTTAAGTATTTTGCACTGCTTTTCCATCGACTATGCTATATCTTGGCCTCATGATCATTTTTATTATCTATGACAATCCAACTTCGATCATTATGCAGTCAAGTGGGTTAAATCCGCCTGTATGTTGCCTTGCCAAAAGGCGGGTTAACACTAGGCTTCTCATAAGTGAACCAAAGCATGAAACATGAAATCGTATTAACCAGGTTTTCTTCTCAAGTTAAAACAATTGTTTTGGATAAAGATTATTGTTCTTAAGCATGTTTTATCAAGAAGTACCATCAAAATTTAAAATCTGTCAAATGTTTGTGCATTTATATAATTCATTTCTTTTTAAAAAAGTTCAAAATAATGTTGAATTGTTTCTTAGAAATTGATCAAGTCTATAGTAATTCAGAATCTCTTTCATTAACTCAAGATGACCTTCCTCTTCATTGTCTTCACTGACTAATATTGCAAAAATATTGATGGTTATCAAGCTATGGCTGCTTCAGATGTCCGTTTGAAATTGTCTTCATTGTCTTCACTAACCAAAAATTTAGAATACTCCTTAGGTTTGACTGTGGAAATGGATTGGAGGCTGAACTTAAAATATTTGAAAGTGTGCTTGACTTTCTTTTTTATATTGTATTTCGGCAAAATATCGATAGTTTTTAAATAGAGAACTACATCGTATACCTCAAATAGATCGCTTTCTGAGGCTGGGTCGTTGTCGTTGTGTACAAGTTTTC
Source organism: Allium fistulosum (assembly GCA_030737815.1). NCBI lineage: Eukaryota > Viridiplantae > Streptophyta > Magnoliopsida > Asparagales > Amaryllidaceae > Allium > Allium fistulosum. Next base: position 70,634,486 of record CM060906.1, read on the forward strand.
GGTTTGCTTGTGCTGGCATGTTCACCCCCAGTTGCACCGGCAGTCAGTTTAAAAGGTGGCAATATTATTATTTTTAGCTTAATAGAACATCATTTTTTATATACATCCAAAAAGTTACTGAAATTCACCCCACTTCAATTTATCCATCTTGAGATCAGCAATATTTTGCTGGCTGCAATGCTTATTTTTACTAAGTAATGAATTGCAAAACGAAACATGTGTGTTTTCACTAGCAATCTGATGTTGAGTTGGTAATTTGAAGAAACTTGTAGACTGCACTGGGTTTAGAGTTGTTTTATATACAAATATGCTAACTGGATTGATATAACTCTCAGTGTTCATTTTATTAAACTTACTTTATGTATTTTTATTTTCCTAGAGTCTTGCTAAGGACACCATCAAATGTCCATAAAATCATTATTTTTTTAAATTTTTTGAAATGTTTAAGGGAAAGAAAACTAAATGGTGCCCTTAGCAATACTATACTCTAACATGATTTACCAATGATTGAGCCTAATAACCCCGACCCATCAAACATTAGGTTAATTCAAACAAAAGGTCCTATTATTGTTGCCCTTCATGGCTTTTCATTGCTTCAATTTGTGTAGTTTCGGGTATCATCATTATGCAAAAGCACGAGAGGTGGTTTTAATGACATCTTTAATACTATATTATAGATAGTGAGATCGAAAAGGCAGCTGTACTTGCCATCGTACTGACTGCATGCTTTTAAGGAGGCTCCTCAAATTTCAATACACTTTATGATGCTGACGTGCTGAAAGAGAAGCAGAAGCTACTATACAAGCATTTTTAAGAAAGATTGCAGAAGCAACAGTTGTTTGTTAACTACAACCAAGGGTCTTACTTGAGGTCTTCGTAATTAAGCTAATGAACCAGAAGATGTGTTCAGTGCTTTATTCTTCCTTGTTATCGTACGTGATCATAATGGGATTCACTTGTTTTCTTCTTTCTTCTACTGTTTTACTGATTACATGTAAATTGGTTCCAATTTTGAACCCATCGGCGTTGTAATGCTTTGTTTTTTATTCTATCAACCAGAATTATTTTTACCAGGTTTATAACTACTGAACTAGCAACTTTGTCCGAAGCAACAACACTTGAAGTAGCAGCACCTGAATAATTGGTTAGTTTCATTTTCATTACGTTTTATTTTGACTAATAGCAGTTTAATTATTTCCCCTGGAATTTGTTTTCATACTACCTTGTTTTGCTATTTGAGTTGTTACATGTACATTTATTACTTGAATTTATGTAATTATTTTATTAACTATAAATTTAAACTCGGCTACTTTGTTAACTAAATGGAATAGCGATTACTGACTAGAAGACATGAATTATCATCAAGCTCATTTTTCGCTTATCTTATGGAACAACTTGCGCTCTATCTCTAAGTGTGCAAATATTACTTGATAAATAATATTGGTATTCCAACCTTTTGCATAATTACATATCTCTTTTGTAGATCTGCACCTTAATTATTCCCTTTACTTTGCTATATAGGCACACAAAACATTCCTTTGCTATATGGAAGATTGCCAGCTAAAGTTGCTAATAAAATATATGTTTTTATGCATTTGAAGTGTACGCTATTATTAAGTATATTTTGTTATATATGATATAAATCTAATCTTTGTTTTGATCATGTAAATGTATATTGAATTGAGGTGTGCGGGAAAGCACTAACTACGCAAAAGAGATGCTGTCGAAAATTCATGAAATCCGATAAGTTTATAAAAATCAACAAAGTTTATAAGAATTAACTAAGATAATCAAGTTTTATAAAAATTAAATAATTTTCTAAAAATTAATTAAGTTTTATAAAATTAAATTAATATCTAAATATTAATAAAATTTTATAAAATTTAAATAAATTTATGAAAATTAACTAAGTATAAAAAGTTAACTAAGATAACTAAGTTATATAAAAAATAATTAAAATTAAAAAAATTTACTTAATTTATAAAAATTAACTAATTTTTATAAAAGATTACTACATTATTAAGTTTTATACAAATTTAACTAGATTAACTGAAAGTTTGTAAAAATTAACTAATTCTTATAAAATTTAACAAGTTATATAAAAATTAACTAAAATTATTTAACTAATTTATAAACTAAGTCTTATAAATATATAACTAAGTTAATTAAGTGAATTTTATAAAAATTAATTAAAGGATATAAAAATTAATTAAGTTATATAAAAATTAACTAAGTTAATTGAGTTTTATAAAAATAAAAAAAAATTAATTTTTTTAATTAAGTTAACTAAAGTTTATGAAAATTAATTTAGTTTTATAGAAATCATGTTCTCTATTTTGAAACCTTTGTTAATTGTTATAAAAATTGACTAAGTTAACTAAGTTTTATAAAAACCAATTAAGTTTATAAAAATTAACTAAATATAAAAGAAGAAGAATAATATAATATTATAATAGTAGTAGTAATAAAATAATAATATAATAAATTAACAAAGTTTAAAATAAGTAACTAAGTTAATTAAGTTTTATAATAATTAAATAAGCTAACTGTTTTTTTAAATTAAATAAGTTTATAAAATTTAATTAAGTTTTATAAAAATTAGTTTTATAAAAATCATGTTCTTTATTTTGAAATCTTTATTAAATTGTTATAAAAATTGACTAAGTTTTATAAAAATTATCTAATTTTTATAAAAATTAACCAAGTTAACTAAGTTTTATAAAATTAGTTAAGTTTATAAAAATTAACTAAATTTAGAAGAAGAATAATAATAATATAATATACATAATAATAATAATAGTAATAAAATAAAATAATAATATTAATAATAATATAATAATAATAACAACAACAACAACAAAATAACTAAGTTTAAAATAAGTAATTTAGTCAATTAAGTTTTATAATAATTAAATAAGCCAATTGTTTTTTAAAATTAAATAAGTTTATAAAATTTAGTTAAGTTTTATATAAATTAATAAGTTTATAACAATATACATGCAATTATTGAATAAAGTATTTTAAACAAAATTTACATCCATTTCAGGAAATTCCATATGTTATTGATATCGTTTCCATATGATTATATAAATTAACTAAATTTTTTAAAATTAACTAAAGTTTATATAAGTCAATTTAATTTTATAAAAGTTAACCAAGTTAATCAAGTTTCATATGAATTAATTAAGTTCCATATAAATTAATTAAATTTATATAATTAAGTTTCACACACACACATATATATGTATGTATAGTTATAATTGCTAATTGTTGAATTTCTTTTTCATAGGTAATTCTCCATCTATGGTGCATACAAATGGCAACATGTTGCGGTATATTAGCGGTTTGAAGTTCTTTTGAAGTAACAACTTTTTTGGTTTGCACATTTAATCGTCATGTGTAGTACGATCTTTTATCACTTGTATTATTTACACTTTTAATGTAATGTTCATTAAATATTACGACATATTATGCATTATTCTATGTGAATGTCAAATGGTTAGTTATTTTCTTTTAATGTGATCTATATGATTGTGTGAAATAATACATTGTGTTTATGTAAATTTGTCGATTATAGTATGATATTGGATATGTACGTACTACAAAAATGATTATTAAAATGCCGTTAAAGGATTTGATAGCGTTTTTAAAACGCTGTTAAAGGATTTAATAGAGTTTTTAAAACGCTATTAAATCCTATAACAGCGTTTATGAAACGCTATTACAGTTAGTACTAGCATTTTATGACCGTTGTGCACCAACGTGTCATTATAATAAAGGGTTTTTATAGCATTTTAAGAACGCTATTAATAAGACTTTTTATAGCATTTCGAAAATGCTATAAAAGACTTTTTTATGTGTTTCTTATGTTGCAATAATAGGTCATTGACTTAATACAACTTGTTTATTTACAGTGTTTATAAAAATGCTATAAAAGCCTTTTGTAGCGTTTTTTAAACGCTATTAAAGGGTCGTTTTGTTGTAGTGGATATCGACTTATGGAATAATGTATTTCGTATGAAATACCCCCGTGATTCAAGTGTCAGACACATTAAAATCACATTATACGTACATTTACATATGTATTTATTCCTTAAGTCTATTTGGGTTTCTTTATTGTTTCACCTTTATTTTATATACTCATATTATATAAGTTTCATTATTATATAATTTTTATATTTTAATTAGCTTATACAATAATCTTATGTATAACATTTTATTAATTAAATCTTATTTAATTAATTTTAATTAATTAACTCTTTAATTAATTTTAAAATAGTATTCCAATACAACTTTTATATTGGACATATCTAATATATCTGTTATAGTAAGACACATATATCTTATATATATGCATATTTTTAGTTAATTAACTAACCTTTATTACTTTATTAATTAAAAAAAATTAATTTAATTATATTAATTTCGAAAATTTATCTTATATACATACATGTATGCTTATGTTATCTGAAACACTTTAAAATAACATAACATATATCAACATACATAATACACGCATATAAATATTAATTAATTAACTCGAATAATTAATTTATATTATTAATCTTATTAATAATTTTAAATTTCGAAATTAATTTACATAGTTCCAAACATTTTGAAAATTTATGTTATATTATAACCTTCTATAACAAACATTTTTTATTTTAAATTTAATTTTTAAATTTAAAATCTTGTCTTAATTTTCAAAACTATTTTGAAAATTAGCTCAAGGCCCAATTAAATTGGGCCTATTCTGCTAGGGGTAACCTTTGGGCTTACTCCACCTTTCAGGCCAAGTTGGTAACTAGGTAGGACAGGGTACTTGATTACCCAATTCCAATCCTAGACTTTACCATTTTAGACACCGTACTTAGTGGGCAAGCTTAATAGTTAGCCCTAACATGACTTTTTAGATCGCCCTAACATGACTAATTCAGACCGCATAAGCTATTAGGCTCTGATTGTTAGTCTTGGACCATCCCACAGCGGAAGAAATGGGTGAAATTTAAAAAATTTACCATTTTGGATCGTTAACGGGCATATGAAGTCTAAATGCATTTAGATCTTATCAAAATTTTCTTTTAAATTAAATCAATATTTTATTCAATATGGTAATTTAAGGAACTTCAAAATATACAAATGTATGCGATATGATGAATGTATCAAATACATTCATTTATGTCAAGTGTAAGTGCGGTGTATAAGTGGTGTATATATGTATAAATGAAACATGTAAAAATAAATTAAGAGAAGGAAATTATTTGTTTTCCTCTGTTACAGTATTCAATTAATAAAGGGAAGATACGACAGAATATGAAAGGAGAGAAACATATCATTTCTTTCAACATTTAACTATGAAAATCAATACATTAAATGACTTTTGTTACTTATCAATCAAATCTACACATGGATATGATGGAATATGAAAAGAGGGAAGCCTATCGTTTCTTTCACCGTTTAACAGTGACAATCAATAAATTAAATGACATTTATTACTTATCAATCAAATCTGCACATGGATATGATAGAATATGAAAAGAGGAAAAACTTTCATTTCTTTCACCATTTAGCTGTAACAATTAGTATATTAAATGACATTGATTACTTATCAACAAAATCTACACATGCCTTTGTTGTCTAAATTTATTAATGAAATATATGCATACATTCATAATAATTATGGATGCATACATTCATAATAATTATGGATAAATACATATATACAAAGTGAAAATCTATTGGTTGTTTTAACTAATTTCAAATCCTAAATTAACATTAATAGAAAAAATTCCAATTGAAAAAATGTTTAACAAAAAAAAGTTTACATTATTGCTCATAATCTTTGTACAAATTTGATTTAAGCAAAATATTTCACTACTAGAAAAGGCTGAAATACCGACAACAACTAGCGATGGCTTCCGATGGCCGATTTCCGATGGGCCGTCGGCGGTGGTCGGAAACCGTCAGAAATTCGCAAATTTCAGGCCTCAACCATGACCTTTCTTCCTCATTTCTTAGTACGCACCAAAAAAAACCCCCCTAAATCCCAATTTCAAGCTTCCAGTCCCCAAATTCAAGTTTTCGGATCCTCCATTGCTGCCTAATCACACTTTGTTGCTTTCAATCTCAAGTATAATCTCTTATTTTCGCGAAAAATCTAATTTTACCCTAAATCAAGATTTGCATAAGTTGATAAATTAGGGTTAATTAGTGATTCTAATTGTTTCTAATAGCCTAATAATGGTTTATAGTATCCCATGCTATACCTATTTCATTTGTTAGCATGAAATTGTAAAGAGTAGGTATAATTTGTGATTTGTGTGTATGTGTAAACCATTATATATGTGTTGTTTCTACCATTGTCTTGTGTTAATTGGAATAAGCAATAGGACTTGAAAACAAGTTACTTATTGAAAAACAAAGATATCTTATTCGATAAAATACGCGGAATAATGTGGTAAATTAATAATTTTTGGAAATATATAAATTAGTAAATTTTCAACCGTTTACAAACAATAATATATTACATAATAATTAAGAAGACGAACTATAAAACTTCCACTTTTTGTATAAACTACTTTTTTATTACGTCCTTTAAAGAGTTTTTGGCCTCGTACGACAAGTGTTGTACGTGATTGTTATATAACTATTCGTTTTTGTCACAAAACGGACATTTACATTCATCTGGTATAATACTTGTTGGATTTGTCCCTGTATTGGACAAGTTATAAACACAGTAAACAATTGCATTTCGTACATTATTTCGTTTTAAACGGTTCACAAAATTTTGCCGTCGCTTTTCTTTTTTGTTTCCTATGTACACACATTTGTGTACAATGCAAGAAACAAAGGGGAAGTGCTGTCAAAATTTGGTTGAATTGTTTAAAACGAAATAAAGTACGAAATATAAGTGTTTACTATGTTTGTAATGGGAAGTAGGATGACTGATCAGCAAAAAAGAAAACCATAAACCAACATTTCAATATTGTATTCTTAAGTGGGGTAAAATTGACGCGTATAAGTTTATGTATCAATATATTGAAAAATAAAATGTCAATTCGTAAAATGGCCAATATTAATTTTTGAATTTGTGACATATTTTTTTAAATAGGAAAAATGATCAATTATTTTGTTGATCGGAGGAGATGGATGTATCAAAGAAGGGGATTGAGAGACTCAATAAAGGAAGATTTTTATAATGATATAAACGTATTTTTGAATTCGCTTTAAGTAATACTGGAGACGATGTAGAAATTCATTGTCAGCGTAGTAAGTGTAAAAATTTGAAGTATTTGTTACCCGATATTGTGAAAGTCCATTTGTGCAAAAACGGTTTCGTGCCGGAGAATTATGTTTGGGATCGTCATGAAGAAGTTGTAGCACACAACTTCTGCAGAGTCTGAATTAGAGATTGCTGGTAATAAAATTGTTATGACGAACCGTATAGGAAATATGGTTGAAGATGCAGCACGATCAATGGTCCCTACGGTTGAAGTTGATGACGACGATATAAATGTTGAAGAACCAAATATTGAAGAAAAATATTTTTACGATTTATTGGATGCTGTTAAGAAACCTCTTTGGGTTGGTTGTAAAAGCGGCACTCAGCTATCGGTAACCGCAGAATACATTGCGATGAAGTCAAAATACAATATCACCAAAGCCAGATTTACAGTTGTTGTATAAGCTGCAAAACGACATATGCCGCCAGATAATTTAATGTGTGAAAATCACCATGAGGTTAAAAAACTTATGTCGGCTTTTGGTTTACCTAATCAAAAAATAGATGCATATTTAAATGGCTGCATGTTGTTTTGGAAAGAGAACATCACTCTTAAGAAGTGTAGAATATGTAACGAGGAAAGGTACAAACCAAGAAAAAAGAATGGAATGGAAGTTCTAGACAAACGTATGCATTATTTGCCCATCACTCCTAGAATTCAAATATTATACGCACCTCTGTAACTGCACCTCATATGAGATGACATAGTGTGAGAATAGATGAAGAAGGTACGTTGACACATCCAACCAATGAAGAAGCATGGAAGCATTTCGACAAAACTTATCACAATTTTGCAGCGGAGAGTCGTAATGTTAGACTTGGATTATGTACGGATGGTTTTTCACCATTTTCTCAATTTGGTGCTAAATATTTATCTTGGCCCATTATCATCACACCTTATAATTACCTCCGTGGATGTGTATGAAAACGCAATATATGTTTCTTACTCTTGTCGTTCTTGGCCCCGACGATCCGACACAAGGAATCGATGTTTATTTACAACCGTTGATTGAGGAGTTAAAAACACTGTGGAACGAAGGAGTAGAAACATACGAGTTTCAAAGGGAAAAAAATCGTATGTTTGCTTCTTTGTTTGTGGACTATAAGTGATTTTCCTGCATATGCAATGCTTTCAGGATGGAGTACATCCGGTCGTCTAGCTTGTCCTTATTGCATGGAAAAAACACGGGCATTTTCTTTACCGAATAGTAAGAAAATTTCATGGTTTGACTGTCATTGATGTTTTCTCCATGTCAATCATCCCTTCAGAGGAGATAGAAAAAACTTTTTAGCTAATAGAGTAGAAATTAGACAACCACCAACGATATGGTCAAGCGAAGACATATACAAACTTGTAAGGTACTATCCAAAGATATATGAAATTGGAGTGAAAAGAAAAATTGTTGGTAAATCGACTATTCATAATTGGTGCAAACAAGGTATATTTTGGGAGTTGCCTTATTGGAAAGATCTTCTGCTTCGTCATAATATTGATGTGATGCACAACGAGAAAAATGTATTTGATAATGTTTTTAACACAATTTTGAATGTCAAGGGGAAGATTAAGGACGATTTGAAATCAAGACGCGATATACAAGAATTATGCAAACGTCCCGAGCTTCATATGAAACCAAACGATGGTAAAAATCCCAAAGCGTGTTATGAGTTAGATAATAATCAAGTTAAAGTTGTGTTAAAATGGTTGGAAGAATTAAGATTTCCTGATGGGATTTCATCAAATCTTCGTAGATGTGTTGACTTTAAAAACGGTAGATTGAGTGGAATTAAAAGCCATGACTATCACATAATGATGGAAAATTTATAACATGTTGTATTCAAAGAACTATTGCCCTTAAAGGTTTGGAAGGTAATAACGAAACTTAGTCTGTTTTACAAAGAGCTTTGTTCGACTACGTCAAAAGTGCAACATTTACGTAAACTTGAAGAAGATATTCCTATATTGCTCTGCAAATTGGAGAAAATATTTCCACCGGGTTTTTTTAATGTAATGGAACATTTACCTATTCATCTCCCATCTAAAGCATGACTTCGAGGTCCCGTGCAATATGGATGGATGTATCCATTCGAGTAGTATGAAATACGTTACCTATTAATTTAATTACATTCGAAAGTTAAAGTTAATGTAAATTAATTCTGCATAGATACTTGAATCATCTGAAGAAAAAACGTGAGGTAAAAAGCACGAGTTGAAGGTTTGATATGTAAATCTTACATCGACGAAGAAGCTTCGTTCTTTTTCTCTCACTATTTCAATGACCATGTGAACATATCATTTGAAAGTGTTCCACGTAATGATGAAGGCGACGAACAAGAGTCCTCTCAAACAATGTTATCTATTTTTATACAACACGGTCGACCTTTTGGAAAATGTGTAGAAGTATGGTTAGACGATAGAGATCTTCATGTAGCACACACTTATATTCTTCTTAATTGTGCTGAGGTTGCACCATTTGTTAGGTAATATGAAATAATATTTTTGATTTATTCATTTCAATAATACATGCGCATGTAGAATTAATGCTGTGCAGTTAATGCCCTGATATATCCCCGCTATAACTCCGATATATCTTATAGCGGATTCCTACCGCTACGACTTTTCCATATATCCCCAACATATAGCCTTTCCGCTTTAATCCCCGCTATTTCTGCTATATCCCGTTATTTCCGCTATATTCCGCTATTTCCGCTATATCTTCTATAAAAAATTGGATTGAAAAATGATATTTATACGCTATAAAAATTATGAAATTAATTAATTTCACTGAATTTTTGATATATGTTTAGAAATGATAATACTCTAATATTCTACTAAATTAAATTAAGTTATATAACAGTTTTACGTTCATTTACAATACATTTGCACATATTTTTATTCAAAATTATTTTTGTATTAATTATAATTCAATTGAATGTTAATATTTCACATAATTACTATCTATATATTTGTAAAAACAACAAGTATGGGATTTATATGCTATTTTAGAGTAATCCGATATATCCCGCTATATCTTCGCTACATCCCCGCTATGACTTTTTGCACCTCTACCGCATTGAATCCACCGAGCGCTTTAACTGCACAGATTTAATGCAATATTTTATTCATATATGCAGTATTAATAAAAGTGCACATCCACACGAAGATCTCAATAAAGAATTTTCTGATTGGTTTTCAAAGTACGTTTATGAACAGAGAAATTGTATGGTCGACGAAGGATTGAAACATCTTGTGTCGGGACCAAAAAGAAATGTCAAGACATATCCAATATATTTCGTCAATGGATATAAATTTAACACCAAAGAATTCAGTGCAGAAAAATTAACTAATAATACATGTGTATTTGTTAAATGTAGTGATGATCCAAAAAATCATATAGATGATTTTTATGGCGTTTTAACTCAAATTTTGCAACTGACATATTTCTCACGACTTGTGGAGGATGTGTTTCTGTTTAGATGCAATTGGTTCAGCAATATTCCAGGTTCTGAAATTAATGTGCACAAGGATTATAATCTTATTGAAATAAAGCACACATCGCATTATCGCAAGTACGATCCTTTTGTAGCACACACTCCTTATCCGTCTCTAAAAAGAGATAAAGCAGATTGGTCGGCAGTTTTTAAAACAAAGGCAAGATTTACGTTTGATGGGAAGAATATTCCAGACGAACAAGCTTATCAGGCGGACCTTGAGCAAAGCAACGAAGTAATAACAACAGACAATCGTACTAATTTTGGACCTTTGAACAATGAATCAAACGTTTTGGTAGAAGTATTTGTGAGTAGGGAGGAAAATAACGTAGAATATGAGACCGAATATGAATCAGAAGACGGTGAGAATTGATATAAATATTATGTTGAATTCTTAAGTATTATGCAGTTTATGTAATTGATGAGATTTACTTTGCAAGTTATGTAATTTATGTCATTTACGAAACCGAATCTGCTTATAGTCATTTACATCATTTATATCATTACCATTTCTGTCATTTATTTAGCAATTTATGTTAAAAATGCAATGTATTCTGCTTATCGTCGGAATATGAGACCCAATCTGAATCAGGTATATTTTGCACTTTATGTACATTATGTCATTTAACAATAAAATATATTTCATTATTATGCTATTATTTTCTTTTCAAATGATGTGTCTGTGACAGGTATCATGTCGTCCAGAAGGAGAAGTTCTTCCTATTCATCAGAAGGCGATGGCAGCAGCCCATCGCTGCCGCCACAGCGTCCCGCTATGTATCTGGTACCTAGAGCGGAGGGGTAAGTATTAAACTTTTTTCAGCATCTTAAATTTTGTGTACGATATAATAATCTGTATCATATTTAACATAGGGTGTTTGACCTACAGCCGCCAGCTGTAGTTCTATCAGTTTCGAGAGATTCGTATAAGAGTAGGATGACGGCTTGTTGACCCAAGTAGGATAATATCCCTTCCCACATCCTGGAGTGTATATGGAAGGATTTTATTGTAAGTGTAATCTTCTGTTTTCCACTCTTAATTTTTTTGTCGCTTATTTATTGTTCACCTTTTATTGTTTAATTATTTGTCGCTTGTTATCATGAAATGTAGACCGCAGTCGACGTACAATCAGATGACCTGCAGCTGGTACGACACTACTGGATGCAGAAGATGAGGAAGAATTACCGGGATTCTATGTCAACTGTTAAGCATAAAGGGCAAAAGCCGAACTGGATGGGAGCGAGTGTCTGGGAAGGGTGGCTGGCGCATTGGGATAGTGACGAAGCGAAGGTAAGTATACTAAACTTTTATTAATTATTTGATTGATACGTAAATATCAAAAAATATTTGGTAAGTAAATAATGTATTGTTTATTTAAATGTACAGGCAGAGTCGGAAAGAAACTCGGTAAATAAGAGCAGAAATCCTACCACTCATCGAGGAGGGTCCAAGTTGTTCCAACAATGTCGCCAGGAGTTAGTAAATTCATTAAATATGTACTGTAAACAGTTATTGTGCTGTATAATTTTGAATATACAATAATAGTACATAATAATCAATTTCAGGAAGCTGAGGCGTAGGGTCCCGTATCGTGCATGGATGTATTTATCCGTACTCATGCCGTCGAGCATGTAAATCAAGACGGGACTGTTTCATATACATGGCATGATGATAAATCGCGGGCGAGCCGTGTAAGCATATTTTAGTTTATATACTATTAGTAATTGTTTTAATTATTAAAGCATAATGAATTAAGATATCATGCTATTAATTTCAAATGTATTTTTATTTGTTCACGTGGGCAAGGTTTGTGGAACAACGGCAGAAACTCTTGGAGGAAACTGGTCGAGAGCAGCTGACTACGGACGAGGAGGATGTCATTTTTGAGTCAGTCATGGATCCACCTTCACGGAACAGGCATTACGGCTTTGACAATCAAGTGATAATGAATAATATATTAAGATATAACATTTTAGTAATCTTTCAGTTCTAAAGAACTTCACATCGTCTTAGTTTCAATAATAAGTTTATAGATATAACAATTAACATATTATGCTGTAGCATTGATAGTAAGATTATAGCAATTGAACTTTTACTAAATTAAATATGTATTGCGGGGAAGACAGAGGAGAGCCAGCCAAACCAGAGCTCAGATCAATCAAGCAAAGATCAAAGAGTTGAGAGCTAGGGTAGCGCAGCTGGAGGAGCAGAACCGTCGGCAGGCCATTGAGATGACACAGCTGCTGGACCAGCGTATTGCTGAGTACATGCAGCAGATGGTGGCCGCTCATCTTCAAATGGTTCTGGAGGTTCTGGAGGTGATTGATAGGAGTGATAGGTATGTTTTTTTGTTTTGCGTCATTGTTTAGTAATTTTTGACGATACATTGAGTTGGTGAAGTTGGATACTTTGAAATGTTGTGTATATTATTTGATGATACATTTGGTGATGATAATTTTGACATTTGGGAGTTGATGGTGGGGAGTTGATGAAGGATTGGTGTATATTTTTTACAACGAGATGTATGTACATTATGTTAACAAGTGTTGGTTTGATTTTATGCGAGTTATGCTCGGTTTATTTCTTTATGTGATTTGATTATATTTGTATGGTTTGATATTATATTGAATATCTAAATTAGATATGTGCTTGTGTGTGAATATATTATGTTTCTGGATTGTGTATGGTAGGCTAGAATGCTGCAGAAAATGCAAAAAATAGTTTTAGGATTTCCAACGGCTAGTGACGGCCTGTAGGTCAAAATTTTCCTACGGCTTCCGATGGCTTGTGGCGGCAGTATACCAACGGCTTCCGACGGCTAGTGATGGTTTTTTTGCACTACCGTGATCGTCCACGTGTCTTCGACGACCGTCTGGAGCCGTCGGTCTGTCTGTTGGTAGCCGTCGAAAATATTACGACGGACGTTGTTGGAAATCGTCGGAAAAACTGTGCGGCGATGGGTATAGTTGCGACGGCTTTTTGTGTCGGTTACCGACGGTTTCCGACAGCTGCCGACAGCCGCCAGCCGTCGAAAATTGTACGTTTTCTTGTAGTGTTTATAATATATATAACAATAATTAAAATTTAATAATTTGGACCTGAAAGCATTTATTTACACAATGTAGCATATGGTATATGTGTATATACATTTGTACAAAAGGTTTTTGGTTTTAAAGTTAAAAGTTTTCATTAAATTTTTAATTTAGGAATGAAACAATACATCAAACTTTACACAAAACTTTAAATATAGAAAACCACAAATAATTAAAATTTGCACTAAAGTCCATTCATTAATATTAAATCAAGGTATCCACTTTTGTTTTAACAAGGATTGTAACAATTATACAAAAATTTAACATATGTAATTAAAATCAGATTCAAGGAATGGTAAATAACTTAACACATATATTTATTTATTTATATATAATCCATTAGCATTTGAATAAGCAAAGATTATCTCATAGTATACATAAATCTCATTCAAATTCAATTTTTAATTTCATAACTATCAATAATAAAATAATAGAAATTTAAATAAGGTAGGCATGCGTAAATTTGTGATAAGAAATTACAGATCCAAACAACACAGAGAATGATGACAATTTATCAAAAGTAATATGAGATCCAATACATGTCGATTTATCATAAACATACATTAAAAGGAAACGATAAACAAACATAGATCAAAATAATAATAAAATAAACATGTAAATATCGAATTATACGCATATATAATTACATTAGAATGAAGCATGTAGAAACACCTTGAATGATAGAAGAATATCTAGATCTGATTGATCACTCTCTCTAGATCTGATAAGCCTTGCTCTTCATCACACCTTAATTTGTGGCTTCTCCTCAAATTTCAAAAATCATCCTCCCACTTTGCAAGAGAAGAATGAACCTTCCTTTTTAATTTAGTTTGATGTTGATTTGATTTTTTTTGATGTTTTTTTTCTTTTGGATGAAGTTTCAGCCATGGATGAATGATAGAAAAGAGGGAAAAAAAAGAACAAAAATGAAAGTCACGTTCTGTTCTCTATACTTTCAAAAATGAGGAGGTTTTGTTTTTAATAGAATTAAAGGAACCTTTTCCTATTCTCCTATTAGAACTTCCTCCTTTATTTCCTATTTTTAAATTTCAATTAATCTCATTAATTGATTTCCTCCTCTTACCATTATATGGCTGATCCAAGCACATTCCAAATATGCAACTTTTCCAAATAAAAGAAAACAACTTTTATGTAATTATTTTATTATTTAAAACATGTTAAAATTTTACCGATATCACATATCGATATATGCAAATATAACTTTTATATGCATTAAAATAATTACCAACAACATTCAAAACATCAAATAAATTAATAATAATTTATATTTCATAAATATTAATTATTTTAAATAGTTTGCAACGTTTTACAAACTAATTAAATTGTGTGGTTTTCGGAGAAATCACAAATATGATTGTGCGACTCAGAGGTGTGAATTCAATCAGCGATTAATATTGAACAATTCAAATATGAATGTCCACACGTCACTTATCAGGTGGTATGATAATTTGGCTGAATTCATCGCTGACAGGTCTTTTCGGTAAAATCAAATTTTACTTATTATAAGCGGTACCTGGTAATGACAATTATTTACACCAATTCTCTTCATCAAAACTATATCATATTAGGACTTATGGAATTTGGTAATGGTCAAAATTCCAATATCGTCCACATACAACTTTATAGTCCAAACACAAAGTCCTTGGTTCAATAATAACAATTATTATTAACCGAAATGCTCTGGCCAGAGACTTTGATTTTGAGTTGACTTGAGTTGACCATGATACTATACCCATATAACTGAGGAGACGAATCCTCGCTTGAATAGTGCTTCACTTCCAATACTTCCACTCGACCCAATTATAGTCACTCGATGGAACGCCATGCCATGATTTGACTATAATCAAAGCGAAGCTTTCATATTGAAGATCTACAGTATTCTCAGGTCGAGAGAACTGTGTAAATCAGTCACATCGATATTTTCTGTTTGACCTTAGCTATATTAACCAACAGAAAATTATAGAGTGAGTCGTTCCATAGTTATCCAATAACTATCAGTACGTAACCTATAGGTGCCCCCAGCAATCATGAGTAATACACTGCCCAACATTTGGAGAGCGTTACATATTCTAGTCTCAACGGATACATCGATATCTAGTCTCAATGCATCTTGACTAGGAACATTTAAAATGATATATTTGTTTTATTGTGATAAATTACTCATGGTTACAACACTTTGTAACTACTATCACAAAATATGCCATTTATGGATTTCTATTAAATATACTTTTAATTAAATTAATTAATTAATATAACCACATTATATCAAGTATATAATAGAAAGAAACACGTTTATTACGAACAAGATTGTTCAATGAGTTAGATATATGTAACAAATTACATAATTGCCCCTAGGGCATACCCCAAACTCTATCAGCCCTTAGGGCAATTATGTAATTTGTTATATATATCTAACTCGTTAATCAATCTTGTTTGAAATAAAGGTATCTTCTTTCTATTATATACTAGACTAGATATAATGTGGCGACTTGATAATATTATTGATCTTCAATGTGGAAGCTCCGCTTTGATTATAGTTAAATCGTGGCACGACGTCCATCGAACGACTATAGTTGGGTTGAATGAAAGCATTGGAAGTGAAACACTATTCAAGAAAGATTCATCTCCTCGGTTATATGAGGTTAGTATCACAGTCAACCAAAGTCAACTCAAAGTCAAAGTCTCTGGCCAGAGCAGTTCGATCAATAATAATTGTTATTCTTGAATCAAGGACTTTGTGTCTGAATTATAAAGTTGAATTTGGATGATATTGAAATTTTAACCATTACCAAATTCCATAAATCTAAAGTGATATAGTTTTGATGAAGAGAATTGATGTATATAATTGTCATTATTAGGTACCACTTATAATAAGTAAAATTGGATTTTACCAAAAGATGTGTAAGCGATAAATTCGGCCAAAACGTCACACCGCCTGCTAAGTGACGTGTGAATGTTAATATTCAAATAGTTCGATATTAATCGCTGACTAAATTTACACCTTTAAGTCACACAACTGTAATTATAAATTCTCCGAAAAACCACATGATTTAATTAATTTATAAATTGTTGTAAATTGATCAAATTAATTGATATTTGAGAAATATTAATTATTATTTATTTGATGTTTAAAAGTTTTTTGTAATTATTTTAATGCATTTATTAAAGTTATATTTGCGTGCATTGATATACGATATCGATGTATTTAAAGATAATTGCATGAAATAATTTATGGAATTTGATGTCGTTTGATGACATGATTTATGGAAATTTTATGTCATTTGATGACATAAGTTGTGGAAATTTTATGTCATTTGATGACATGCGTGTAAAGAAATGATTGGAGAGAGAGAAACAATCAAGGGAATTAATTAGGAAAGTTTTAATTAAAGAATGGGAAAAGTTTCATTCTTTTAAATAAAACATATTCTCTAATTCATTCTGCACGTACAAATCATTTTTTATCATTCATTCTTTTTCTTTCTCTCTTCCTAACTTTTCATGGAAGAAAACAAAAAATTAAATTTTCAAAATCTTTCAACTCCAAATAAAAACATTAAATGGAATAAAACAAAAGTGGTTCATTCACCTCTTGCAAGGACGGGATGGGGATCATAAAGATCTTAGGAGTTATCATCGTTCAAGATGAGACTTCTAGGCAACACCCTAATGGGAATTCATTTTCAAGGTGTGTTTCAAGGCTTTGGGTAATACTGTATGTTTTTCTCTTATAGATAATGATATTTGATGTAATGTTTGATGAAAGAGAAATTTGACTATCATAATTTGTATGTACATATCATTGTCTCGTTTAATTTGAAAATTGTTTATGTAGTTTGAATTGTTTGTTGAATAAATTGACTGGGGTTTTTATTTCAATAAATTAAACTAAAATTTGTATATGTTTAAATACAATGTTTTTTTTGGAATTATGTTCTAGGCGTTCAATTTGAAGTCTAAATTTTAGATCTAAAATTTTGTATGTTCAATTTGTCATTTGGGTTCTTATTTTGTTAAATTAAAATTAAAATTTGTACATGTTTAAATAAAATGTTTTATTGAAGATTCATGTTTTAAATCTAACAAAACAAATTGTAATTTGAGATTTGAAATTTTACATGTATGTATTTTGTGTTTGTATTTTATTAGAAATTAAAAAAAAGGGAAGATGTTTTGACAATAAATCTAAATTTTAGATTGATTGCTATAAATCACTAATTTGTATTAATTAAGGAGATTTGATTGAATCTTATACACACACAATTAATGTTTTAACAATAAATCTACTTTTAAATTGATTGTTACAAATCTCTAATTTGTATTAATCAGAAAGACTTGATTTAATCTTATATACATACAGTTAATTTTATATGTATGTTTGTATATATAAAATTTATTACATGTATTTCATATTGTCAAAGTATGATTAAAATAAATTTCCAAAAGGAGGAAATAATTTAAATGAGGCAATAATATATACATAAATTTATTATTGACTGTTTATACCATTATATTATGATGCCTATTAATTGTCATTTATATGCTGCATTAATTAAGTTTACGAAATGAGAAATTGAATCAATCATCCTTGTTACCCTTTATTTATTTTCCATTTCCTTCGTGTGATTAGCTATCTATTTATTTTTGTTTATATGTCTACACCTGGTCATCAATTGATAGCACCTATCATATGTTACACTTACAGAATTTACACTATATTATATATATATACATATATATATATATGTTTATACTTACATTCATGCCATATACATGTTGCTAATTAATGATATTCAAGTAACCAATCAATTTAATTAAAAAGAGTGAAATGATAGGTTTCTCTATCCATGTAAATAATGTGCCTCCTTATCAATTGAATAAGTTGAGAGAAGAAAATGAAAAGTTTCATTCTCTAAATAAATTTATGCTCCGTCATTAATTGAATAAGTTAAGAGAAAGGAAATGAAAATTTTCCTTCTCTAAATAAATTTAATATCTAATCTTCTCACACAAATATTTATATAAGAGTATATGTTATATACTCTAATTTAAATTCACATTAAATTATAGTGAAAATTTATTTATGAAATTAAATAAAATATTGATTTTATTTAAAAGAAACTTTTTAAATAAGGGAGAACCCTTTTACTAATTTACAAAATAAAAGCAAGCTTTCTTTCAATTTTTCTCTACATAAATTTCATAAGAAAATAAATTCCAAAACCGCTTCAATTCAACTCAAACCTGGACTAGAGCCTTAAGACAACATCACAACACCTTCCATCAAGTTAGATCTTGAAGAACCAAAGCCAAGCTCCCTCCTCCAAAAAGGTCGTGAGCATTATGTAGGGTATTTTACCCTAGACGAGTGCAGAAGCAATGAAAGTGGTAGGAAGTTAGGTGTTGCAAGGTTGAGGTAGGAAGTAGATGCTTGGACTTGCTTGTTTACTTTGTTAAGGGTGAGTTTACTCATCACCTTAAAGGAAAATATTATGTATATGTGTTTGTGTTTGATTGTGTATTATCTTTTTTGAATTGATATTGATATATGTTGTAATATTGGTTTTGATTCTTTCTTTGAAAGGAAATGGCATATGTAATCCATATATATGGACTTTAATGGACTTAGAATTTGTATGACTTGTAGCATAGCCTTAAAGTTAAGCACATAGATTGTAATCGAACTTTGGTTTAGATTGGACTTGGATTTGAAAGTGTTCTTATACCAATAATCGCTATAGATGCACTTAGAAATTGCCTTATGTTCAGCAATTTCTGTGGAACTTTGTAGAGAGATCCTTAGGGGTTTCTCAAAATATTTGTGATGAATATTGTGTATGCTTGCAGCCATAAAAATTTTGGGTGATAAAAAGTTAAGTAACATATCGAAAATTGATCAAACTTCTACTTGTGCAAAACTGCCCCATTTAGACATTGTTTTTTAACTTTAAAGGTTTGGAAATGACTTTTAACTTAAGTATTTGGTTTCTTTCTTTTTACAAGTGTTCGGTAACTCTTATTAGAGTATTTTAAAAGTAGTTTGATATTTTTATGATTTTTTAAGGATAGGTTATGGATTTTCAAAGAAGAGGGTTTACTTGTAAATATAAAAGAAAACATGGTTTTTCCAAGTTTTTAAGTAAATTGTAAACTTGTTAATTTCAAATAATATTTTGGATGAATGTTTTAAAACCTATTATAAGTATTTTAAAGTATTTTAAAAGTATGTTTAAGTATATATAGTTTTTAGATAATGTGTTGACTATTTTATTAAAGTATAAATATCTTGTGTAATAAAATATCTTTTAAATTGTTTTATTAAATATCTGGTTTTGTAAACAAATTACTATACTTACATATATCATTTCTAAAAGGGTTTTAAATTATAAATAAAGGATCTAGAAAGGGTTTAGGAATTTATTAGTGGCTAAAACGTGTTTGATTTAATTACTTATTTGAAAAGTAATTAATTATGATTAACACTAAAAGCCGATGAATTAGGCTTATCTATTTGTGAGTGTTAAGGTTGATGTTTGAGTAGGAAGACAAAAAATAGTGCTCTAACCTACCAGCTTCACTCTTGACCGAAGAATGGTTAAGTCGGGATTACAAATGAATAATAGTGATTGATAAACAAAGTTTTATTGGATAAAGGAAGTTTTACTAATAAAAGAGGTTTAATTAATAAAAAGTATTAATTAGATAAAAAAAGGAATTAGAGTTCGCTTATGCGACTTAATCGTGCTTCGTGTGACTTAATCATGCTTTGTGTGTTTATTCGTTTATGGAAAGTATACGAGGCTTGGTTTTCCATTTACGATCGTCTATATTGTACTTGATTTGATTAGTCGACTATCGAAATTGACCAAAATAACTTAGGAAATATCTAGAAGAAACATGATGGCTACATGGTACAGTTATCTTCGAAGATGCTACATTGTACTTTTAAACTCGTCGTGCTCTTTTTGGACAAAGGATAAGAAAATCCTTCTAGATAGGAGATTATCTCCACCCTTATGTATTGTCTATTTATTTCTGAAAGAACCGGGGTTAAGTTAACCGGAAATTCATCGATTGGTTTTGGAGCATCTGGTAAGCGGGGGAAGTGTACTTATGAGATGACTCAAACCCGTAACCACTTCAAAACTATATATGAGTTCTATGTTTTGAAAGCGGTTATGAAGTAAAATGTTATAGAGTTGAACTGTCTATTTTGAGTTAACTCCAAGAGAAAGGTCAGTGTTAACATTTCGAACGATGCTATCGTGTAGGGTGTTTATCTTGAGGAGTATTACAAGAGAGAGGACAACATTAGCATTCGCTGGTGAACTTATGCGAGTATCTATGTGGAGATTCGAGATCTGTTCGAGATGCTCGAGTCCATGTAATGATTCATGATCTATTCGAGATATTGGAATCTATTTGAAGATTCGTGTTCTGTTCGAGTGATGAAAACTCGTGTGAAAGATGTCGAACATAGTCTCAACCTCGAAAATGACTAAAATCGGAGTAGGATGCACAATTTCAGGTTTAGCTTAACCATGAGAATATACCAACTCCAAATCTAGAGATGCTTTCGATTTTCGAGTGCTTGGAGTAGGTTATACTTGGTACCATGCAGTTCACTGTTGGGCCAGTTGTGTTTGCCTTATAGTATATTTTATCTAGAGATATACGACACTCGAAAGGATATTTCTGAACCTTGTCATGGAGATCCACTTCAGTTTACTAGAAGCATCTCTACGAAAATCATATACATTTATGCGAACGCGCCTTAACGGGTTTTGATTGTATATCTAGTTATTATTGTGGTATACACATACCACAGCTATTTATTATTTATATTCTACACCCTAGACATTATCTGTTATATCGAAATATGTACTTAATAGATGGATGGCTCCATTGAGGGGATAACCGTTATGGTATTCCATGCAGTATCAAAAGGTAATATTATATATCACACATATTTCTTGAGTTTCTCACACCAGACTTATGTCTGACTCGTGTTTTTATATTTCCCTTATTTCCAAAGATGCTCTTTCGAGTAGTATGAGAAAGGCATGCTTTGCTTGATGTTCTTTGGAGCTTCTACAGATGAGCTAGATGCTTCCATTTACCTACCGTAGTATTCTTATTTCCGTTGCATTACTACATTGTATATATCAACCTATATGAGGACATGTTGTTATAACTGTCCAGGCTGATGGTAATACTAATTATTGTAACTCTAAAATGCTATGTATCTTAGAGATACAGTTTATGTTGTCTTTTGATATTATATGTTATCGTTTCGTTGTGAGATTCTGATGTTGTGTTCTCCTCTTCCTTGTTCTATTTCATTTTCTTTTATTTTACTACAACAATTCGTCTTTTCAGCACTTGAACGCTTGGTATATAAATACTGTAGATGTATTAGTGTCGACGCGTAAATAATAACTAGATGGGGCCTCAGAAGTGGATAAGGATAGCCAAAGTTGAATCCGAACTCATATTAGCAGGTTAGAACCCAAGTTCAGCCGAAATCCATGTTGTTGATAGATGTAATGCCAAGTACGATAGCATTCTGTGTAAAAAATCAAACAAACAAAATGTCAGCCAGCACCACATACGGGTTCCTATGACGCATAACAAACAGAGGCTTTTCCTTTAATCACCCTTTGAGCGGATATATGTGCAGCATTATTGAGCTACCTTTTATCATCACGATCAACGGTTTGAACTTTAGAATACTTGCATTAGCAACTTGGTGAGTCTTCCCAGTAACAGCAAAAATAACTTAAAGACTGAAAGCACCTGCTCGGTAGACAGGCATAACATCAAAAGAAGAGAGACCTAAATTTAATGCAAGCCTTTCACCTTTGTTTGGTGTTTACAGATTATTTTTTTTTAAAAAAAAAGTCAAAAGCAGACAAGAGAATGACATGTCCCTTGAACAAATATTAATGTTCCTTAGCGCAAATTATGTTAGTTAATTATGGATAAATATCTGGACATTGCACATGTTTTTTGTTCGCGGTTTGGCAGCAAAAGAAAATATATCAACTTTTTCCCATTTTGCAACAAGTAAGACAAAATATGGGTCACTAGGCAACAAGAATTACGATTCTTCAACTGTGGTTGACTCATTAAATTCATTCTTCACCTAAATATAAAGATTAGACTACCAAATATATTTGTCAATCACAAGTGATAAATTTAGCAACTAAAATTACATGTTACTTCTAAGAGGCTTTTAAGCAAATGGTCTAAGAAATTGAATTCAATTAGCAACGTGTGATGCTATGACTCTTTGAGACGTAGAACTCTGTGTTTCTATCAAATTCAAAGAAAGATATAAGAATTACTATTATACCACATGATGAGAGAATAGGGTTATTTGTTAACACAGTTGCATATATCACATGATGAGTATCGTGTTATGTTTAATCACAATTTGACATATGAAGTATACATTTTTTTTTGACTAGAAGATGAAAAACTTACAGGGACAATGTGCAACACCATATATATAGTGAGTAACCAATAAACTAATAAAACTTTCATCTCACCTTATAGCTGATAAAAGAACATTAGCATATAGATTAAATACTACAGACAAAACTAAAAAAGAAAATGTCGACAAATACTCACACATTAGTTCTCTGTTTTGGAAATCAAGTACAAATAAGCTCTTTCAAGCCACTTTCTAAACCTCATCAAGTCCAAATTCACATTTTGCACATCCAAGTAAACCCTCTTAGTTTCTTCCCATCCCTTTGCATTCACATTTTCAGGTCTTTTCAAGACTACATCATCTTCATCGTATGTTCTACTCAAAGAACTTTCACTGACTTTGATTTTATACTCCATATACCATAGATTCATTTTCAAAGCAGGCTCGCCATAGAAAGCACTGGCTGCCCAATCTGTGCCTAATGGCACAATTTGAATGAACACCGACTTCGGTCTCATGAACAAAAAATGTGTCATTGCTGCTCCATGAACTCCAACCATAGCATCACTTGAATTCAAAATTTTATATATTTTTGCTAACTCCATAGTCCTGTTTGGCCTTAACACCTCTACTGTAAACCCAATATTTTCAGCTAAGCTAACGAGTTCATCCTCGTTTTCAATAACTCTAGAACCAGATCTTGATATAATCACTAGCTTCGGTTTTATTTTAGTTGTTCTCTCTTCTTCTACATCAAGTGATTGAATTCTTGGTCTGTAAGCATCATCAAGAAGTTTCCTAAAATCAAAGATAGACTTTTTATTGCTCATTTTTTCCAAATTTATAGTAAGATGGCCATGAGTGTTTAACCCAACAACCAGTTCAGGAAAGCAATGCACTTTGGAATCTTTCAAGAAATCAACTGGCTTGAATTTCGACATACCAGAAAGGACATCACCATACTTTGTAATCCACCAATTCTTGTAGTCTGCTATCAATATGACAACATTGCGATTATAACGTTGAGAAGTGATGTATAGTGGAATTATACCTTCATTGAAATCATGATACACATTTCCTGTGTACCCACCTGTTGAAAATACTATAGCGGGTACATTGTGATTTACATCACAAGATAAATCCTTTTTTGACGTAGTTATTAAACTGAGTTGATGAACAGTGGACATAATTGATTTTTCCCATTTTCTGGGGTAGGGTTTGATGAATTCTTCATGTTTTGAAGTGTTTGAATTGGTGTAGAGATAAATAGTGCTTGAATTTGAATGTGTTCTTATATCACCTTTCATGTAGCAAATATCGGTACGAGAAGATGTTCTATCACAATACATTGAGCTGGTTAGCCGTGCTTTGAAACCCAAGGACCCTGGAACAAAAATAAAGTTTAGCAAGTTTTTATTATCGCTGTTTATGCTAAAATATAAATAAATAAAAACCATGGGTCGATAATTTCTTACATAATAAAGGGAAAACAGAGGAGGAGGTGAAGATTAGTAGAGAAAATAAAATTAAAGAGAGGAGAGAAATAAAGCAAATGAAATGAAGGTATATCAGAATTTTCTTCTTCTTCATATTGCCATTGTCGCTGAGAAACATAATGGCTTCTAGACAGTTTCAATAGATATTTTTTGGGGTGTCGCCATTTCTTTTCCTTTTTGAAGAGATTGAGTGAAGAAGGGAGAAACGTACGAAAGTAAAAGAGGACGGACTGAGAAGAAATGGAATGATTAATAAATGGATTACAAAGTACAAAGCCATACTGCAGCTAAATTTGAAATTTTGGTTTGAGCATTCCCAGCCGCGTGTGTAAATTCGGGATGGTTGCTCTAATTCAAACAGTGGAGAGCGCCACTCGGCCAGCAGCGAGTAGGAAGCCGTTTGCCCTTTTATTTTCTTATTAAAACAATGGTTACTAAACGGTTTTCAGAAAACCGTTTAGGACAAAAGTTTAAAAAAAATATGTATAACCCTTTTGTGTAAACGGCTTTTTAAAATTCCTTTTGTGTAAACGGCTTTTTGAAAGCCGATTAGGGCTTAAACAGTTTTCAGAAAACCGTTTAAGCATCGCCACTTAAAAAAATGGGGGCAATCTCCACTTTCCGTTCCTCCCCACGTTCGAATTTCCACTGCTGGAAGGAACGGCAGTGGGGATCAACTCCATTTCTTCACCAATTTACTCTGCCGGAAATGCTCTTAGAACCAAAATATGATAGGTGACGTTCATAATTATTACGAACTATAGTAAAACAAAAATGTGCTAATTCTATTAACACCTACTTTATTCAAAAAAAAAATCAAGGTGCTTTTGCGGACAAATTGAATTAAAGATTAGTGGTAAGGGTTACAGTTTAGAGCATTCGAAAAAGACTGGCAAGAGGTTGGATAAGTTATAAAAAATGTCGAGTTAGTTGAAAATAATTATTTATTTTGTAATGATTAGTAATAATTTTAATCGTTAATTAAATAAATTAGTATTTAATTAAAAAAATAATGCAAATTCAAATTCAATTTCTACTTTAAATTCTAATGCAAATTCTAAAAACTTACTACTAATTCATCAAGTAGAAACTGAACAAAAAAAATAAAACTAATACAAATTCAACGACTCTTTTTGTGTTTTAATCCACTCGCATGCTGCATCATCTGTGTCCAACATTGACAACCTCTTAGAAAATTCCTATCGAGGGATAATTTTGTTATCTTTGTAATGCTACATTGGCTCAACTTCATGCATCGATCCTGACGGACCATAACATTCACAAACATACGATTTCCACGATGAGGAACATCACTGCCTCCTGAAGAACTTAACGACTTGAACTTCGTTCTTCTTTCCACCATTTCCACCATCTTGTGAACATCGCCGTAAAATGTCTGTTTTGTGCGTCTTCGGTTAGCATATGGAGTGGTATTTGATGTCGTGCTTTGAAACTCAAGTTGCACTTCATCCTCCGTTTCAATTGTGGGAGGATCAACCAGCGTGGAGATCGCGACATTTTTTCCAGTGACTATATTTTTAAATATTTGCTCCAAACAATCCAGTTCGTGTATTAGTGCAGATCTCCATTTTAGAACAATATTACCAAGTTTTCGATACAAAATTAAAAAATTATTCAGTTATTAGGAAGAAAATTTTGTTAGAAATTATAAAAAATAGCTTGAATCGATCAGCTCACCACTCGTAAATCACCGACCACTATTTTATCCGAACATCCCACCCTGCCCTAGTTTTGTTGCACAATTTTCCCACTTTGTGGATTCTTTTCGATTACTACTGTGCTTGTCTTTTACAGCTGTCGTATCTAGCACTTGAGTCGGTTTCTGCAGCGCGTTAAATTTATCTGCGATCTTCTGATAAATTCCAATTTCTCCTTTTTTCTGAGTTGTTGAGAATTCTTCAACGCAAATTTTTGCAAATAACGTGGACAACTTTGGATTTTAGGAAAAAAATTGTTATTTGCTGGAGGAAGCCATTTGTGAAGATTGGTTTTCTGAACAGAAACGAAGAAAGTGAAGAAAATGGAGAGTATTATATATAATAAGGTGTGGACCCAAAAAATACGTCTGATGAATTGGAGATACGTTCGACGTATTTATTACGTCCACAGTTTCCTCTCCAATTCCAAGCGGGGAAACACGTGTGACCTAAAATTTACGCTCGGACGTAATTTTCCGCTGTTGCTTTCCCTGACCGATCCGCTTGTCAGCGAATGGACCCATATTTTTTTTATGTTTTTGAGATATGAGTGTTTGACTCTTTTTATGTAGACCAATTTGGGCTTGTATGTTATTTATTATATATTATCGCTACGATGATGATTTGTGATCTATATTATTTTCTTTATATTTTGCATTGTTATCGCGGAAACAAACATGTTTGTTGCTCAAGCTAATACCAAGTACGTATAGGTGAGCATTATATGATTTTGAATACGCAACAGTGTACGTCCAAGGGAATATTTACGTGTGACAACCCAATATCGTCTTATTCTCTGTATTATCAGACAACACTAACTTATACTATTTTTTGGTAATATGAGTATACATGTGGGGTGCTACACAAATCAAACGATTTACTGTTTTACCATCACTCAAAGCAATTCGGTAACATTCCGTCGAAAAATAAAAAGAGTGACGATCCACCGAAAACTATATTCAAAGTGGTTGGTAAAAAAGAAAATCATAATAACACTATGGTTAACCGAAAAAATTACATATTTGTTATGAGAAAGCGATCTTTATTTACTGCTAATTATATAAAAAATATTGTGCTCCCCTTGTCAAACCGACCATTAGGGAGGTTTGCCTACTGTGGGATGAAAATCAATTTCGTTTGAAACCCAATAAACACGCTACAATACACACCCATTTTCTTCATGATATTTCACGCTTCCTTTTTCTCTCCTATTTTCTAACAAATCTCGTTTCCTCTTCAACTCTCGTTATTCAAATGGAATTTACTCAAATTTAACCCCAAATTTCCAATTTTTATTTTCTTTCCACAATTCCTCATATTTTATCCCAAATTTCTTGACCTAGTGTTATAAACCTATTTTTGTTTGTCATTGTACAAATGGAATTTTACATTGGTCTTGCTCAAGCTTAAATCTGTACCACTTTCGAATCTCGCAAATCATACTGGGACCACAGTCGAAGCCCGGCACATCAATCACCATCGCCACTCGCAGATTGTATTTGAGTACCATATGTATCAATTTCTTAAAATTGTATTATTTATTGTGGTAGGCCCATGATCTTTAGCTTGATTTTTGGTGATGGTCATGTTGGATTGTAGTGAAGTACATGTGTGGTGATTGAAATATACGCATTGGTTCGGTTGTAGTCCTTGAATGCAGGCAATTAGGGTTTCATTATGAACTTAAACTTATACATACCAATCCCATAATTCTACACATATAAATAGGGATTTCATAACAACTATAGGCTTTGATACATTCAAATACAAACCCTAATTATAATTAAACAAAATCCAAACCCATATCTGCTTGTGCATGCATGTGCACGTGCACACATGCACAAGTGATATACTCCCTTCGACAGGTCATTCCAAAGCTTTTCTTCTTACATCAGTTGATGCCACCTCTTCTTGATGACTGTCATCACTACCTCTGATTAACTCAAGCGCCTTTTCTGATGAACCATGCTCGAAGTTGGTTGAACTGGCGTTTTCTTTTTGTTTAAAAACTGATGTGCATATCAGGGCATAACAACTCCCCCTCTCTTGAAAAACAGACCTTGTACCGTGGTCCAAGGTTGGAAACTTCTTAATCACCTCCCAGTACTCCTCCCAAGTAGCCTCATCCTCTGGCAATTCCTTCCATTTTACCAGTAACCACTGGTTTATCATTAATAGGAACAATCCTTTTGTCTAAAATCCTCTCATGTTCTCTCACAAGTTCTTCTGTACAGCTTGGTATATCCTCTTGAATGATGACTCCAGACCATAATTTCTTCTTTAACCGAGATACATGGAAGATTGGGTGAATATTCACAACAGGTGGCAACTCTAGTTGATAAGCTACCTCCCCAATCTTCCTTTCCACTTCATAAGGACCATAAAATTTGGGTGAGTGCTTATGTGTCTATTGTGTTCTTACTGTCAATTGCCTATGTGGTTGCAATCTCAAGATAATCCAATCTCTAATTTTAAAGCTCCTTTTTATTCTTTTAAGGTCAGCATATTTCTTCATTCTCTCTTTTGCAAGTGCTAGGCTATCCTTTAAAAACTACAGAATTATGTGTTTAGCAAAACAATATATCTTCCAACTATGGTATTTTAGCAGTGTTTGGCACATAAGTTAGTAGGGTAGAAGGAGCAACTCCATATACAACTTGGAAGGGGGTCATATTGGTGGCAGTTTTCCATGAAGTATTGTACCAATATTCTGCAAGCGTTAACCACCTAAAGCACTCAGAAGGCTTGTGACACACAAAACACCTCAAGTAGCTTTCCAATGCCCTATTTGTCACCTTTGACTGGTCGTCAGATTAGGGATGGTAGACAGTGCATAATTTTATAGTGTTGCCTTGTAGCTTGAAGAGCTCCTGCCAAAATGTGCTAATCAAGAGTGCATACCTATCACTAATGATAGAGGTCAACGTGAGTGCAATAACTTAAGAGCTGATCGGGATTTCCATCTCCTAAGGATCCGTTAAACTATCTATATACATAGTACAATACACTATTATAATAGTGTCTACGGTAAAGTAAAGTATTAAAATAGTGTTATGGTGTTACCTATATCCCCCTTAACACATTTTATATATTTCCATAGTCTATACAGTACCATAAGGTCCACCAAACTGATGGTTTACCCAGAGAGCACTACGTAGGTACAGTACAAAACAAACTCGTAGAAGGCGCGATAAGGCATGTGATAAGGCACGCGAGGCAATGCCCAGGGTAGCATACTACCGTTTTGCGGATCCGGACTGGTGATAACGCATAGCAACTACTACCACCCATCTCAGAACACACTCCCATAATCAAAATCGAGGGGTGGCCACCAAATCAATCACAAAGTCATAATATGGTACCGAAGAAATGTGTCCGATCGGAGGTGCGACCTCACTTAGCCCGGCATGACTCCTATTTTAGCCACATCAAGCTGACTCACGAGAGTCAGGGTTACGTTAATACCTCATATAGAATCATTCGGCAAACCATCCTACTTCATTCTGGAATCTCCACCATGTACATAGTTGTTAAAGTGGTTTTCGGTATTGGCAGAGAGTATGACAATATCCGATCCCGGTCTCTTTAACAACCAAACGCTTATTGTAACGACCCAGAATTTTGGATATTTGAAATTGGAATATTTAATTGATTTTAAATATTTAAAAGTTAATTTTTAACTTGAATTTCAATATATAACCATTTATTGGATAATTAAATTATTGAATTTAATAATTAGAAATTGGTTAAAATAGTGAATCTTGAGTTTTAAGCATATTAAAAATAATTTAAAGGCTTATAAAATTCATATTTATAATAAGGAAGATAATAAAACTTTTTAAATGGAATTTAAGAGTGATTTGTTTAGTTTTAAAAACATATCGTTTAAATTGACATTTAAAAATAGCCTTCCGAGGCACAGTCTCGGATTTCAACGAAACTAGTTCCATTGGATCCGTAATAGTGTATTATTATCGGATTTCAAATTTCGTAACGTTTGGGGTTATCGTTTGGCCGTAGAGGATATAAACGCGCTGAAATTTATATCGAAAATTCAATATAATAATTGGGTCCAAAAAGCTATCTTCTCCATACGATCGAATTAGGACTCGAAACCTTTTCCATTGCATTCGAAATAGGGGTATAACATTACAAATGCTTGGCGGCACGCCTCGATAGAGGTACGAGATTTTGAGTTGCGTAATCGTGACGGTTTGAAAATTTATATATATATTTGATCGATTGACTATATTCACATCAACTTGCTTTCTGTCTTTCTCAGCCACCCTATGATGTGAAAACATCTTGCCATGTAAAATACTTTTCCCTCTCTCCCTCTTTTAAATCCACGCGGCCGATTACAGAGAATAAAAAAAGCAAAGGAATGAAAACTTTAAAAAATGATTTCTTCAATTCTACTCAACGAAATATTATGAAACCTTCTTCAAAAATCGTTTTTGTTGAGGGCTTTGAGAGGATATGTATTTGGAGATGTTCGATCGAGTGAGGTGGGGTGTTTTTCTCTATGGTGGAGGTCGAACGCTATTTTTGGCCTAGGGTTGGCAAATCGGACGAGTTGTGGTCGATGGGAGGTCGAGTGGGTGGGTGGAACAAATTCGTGGGGTGGAAAGGAAGTGGCGGCGGGAAGGTGAGGAGGTTCGGTCGCCATTGGCGATTGCTACAGTCGCGTACGGACTGGGGGTAAGGAGCGAAGTCGCATTTCATTTGAGGAGCTCGAGTCGAACATGGTGGGTATGGTCAGGTCGAGCTCGCGTCGAGAAGGCCATTGGTAGTGGTCATGTGAAGTTTCATGAAGGATTGGGGGGTAATGGAGGAGAGAAGGATCGGCAATGGTGGAGTTTTTTTTGAATTTGGAAGAGGCGGCCTGTGTGTGGTTTGGGAGCGATGAAGTTCAGAGGAGGATAATCTTGTAATTTAAAAATAAGTTATTTGATTTAAATTTAAAATTATAGATATCTTATTAAATGAATATTTCTCTCTCATGAGGTCTGATTCTGACGATTCAAGCTGTGTTGGGACCGTATTGTCATCACCTACGCATAGGAATTAGATTGACTGAATTTGGAGCTTCTAGAATTTTTAGCTAAATTCGAATGCGAATGCGACAACAAAAATAAAGGTGAGTTAATCTCACTCAATTTTGGATTACTGCAATTAATTTTAAATAGTTAAAATTAATTATTGATTGATTGGCTGAATTGATATATTTTTTATCAGTTGAATGTGATGTTATATATAGTAATATATATATATATATATTGGAGTGATTTATATTCCCGTATATATATAGCGGATGAGACCCTATTCACCCCACATAATAGCGGATGACCCTATATACCACGATATCCCCCTCGAAGTGGGATTGGTATTTTTATATTGTGCTAACATCTGTGGATGTAGGGAAACAGGTTGGAGGGATCCAACTGGATTCCTCAAAAATGTTGAATTAAATTTCATATATATTGATATGTGATTTGTTTAAATAATATATGGTAGATTATAGTGCGATTTAAATTTATTGGATACTATGGTAGTTTCGGCCTAGATTTTGGTATTTTTAAATATCAATAATAAATGTTTAAAATTTGGAAAGGGATTTAAAAGAAATTGGAAGTAAAAGTATTTATAGTAAAATTTTGGATTTATTAAAAGAAATGAATTTTGGATAAAATAAATAGTTTGATTTCAAAATTGGACTTGATAATTTTGGAATATGGGAAATAGGGACTTTGGAAATAATGTAAATAAAAGGATTTTAAATAATAAAACTTAAACGATATTTGTTCAGTATAAAAAGGATTTATTTTAAAATCGAGATTTAAAATAGTTGGAAAATAAAAAGGAAATTTGAAAATAAAATATGAAATTGTTGTTCCAGATTTAAATAAGATTTTAAATTATAAAAAGGAAGTAAAATCTGAATTTAGTTGGGTTTTGGAATATAGCTGGGTTATTTAAGAAATTAATTTAAAAATTGGAATTTAATTTAGAAATTGATTTAAAATCGGTTAAGTATTGTGAAACCGTTATAAACTAGAAACGAGACTATGGAATTTATAAACAAGATTTATAAATAAAGTAAAGTGATTATCAGCGGATAAATTGAAGTTATAGATTCACGGTGAGGATTTATAAGGAGATGGGTAAATCGTTTGAAAATAAATGGTAGGTTTATTTTTAGAAATGTGGAAAGGGAATTTACGGAATTGGGATGTAAATCAAATTGGAAATAAATCGAAAGAGATTTATAGATGTTAGACTAGTTATATTGGAATTGGAAAATGTATTTTTATCGAGAAATTCAGTTATTTTAAAAAAAGAGGACTTTTAAGTATTAACTAGAAAATTTAAAAGTGTTAAGAATATTTCAGAAAATTAATTATTTAGTTGTTTTAAAAACTGTTTTAAATATATTTGATTATTGGTTAAGTAGTTTAAATTAAGTCAATTATTATTTAAGAATAAATCAGGATTATTATTATTTTAAAAGATAAATTATTCAATATTAATATTATATAATAACTTTTATTTTAAAGAGTATTTGTCTAAAATTAACTTGGAAATTTATATAGAAATATTTATAAGTATTATTTTTGAGAAAATTATTAAATAAAGTTTTCGGGAAGTAATGGTATACTCGCATGGCAAAATCGGAGGCAGTGAGTGCATGTAGTTAAGTTTTGGATTTCTCTAGGATAGAGATGTAACCATTGAGCTGTGAATGCATGGTTTGATACCGCAGTGGTACTTTCCAGATTATTTTAAAGGTTTCCAAATATCTTTGAAAAGAATAGTTTGTAAATATACTAAATTCGGTAAGGAAGTATATATTTTGGATAAAGAGATTTAATTTATTAAAATTAAATAAAAATAAGACTTAGCGTTTGTAGTGGAAAAGAAAATATTTGGTTGAATGATTGTTTATTTGATAGTTAAATAACCAACTATCAAATCTGGACCCAAAATATAACTTTGAGAGTATCTAGGAGAAATACAGGAAGTATATGGTACAGTTACCGTTCGAGGTGCTATACTGTACGTATAAACTCGTTTCGTTCTTCTAGGACGCTTATAAGAAAATCCATCCACTAACGGTTAGGAGGTGATCTCCGATCTTATTTACGTCTGTTTATTTCCTAAAGAACCGGGGTTGAGTTTACCGAAAATATCGAACGTTGTTTCGAAGAGACCGAGATCGGATAAGTTATCCGAAAACCACTTAGATCCAACGAGTACGTTTTCGAAGTGAAAACAAGAGCATGGAGTCGAAGATAGAGCAATGAAGTGCAAGGGCTAATCGCTACTAATCCCGAGCATTATTCCAAAATGGATGTAGTAGGAATAGTGCCTTCGGTTCCGTTCGGACCCAGAATTATTATATTTTACCCAATGAAATAATTTTACCCAAATTATTTTTATATGTAAAAGGAATAATTTTTTAGAAATTATTATATATGGTTTGCTTGGTTGTTAGGAAATGATAGCATTAAACCATTATCATTTGTTGTTATGGCGATTGAATAAAAGTTGATATTTTAGTCAACAGTTAAGGAGTAACTCATATAACAAAATGGAGTTTGTAAATACGAGTTTATAAATGTGATTTATAAATTGAAATGGAATAAAATTCCAGAGGAATATTTAAAGATGATAATGGTTTATAAAAACGATTTATAAAGGATTAAAAGATGGAAATTTGGAAATTTGGGAATTTAATTCCCGTTGGTTTTGAAATGTTTTTCAAGTCTTGGAAAATAATAGTAATATTATTTGGAAATATTTTTGAATTGGAAATAAAGTCTATTGAGATTTGGAATAAACTATTTAAAAATGGTTTTAAAAGGAAATAAAAGCAGTGAACTCACTTCGGTCGTGGGAAAATAATTTCGATGATGATCGCGACATCATCGGTGTTCATTTTCGAGTCTCCAAGGGAAGGATTGCTACCTTAATGATTTGCAATTGGAGTTTTGTTTTGGAAAAACTGGTTTTGGTTTTGAAATTCAAAGGGATGATTTCATATAGGAAGGATTTTTGGATATATATGATTTCAAAAAAATGATTTTGAAATACTTAAGAAATTGTTAAAACTCTGGAGTTTGATCTAAAATGTTTATGGAATCTGAATAAGTTTGAAAACTTATAAAAATTTGAAATTTGAATTGGAATGGAAGTTAGCTTGAATTAAGTTAGATAAAGAGGATTTGAGAATTTAGCCTAAGTAGGCTAAATGGAAAAAAGAAATATTAAAAATGGAATTTAGTGAGATTTGAAATAAAATCAGTGAATGAACTAATTAATTAAATTAGTAAGTTAAACAGATTTGAAATTGAATTTGATTGGAAATAAATTAGTAGATGGAACTAATTTAAAATAATTAGTGGATTAAATATGGTTTGAGAGATGGTTGATAAAATTCAATATTAAATTTGATTGGAAATAAATTAGTTAATGGAAGGTAAATTGAGTTCAAATGGAATTGAAAATTTAATTTGAATAAAAATGGATATAAACAAAAGTGATGAAGTGGAAATAAACATAAGAGCTTTGTATAAATGTTTATAATAGACTTAAGAAATTGATGGTGAAGTTCTTAAGTAAAATTGGTATTGGGAAATATACTGAGTAAGTATTTGAATTGAGATTAAATAAAAGTTGTGTAAAGGGATAATTGTGAATAAGTGAATGGATATTAAAATAAATGTGAATAGAAAGAATTTGATGTAGCAAAGAATCAATTGGAAGTAAAAACGTAAGTTGTATGTATATTATCTTGTTCGCATAACGATTTGATCTAGATTCGAGCACAAAATTTCGAAATGATTTATATCGATCCGAATTAGGATATTTCGCTCGATTTTCGACGACGAACCCTGGCTATGGATTTTTGATTGATTCTAGAATTCTCTATCATAGTATATGGCTATGCAAGGAGAATGGCAGTTTCTGATCAAGGAACCAGATCCGAGTCTGCACTAGAGAGTCGTGTGAACGATACTAGTTCGGAGGTGAAATTGTGTGATCGAGTGAGCGATCAGATTTTATATTGCATACGGATGATATATGTACATCGTACGGGCTTAAGTAAAGCAAGTATTGAAAATTTTGAAAAGGAGTAAATAAAATGATTTTGAATTGTATGATTGGATATCATTGGTAAGTAAGGTGCAGGTATTTAAAAGCAAAAGCTTAATTGACGTCTTCGATTTCAGAAGAAAAAATTTGATTGTGTAACGACCTTGAATTTCTGTCATTTGAAAATTCATATATTTAATTGATTTTAAATATTGACGAGTTAATTTTATAAGTTGAATAACTTATATTTCATATATAAGGATTTAATTGGATAATTAAATTGTTAATTTAATATTTGAAATTGTGTAAATAATTTGAATTTAATAAGAATAAAAATGATTTATAAAGTTGTATAAAATTCTATTTGAATTAGAATGATGTTAGAGAACTTTTGAAATCGAATTAAAAGTAAATTTATTAAAATTGAATATTTTAATATTTAATTAACGTGTAAAAATAGACATTTTTCACACAGTCTTGGATTTCAATGAAACTAGTTTCATTGGATCCATAATGTTATATTATTGTAAGATTTTAAATTTCGTGTCAATCGGATTTACGGTTTAGTCGTGGCAAGCTAAAACGTGTAGAAATCTGTTAAAGTGAATTTTAAATTTAAATAAGTCGATTCGAAAACCTATCTTCCAAATACGATCGAATTGGCCCCCGATATATATTCCATTGTGTTCGGAATAGGGGTAAAACATTATAAACGCCAGGTGGCACGCTTCGTTTCGAGTTCGGAAATTTTTCAGGTGAATAGTGCGCAAGAATTTTATATAAAAGGACGTTATAATTTCTATTTTTCACAAAACCTAACCTAAATAGGGCTAGCCGCTATTTCTTATATTTCAATGGCCGAGAATTTCAATTCTTCTTCCCTTAATCTCTCTCAATCCATCAACAATTATAAAAAACGTTCAACTACAAAGTTGAAGAGCATCGTGAGAACTTCAAATCCATACGGTGATGATCAAGTTTGGAGCAATGGATCGACGTGAATTTGGTGATGAACATCACACGTTCATGCACAATTTTCGAGGCCTATGGACGGCCGAGCTGCACATGGTTGAGGCCAATGGTGTGTCTCGCGTAGGCGGTCGTGCTGGCAGGCTTTGATCAACGTGAAGATGATCGATGGTGGTCGCGTCGTTCCATTTTGAGTGCGTGCTATGGGTTGTTGCTCACGTACGAAGACGATGGGAGGAAGAAAGAAACGTGTGGCTTCGATCTGCTGAGTAGAAACGTGCGGCCTAGATTTGCCTATGTTTTAAAATAAAGAAATTGAAATTAATTATATATTTAATTCGTATAAACATCTAAATAGCGTAACTTCTTCATACGAGGTCCGTTTTTGGCGAAATAAGTTGCGTTGGGTTTGTATTGAAGAGCACTACATTTTAGAGCTGGTTTGGAGTTGATTGGAGCTAGTGTAAATTTTGGGTAAAATTAAACGCCTGTTTAATTTTATTCAGAATGAAAACAATGCAACTGCTATTGGAATCAAAGTGAGTACAACTCACTCTTTCTGCCTCACTGATATTTTTATATAAGTGAGAATAAATTTTATTTATGATGATTGATGATTGTTTGGATGATATATGATATATTATCTATATATTGATTGGTATTTGGATATATTCCTGCCAATTGGAGCAGATGCGACCATATACGTTCCTGTGTATGAGCGGATGACCTTTTGTACACGCGTCTGCCTCGAAGCGGATATTATACACATATTCTAATATGTATATTTGTTGTAGGTGATAGGTTGGAGGGATCCAACTGGATTCCTCACCAGTGTTGATTTTATTTACAGATATTGATATATATGCTGTTATCATATGATATATGATGTTTTGGATGCCGTGATTGATGTATTTGGTGTTGTTGCAGCATTGGCCTATTTTTGGTAAATTTAAAAATGTTAAAGTGATGATTTCAAATAAAAAAGGATTTTCAAAGTGATTTTGAAAATAGATGTTCTACAAATTTTTGAAGTGTTAAGGAAATGAATTTATTTTTAATAAATAAATGTTATAATTTTTGTGTTATAAAAATTATGATTTTTGTGAAATATAATTAGAATGTGATTTTTGAAATATGAAGTTAAATATTTTATAAATTAAGTTAAATTGGGATTTTGAATTATTATAAACGGTTTATATATAAGATTTATAAAATTGAATTTTTATAAATCAAAAGTGATGAAATTGTAAAGAAGTTTTGTAAGTGTTAAAATGAAGTGATAATTGAATCTTATAAGTAAATAAGATTTATAGATTTATGAGTCAGTGAAGTTATAAAAAGAATGAATTTGCAAATAAATGAATTATAAGTGAATTAACTTATAATTTGGATTTTTGGCAGGTAAATGAGATATATATGGAATTGGTAAATAAAGGAATTGTGTAAATTAAAGTTTTTATAAATATAAATGGAGTTTATAAACATTATTTTATAAATCCGAAATCAATTTAGTTTGATAAGTCAAATACGAAAGTTTATTAAAGGTATTTGTTCACGATTTTGGACTGTGAATAATCCTTTAATAAATGTGTAGAAATAATGAATTTGGATAAGAGAATTATATTCACGATTTTGGACAAGTGAATAATCTTTTAAATTAAATAAATGTTTTTGGAAAAGTGATCTTTTAAATGGAGTTAAATGATTTGAAGATATTTAAAATGTGTTAAGTATCGAATACATAGATTTCAACATTTATTGTTGAAATAGACGTTTTCGAGAAGTAAGGAAATGATGGACTATAACACTGTTGTTATAGTAAATGATTTTCGAAAGAAGATGTTTTGTATAGTATACGGGATTTATATATCTATCTAATTTTTGAATCCCTATACTAGTGTTTTTGGGTTGTCGTAACGATGTTTTACGCAACATTCATTTTGACCCAAATAAATAAATATGTTTAAGAGAATGTTTTCCTTAACGAATAAAATATATACTTAATCTCGATTTAAGTATATGTAATATTTTCTAAGTGTTGAATATAAACAGAATTGTGAATTACTTATTATTAAATAAGTATATGGAAATGATTTCCAATATAGAATATTGAATTGGTTTTGGAATTATATCTTGTTAAAGATAATCTGAAGTGAATATTTGGCAAGTAATTTAATTAATAAAAGATTGATTAAAAGGGCCTAGCGATTGCTTATGGTGCTAAATATTTAAATATTTGCTTTGATAGTTAAATAACCGACTATCAAATTTGCCCAAATTTTAGTTCCTCAACTTGACGTGGAAACTATTTAGTCGTACACTTAGTATGTAGCCATCTGTGTTGGCTTGATTATCATTTGTGTTGAGGATGTTGATTCGTGTAGTGCGGAGTATTACTCAAATCTATCGAGCTTCCTTCTTGGCCAAAGGATAGCAGGTTGAAAGTTGGAGACGTGATAAGTCTATGAGACTTAGTTTCTGTGTGAGGTTGAGAAACGCTTTTACGTTGTTGGTGCGAAGAGACCGGGATCGGTTTATCCGAAAACCACTTCGGACCAACGTTTATGCGACGATTGTGCAGGTTGGTTGTGATGATATTGATATTCAGGATTTTCATAGTGGAGGACTGCTTGTTGATTATTAGGGGTTAAAATCCCAATATACATCTAGTAGCAGTAGTCTCTTCGTTATGAAATATCCATTGCAAGGGCTGTCACTACTAATCCTAGGAATTTCCCGACAGGATGTGGTAGGAGAGTACCTTCCGTTTGTCCTGTTCCTGGACAACTTGTGTGGATGTTTGTCTGACATTGCATTTATAAGATTACATACATTGGTTTTTACAAATGTACATCAGTTGGTGGCGGAGAAGGCAACTTCTCTTAGCTTAACACCCTCCTTGAGACGTACGAGCTCAAGGGTTGTATTTTTGTGGAAGGCAATTAGTAGTCAACGAAAATGGACGTGTGGCATTCAAAGTGATGTGATATGTGAAAGGTAATCGTTACCTCAGGCCTCATCAATCGAAAATGACCGAAACATGGTTAGATGCAGCAAGGCTAAGTGGGTCACTCCTAAGTAGGATATGATCATCCG
This sequence comes from Allium fistulosum, assembly GCA_030737815.1. Taxonomy (NCBI): domain Eukaryota; kingdom Viridiplantae; phylum Streptophyta; class Magnoliopsida; order Asparagales; family Amaryllidaceae; genus Allium; species Allium fistulosum. The sequence continues at coordinate 70,674,182 of CM060906.1, forward strand.
CTTCTAGATATATCTTTACACGCTATGACGTCGTGTATTTGATTATTGTGGTTTGTATGCTATGAGGGCCCTCGGAAAAGGTCGGTAACGATCAGAGGATGACGTATTCGGTACTATCTAGTTATAGAGGTAGGTCGGTCTTGTGTTGGTAGAGGAACTTTGTGATGGTTTCTCGGTACATTCCTCTAGAGATGTACTTCCGGAAGGTAGTCCCTTTACCTGGTCATTTGTATGGAAATCCAAACTCCACTACGTGCCTGCCATTTTGATTGTGTTACCCATTTTGGGCTATATGCTGGAATTTAATCAATGTAACAATTTCGGCTATGATTAATATTATTTGTATAATAAACACTATTATAATACAAGATGATTTCATATGAAATATTTTAGTTATCGTAAGGTAAAAACATGTCTGTGTTTATGTGTGGGCGTGTCTTACGAGATACTTTTGTTTTGAAAAGGAAAAGTTTGGTAACTTAATAAATTCAGTTGAGTGTGTTTCTCATGTTGGTTTACCAGACTGATCCGGGCGTTCTTCCCTTTCAATACTCGGGTCAGACCAAGTATATTTATAGGTTTAGATTTGGTGCTTTTGGAGCTTCAGCAGCAGAGCTGGAGATCTTCATTTCGTATACACGTATCTGTTTTGATTATCCGCTTTGCGCATTATTGTTATTGTTTATATTGTCAGCAATTGTAAGGACAGGTTATTATAAATGTCCAGGCTGATGATTAGTGATTGATTGTTGAACTCTGATCAATGTATGTATATATAGTTTTTGTTTTGTAAAGATCATTGATATGATATTATATGTTATTCCGCTGCGATGTGAGATTCTGTATTGGTCTGTTTAGTTCTATCTTCTCTCTTTCTTCTCTTTTCTTCTTCTCTCTTCTTTTCTTTCTCATGACTTTCCATCAGTCTGTGCTTTTTTGGGTCGGACATGTGTGGTTTATTGTCGATTCAAAGGGTATCAGATTTGCGGGTCATCACATTTTGTATCAGAGCTTAGATTTTGTAAATTCCTAGGCTTTGATGTGTACTCAGTATAGATAGGGACAGTAGCACCCTAGATTGAGTTTGAGTGTATTATAATTATGATCGCGTATTTGTTAGTTATTATAAAATGTTTTATATTTTGTTTACTTATCTGTTGAGTTGGTTGTGGATTCTGGTCGGTATGTGGGACGCCATATTATCGATAGGGATTTCTAAACACTTAAACGAGGCAAGTCAACATAGTATTTTTTTTAAATTGGGTAAATGAAATAATTTTACCTCGATTATATTTTACATATAAAGGGATAATTTTTCAGAAATTATATAAGTGTATATAGATTGATTGTTTGGTTGTTGAAAATGCAAATATATATAAGTTAATAAAAGCTGTTTGAATAATCTAAATAAAAGCAATAATTGTAAAAGAATATATTATATAAGCAAATGAATTATAAAGTATGGAATTATAATTAATATGATTTACAATTGTAAAATAATGTTATATATAAGAAATGAAACAACATGAGTATATTTATAAATATGAGTTATAAATGAAAATGAATTTAAACTAAGAATTTGATTTAATTTGAAAATTTGAATCCCATTTATTTTGAAAGTTATTTTTCAAAATTTAAAGAAGTTATATTATTATAAATCTAAATAAGATAAATGAATTTGGAATGATCTTGTATAAGTGAAGTAAAATAGTGAAATTATATAAGTAAGAATTTATAAATGTGATTTATAAATATAAAAAGGATTTTTGAAAGAATATAAAGCACTGAAATCACTACTGTTGCTGGGAAATAATAAGGGTGGTGACTGCAGCATCATCAGTATCATTTTTGAGTTTCTGTGTGATGGATTTACTACCAATAGTAAATTGAAAATTGAAGTTTTGTTTTGATAAGAAAATTTGATTTAAAATCCAAGTTGAAATTGATAAATATAAGTGAAATGAGTTTTGGGCTTATAATATGAAATAAAAAAATGAAAAATTAATTTTAGTAAAGTTAAATAAAATTTTAACTTTAGTAAAGTTGAATAAATTTGAGTTAGCATAATAAAATATATGATTTGAAATTTAACTAAAAGTAAGTTAAATAAATTGAATTGGATTAAATAAGTTATTGAAATGGAAAGTTAAACTTAAGTGTTAAGTGATATTAAAGTATGAATTTGGAAGTTTAAATATATAAGTTATATAACTTATAAAATGAGAAAATGTAAGTAAAACCAAATGTTAAAATGGTTAAACAATTTTGTTAAGCAAAACAAAATCTGAATTTGAATAGTGATATAAATTTGACTTAAGAAAAAGTTAAATAAAATAACTGTAGAGATGAAATTTAAGTTAAGTCAAATAGAAAGAAATGTTGTGATGAAACATAACTTAAGTAATGCTGGATCAAGTTGATTTTAATAAATAAAATGAATTAGCATTAGAATTGTTATTGTTAAGAATTGAATAAAACTTAAGTTAAGAAGCTGTGAATTAATAATAATATTGGAAGTGTTGTATATAAGTGTGAATATAGTGAATACTAGAATTCAATCCAAATGGAATATTAAACCAATTGAAATTAAGTGTTAAACCAGATTGAATGTAAAGTAAAGTAAATTAAATAAATTTGGTAATGTTGGATATACATTGGTTGTTAGATGGATGTTAGTTGATTGTATAGAAATTCATTTGAAATTGAATTAATAAAAAATTGAAATCAAATTGGAAGTAGGTGAATCTAAATAGAATTGAATTGAATTTGGTTTGGAAATGAACTAAAATGAATGTAAATTAGTGAATGTAAACTAATTTAATTTGAATAAATAAATGTTAGTAAATCCAATGTTAATGAATCAAATGTGATTAAATTGAAAATCAATTCAATGAATAATTAATGAGTAATGAATGTATGTTGATTTGGCTATGAATTGATTTGATAGATATTGGTTTTTTGGATGTTAGTTGGATGATAGTTGTTTGATGGTTGGATTTGTTGCTTTAGATTGCATTGGTTATATTGGCATGTATAGTTGTTATATTGGTATATGTTGTATATTGATATTGCTTTCCATATGTGTTTCTCATTTGTTTGTTGAGTGTTTAGTAGGTGCGGATGGCATTTGCTTCACATTTGAGCTCGCTTTCGCGCTATATTAGCTGTATATGATCGCTAATAATATATAAGGTACATATCTTGGATTACATATCGTACTTTTATATTTTTTCCCTACGGGATGCCTCATCCTCGAAGATGAGATGTATATTTGTGACATATATGTATTGTGATCCTACCTACTACGATCGAACCGCGCAAAGGAGACTGCCGAATTTTTTGAAAATTTAGGGCGTTAGAATTTTTTTGAGAAATTGGAAAAAAATTTGATAACTAAAATCTTGATTTTGAGTTATAATTTGAAACGATATTAGTTGGTTTTTAAAAGATAACTATGAATGGATTTGAAAACTTAGAAAAGTTTTTGTAAGAAGTTTAACTAATGGATTTTGGAAAAGTTAATGGATTTTGTGACTTTTTCTTACTTGGAAATTTCGAGGACGAAATTCTTTTAAGTAGGGGAGAATGTAACGACCCGGAATTTCTGTCATTTAAAATTTGTATATTTAACTGATTTTAAATATTCACAAGTTAATTTTATAAGTTGAATAGCTTATATTTCATATATAAGGATTTAATTGGATAATTAAATTATTAATTTAATATTTGAAACTATGTAAATAATTTGAATTTAATAAGAATAAAAATGATTTATAAAGTTGTATAAAATTCTATTTGAATTAGAATGATGTTAGAGAACTTTTGAAATCAAATTAAAAGCAAATTTATTGAAATTGAATATTTTAATATTTAATTAACGTGTTAAAATAGTCATTTCACACAGTCTCGGATTTCAACGAAACCTGTTTCATTGGATCCGTAATGTTATATCATTATAAGATTTTAAATTTTGTGTCAATCGGATTTACGGTTTAGTCGTGGCACGTTGAAACGCGTAGAAATCTGTTTAAGTGAATTTTAAATTTAAATAAGTCGATTTGAAAACCTATCTTCCAAATACGATCGAATTGGCTCCTGATATATATTCCATTATGTTCGAAATAGGGGTAAAATATTATAAACGCCAGCCGGCACGCTTCGTTTCGAGTTCGGAAATTTTTCGGGTGAATAGTGCGCGAGAATTTTCTATAAAAGGACGTTATAATTTCTATTTTTCACAAAACCTAACCTAACTAGGGCTAGCTGCCGTTTCTTATATTTCAATGGCCGAGAATTTCGATTCTTCTTCCCTTAATCTCTCTCAATCCATCAACAATTATCAAAAACGTTCAACTACAAAGTTGAAGAGCATCGTGAGAACTTCAAATCCATATGGTGATGATCAAGTTTGGAGCAATGGATCGACGTGAATTTGGCGATGAACGTCGCACGTTCATGCACGATTTTTGAGGCCTATGTACAGCCGAGCTGCACGTGCTTGAGGCCTATGGTGTGTCTCGCGTAGGCGGTCGTGGTGGCAGGCTTTGATCAACGCGAAGATGATCGATGGTGGTCGCGTCGTTCCATTTTGAGTGCGTGCTATGGGTTGTTGCTCACGTACAAAGACGATGGGAGGAAGAAAGAAATGTGTGGCTTCAATCTGCTGAGTAGAAATGTGCGGCCCAGATTTGGCTAGGTTTTAAAATAAAGAAATTGAAATTAATTATATATTTAATTCGTATAAACATCTAAATAGCGTAACTTCTTCATACGAGGTCCGTTTTTGACGAAACAAGTTGCATTGGGTTCGTATTGACGAACACTACATTTTAGAGCTGGTTTGGAGTTGATTGGAGCTAGTGTAAATTTTGGGTAAAATTAAACGCCTGTTTAATTTTATTCGGAATGAAAACACTGCAACTGCTATTGGAATTAAAGTGAGTACAACTCACTCTTTCTGCCTCACTGATAGTTTTATATAAATGAGAATAAATTTTATTTATGATGATTGATGATTGTTTGGATGATATATGATATATTATCTATATATTGATTGGTATTTGGATATATTCCTGCCTATTGGAGCAGATGAGACCCTATACGTTCTCGTGTATGAGCGGACGACCTTTTGTACACGCGTCTGCCTCGAAGCGGACATTGTACACATATTCTAATATATATATTTGTTGCAGGTGATAGGTTGGAGGGATCCAACTGGATTCCTCACCAGTGTTGATTTTATTTACAGATATTGATATATATGATGTTATCATATGATATATGATGTTTTGGATGCCGTGATTGATGTATTTGGTGCTGTTGCAGCATTGGGACTATTTTTGGTAAATTTAAAAATGTCAAAGTGATGATTTCAAATAAAAAAGGATTTTCAAAGTGATTTTAAAAATAGATGTTCTATAAATTTTTGAAGTGTTACGGAAATGAATTTATTTTTAATAAATAAATGTTATAATTTTTATGTTATAAAAATTTTGATTTTTGTGAAATATAATTAGAATGTGATTTTTGAAATATGAACTTAACTATTTTATAAATTAAGTTAAATTGGGATTTTGAATTATTATAAATGGTTTATATATAAGATTTATAAAATCGATTTTTTATAAATCAGAAGTGATGAAATAGTAAAGAAGTTTTGTAAGTGTTAAAATGAAGTGATAATTGAATCTTGTAAGTAAATAAGATTTATAGATTTATGAATAGTTGAAGTTATAAAAAGAATGAATTTGCAAATAAATGAATTATAAGTGAATTAACTTATAATTTGGATTTTTGGCATGTAAATGAGATATATATGGAATTGGTAAATAAAGGAATTTTGTAAATTAAAATTTTTATAAATATAAATGGAGTTTATAAACATTGTTTTATAAATCCGAAATCAATTTAATTTAATAAGTCAAATATGAAAGTTTATTAAATGTATTTATCCACGATTTTGGACCGTGAATAATCCTTTAATAAATGTGTAGAAATAATGAATTTGGATAACAGAATTATATTCACGATTTTGGACAAGTGAATAATCTTTTAAATTAAATAAATGTTTTTGGAAATGTGATCTTTTAAATGGAGTTAAATGATTTGAAGATATTTAAAATGTGTTAAGTATCGAATACATAGATTTCAACATTCATTGTTGAAATAGACGTTTTCGAGAAGTAAGGAAATGATGGACTATAATATTGTTGTTATAGTAAATGATTTTCGAAAGAAGATGTTTTGTATAGTATATGGGATTTATATATCTATCTAATTTTCGAATCCCTATACTAGTATTTTGGGTTGTCGTAACGATGTTTTACGCAACATTCGTTTTGACCCAAATAAATAAATATGTTTAAGAGAATGTTTTCCTTAAAGAATAAAATATATACTTAATCCCGATTTAAGTATATGTAATATTTTCTAAGCGTTGAAAATAAAGAGAGTTGTGAATTGCTTATTATTAAATAAGTATATGGAAATGATTTCCAATATAGAATATTGAAATGGTTTTGGAATTATATCTTGTTAAAGATAATTTGAAGTGAATATTTGGCAAGTAATTTAATTAATAAAAGGTTAATTAAAAGGGCCTAGTGATTGTATGAATGAATGCTATCAGTACATTGTCATTGGAGGACAATGCGCATTCTAAGTGAAATTCCTTTAAAAGGTAATCGTAGCCTCTAGCCTCATCAACCGGGAATGACTGAAAAGCAGGGGAGATGCTGCAAGGCTAAGTGGGTCGCACCCAATTAGGGTATGTTTATCACCTTTCTAGATACCCTCGGATATTATTACTACGATACATGGAAGGAGCTCGGTAAGGGTGGGAACACCCGGGGTGATAGCATATTCGGTCTATCCAGGTTAGGGGTAGTCCGGTCTTGTGTTGCAGGGGATCCCGGCGTGGTCCTCAGTACGCTGTTTTTAGACGTGTACTGTGACAGGTGGTACCCCAGTGCCTAGTCATTCGTATGGAATCCATTCTCTAATACGTGCCTTTACGGTTTTGATTGTAGAGCCTAGTATGTTGGAATTTAATTAATGTAACAATTTCAGCTATTTGAATAAGTATTTGTACTTAGACACTATTATAATATCAGAGGATTTGATATGAAATGTTTTGGCTATCGTAAGGTAAAAACCCGTCGTGTTTATTTGTGGCGTGGTCATACGAGATACCTTTGTTTTTCAAAGGATTTTGATAACTTTAATAATTCAAATTAAGTGTGTTTTCTCACGCTGGTTTTTCAGACTGACTCCGGTGTTATTTTATTGTAATGCTCGGGTCAGACCGAGTATTACAGATACAGGATAGGATGCTATCGAGCTCGGGAAACGAGCTGGATGACGAAGACATATTACACGTATTTGATATTATTCCGCTGTGTATTGTAGGCTATATATTCAGCATTTGTGAGGACAAGTTATTATAACTGTCCAGTACTGAGTTATTGATTGTGTTGTACTCTGATGATGTAATGTATAAATAACAGTTGTAGTTTCATTTTGTATAGAGACATGTTATTATCTATTATATTTTGTTCCGTTGCGATTGTGAGATTCTGTGTTGTTATTTCTATTTTCTTCTTCTACCCCTTCTTTTTCCATAACGATCTGGTATTTCCGGCATTCGATTTCTCAGCATGTAATACAGTGAACGTATTGATGTCGATTTTCAGAGGTCGAAAAATCTGGGTCGTCACACTTATTTCACACCGGATTGGTCTTTTAAATTTCCAAAGCCTTTCATAATTGATATCAAAATATCATATTCAATTCAAACCATATCACTTTCGAAATTATATTCAGTTTCGAAATCATATTCATTATCGATAAGATAGATTAATTAAATCCTCATCTCAAAATAATCAAATTTACTCAAATATGTCATATCATTAGCAACTATCATTTCATATCCCAACTTAGGTTATAACACCATTTAACCATATTCGCTTTAACAATCAAGGATTTAAATGTAAACACTTCAACTTTACACAGTTTGAAATTTTGAAAATAGTTTAGATAGTTATAAATAGTTTCAAGATAGATTAAATAGATTTAAAATAGATTTAAACTAGATTAAATAGATTCAAAATAGATTAAAATAGATTAAATATATTTAAAATAGACTAAATAGTATTAGAATAGATTAAATAGTTTCAAAATAGATTAAATTGGTTAATTAGTTTAAAATAAGTTAAAAAAAATTAAATTTGATTAACTAGATAACAATAGATTAAAATAAATTAAAAGAGTTTAAAATTGGTTAAATAGTCTAAAATAGTTAAAATAGATTAAATTAGTTTAATAGTTTGAAAATCTTACTAATCAGGATTTTTAAAATAATATATTTTTAAAACAGTTTATATAAAAATAATAAATTTGAAATTAATATCAAATTAAATTATTTCTTTCATGTCAACACATCTGCACCATGTCTAGCTTTCAAATTTCAATTTAAGTCCTTTAAACAATTCATTTAACCAATTCCAATTTCAACATTTAAAGGTTGGATTTCGAAAATAATTCAGGTTATATAAATCAAATTTTATTTCAAAATATTATTTAACTGAATTCAAATTTTAAGGATTTAAATCATTTAATTTAACCAATCCGGTATCCATATATAATTTTCTACCCTATGGTCAAGTGATACGGATATTTATCATTTCAATCCGCAAATATTATTATATTTACGGATGTATATCATTTCAACCCGCAATCCCGAATTACCATTCAAAATCCTTAAAATCGCTCGGGCCTATCATTTCAACCCATAACGATTTTTCCTTAATCTATAGATCGTTAGGGTATGTATCATTTCAACCCATAGTAATTTTCCTAGCAATAACTAAGTGAACTTGTAGTGTTATAACAACATAAATATAACATCCAGTCATCCAATATTAACAATCAACATCCATCAAAATCACCATTCAATCAACCAATAACAAGTATTTGATTGACAATTAATATTCAATATTAAATTAAATAACGATTAAATGCAATAAAATTCATATTTAACTGGAATGACTATTTAAATATACCAAACATCAACCAATCAATTTCTAATCACATCATAAATTTAATTTAACTAACATAAGACAATTTAGTAGTTGTGAGTGGGTTAAAACACTCACCTTTGATTTCAAATCGATTTGAAATCCAAAATAAGGCCCAAAATTCAACAGTCTTAGAATTCATCCAAACTAGTTCCAAAATGTCCGAAATTTCAATATGATCCCAACGAAACAAACCACGCACCAAACCTCAGCCACGTCACTCATCTTCTCACGCAACCCTATCGCCTCGTACAGGAACACGATCACTCCCCTGGCCATGAACTACATGCGGCCGCCTGAGACTGTCGCCCATGCCACCAGAGGACGCCGTGACCCTCCCCCATCACCTCGACCCCCAGCGACGCCAAGGACCACGACCTCGATCACGCCATGGAGACAACCGCCGCCTTATTCTTTAAACCGTAGGAAATTTTTTGCCTCTGATCTAACCAATGATTCGCCATACGAACTGCACCGATGAACTACGCGTATCCCCCTCCACGCGATAGTATCTTCCATTCGACGATCCGTCGACAATGATCAAACCCCAACGAACGGCCGAGATTTAATCGCCAATTTCTGTCCACAGAGAGATCCAAATCGAAAAAAAACTGCAAATTTAAATTACGCTCGTCGAGAGCTTCGAATCGGTATATAATATGACAGGGTTTGGAGGAGTTTGAAATTTTGAAATTGGTTTTGATTTGAATTTGGATTTTGAAAAAATAGAGTTTCTGCCATTGAGAAGGAGAAGCCAGAGAGAATTATACGTATAGAAATAAGAAATGAGAAACAATTAGGGTTTATAATAGCCTATATATAGACATATCTGAATTAGAAATGAATGGACCAGATTGGATTGATCGAAACGACTACGCGACCCAAAAAGCCCATTCTGACCCCGAAACGAAATAGGTCATCCCATATATCAAAATAGATGCTTTTGATATTTTTAAATTCAATGGAACAAGTTTCAAGTCCTAATTCCATTTTATAAAAAAGTTAGCTTTTAAAATCAACTTATTTGAATCCGATTAAATTGATTTCTACGCGTTTTGAGCCCGTACGATCAAACGACAAGTCTGATCGCTACGAAACATGAAACCTTACAATAATTCACTGTTACGGATCCGATGAAACCAGTTTCATCGAAATCCGAGATAGTGGCCAAAATGGCTATTTTCACGCTAATTAAATAAATTATTATTAAATTAATTAAATCACCCCTCAAATTCAAATTTTATAATTAACAAATTTCATCATTTTTGATTACCTATAAACTTATAATCTTTTAAAATAATTTCTCCACGTCCAATCCAATGCTAACTATCGCACTAATTATAGTGTTCAATTTTAATTGCGATAAATTCATTAATTATAGTTTAAAACCCAAATAAATTGATTTAATTTGATTTCAATCTTTTTGTTCAATCGATCTTTACTTAATGGACCTAGTTAACATTGGTTTATATCTTACTACATCAAAATCTACAATTATCATCTTAATTCATATTAACGTAATATTTAATTACATTTAATTGCAATTGATTTCAAATTTAACTCAACAGATTAAATAAATGGGTAACAAATAACAATTGTCACCTTTTACTTAATTTAATCACATTTACAAGTTTTATTATCTACAAACAAATGTTATAACTACTTACACAACACTGATTTTATCCAATTACAATTAATTACATATAATTTCACCAATTAATACAACATTTGGTTTATTTCTTTATTTGTAATTTATAACCAAATTTTAACTCTACAATCATTTCAATCAATTGGAATTACATTAAGATGGTTAGCAATCACCTTAAATTAACATTATTATATTTCTTTCTAGTAAAAAATAATTCTCCTGAATAAATCTTAAATCTTTTATTTTTCACAACATTAAATTCCAAAATTTATTTAATTAATAAATTTAATTATCGAAAATTACGGGTCATTACACTCTCCCTCACTCAAAACTTTTCGTCCTCGAAAAGGGAAAAGAAGGAATTAAGGAATTAATATATTTTATTCAAAATATTAAATCTATAAACAATTAATTTACATAATAAAACAATTTAAATGAAATATATCAATTTATAAACAATTAAACCCTTTCATATTCAAGTTCAATAAAATTTGAAAAACATTTCATTTCCATAAAATTTTCTAAGTCCAAAATTCACGAAAAATTTCGGCAGAGTCTCCTTTGTACGGAGAGGTCTGGAAGAAATAATAATATCAATAATATCATATTTCAAAATAAGATATTCCCAAACCACGGGAAAACAATTATAATATCACTAGAAAACCGTAATCCGAGAACGTACCTATTTATCGGGCAAACAACTCTTATTTATGAAACCAAAAGCAGTAGCTATTGCTTCCATAAACCTGTATTTCACTTACACAATCTAAAGAGGTTAATAATTATGTAAAAGAGAAATATTTAATGTCTCAATTAATAACAAAACAAATCTACACAACATAACCATAGTCACTTTGCAAACAAACATACAATCATCACATGAAATCAAAGTAATCAACCATCCATCCATAGCAATCAAAACAAATGGTTTGTTCGGGTTTAGACACTTTTAATTGTATAAAGTGATAAATAACTACTAAGTATATCATACACTCAACAGTCTTAGATAAAACTTAATAGATTATTTATACATCTGTAAACAGTTAGAAGTATCTTTTCCCAACCACCCATAAGCCAAAACAAACAATAATTTCAAGTATCGTTTAATTTTATTCTTATAAATCTCCTTTCCCATCATTTATTGTTCATTTTTTTCATACAATGATTATTCTCTTTAATTTACATTCATTACTTACATAATTCATTTCCCATTCATTCATACAATGTCATTTTTTCTTTTCATTACTTTAACTTCATTGCTTACATAAGTTATTTCCATTTCAATTACTTAAAATAAGCAATGAATTCATTATTTAAGTATTTCATATATTTTATTTCAGTTTACTTCACATCTATTGTTTACTTTGATTTCCTTTTAACATCAATATTCATTTGTGAATCAACTCATACTTAGAATTTTTATTCCTTTTCTTTTCACTTTTATTTCTTTCATATATAGTATTCACTTTTACTATTTACTTTAGTTATAATTGGCTTCAAACATCACTTAAGTTTATAATCGTTTACTTACCGTATTCACCTTTTTCTATTACATTTAATTAGTAGCACTTCAAATTATCAACTTAAGTTTATAACATCAGAGTTCTTATTTATAAACATAATTTAATTGAACCTTTCATTACTAAAGTTTTACTTGTATAATATTCTATTACATATTTCTATTAAAATTACAACTTTCAACATTTTGGTAAGTTATATATATATGTGTGTGTGTGTGTGTGTGTGTGTGTGTCTTTTAGAATGTAATTGAATGTTACACAAGTTTATCTTATTCATTTTAGTTAACAAAATGTTCAATAGTTACATATTCTAAATTTTCATATCTACAAGTTACAGGTTTTCAATTTCTTATAATTTCATTAATCACTTAGCATCGAATTACTTATTTTCTGTTTTAGAACTTTCCAATTATTAAAATAGTAAAAATTTCATTCGTTATAATAATTAAAATTTCTAATTTATAGAAACTTAAGAACTGAATACTGGGTTTCCTTTCAAATCGAATATATATATAGACATATCTTTCATATATGACAGATTGTACTTAGAAATAAAATTAAAACTTGTTTATCAAAACAAATGTGCAGTAAAACTACTACATCGATCTTCCCAGTTTGAAACTCGAAAATGAAGGTCGATGATGCGTGCACTCATCATCGAAATTATTTTCCAGCGACAGCGAGGGGAGTACAGAACTTATTTCCTTTAAAGTTTCCTTTTAAAACATTTCTTTCAAATCATATTGAAAACATTTCTATCCGAAAATACCTCCAAATAATACTAATATTATATTCCAAAATCTTTTGAAAACCAATTTCAAGAAATCCCAGAAGTTAAGTTCTCAAATTTCCAAATTATATTCATTTTATTTGTAAATTTTATTTTATAATTCAATATTTATAAAATTTCACTACCTAACAAACAACATATTACATTCAATTATATTCATTTTATTTACAATCCCATTTTGCAACTAATATTTATAAAATTTCACTTCCTAACAAATAAACAAACATATCCCATACAATTTATATACATTTATAAAGATTATTCTTTTATATACAAAATGTAATACTAGGTAAAATTATTCATTTACCCATATTTCAAAACAAATATTGTGTCGGTCTGCCCTATTAAGTGTTTAGAAATCCCTATCGATGCCATAGCGTCCTATGTACCAATCGGAATTTATAAATACTAAATGGAACAAATTAACACAGTACAAAACCTTTTATAACACTAACAAATACGCTCTCTCATATATATATATATATATATGCACTCAATGACTCATTCTAGGGTATTACTACTCTATTATCTAATGAGTCAGACCCCACAAAGCTAAGGTTATCGCTAAACCAAAGCTCTGATACCAACTGTAATGACCCACCATTTTGGACGATTTAAATCGATGATAAACCACACACGTCGGACTCAAACCATTCAAATGGGAGGATTGTTATGGGGTAAATAAGAAAAAGTAGAGAAAGAAAGAAAACAAACACAGAATCTCATAGCGGAATGACAAAATATAATAATCAAATGACAGTTCATGAAGCTGTTTTACCAATAACATTTGATTACACTTTTTATAATACGGATCAAAGTTACATATAATAGAAATAAATAAATAAATGGAGCGGAACAGCATGATGTAGTGGAATAAATATAATAAGCGGTAATAGTAAGGATATACTAAATCTTCATCTTCGTCCTCCGGAAAATAGTCTTCGATATACTGAAAAACTCAGACTAACCCGAGCGAATTGAAAAGACAAAACACTAGAGTCAGAACTAAAAGATCTTATGTAAGTTAAATCAACAGTAAATAAATATGAGTGTAACGGTGTCAGAGATGTTTACGGGTTTGACATCTCCTATCTAGTGTCAACCTGAGTGCAATAACTTAAGAGATGTTCGGGATTTCCATCTCCTAAGGATCTGTTAAACTATCTACATACATAGTACAATACGCTATTATAATAGTGTCTACGGTAAAGTAAAATATTAAAATAGCGTTTAGGCTTTACCCATATCCCCCTTAACATATTTTATATATTCCTATAGTCTATACAGTACCGTAAGCTCCACTAAACCGGTGGTTTACCCAGAGGGCACTCCATAGGTACGGTACAAAACAAACTCGTAGAAGGCGCGATAAGGTATGTGAGAAGGCACGCGAAGCAATGCCCAGGGTAGGATATTACCGTTCTGCGGATCCAGACTAGTGGTAACACATAGCAGCTACTACCGTCCACCTCGGAACACACTTCCATAATCAAAATCGAGGGGTGGCCACCAAATCAATTACAAAATCATAATATGGTATCGAAGAAATGTGTCCGATCGGAGGTGTGACCTCACTTGGCCCGGCATGGCTCCTGTTTTAGCAACATCAAGATGACTTACGGGAGTCAGGGCTACGTTAATACCTCATACAGAATCATTCGCCAAACCATCCTACTTCATTCTGGAATCTCCAACACGTACATAGTTGTTAAAGTGGTTTTCGGTATTGGAAGAGAGTATGACAATATCCGATCCCAGTTTCTTTAACAACCAAACGCTTATTTCACACCGGATGGTTCTTTTAAATTTCCAAAGCCTTTCATAATTAATATCAAATATCATATTCAATTCAAAACATATCATTTTTGAAATCATATTCACTTTCGAAATCATATTCATTATTGATAAGATAAATTAATTAAATCCTCATTTCAGAATCATCATATTTACTCAAATATGTCATATCATTAGCAACTATCATTTCAAATCCCAACTTATGTTATAACATCATTTAACCATATTCGCTTTAACAATCAAGGATTTAAATGTAAACACTTTAACTTTACACAGTCTGAAATTTTGAAAATAGTTTAGATAGTTATAACTAGTTTCAAGATAGATTAAATAGATTTAAAATAGATTAAATAGATTCAAAATAGATTGAATAGATTAAAATAGATTAAATATATTTAAAATAGATTAAATAGTTTTAGAATAGGCTAAATAGTTTTAAAATAGATTAAATTGGTTAATTAGTTCAAAATAAGTTAAAAAAATTAAATTGGATTAAATAGATTGTAATATATTAAAATAAATTAAAATAGTTTTAAATTGGTTAAATAGTCTAAAATAGTTAAAATAGATTAAATTAGTTCAATAGTTTGAAAATCTTACTAATCAGGATTTTTAAAATAATATATTTTCAAAATAGTTTATATTAAAATAATAAATTTGAAATTAATATCAAATTAAAATATTTCTTTTATTTCAACACATTTGGACCACGTCTAGCTTTCAAATTTCAATTTAAGTCCTTTAAACAATTCATTCAACCAATTCCAATTTCAACATTTAAAGCTTGGATTTCGAAAATAATTCAGTTTATATAAATCAAATTTTATTTCAAAATATCATTTAACTGAATTCAAATTTTAAGGATTTAAATCATTTAATTTAACCAATCCGGTGTCCGTATATAATTTTCTACTCTATGGTCAAGTGGTACAGATATTTATCATTTCAATCCGCAAATACTTTTATATTTATGATATATATCATTTTAACCCGCAATCCCGAATTAACATTCAAAATCCATAAAATTGCTCGGTCCTATCATTTCAACCCATAATGATTTTTTCTTAATCTATAGATCGTTCGGGTATGTATCATTTCAACCCATAGTGATTTTCCTAGCAATAACTGAGTGAACTCGTAGTGTTGTAACAACATAAATATAACATCCAGTCATCCAATATCAACAATCAACATCCATCAAAATCACCATTCAATCAACCAATAACAACAATTAATTAATTATCAATAACAAGTATTTGATTGAAAATTAATATTCAATATTAAATTAAATAACAATTAAATGCAATAAAAGTCATATTTAACTGGAATGACTATTTAAATACACCAAACATCAACCAATCAATTCCTAATCACATTATAAATTTAATTTAACTAACATAAGACAATTTAGTAGTTGTGAGTGGGTTAAAACACTCACCTTTGATTTCAAATCGATTTGAAATACAAAATAAGACCCAAAATTCAATAGTCTCAGAATTCGTCCAAACTAGTTCCAAAATTTCCTAAATTTCAATACGATCCCAATGAAATAAACCGCACGCAAATCCGACCTCGTACGTACAAGTTATGATGATTAGAATTATTTAAATTTAAACTTAAAATAAATAAATAAAAAGAACATTACCCTCAGCCACGTCACTCATCTTCTCATGCAACCCTACCGCCTCGTACAGGAATGCAATCACTCCCCTGGCCACGAACTTCATGCGACTGCTTGAGACTGCCGCGCACGCCACCAGAGAACGCCGTGACCCTCCCCCATCACCTCGACCTCCAGCGACGCCAAGGACCACGACCTCGATCATGCCATATAGACAATCGCTGCCCTATTCTTTAAACCCTAGGTGAATTTTTACCTCCGATCCAACCAATGATTCGCCATACGAACTGCACCGATGAACTACATGTGTCCCTCTCCACGCGATGGTATCTTCGATTCGACGATCCGTCGACGATGATCAAACCCCAATGAACGACCGAGATTTAATCGCCAATTTTTGGCCATAGAGAGACCCAAATCAAAAAAACAAACAGCAGATTTGAATTGTGCTCGTCAAGAGCTTCGAATCAGTATATAATATGATAGGGTTTGGAGGAGTTTGAATTTTTGAAATTGGTTTGATTTGAATTTGAATTTGGGAAAAATAGAGTTTCTGCCATTGAGAAGGAGAAGCCAGAGAGAATTGTACGTACAGAAATAAGAAATGAGAAACAATTAGGGTTTATAACAACCTATATATAGGCATATCTGAATTAGAAATGAATGGACCAGATTGGATTGATCGAAACGACTATGCGACCCTAAAAGCCCGTTCTGACCCCGAAACGAAAATAGGTCATCCCACATATCAAAATAGATGCTATTGATATTTTTAAACTCAATGGAACAGGTTTCAAGTCCTAGTTCCATTGTATAAAGAAGTTAGCTTTTAAAATCAGCTTATTTGAATGCAATTAAATTGATTTCTACGCGTTTTGAGCCCGTACGATCAAACGACGTGTCTGATCGCTACGAAACATGAAACCTTACAATAATTCACTGTTACATATCCGATGAAACCGGTTTCATCGAAATCCGAGACAGTGGCCAAAATGGCTATTTTCACGCTAATTAAATAAATTATTATTAAATTAATTAAATCAGCCCTCAAATTCAAATTTTATAATTAACAAATTTCATCATTTTTTATTACCTATAAACTTATAATCTTTTAAAATAATTTCTCCACATCCAATCCAATGCTAACTATTGCACTAATTATAGTGTTCAATTTTAATTGCGATAAATTCATTAATTATAATTTAAAACCCAAATAAATTGATTTAATTTGATTTCAATCTTTTTGTTCAATCAATCTTTACTTAATGGACCTAGTTAACATGTGTGTATGTCTTACTACATCAAAATCTACAATTATCATCTTAATTCATATTAACGTAATATTTAATTACATTTAATTGCAATTGATTTCAAATTTAACTCAACAGATTAAATAAATGGGTAACAAATAACAATTGTCACCTTTTACTTAATTTAATCACATTTATATGTTTTATTATCTACAAACAAATGTTATAACTACTTACACAACACTGATTTTATCCAATTACAATTAATTACATATTATTTCACCAATTAATACAACATTTGGTTTATTTCTTTATTTGCAATTTATAACCAAATTTTAACTCTACAATCATTTAAATCAATTGGAATTGCATGAAGATGGTTAGCGATCACCTTAAATTAACATTATTATATTTCATTATAGCAATTTTTTTCTCCTTAATAAATCTTAAAATTTTAATTTTTCACAACATTAAATTCTAAAATTTATTTAATTAATAAATTTAATTGTCGAAAATTACGGGTCATTACAGCTGCAGTCATCCATAGTTATTAATCCTCGGCGACTAAATACGGTAATGTTAGCTAGATACTTATATTACATAAACACATGAATATGGAAAAAATTTAAAATCATTAAACAACTTTCACATTCCATTTCAAATAATTTCAAATTCATTATATAATCCTACATTCGTGAACCACGTTCAAAGAAATTATAATTATTACAACATACGCTAAGAGCAACATATGAAGATGTCCCCTTGGATGATCGGATTGTGTGTGTGTGTGTATATATATATATATAAGCAATTAAACAACTTTGCCTTTGCAACAAAACACAACGGAATCAAAATAGAAAAGAACTCCTATTAGCTAGCTTGCCTCTTGCACGTCTCCGAAAGCTTATTCTTCTAAGGAGAATCTGAAAACCTCAATTCTCAAACTACTCAAAGTTAATTGAGTACCCGAGAGTTTAAGGGGAAAACATAAACTTCGAGTAGGACATAAAGCCTGGTATGAATAATAACCTACCATCTCAAACCATTTAGATATCTAGTGAGACCACGCCGCTTAGCGGAACGGGTTTTCCTCTCACTATTATCTGATCCAAAATTTATAATGGCCATATACTGTGCTCCTACATCCACAATGGTTAAAATATAGAAATTTAAAATATTATGATGATAGGCAAACAAGTAAATTATTCTGGATTTCCCATCCACATTCATTTTGACTATCTGTCTCGGTTATAGTTTCTAGGGTCATTATTAACCTATTAGTTTTCATAGGCTGACTCATAACATGTTTAAAGCTTATGGACTATCTTTCCGGTTTCATAGTTTTCATGGGATCACTAAGAACCTATTGGCCCCTGCCAATAACTTCATTATTTCATGGGTTCTCCCTAAACCTATTGGTAACTCCAATAACTTCCCTTGTATCATAGTTTTCATGGGTTGACTATGAACCTATTGACTCTTGTCAATAACTTAATCCGGATATAGTTTTCATGGGTTCACTACAAACTTGTTGGCCCTTGCCAATAACTCCTACTAAACATAATTTTCATGGGTTTACTATGAACATGTCTAAGTTGACAACCTCTCAATTAGTCTTTGGGCACCTTATATTCTGGTCTACCTGACTTCCTGGATGCAACTCTATTCATTCAGGAGTTAACTTAATTTATATTTACTGCTAGGTCAACCTAGCTGGTTATGCTGCCCTTACTCCCCAAGATACACTTATGTGTCCATTACATAGTGAATATATTTATAGAAGAAGCAAATACAAAAATAATACCAACATCTTTGGTTTAATACCCTTGAAATCATTTCCTCCTAAAATTTGGTTAGTCTCTTTAACCCATTATTTTTATCAAGGCAAGCTTCTTCAAATACTCCAAATTTAAAAGCATTTTAAAGCTCTTTTATAGTGCTATAGGTTTTTCCATTTAAAGATGAGATTGGGTTCTTTGTTTTGAAAACTAAGTCTTTTGAAACCTTGGACCTTTACTTTCGAAACCATTAAAATCTATCTTTCGAAAGCTTTCAATTCTTCTTTTCAAAACACTCAAACATATGACTTTCGAAACACTTAATCTCTTTCGAAAGCATCAAAACCTTCCTTTCGAAAATATTGAAGTATATCTTTCCAACACATAGAAGCATAGCTTCGAAACCATTTAAAAGTGCCTCTTTCGAAACCATTGGGTTTATCCTTAAAATAACTTTTGGGTCAAAGTGAATATAAATGAAAGTACCTCTTTCGAAACCATAACCTTTAAGTAAAAGTGATTGAGGAAAACTGATGGCTTCGGAACCATCCTTTCAAAAGCTTTAATCATTAAAGTAAAACATTTGGAAGGATAGCTTCGAAACCCCTTTCGAAGTAATTGTCTTCGAAACCTTTTGTATAAGTGGCTACTGGAGCCCTTTTGAAAGCATCGAGAAGCAGCTTGTTAGATTTGTAAAACAAAATCTGGCCTTTCGAAAGCATTGAAACTTCAACCCATTAGAAAGGTATGAAGACGACAACAAGGTTTCAATTTGCTTTAAAACTACCATATCGAAAGCTTTTCTTTAAAACATAATCTAAGGAAACTCATTCGAAAGCTACCCTTTCGAAACAAGAAGGGCTGCAACCCCTTCGAAAGCTATATAAAAGACCCTTTCGAAAGCATTCATTAAATTCAAGGCAAGTGGCATCTCTTTTGAAAGAAAAACAAAAGACCTTTGAAAGCTATTTAAATTGGTCTCGACCTCATCGAAAGCATGGCATTGACTCCATACCTTCCGCCTTTCTCCAATCCAGTGCGTATCAAAGCATTAATACCATGTGTATTGGTTTCGACATAGATGGGGCGGAAATATAAGGTCGAAAGGTAGCTACTAGAAGTGACGAAATAATAAACTTATGCAAAACTGTTTTTATTGCCTTTTTAAGTAATACTTTTTAACTAACTTGCCTATTTATAAAATTATAATTGGATGCCATAAAATTTACAAAAATATTTTCCTAAAAGACTGCCGAATTCATTTCAGATTTAATAAAAAATAATTAGCAAAGAAGCCCTTCCCTTAAGTAAAACAATTAAGACATTTAAGTCCTCTAACTAAATTAATTTAATTTCCATAGTAAATTACTTAGGAAAAATCCCTAAAAAATCTAAAAATTCACTTTTAATATGTTATCTAACATATAGAAATTTCAAACCCAAATTCTTTTGTATAACAGCCGAAACAAATTTTTAAACCCAATTACCTATTTGTTCCTTCAAAAATTCATAATAAATTTTCCATAGCTTGGAAAATTATAAAAATTAAAAATCATCTCCAAATTAATATTTTACATAACATATTAATTCCTCATGGCATTCGAAACACAATCAACACGATTTTAGACTTAAATCGAGATAAACATTTATAAATCATACTTGTTTGAATCAAACATATCATGAAATCCAAGCATATCATCATTAAAATCATCATAAAGGTTTTAAACATAAAACCCGAAATCAAAAGCTCTTTAAAAACGAAAATAGAGATGGTTTTGATTATTATTCACCTTGCTTAGGATAAGAAACTTGAGATTTGATCTTGCTTATTCCCCTTGCTTGATTCTTTTGCTTTTAATTGGTTTTTCTCCTCTTTTTCCCTTAGGTTATGGCCGGCTTGCTCTTTGGTTTACGTTTTAGAATAATGAATTATGAATGTGTAGAGTGAAAATTTGGAAGATGAGTTTAGGGATTATGGGGTTATGGTGGCGGCTAATTCCCATAATGCCCTTGCGTTATTTTTCTTATTAATTAACACATGAAACCGTTCATAAACTCATTCTTTGTATTTAATTAAGCACGGCCTCTAATTAAATTTTCAAATCTCAATCCCCTTATCACTCTAATATTTACATTATTCTATTTAATTTATCTAATTAAATCTTCTGAATAGTGTTATTAAAAATTAGGGGTGTTACAAATAAGCACTTGTATTGGTCTACCATGAACTGTACCCCTAATCCTGATGGTGTGTAGAGCTAGAATGCCACATATAGCACTGAAAGTAATGACTGGTTTGGTTCTTCCTCAATAGGCTTAAAAATCTCCTTATCTCCTTATTCATCTTGATTTTCTGCTTCATTTTCATTATCTAAATCCACGACTCCTTCGAGAACATACACTTGCTTGTTCTTGCATTGATAGCATGTATGCCATTTCTCATTACAACCATAACACAAGTTCTTTCTCCTTTTTTCTATAATTTCTTCTAGTATTAAACCCTTGCTTTTTTCAAGCTCTGCCAGGAAACCGTTCTTGTTGAATGAGGGGTCGGATAACCTTGGTTTGGTGTTTCTTGAGGGTAAATTCTTTGAAAAAGAGGGGTGTGAGGAATAATTTAGTTTGAATGGTTTTCTAGACCATCTATTTTCATAAATTTTTGCAAGTGTCACTGCTTCTTTGAAGTTAGTAGGTTTAGCTGCCTCAACATCTATTCTAATATCTTCCTTTTGGCTATCCATGAACTTGTCAAAAACATAGTCTGGGTGGAGATGATCAAGAAGGTCTTGCAATTGCTCGAATTTGGTGAGATAAGATTGGACTGTGGCGAGTTGCTTCAAATTGGCAAAGGCTTTAAAGGGTTTTGTTAATTTAGGTGGTGCAAATCTCACTAAAATCTCTTCTCTAAATGTTCTCCAGTAGTCATAATGCCTGAATTCTTGGTTAACTATTTGTACCATTTTTGAGCATCACCTTGAAGATGAAAAGAACATGTAGGCACCCATTCAATTTCTGGAGTGTGATGATATCTAAATAACTGTTTAACTTGATCTAACCATTCTATAACTATATTATCCCCAGAATAAATAGGAAACTCTAAATTAATGGTGGTGCAATAAGGTAGGTGAAGGTAGTATACTGGGTTGTTGTCTTGGATGGGCATTAGGGTTTTGATCAATGGACTGGGATGAGGCTGAAGTACTCCTATTGTTTGTTCTCTGGAACGGAGGGACGTAGGGGGTGCTTCTTAATGAATGTTGTGGTTCTTAATGGGCACTAGTAGGAGAATTTTTATGGTTTCTCATTTCTTGCATGAAGGACTCTAGGGTGGCAGGTAGAAGATCTATTTCCCATTCAGTTCTTGAGAATTTTCTTGGAATGATTGGTGAAGTTCTTGTTGAGCCTCGGTGAGTTGATCCAAAGTGTGGCTGGTCTTTTCATTGATGTGTTCCTGCTTGGCTCAGAGATCTTCTTCTTCACCAAGAGTTGGCATAGTGAGATTTCTTCCATCATGGTTGCTGTTTCAAGTGGTTTGCAAGGCTTGTGCATGGTTGAGGATTGCAGATGATTCAGGGTTTGAGTCCTACTCTGATATTAATTTGGTAGGCCCATGATCTTTAGCATGATTTTTAGTGATGGTCAGTTGGATTGCAGTGAAGTAGATGATGTAGTGGATAAAATATAGTGGTTGGTTCGGTTGCAGTTCTTGAATGCAGGCAATAGGGAAGTGAGAAACTATGAAGAAGAGAATGAAGAAGTAGAGTATTATCTTGTTTAAGAAGTTATAGAGGTCAGAGAAGGATTGAGCTGCTGATTTTAAAATAAAAAAGAATGAAATGAAAAAATATGCACAGAAATAACAAGAGAAAGAAAAGGAATTATGATTTCATTATGAATTTAAACTTGTATATACCAATCTCTTAATTTAACACATATATAGGGATTTAATAACGGCTATAAGCTTTGACACATTCAAATACAAACCCTAATTATAATTAAACAAGACCCATGTCTACTTGTGCATGCGTGTGTATGTGCACACATGCACAAGTGATACTCCCTTCAACCAATCATTCCAAAGCTTTTCTTCTTACATCAGTTGCTGCCACCTCTCCCTAATGGCTACCACCACTACCTCTGACCAACTCAAGCGCCTTTTCGGATGAACCATGGCCGAAGTTGGTTGAACTCGCATTTTCTTTTTATTTAAAAACCGATGGGCATTTTGGGGCAAAACATATTGTTTTTTATTTTGACCACACACTGAGATCGATAAAATTTCACATTTTTGATCATGTTTTTTAAAAATTCTGACAGGCGAATTACCTCTAATGATAAAAAAAAATATTTAGAACCGAAACTTTTGATTTTTCTGTTTATAAATAATTATAAATAGACCCCTGGCTAGTTAGATTTTGGTTTTAAGTTTATATTCAGTTTACCAAATTGTTCGTATTTTAGTTATTTAGTTTATTCTGTCTATAAATAATTATAAATTTAAACAAATATAGTAAGTTTCAAAAGTTTTATATTAATGTCATTCAATATAAGTAGAATAACATGTTTAATATTTATATGCGTATCTTCTGTCATGAAGTAAGTTTTAAATTTTTTTAATATATTTATTAACCACTTTTCTCCTTCTTTTTGCATATAGGATATAGTCTTTAGTTGTATACCTAAGACTAATAAGATATAATAAAAAATTCGTGAGAGTTCAATCATTTTGGAGTTGAATTATGTTGAATGATTTTTTCTCATAAGTTCTTAAATATTTATTAGTTGATGCCATTTGAGCATTGATGTTATTCTTTTATCTTATGCATATATAAAACACATTATCATCAAAATCTAATCAACTTCAAGAAGTTTAAAGTCGCAATGGTAAATGAATGAGTTTATCATTTCCTTATACTATGTAATATTGCAGTGGATTTCTTTCTATTATGATTATGACAATGTATTCGTAAGGTATACAATGTAATTAGTTTATTTGAGTTGAAATGTCTACTTTAGAATATGGAATGCCTATCATGTCTCTTCCTTTACGCGATAATATGTGTGCATGCATTACTGCTATTGAAAACTAGTAACCCATCATATTAGGTAAGTTTATCAAATGTATGTACTATATAATGTTAGGAAAAAATCCTTCAAGGTCGCCTTATGAACAAAAAACCCAACCTTACGGAAAAAAATAGGACTGGATTGATGGTGAGACAAAACAAACAACAGATAATCATCGGCTAAAAGAAATCACAGATTAAGCAATAAAAGAAAATAACTCATGGGATTTATAGTGGTTCCACTACTACGGGCTAGTGTACATCCATTTGGGGAGATGAGATTTTATTACTTTCTAAGAAGATAAAATTTACAAGATTGATAATGGAGAAGAAGAATAAGAAATACAACTGAGAGAGATAATTCTACTCATGCTAATCTCTGCCTTTATATAGAGATTATTACTTGGGGTTGAAGTAATTGATTTATGGTCATAAATCAATGCCTCATTAATTCTCCTATTCATACAGGAAACATTTATCCATTTGATTTTTCAGTTTTCCCCAATTTACACATGCCTCATAAGATTCCTTCTTTAATCGGCTAATTAAGGAATTAATCGATTACCTCAATCTTCTAAAATAATTATTCTTCTCACGTAGGTAATTTATTACTCTCTTTAATGTTATAAATGAGACAATATATATTTGAGTAATTATCTCAAATATCTTTTAAATCTTCTACAATTGGAAATATTGTATCACTAAAATCAACAATATCTTCCAAATCTTCTGCAATTGGAAATATTGTATCACAAAATCTTACAATCTCCACTGTATTTCTCCACAAGCCTATCAACTTCACCTATATCCTCTTACTCCAAGTAGGACCTATCAATCTCCACAATGAAAACAAACGTCTCCATGAACCATCTCAACTCTCCCCCCCGCCCCGTGCCACCATGTGGCACCTAGCATTTTGATAAGCGATTCCAGTTCGAGCAACGCCTGAACTCTGCAGCCTGCAAAGACTTATGCATATCCACTGCTTTCTCCTTTGATCTTTGATGGCCAACTTCAGACGATCCCTTCTTCCACTTATCAAGCACGTCCTCTTGGTAGAACCTCACCTTGTTGAAGCTTTCCCCTTTGATCCCGTTCTGTCTATGCAGAAACTCAAAGTCCCTTCTTGTATGCCTAACTTTGACATCTTCTCCACGAGAAATGTAGGCTCCAACCCTTGACCCTCCAAGTACAGTGCTTCCCTTTAGGAGATACAAATTCTGGAACATATCTCTCTTTATCACTACAAGTGCACCTTTAGAAACCCTCAGACTATCCTTCTCCATAGTCACCTTGCATCCTTTCGATGACAACTGTCCAAGAGATATCATCGACTTCTGAAGACCTGGAACATAACAAACACCTGTTAAGGTGCGTATCATCCTGTCAAACATGTGAATCTGCACAGTACCTACGCCCATGACTCTATAGCCATCATCATTTCCCGTAATAATCTTCTTTCCCCTTTTTCTTTCAAAAGAACTAAAATAGTTCTTATTAGGCGTTATATGGAAAGACGCACTTGTATCTAGCATCCAATGGTCTGATACATCCGATACTACCGTCGTTAACAAGTCATTCGATATAACTTTCTCCAGCGCAATCGATGAACTTCCATTTTCAGTCTTCCTCTTCAAATCCGGACAATCTCTCTCCCAATGGTCTGATTTCTTACAGATGTAGCATTGCCCATCTCTGGATTTACCTTTCGAATCATTACCCGGCTTTCTAAATTTGGAATGCCCCTTAGAATTCCAATTCTTCTTCTCCTCTCTACCTCTTTCAGCAAATAGGCCTTGACTACTACTTCCTCCTCTATAGTCACTCATCTCCTTCATCTGATCCCTCAAGTCCTCAGATAGAAGACCCGACTTCACATCTTCAACGCTCAAAGTATCTCTTGCAAAGATAAGGCTGTTAGTGAAACCCATGTAACGCTTTGGAAGGGAACACAAGAGCATCATAGCCATATGCTCTTCATCTACCTTCAAATTCGCAGTCTTCTTCTTCATCACTAGATCGTCGAAGAAACCCAGATGCTCTTTTAAAGAAGTACCATCTCTCATCCTCATCCTGAAAAATGTCTTCAACATATTCAGACAGTTAGTCAAAGGTTTCTTCAGATAGAGACTTTCCAACTTAGGCCAAATGCCCTTAGCAGTAGTTTCACCGCTAATATCAGAAATAACATTTCCTCTCAAAGCTAATTGCAAGGTAGTAAACGCCCATTTTTCCATCTCCTTCCTTTCAATGGCTGAAATTTCAGCCGTCAACTCCTCAGGACCAAACTAGATATTTCAAGTAAATATTTATAGTATAACTAGTTGAAACTTATTGTTTATGGTTCGATATTAGCCACTTTTTTATAGGACTAGAAATGAGATTTACTTTAATTCACGTACCATTTGATATTCAATTGTTTGAGGACAAACTACAGTTATTGTTTGTCATGTAGATATTCTTGATACTAAGATTTAATCCTAAATTTCTTGACCTAGTGTTGTAAATCTAATTTTGTTTATCATTATACAAATGAAATTTTACATTGGTCTTGTCTCAAGCTTAAGTCTGTACCACTTTCGAATCTTGCAGATCGTACTAGGACCACCGCCGAAGCCTGGCACATACATAACCATCGTCGCTCGTGGATTGTATTTGAGTATCGTATGTATCAATTTCTTAAAATTGTATTATCTATTGTTTTTTATTTTGATCACACACCAAAATCAATAAAAGTTTACATTATTTATCATGTCTATTAAAAATTCTGACAAGCGAATTACCTATAATGATATAAAAAATATTTTTAGAATTGAAACTTTTGATTTCTTGGTTTATAAATAGACCCCCGGCTAATTAGATTTTGGTTTTAAGTTTATATTCAGTTTATTATCTAAATTATTTGTATTTTAGTTATTTAGTTTATTCTGTCTATAAATAATTATAAATTTAAACAACATATAGCAAGTTTCAAATGTTATATGAATGTCATTCAATATAAGTAGAATGATATGTTTAATATTAATATGCATATCTTCTGTCATGAAGTAAGTTTCAAATATATATATATATATATATTTATAACCTTTTTTCTTCTTCTTTTTGCATATAGGATATGGCTTTTAGTTGTATACCTAAAACTAATAAGATAAAAAAATAAAAAAATTCATGACAGTTCAATCATTTTGGAGTTGAATTATGTTGAATGATTTTGTTCTCATAAGTTCTTATATATTTATTAGTTGATGCCCTTTGAGCATTGATGCTATTCTTTTATCTTATATATATATATAAAACACATCATAGTCACAAATTAATCAACACCAAGAAGTTTAAAGTCACAACGGTAAATGAATGAGTTTATCATTTGCTTATACTTTGTAATATTATAGTCAATTTCTTTCTATTGTGATTATGACAATATATTTGTAAGGTATATAATATAATTAGTTGATTTAAGTTGCAATGTCTACTCTGCGATAGTGGAATGTCTATCATGTCTCTTCCTTCATACGATAATATGTGTACATGCATTACTGCTGTTGAAAACTAGTAACCCATCATATTAGGTAAGTTTATCAAATGTATGTACCATATAATGTTGGTAATATGCACTAAATAACAATAATAATATACTAAAATCAAATATTTGAGATCATTTTTAATTATTTATGGTGTTGTATTTAGTTTTATTTTACAACCGTCTTGTTTCATTTGGGTCCCATTTTTATTTTTTATCACAGATCATTTTTTTTCTACTGTTGGGTTGGTTGATTTCGATAAGATGGAACCTGGGGATTTAGTTGGACTGAATAAGGACATCTACTTGATCTTAGACACACTCCCATCAGAATATGATTCACGAGTTAAGACAATAAAGTGACATTAGAAACCAAATGAATGTGGTGGTGATATTGGCGGCTTTAAGAAGCATGTATAGTTTTTCAGTATTTTGAATTTATTTTGTTGAATTTCCTATGGATTTTGGAATATTTAGGATTTTCAATCCATGGTATTATATAGCTTAACAGTTTAAAGTGACATTGACTCCAATTGTGGTACTATTATAAGTGTGAATAGTATGGACTGGAAACTGGATATTTCAGGCAGATATTTGAAATATAACTAACTGAAACTTATTGTTTATGGTTGGATATTAACTACTTTTTTATAGCACCAGGAATGAGATTTACTTTAATTCACATACCATTTGATATTCAATTGTTTGAAGACAAACTACGGTTATTGTTTGTCATGTAGACATTTTAAAACTAAAAAGATGCATCGACTGCTTTGGAAAATCGACTACTTTCGAAAATCGACTCTATAAAGACGTGTTGAGGCATTCACCATTTATACTAAATATAATGATATGGTATTATTATTCCATAGTTTCTATTTCAATGTTTATTGGAACAATATCAACGTAACAAAACCATAATTTTCTTGTTTAATTTATCAAGTAGATCTCTTTCAAAAGGATTCATGATTGGGGAAAACATACAACACAAGGCTTTAGGTAAATCAATCCTTTTCATCCATAACTTAACACTTACAAGATATTATATAGTTGATTGCTAATGTCAAATTTTGCATTTTAGTCTTGTTTTTTAGGAATACCTCGTGCAAATTAACTTAATTGTTAATTTGATGACATAGCTATTATATTATTTCAAAATATGGTTCTCATATGATTTAACTTTTCCAATTAGCTAAAATTATATGTTTCTCGATAAGAATATAATAAAGAATACTATAATTGAAAGGAGGTCAGATAGACCAAGGTGTAGGATGCCTAAATAGTGAAGTTGTTAGATAGACAAGTTTATAGTAAACCCATGAAAACTATGTTTAGGAAAAGTTATTGGCAGGTGCCAATAGGTTCATAGTAAACCCATGAAAACTATGATTAGAAAGAGTTATTGGCAGAGGCCAATAGTTTTGAAGTGAACCCATGAAAATTATATCCAGATTAAGTTATTGGCAGAAGTCAATATGTTCCTAGCCAACCCATGAAAACTAGGATAAGAGGGAAGTTATTGGAGATACCAATAGGTTCAGAGAGAACCCATGAAATAATGAAATTATTGGCAGGGGCCAATAGGTTCTTAGTTATCCCATGAAAACTATGAAACTGAATAGGGAGTCAATAAGTATTAAACATGTTATTAGTCAGCCCATGAAAACTAATAGGTTAATAGTGACTCTAGAAACTATAACTGAGACGGATAGTCAAAATGAATGGGGATGGGTAATCCAAAATTGATTTACTTGTTTTGTATATCATAATAATATTTTGAATTGTTATGTTTTAACCATTGTGGATGAATGAGCACAGTATATGGTTTTATTAAGTTTTGAATTAAATCCTAGTGAGGGGAAACCCGTTTCACTAAGTGGCGTGGTCTCACTAGATATCTAAATGGTTTGAGATGGTAGATTATTATTCATACAAGGCTTTATGTCTGACTCGAAGTTTATGTTTTTCCCTTAAACTCTTGGATGCTCAATTTATTTTGAGTAGTTTGAAGGTTGAGGTTTTCAGGTATCTCTTTAGACGAATAAGCTTCCGGAGACGTGCAGGAGGCAGGATAACTATTTAGAGTTCTTTTGTATTTTGATTCCGCTGTGTGCTGTTGTAAAGGCAAAGTTGTTAATTGCCTAGTCGTATACTCTGATCATCCAAATGGGCATCTTCATATGTCGCTCTTGGCGTATGTTGTAATAATTATATTTTCTCTAAACGTGGTCTCGTATTGGGATTACGTAATGAATTTGAAATGCTTTGAAATGGAATGAGAAAATTGTTTGTTGATTTTAAAATTTTCCATATTCATGTGTTTCTGTTATATCAATGTATCTAACATTACTGTATTTGGTCGCCGATGATTAATAATTATGGATAACTGCAGCGTCTGTAGCCGTTAGTTTTGGGCCTCCAAGTGGGGGATGTTACAATGATTCTCATATGATTTAACTTTTCTAATTAGGTGAGATTCTATGTTTCTCGATAAGAATATAATAAAAGAATACTATAATGGAAAGTGCAGTTTTATAGTTGTAAAAGAAAAATATAACCTTCTTATTAACTAGTACTTTGACATGTAGGATGTATGTTTTAAAGTATTTTAATAAACAGATAAAACAAACAAATTCAAGTTTTGTATAAATTTTTTGATCAAATAATTATTGTATCTATGTAACTGGTACACAAACATGCTATTGATAAAACTATATTTGTTTGCATAATTAGTAATTGCACATAAGCTGGGAAAAAATGATTGTTTATATATAAATGTCTTTTCTCTTCATTATGGAGTATCACATAGTACCACCCCTATTCCATTTTAAATTTGCATGTACCAAGTTATGTTACCTATTTTTTCAAATGATAATGTAGTTGATGGCAAACTTGTCAGATTTCATTTCTTTTTTCAATGACACATTCTAGATACGTAGGCCAACTTTGGAATATGATGTATACATGACAACACCATATTAACCTTTGAATATTGGTTGGGAATTCAGATTGCAAATGACAAGGTTTAGTACTTTGATTATCATGCTTAACATGAACTACTATATATATATATACCATTTTGAGGGAGGGGGTTAATTGAAGAAAAGACAGCGTTTAGAATATGCTGCCGGGAGATGTTTTTTTTTTATACTGTGGTAAACCACATCTCAACTAAATGTTCTGTAAAGACTTGTAAGTAATATCCCAGAGCATAACATGCTAAGAATATTACAGTATAGTTTATTAGTTCAAGTAATATGTAATGTTCTTGTTCGTTTTTCTTCATTTTTTACTTATCTTGCTGGCAGCTTGTAAGTATAATACCCAAGGGTGCAGCAAGTAGGATGTTTGAACTAGGAATTAGGAACCTTATCATTTTTAATTCAGAGTCTTCTAATTTTTTGTTCAAATCCTTGTAGTTTCCCTCTTTAATAAGAATCATCTTCATACCAATATTCTGTATCTATGTGATTTGTCCATGTTAAGTCTAGAGGTTCATTTAACCATTCTCTGTTTTCTTTAATCATTTCTTGTCTAATCTGTTCATAGTGTTCTTCGACAAAAAGATCTAACATCCTGTTGGTAATCTTCATCTTCGGATTTTTAGTATTAAAGACAAAATAGGTATTTCTAAGACTCTTTACTACTTTCTTTTTGTTTATCTTAGGTTCATCATCGAGGTTGATGAATTTTTCTGTATAGTTATGTCTAAATATCTTTGCAATATTATATTGTTGGTTTTCGTTTAGTTCTGTTTGTTTTAAAACAATTATGAGTTTAGTCATAAATTTTTGTTCTAAATAATCTTGTAGAGATTCTATATTCTCAATTTTTGAGGATTCGTTCATTTTTAATTTTCCCAATTATTGTTTTCTGGTATGTTGTAATCTGCTTTATTTTTGCTTTCTAAGTAATTTTGCCATTCTGTATAAAACTCTTTAACAAATCTGGGTGTTAGTACTATGTTTCCAGGTTCTCTCCAGATATTAAAGTTATTATATATTTCTGTTAAACTTGTTTCACAGTCATAAATACTGATCAATTCGTGTGAATATTTTTGTTTGAAGATGCTTATTATTTGATGTTTTTGGTTTTCTGTAAGGTTTGTATTGTTCTTCATAATGTTTATTATGTTCATCATAAATTTGTTTTCTAAATATTGCTGTAATTTTTCCATTTTTATCAAATTTTTATACTCTTTCTTTCTTTCTTTTTAGGAAAATTTAGGCATAAACCAGAGATACTTGGTGAAATAATCATAGGTAAATCCTTGTTTACTATCTTCTTCATTATCTCATACACTTGGTGTATCTAGTTTGCTTAAAGTATGAATTTAGCCTAGTTATGAATCATTCCCTCACCTTGTTACTCTAGATTTACTATTTTCCCTAACGGCTTCATGCCTAAGCGGTACTTCTTCAATCACTAACGAGCTTACGTCTTTTGGGATAATTCATAAATTTAGTTAAACACGGGTTGTTTTAAAACATAGATACATCAATCATCAGGCAAACATTATACTAAAGAAGATAAGTAAAAAGGAATACATACCTAGATCTCTTCACCTTTCTCTTGGTTTATGTCTGAAAGTTGTTTAGCTACTCATCTTAGAAGCAATAAAAAGGATGTCCGCCATTAAAAGAAATAATACTCAAGCTTTTTTATTACTTAATAGTTTTTTGGAGCTGATACAATGATATTTGGTGCCTTTGCAAACATACTGGATTGCCAAATATATAGGCAATCCAAACATACCATGCTATGGACAGATGTCCATTATAAACTTACAAATATAGGTAAAAAGTAGCATACAGTACACCCATAAAATAAATACATCTGTTAGTGAAATCTTTCAATCAAAATGTCTTTTGTCTTCTTTTGTCGGTAGAGCTGAAAGGTCTTCTCTTATTTGTAGGTAGGTACTTTTTCTAGCTTTCTTTTTTGTTTAGTGGAAGCAATTATCACGTCGGGTCACATCCCTTTAGCTTTTGGGATCATTATTTCTTCGATTGCTTTTGTGCTGTCTTCGTAGCTGACCATGAAGAAAGTGGGAGCTCAGGGATAACATATCCTAATAAAAACCAAGAGACAATGCCTTACACATTAGGACAACCCCCTAGACAACTAGTTGAACCATATACAAATGAAAATATATGTCCACCATGACTATTATGATTCATTGTTTGCAAATGGTCGACTTAACCATGTTTCGTAAATTGCAGGAAATAATCAATAAATCAGATTATACTTGCCAATACCCATTTTAACTCAACTAGAGTTTTCACGATCCTTTTATTTTGATTAAAGATAAACAGGTAAGCTTTATTTTATTTTTAGCCGGCTTTTTTTTAATTTGTTTAAAATAAGATTACAGTACTTGCACCTTAGATAAATGAAGATCACTATCGTATATTATTAGTTCTAAGGTTGAGCATCCCATCTTCAGATTTGTAAAGTGTTTGCTCTATTGGATCATTTTGACTTGTTGACCAGTCAACATTTGATTTATTTATAAATACGATCACCAAGTGAACTTGATGCTTTACAGATTTTTTGTTTTATAGAAAAAATACATGGTTCAAAAAGCATATAATACTTTTTGTGTATGCTCCACCGTACTAACTGCTTGCAGAGCTATGCAATGTATTCAATCTGCTAACACAAATGAACTTGTATTCTCTACTTGTAAAAGGCCATGCTAGTAAATTTCAGACATGCCCACATTCATATCATAATAAATCTCGTTTTGGATTTACCCTTTTTGTTTGTAATTTTTGCTTTTAGATATAATGAAATTCTTTTAGTTTAGCGCACAAATATCATATGTAATATAAATGTAATTCAATTTGAAAATATGCATTTGCTTTGAGTTACCATTGCAGTTTGTTCCTTAGGCTCACCTTAGTGTCGTTCAATGAATTTATGCACTCCACTTATGCTACTTAATTAGTTTCTCTTCACATTTTATCATTATCTTTTCATCTACTCATGGCTTATGTAATTTGCATTTTGCAGGATGTTTTTTTAGG
Source organism: Allium fistulosum (assembly GCA_030737815.1). NCBI lineage: Eukaryota > Viridiplantae > Streptophyta > Magnoliopsida > Asparagales > Amaryllidaceae > Allium > Allium fistulosum. Next base: position 70,708,272 of record CM060906.1, read on the forward strand.
TCAAATGATGGTTAACAGATGTAACGACCCACCTTTTTGGACGGTTCAAATCGACAATAAACCCCACATGTCAGACTCAAACCATTCAAAAGGGAGGATTGTTAATGGGATAAATAAGAAAAAAAAGGAAAACAAACCACAGAATCTCGCAGCGGAAAGATAAAATATAATAATCAAATAAACAGTTCATGAAGCTGTTTTACAAATAACATTTGATTACACTTTTACAATTCAAATCAGAGTTATACATACATCAGAAATAAACAAATAATGCAGCGGAACATAGAATGCAGTGGAATAATAAATAGCAATAATATACTGAATCTTCGCCTTCGTCCTCTAGAAAATAGTCTTCAATACACTGAAAAAGCTCAGACTGACCCGAGCGTAATGAAAAGACAAAACATTCGAGTCAAGACTAAAAGATCTCATGTAAGTCAGATCAAAATAAGTAAAATAGGAATATTAGTGCAATGGTTTCATAGATGTTACGGGATTTTCATCTCCTATCAAGTGCACAACGTGAAAATAATTATTTAAAGGGTTTTAAATAATTTGAAATAATCATCTAATTAAAACAAATCCGAAGTTTGAATTAACTTAAACCCTTCAAATAATTCAATTCCAAATAAAATCCAAATTCAAGAAATTATATGGGTATATGTCATTTCAACCAGTATCAAAAATCAACATTTCCAAATCAATGAAAGCCGCTCGGGTTTATCATTTCAACCCATAACGATTTTCCCATAATCTATAAGATCGTTCAGGTATGTATCATTTCAACCCATAGGGATAACACAGAGATAGACATAAATAACATCCAATCATCCAAAATGTCAACCAATAACATCCATCCAATCACCCAAATATCAATAATTGAATATACAACACAATCAGATCATCATTGAAATCAACCAATAACTACCAACAATTTACTGGTTATCATTAACAGGTATTTAGCTGGCAATTTAAATTTCAATATTAAATTAAATGACAATTAAATTCAATAAAAATCAGATTTATCTAGAATGGCAATTTAAAATATACTAAATATCAACCCATCAATTTCTAATCACATCATAAATTCAATTTAACCAACATAAGAAAATCTAGTAGTTGTGACTGTTTGCTCACCTTTCGTAGCTACGAAGGTGATGATAAAAATAGAGCAATATGGAGATTCCTAGCAAAGATCCAAATGCAAAGCAAATCCAACAAAGCTTAGACACGAACACGAATCAATAAACAAGTTTCAACTACTTCCAACTTCCAAACAACCCAAGATCCAAACTGCGGACAAAGCTGAAACTAGGTCATCATTAAGAAAATATTCGGACTAGAATATTACTGAATCTGTAAAAGTAACTAAGTAGAAGTTGTTACAAATTCTTTTCTCTCCACTGTCAAAAAAATAATCACTCAAAAAGCTTCTGTCTTGAGGAAGTTATGGTCAAAATAAACAGAGGTGTTCTTTGAGTTGAAAATCTGAGTTCAAAAATACTTCAAAAAAATTAGAGTTTTTGACATAACAAATTAAGGAATTTGAAGAACTGATCTAAAAGAAAGTTGAAGCCACTGGAAAAATAAATGGTTTAAAAAAAGAATAACATAATTTGGTTTATTCCTGAAGGAGATATGATTGATACAATATGGGGTATTTTCGGCCAAAACTGGACCCAAAAAGGATTTGAAAAATGAAGTTTTTGATATAGAAATATTCGGAATGGGAAGAAGAGTTCAATAACAAAGTTGTTTTCATTGAAATTATACACGATTTCAAAAAATATATATTTGATTTGGAGTAGTTTAGTGGAATATAGAAGCCATGGAAATAAGGGGAAGAAAGCGGGAAAATAGGGAAGGGGAAAAGAAGGGGAAAAGGAGAAAGAAGAGGAGAGTGAATATGGAAGGAGATGGTGGAGAGGGTGGCGTAGGGGAGGAGGAAGGGTCGAAGGAGAGGAGGAAAAGAGTTTTAACTTGTGAGGATTTTGGAGTTTTAGATCTAGAGTTATTTGTAGATTTTGAGGAGAAAGAAGAAGTATGGAGAGAAAATTTCTCAAGAGAAAAATTATGTACGTAGATGTTATCAGATAAGAAACATAAGGTCGTAGGCAAAGTAATGGTCACATGACTGACTAGAGTCTATTGGTTAACTAAGGCCCATTAGACCAAACAAACCCAATATGCCTTAGCCAAATAAAACACAACTAAACACTACCAATTCATATTAATTTTTCACAGTAATTCAATTTTTTAGAGCAATAGGAATTTGATTTTGATGAAACGAAAAGTGAAGGGAAGATCAGAATTTAGTCTAGTATCATATAAAAAGAATAAATTTTAAAATTCAAATTAAAAATTTTCAACCAAAAGTCAATCTTTGACTAAGTTTGACCAAAATTTGAAATTTCACATATTTTTTATTCTATTAAATTTGATCAAATAAAACACTCAACATCACAAATTCAATTTTTTATTATTTAATTTTTATTTAAATTCAAAATACTGACATTTAAAGTTGTTAAAAGTTACGGATCGTTGCACTTTATTTTAATTAAAAGATGTAATATCAATTAATGCAATATTAATTTGTTTCCCCTTATCATATTTAAAAGGTTAAATGCCATTAATTACGCATCCAATTCTCATACAATTACATTCGAACCTATGTTATCATCCTTATTATTCAATCAACAATACCCTATGAATTATATTAACATAAGTTTACATTTTATTATATTCATTATTTTACCGTTAACATCTTTTATCATATTAACTGCAATAATTAATTACATAAATTTTCGTTGATTTCCAAATTAATTCCAAACATATTAAATAATGAGATGATAAATGAACAATTGTTAACTTTAAGTAATTTAATCATATTTATAAGTTTATTATCTACAACAAATGTTATGACTACTTACACATCGCTGATTATATTCAATTTTAATTAACATATAATTTCAATATTCAATTGCCTTAATTCCATTAATTACCCATTTAATATTCAAACGGACAAATTAATGAGAAGATAATTACAACCATCGTTTATAATAACAGTTCATATCCATTATCTTATCATTTACAACCAAGGGTTATAACAAAATGATTTTATATTCTATATTAACCTATTCCAATCAATTACATATAATCTCATCATTAAATGCATCATTTAATTTATTTCATTATTTACAATTATAACCAAATAACCTTACAATTATATCCATTGATTGAAATTGGATTAAAATGGTTATCAATTATATTAAATCAACATTACTATATTACATTCTAATTGTTTTATCATTACAAATCATAAATTATAATTTCTTATAATAATATTTCAAAATCTTATTAAATTTAATATTTTAATTACCGAAAAATACGGATCGTTACAGCAGATGTCACTAGTCTAAACAGGAGCATGAGATGCTACTTCTTTAGTTGAGATACATGACTATAGGCTTAAAGCGAGTGCAAATTAGGTTGCAGTTGATGAATGAGAGTACGTTATATTGTTGAATCTGGAGAGATTCATTGTTAGTTTCCGGTGAAGTCTTCAATCTATTAACATTTTTCATCTTCTTGTATCTTCTTATTTATGCATTTTTTTCTATTAATTTTAGACTCGTTTCAACGATATCTTAGTTTATTAGTTGACATTTTGAGTGCCCAGAACATAAATTTTTTGAAACTTCATATAATTCTCCTACGGCCAAATTTTATGGTTATGACGTTGGCTCAAATACTTGAGTATTTATTACTTTTATAATTTATGTAGTTATATAATAAAAGTTCTAATTTATGTATTATGATGTTGGCAGCAACATATATTAATACCCTTGGAAGTAATCAGCTACACTGCTCACTTAAGCTTCCATCATTCCTCCATCAAACTGAGAAATTTGCTCACATTCAAAGATGATGCTGAAGCACATGATATAATCACTATAGCCTGGATATAGACTTGCGTATTTGACTCAGCTCAAACTCAATGACCTTGTATAACATTGGAAACTTTAGCAGTGCAGCCTTCATCTGTTGTTCAATATTGTTGCATCTGGACAGCAATCATGTGGAAAAACTATTGCCCTGGCTAGTAAACCTACTGCTGTTTACTGTAAGATGGGGATCAGGCAAGAGTGTTGATAGGCAGATACATTTTTGGATGATGTTTTTCAGTTATGCAAGCAACGTACTTCAGCTTGTACAAGGAACCAGATGCAATGCTCAATTAGCTCAGAGTTAAGCTTCGGGTACTCTGTCTTTCATCTTCAACTTAGTTCCTGGTGCAACAACACATATATTGTTGTTCATGCATTATTAATCAGATAGCTTAGTTAGAGACAAATAGTTTAGTTTTCATGCTAATGTGCGTAATTAATCAGTTTTTTGCTTTAAATATGTTCTGTCACATATTCAAGCATGGAGCATGCCTAATGCTTGAATTGATGTCTGTAACTTCTATTATTATTAACAGAGGTAGGTACGATAACTTTGTCAAAAAAGGATGAGTCTAATGTTGAAGGTTAAATAAGGGATACACAAACGTGTATTTGAAAAATGTTTGAAATTTGTCATCGAAACAAGCTTTCTGTTATGATTATGCATATAATTGAAATTATTGAACAATTCCAATAATTTTTTTAAAATTATATATAATCAAACGATCGGTTTTTCCACAAATGCATGGTTGTACTAGTCTATTTACTTCATAAGAAATTTTGGCATACATCATCATGATTATAAAACATTAGTATTTGATTCCTTCTAATTTTCTTTTATAAATTACATTTCTATTTTTTTTAAAAGGTGAAATTAACGAAGGTATTTGAGTAATTTTACTATCTTTAACATGCGTTTTTAGGGTATACGTTCATAATTCACAACCGCCGCAATACAAATCAAATCGGAGTGACGTTTCTAATTTGGAAACAAGAGAAGTAAAAAAGAAAAAAATTGGTAGAAAATAGATTTTGAAAAAGAAAAATTTTAAACTAATAAGTTTAGAAATAATTTCCACTTAATTCTTCTTCTAAGCCAGTGAATAAGTGCATTCCTTTTTCACCTTAAAGATTCCGAGGGCAATTCTGTACTTTCATCGACTAGTGGCGACAGCCCCCAATTACATTGGGATCTTCTTCTCTCTCCATTTCTCCACTCAGCTCAAACCCTAGCTGTGCCGTCAATTCAAAAAATATAATCACGATATTTTACATTAATTTCAATGGGTACATTGGGAAAAGCGATCTACACTGTCGGATTCTGGATTCGCGAAACTGGTCAAGCTATCGACCGTCTTGGCTGCCGTCTCCAAGGCAATTACTACTTCCAAGAGCAACGTACGTAATCATTTTCAGGTTCATCGCTTATATGATTGATTAATTAGTTAGTCGTGGAGACATCATATATTTGATTTAGTTTGAGCTAGAAATCCAAAACATTTGGAATGGTTATTCAGGATTTGTTTGAGTTTAAAATATTTTCGCTTATCTGGTTTCAGTGTCGAGACATCGCACACTAATGAACATTTTTGACAAAGCACCAAGTGTTCACAAAGACGCTTTTATTGCTCCAAGTGCGTCTTTGCTTGGAAATGTTGAAGTGGGTCAAGGATCTTCCATTTGGTATGGATGTGTTTTAAGAGGTATGCTCTTTTTGCTTCATATGATTTAGTTGCCTTCATACGAATGTCTAGCTAGTATCGATTTGTTCTCAATTTATATTGATTTCACTTTGCAAATACTAGTGACAACCTTATTGAACTACCTAACGTGTTTCCTCATTTTTCTTTCTTCTCAATTCAGGAGATGTCAACCATATTCGTGTTGGATCTGGAACAAATATTCAAGATCACTCTCTTGTCCATGTTGCAAAATCAAATCTTGCTGGCAAGGTTTTACCCACCATCATTGGAGATAATGTTACAGTTGGTATGTATGTGTCGTATCTTTTCTAGTGGTTAAATCCTGTTCCTAAGATATGAATATTAAAGGATGTGCATTTCTTATTCTATACAAATTTTATAATATGGAGGTATTCTTTGGATGTCCAATGTCACTGTGCTGAGTTGTGATTTTATGCCAAAAAGGCATTATATAGTAGTTGTGTACACGGTGACAATACCTCTTTTTAAGACTGTGGTCTTGTAATAAAGTTTCAACAACCTATTCTAGAAGTACCTCCAATTAGTTTTTGAGTGAGCACACTTGGAATTAATGTGTGCATAACTGTATTTCAGAAACCTAAGGTGTTTGTTTTCTCATCTTATCGTTTTTTTTTCGACTTTGACATAAATAGGTAATTAGGCAGTTCTATTTCAACTGCAGATTTTTGATACACATCCTTGGTTTCTCTCAATTTTAGCTTAACGAAATTTCAGTCTTTTATCATTTTTCTTTCACCCTTTCTATTTGACAAAATAATTCAAAAAGTTCTAATAACTCCTAATTTGGGATTTTCTTTACAATCTTTAGATTATTGTGCTAGTAGTAGATCATGAAATTCAAGAAAAAATGAGATTGAAGTTAAAAATCACAAGACAAACGTTTTCCTTTTCTTTTTTGAAGTTATGGTTTTGCAGAAATTTAAGTGCAGATGCTATTATCCTCTCATGTAAAGCATGTAGGTGGTATATAATTTAACTACATTAGGGTCATGCGTTGTTTTCTTGTGAAATCAAGGGTGTGAACATTGTCATCGATGTAGCGTCTCTCGAGGATTGCTAAAATAACCAAGTAAGAACACTGCAGATTTTGCTGAATCCCAGTGGAGATTTTTTGGTTTTAAACAGCCATTGTGCAATTGCACTGCATGGTTCGTCTTCAAACCGTGTTTTGTAATCCCATGGTGACAATATTTACCAATTAAATTTAATAATCTGAATTTTGAAAAACAAAATTTGGAAAAATAAATCATAACATCATCAATAGAGTCAACAAATCTAACTATGAACTTACCAAATATCCAGTATAAATGAATAATTGTCGCTTGAAAAGACATGAAATTTCTAGAGTTTAGTAGGTTAGTTTGTCTATGAAAAAGGAAAACGAGGAGAAGGGGCATTGTTTGAAATATTTGGGGTATGTAGATAAAATTAAGGTGTAGAAATATTAGTCTAGTCTTTTAAGGCAGGAACAATAATTTTGGAGATTGAAACTTCAAATAGGATTGTAGCTATCATAACTCCGAAATCACATTCAAATGAATCGTGGTTTATGCTTATGCAGTTTTGCATGTACATCTTTTTTAAAAATTAAAGGGATGTAAAAAAAGGTTCCAAATTTCCCTCTTTTTTGGTAAATATATCCAACATGCAACACTTACGGAGATCATGGATTGAACAGGTCACAGTGCTGTTTTGCATGGATGCACTGTTGAGGATGAAGCTTTTATTGGTATGGGAGCAACCCTGCTTGATGGGGTAGTTGTCGAAAAGCATGGTATGGTTGCTGCTGGCTCTCTTGTTAGGCAAAACACGAAAATCCCATCAGGGGAGGTGATCATCAGTTTTTTTTAATATTAATTTATATGTATTATCTTTCTTTTCAAAACATAAATACATTTACATTTGCACATTCACATGTTGGCATTTCTCAAATGCATAATAATTTCATAATTGGCCAAAGTTTATGTTGTTTCATATGTTTAACTTTCCTTTTGTCAAAAAAGCTAAGATATGAAAACGATCGCTTACGCTATAACATTAGCTTATCGATTCTATTTTAGCAGTCATTTTTCAATTTGTGTCTCCAATCGATGACATGGATCAATCATGTGAAAGTATTATGCTCTATACTGCACAGATCACACCTAGGCATTACCAGAGTATGAGGTTTCGACTTTTCAGTGACAACTTCTCGGACAAGGATAACTAGAGTTTGAGGTTTCGACAGAATCACCGAGATTTTAGTTGTTTCGTTTCAGTTTCAATAGCGATCAAAACTAAACCAAACCACTTCGGTTTAATTAAAAAAACCATTGAACTTTAAATTTTGCATAAGAAACTCATTAAAAGAGTTAATTTGAGTTTCAAAAATATACAAATATTCAAAATTTGAAAATTTTAACTTAAGAAACATACAAAATCATAAAATATATAAATGCTTTCAAGTAAAAAAGTCAAAAATGAAGTAAAATAAACATTTTTAAGTGTTATAAATATATTTATACTTAATCAGTATTGTTCTTTTGTATCTTATTTTAAATTAAAGATAAATTATATGTTTTGTACTAATAAATTAAACAATTATGTGTAATATTCCAAAACTTAAACCAGAATTGAAATTCTTGAAATTTACGAATTAGATCGAAAAAAAGAAGAGAGAATTAAATATTGAATCGAGATCTCGACAATATAAAGATGTGATATTATCTTTTTCTAACCTAGCTGTTTATGCTTTTAAGCTGTTCAAAACTCCATATAAAAAATTTCCATTCCAAACTTCAGTTTTTTTATTTTATTTTATTTTTTTATTGTACCACTTTGGCACGTCTATCATATTTTGAGCTATATCATGTACAAAATTTCACATCACACTTAAGATCTTCTTTATAAAAATTGGACCGATATGAATACGTCTAACGTTGCAAACTTGATCTTTCAAATCAGTTGCTGAAATACATGTTTTAACGGTTAATATTGACTTATAATTTTGTAAAAGTTAGAAATTTCAAAATGACCTCATATTCCATGGAGATGAAACTCATATTGTAGATTACACATTCACAAAATTTTGTAACATTTAGGATAGTGTAACCCAAATTTTGTAGTAGGAACTTTCCGCTCCCTCCTCCCTGCTCTCTCCTATGCACGTGCGTGCACACACGCTTAGTTACACGTCTATGTATATATATGTAGCATGTGTATATCTGTATATACGTGTATACGTATAATGACTTTAAGAAGCTGGAAGTTGTAATTCTTCTGGATATTTTAAAAACTTGTCCAGACCTTTAATGGAGCTCTGTTCCTATTTTTTAATGGTAAGTAGTAAGGATTTGATGAAATGAAATAATGATATAAAAATGATTGATTTTTCAAATGACAAAGGTAACACAAAATTCCAATGAGGAAAAAGGTGCCTACTGGCGACAAAGAGAACATTCCACCTTGCCCTTAATCTTAGGTGGGATTCCCTGTCCCAAAATAAAAGTATCCTTTATCTTCATCATATTTCAACCACATTTATCAATCAAATAAAATTGGAAATATTTGAACGACGATTGCATGAGGGTAATGGGACATAAGGATTTCATGCACATGAGATCTCATCTCGGTTTTGGTTGTTGAAATTATGCTTGTTAAAGGTCCTTTGCAGCAATGCATCTAGTATTAAAGATTTAATGCATATACATAACAATGCCTAAAAACAGCCGTCTTGTTAATATTCAAATGAAAAGCTAAAATTGGCAGGTATGGGGAGGCAATCCAGCAAAATTCTTAAGAAAACTAACCGAAGAGGAGATGGCTTTTATACCCCAATCCGCAATCAACTACGCGAATTTAGCCCAAGTACATGCAGCCGAGAATGCAAAACCGTTAGACAAAATTGAATTCGAAAAGGTGCTTCGTAAGAAATTCGCTAGAAACGACGAAGTGTACGACTCAATGCTCGGTGTAGTTCGCGAGGTGCCTCCAGAGCTTGTTGAAAAGTCTCCTAAGCCAGCTCAATGAGTTTTGGTCTTTTAATGCTGTGTTCTTTGTTATACTATTTCCTTGTGGCTTTTTTTTGTTACATTTTGCCTTCCCAATAAATTATTGAGTTGAGTACTTATTTGAGATCAATCATTGTACTTAATAGAGTTCCTATGTTTTGTTGTATTTCATCTTGAAATTTTCATTTGTTTTGTACTACGGAAACAGGAAAAAAAAACACAGGAAATGTTAATTTTTCTGGCTGGCTTTAATAGCAGCTGTAGTTTGGATCTGTACATAGATATAATGACTTAACCAACATTCTTCTGGATATCATATTTGCTGCAGTGGTTGGAGATTTGTCTTGCCATAGTGATGTCAATGATCCCGACAGTATCCTATTCGTCGAATTCGTCGATGATTGATAAATCTGGATTCTTAAATGGAATTTTTTTGCTTTAACATAACTATTTTTAAAAAATCCCATTGGTTATAAAAGGTAAAAAGATATGCAAATATGACGATAACAAATAGTTTTGAACGGTTGATATGCAGCAAAACACATATAATATAAATTATTAATTTAATAAACAATAAATACATATCATTCATGATAATAAAATACAAATAATATAAATTATAATTTTGATAAAATCAAACAGATAATTTTCGAATGATAATGCCTTCATATTCCTATTTGTATCTATTTTTTTGAATATCAAATATTTATCCATTCCTCAAATCCGAACGTGTACGTACTTAAAAACTTAAGAAGATCTGTGTCTTGATATTTGCAAATATCCTAATATTTCAACTGTTTTATTTGCAGATAATTTTTCATGCTTATAAATTCTCTTCAATCTCTTCTAATTCAATGCTGCATCTCAATCGATTGCATCGAGTTAAATTTAGGTTTTTTTTGTGGACGAAACTTGTTTGCTAAAAGGCTTTTGATCTTAGTTTCTTCTAATAGCATCTCTAATAGAAAGCAATCCTTGTTTCTTCTCAATATGGAATAGTATGCGCCTGTTTAACCGATCCCTAATTTTTTTATAAAGATTTTTAGTTTTAGTCTTAGTTATAATTTTATTTTTATCTTTATTTGTAGTTGTAATTTTAGTCTTGTCTTGACTTATAAATACTATTCAAGTGAATATAAAATTTAGTTTTGTTTTTGTTTTTATTTTATTTAGCTTGACATGAACAAATTAATTTAATTTCAAAGTTAATTTAAATTTTCAAAATCTACAGCGGTGATAAAACTTCTTCATTCATAATTATTGATAAAACAAGCTTATTGTTTGCTAAAAAACTACATTAAAATATCTAAATTCAAAATGGATGCAACTCTTAATTTTCATTGTTGCTCACTCCTTCCCCATTGCCACCTAGATCTGTATTGTCAACCGCTTTGATTTTCTCATTACATATTTCTTCCTAAAATTCAAATACTTGATTTGATCTTCACCCATGGCCTTTGTATCGATGAACATGATGAGATCTACCTTTGTCATGGTCTTGATTCCAAGCAATTATTTCATAATTACATTTTTTCAGCAACGCTGGTTGCTCGTTCTACTATAATCCGATCATATCTCTATCGGGTCTCAAAAACTAGTGAATCAACTCTAAATTGGGAGCTTTGCTTCGTTTTGGCAGCCTCCAGTCCTAAAGATGCAACACCTCGTAAATTTTAATAATTTAACAAAGAGAAGTTTGGCAATTTTATAAAAGAGTTAAATTTTTTATTTTTACAAATGAATGAACTAGATGACGAAACATGCACCATTGTAAAGATTATATTTTTTTGATCAAGTTTCACTATAAGAAAATTTCAATTGATTTAAGGGATTGCGAGCTATGTTCGAATTAGTATTCGGGTTTGATTTGGGCTGAGTTGGGATTTTATGACCCATTAATGCAAAACTTGACGTAGAAATGGTTGTTCAATTTTTCAAACCACGTACATTTATAACTTCACTCCCCTCTTCTCTATTTGAACAAATGAAACCCATTCCTCAAACCTAAATTTTCGAATTCCAAGAGCAATGCATAATCAAATCAAATACATTTTAGGGGCTAAAGTGCTTATCGTGACGAGGACTACACGAAGATATCAAACTCAACTAGATTTGTGGAGATTAGAGCGTAGGGAATTTGTTGACATCGAATAGCAATGAGATTCAATTCGATTTTGAGAGATTTGTTTGGTATTTGATGAGTGGGAAAATGTTAATTAAGATGTATAATATTATATAGGCTTATATTTCATTGATTAAGGCCTAAGTTAGGCTAGTGACCTTGTTTAGCATGATGTAGATGTAATAATACACCTAAGTTTGGACATTGACACTTAAGTTGGTGTTAGGAAATGTGAATTGACCATTAGACATGATTTGTGATCTGAGGTTTATGTAAAAGGCAGAAGATGAATATGTCAGGATTAAGTTAATGAATTATTGATAAATTAATTCTACGTAAAAGGCTAATGGTGATGTATATGAATGTGTCATGTTTAGGCTCAGTTAACATGATAATGATAATGAAGATGTAATTATGCTAATAACGCATTGATAATAATTGTATCGATGTCTTAGTGAAAAGTTAAGTAAGTGTGATAATCAGAGATAATGATATTGTTGTCGATGCGTCAAAATGATCGAACCTGTATACGTTGTATTAATAATGTTTATACAATCATCATATAAGAAGTTTATTTACACTTAAACAATGTGTAGTGAGTGTATACAAAGTTTGAATGAAAAGAAGTTTGAATACTTAGTATTAAAATCAAACAAGAGATTAAAAAAATCAACTTTTACAACCAACCAGTCAACTGTCCAAAACCACCGATCGACTGGTTATTTCCTTGTAGAAACACGAGTGTTTATAGTGCAAATTTAGGTGATTTCAATTTATTGAAAATGACTTTAGTCGGCTAAATGTTTTTATTTAGTCAAATAAAAAGGTAGGAACTATTTTGCTTAGCCAACTAGTCGACTGTCCTACACGGTCAATCAATTAATGACCTACTTCAAGGCCAGGTGGAACATGGGCCACGAAGGGCCTATATAAATGGTTCGAGGCGCTTTGTACGGACTATATGGTGGTATCAAGACATGATACACTATATTATAGTGTAATATTATGTGACACTCGATTCCAATGAGTTTTGCATTATTTTGTGCTATGGCGAGCGAGTTAGACGTTATTCTTGTAACATCCCGGTTAAGAGCATAATATACAAATACAATATATTCTTGGATTTAAATTGGGATTTCTGGAGGGAAAAATGGATTGTTAGAATTAAAAATTGGAATTGGGATTTTAAAAAATATATTAATTCGAAGCTATAAAAATGCTTTAAATGAATAGAAGGATGAAATAATTGATAAATGCGATTAAAAATTTTATTTTGGAATTTTTATTGAATTAAATTTAATAAATATAATTTTTGGTTTTATTTTGGAATAAATTATGAAATGTTGATTTAAAATTCAAGTTTAGCATTTTGAATGAGTTATGTGAATTCAAAAGCCATTTAAAATCTTTATTTGTAAAATAAAATATATTTTCAAGTTATAAAAACATTTTGAGGAATAAATAAATATTTTTAAATTTTTGTATGGGTTAAAATTGGTAATTTTGCTATTGAAAAATTGTTTCGATTAAAAATTAATTTGGAGAAAAATATTTTATTGGCTTGGAAATTTTTGTACATGTTAAAATGTCTTGAAATGATGTAGAAGGGTTAGTTACAAGATTTATAAAATGAAAAGCAATTTCTTTTAATATGTTTTGAGCTAAATTGGTTTTGAAGGCCCAAAACGCTTTTACTATGTATACGCCAGCCTATACTCATCTCATTTTTCATTGTCATCCACATCTCTAAACACTAAAAAGAAAGCAACAAATATGGCAACAAGCACTTAGGGTTTCACTACTTGCTCTTTCAAGCTATTTTCCATAGAAAATCAAGGTATTATGGCTCCTAACTTCAATCTGTACCCAAGCATCATAGAATTCTGAGTTTTAATTCATGGATAGCCTCAGGTCAGCAAGCAAATTGTAACAACCCTGTATTTGGAAATTATTTTAAATTGAATTTCCTAATTTAAAAACTTTATTTTATTTATCAAAATGGATAATTTTTGTTATTTTAAATATAAATTTTGATTTGTATGTGAATTATAATCTCAAACATGAATAAATAAGATATTTTCCAAAAATGTGAATTTTGGTCAATATGGTCGAACTTTGACTTTTAATTTAAAAAATATAAAATGATGAAATTTTGAATTTTATCTTTTATTATGAAAGTAAATAAAATTTCAAGAATACTGCTTTTCGTTTCGTTGTAATCTGATTTATAATGTGAAAGTTATGCCCTTTTAAATATTGTGTGTAATTTGGTGTATTTAACAAAATTGTTTATTTTAAATTATATAAATAATATTTTATTTGGTCATGTAATGTTCTAATTTATATTTATATGGGTAAAATAACATGTTATGTACATATTTTGGTTTTAAAACATTTTTAAAAGAACAATTGGAATTTTTCAAGTCAGCTGCAATTTATTTACAAATTTTAATTTCTAGTTTCAATTAATTAAAGTAATTCTTTATTTATTTTTCTATTTTTCCTAAAGATAATTATTTATTTTCATTTTTCTTTACTTTGTTCAGCATTTATTTTATCTTACTTGACTTTTATTGGTTTAGAAGTATAGTAATAATTTTCCAAAGCTAGTGATAATTTATTTGTAATTTTTGAGCATGTTTCCAATTTTTAAGCAATTTCTTTAATTCTTTTTCTATTTTCTTTAAATTTAATTATTTATTTTTATTTTATTTTACTTTGTTTCAGTTTTAAAATTCATTTACTGAATTTTATTTGTTTTTATTTAATTAAAAGAATTTGGAAATTCAAAAAGACTTTGTGCTTGTAACTTGTGATTCTTTCTTTTCTAGTCTCTTCATTTGCTTGTCTTTTCATTTGTTTGTCTTTTCATTTGCTTGACCATTCCTTTCCTCTTGCTGGCCGTACATACTTTATTGCTTTTTCACGTGAAAAGCTTCTCTATTCATCACAACTCACGGCCATTCTTCATTTCTAAAAAAAATATGGTAAGCAATGGCTTCCATTTTCACTTTTTCTTCATTTTCTCATTGATTTTTCAATGTTTTGCCTTGGCTTCTCTTGCTTGGTTCGGCCATACACCTCCACACCCTCCACCATCTTTTTCACTACTTCCTTCCCCTCATCTTCCACGACCTATAATCCATCTCCTCTGACCTGAAGTGGCCGTGGCCTCCACCTGAAGATAACACCACAAAAATATTGCAAACACCTTGAAACATTGCATAGCTAAGCCTATATTTCACACCCCCTTCATTTGTAGCTTCTGCCATCACCATAGAACCACCACCACTTGCTGCCATGACCCCTAGCCATCACCCCTACCCTCTGACCTGACCTGTAGCAGCCAAGGCCGAGCCCCTATAGACCATAGGCCGAGCCTATGTTGACCAAAACTCCACTTTAGGGCCTTGTCTTTTGACCTTCTTCCCATTGTAACTTCCAAACCCTTCCTATTCCTTTGTAGCCGTGCCTTATTGATCCAAACCAAGCCTATTCCACTAGAAAACATGTCATGGCCGAACCCATAACATGTATGGTCGAGCAAAAAGTTGAGTTATGGTCAAGCAAAAATTGATTTAAAAGCTAGGTGATGTATTTGTCTAGCCTAGTTTCTATTTGTTTCAATCTAAACTTTTGTATTGTATTTATATTTTGTTTTTTTTGTTATTGAATACAAGATTAACATCTTGGCTATCTCTCCACTCAAATCAAGTCATGCTATATCGTGCTTTCTGCATTTATCCGTGTGTTTTGATTTGCGAACTCCAGCGTAAAGGTGAGTATTCACTCATGACATATATACCTATATAATTGTGAATTGACAACAAGTGAATGTGTAGAATTATTATATCATGTTATACCTGCCTGTGATATTATTTATATGATGTTAAACTCTGTTATAAACTTGTCACATCATCTGCTATGTTATATTCTGCTACTTTATTTATTTTATTCTGTTTATCACACTGCAAGTTCCCTGTAGAATAGAATCACTATGGGTTGAAATGATACATACCTGAACGGACTTTAGAATAAGGAAAAATCGTTATGGGCTGAAATGATAGGCCTGAGCGATTTTTATTGATTTTATTTAACTTGGGATTGCAGGTTTGAAATGATAGAACCTGGATTTTTCTTTGTAAACTGCGAATTGAAATGATACATATCCGTATCACTTGACCTAGGTTATAAACTATATACAGACCCGTGGTTAATTTTTAGAGTGTTTTGAATCATTTTAAAGTATTCTAAAAGTGGAAATTTTATGGAAATTTGATTTAAATAGATTTTTAAATTGTTTAAATAAAGAAATTATGATTTTTCTATAAGTTAAAAATGTAAATAAATAAATGGTTAAAGTGAAAATTTTGAATTATAACTTAAGTTTGGAAATTTGGATTTTGGTAAAAATGAATTTAAGTTATGAATAAAAGGGAAATTTAATTTTATTTGGAAAATGGGAAATATGGTAATTTGATTTAAATTTGAATTTAAATGACTTGATAAAGTATTATTGATTTTTCTATGAACTAAAAAGGTTAAATGAAGGAAGGCTTAAATGTGAAATTTTAAATTTTAACTTGACTTGGAAATGTGAAATTTGGTTTTAATTAAGGGTTTAAATTAATTAAATAAATTGGAATTTTTAGTTTAATGTGTTAAATGGTAATTTAAATGTAAGTGTTAATAAATTGTCAAATGTAAAATTTGGAAAATTATACACTTGAATTTAATGAGTGATTTATTGGAAGTTGGATTTTGTTGTAAAAATTACTTTATAAAAATCATAAGTTAAAAGAGTATTTTTAATGAACATTTTTGAATGTTAAAAATATGATTTTTATAATGTTTAAATGGTTTAAATTGAAGTTTATTATTTGCTGGAAATACACTAAAATCTGAAAAATACTTTTAATAGCATTCAGAAATGCTATTGTTTTTGTAAATAAACTAAAAGCTTTATAAAGAGGCTATTACAGCAGTTCTAAAATGCTGTAGTTGCTGTAGTAAATTAAAAGGCTAAAAACTTAATAAAGGCCTATTACAGCAGTTCTGTAAATGCTGTAGTGGTCTGCTGTCTTTGCTGAATTTAATTAAAACCTTTAATTTGAAACATGAGCTATTACAGCATTTCTGGAAATGCTGTCTTTGCTATTTTAAACTAAATTGCAACTAAACTGAGATTTAACAGCAGTTTTAAAATGCTGTTTTTGCTAAATTAAAAATGTTTTCAAGAATAACTTATAACAGCTTTTTCTGAATGTTGTGAAAGGCTGAAATTTTCAATGTTTATGGTTATTAACTTAGTAAATGAACTCAGAATAGTTTAAAACTTTGGAAATTGAATACTTGATTTGAAAGTATAATAATTACACTTTTAAATGGTTTAGATGAATTATTTTGATTGAAATATAAACTATTTAAAAGGTGACTTGAAATGATAATAAATGAATGATATCTTTGAATTTAAAAGGTATTTAAAGTTGAATAATTGGATTTGAACTCAAATGATGATTTGATAAGGAAGTTTTGAAAAGATATGATATTTTGATATATTAAAATAATTTGAAATGAAGTTTTGAAATGATATGATGTTTTGATATATTAAAATGATTTGAAATGAAGTTTTTGAAATGATATGATATTTTAAATATATTGAAATGGTTTGGAATCGATTTAATCTTTATTTTGATAAAGATTTGGATTTGAAATGATATTATATTTTGAAGTATAAAATATTATTTTAAAATTATAACCACAGGTTATAATAACGATTGGTTGTTAAAGAGACCGGGATCGGATATGGACATACTCTCTGTCGATACCGAAAACCACTTTGACAACTGTGTATGCGGTGGAGTTTCCAGAATAAAGTAGAATGGTGGCGACGATCCTAAAGGTATATGCGTGGACCCAACTCCCGTGAGTTGGCATAAAGTGGCTAAAACAGGAGCGATTGACGGGCCAATGAGGTAGCACCTTTGATCAGACACACTTCTTCGATACCATTCTATTACTTTGTGATTGTTTGGGTGCACCCCTTGATTTGGGAGTGTTGTTCGAGGTGGGTGGTAGTGGCTACTATGCGTCACCACCAGTCCGGATACGTAATTGGTATATCTACCCTGGCATTGCCTAGTTGTGCCGTGTCACTTACCATATCGAGCTTTACTACGAGTTATGATTTCTCCCGTAGCCTGTGGAGTATCGAGGGTAGCCCCCATTTTGGGAGTATGCTAATACTGGATAGACTACTGGGACTATTACGTGTTAAGGTGGAAAATGTAAAGCCTTAATGCTATTTAAAAGTATGTTTATTTTATATTAGACATTATTATAATAACGCAATATTACTACATAGTAAATAGTTTAACGGATCTTTAAAGAATGGGCGATCCCAAGCATTCTTTAAGTTACTTGTACCTCTATTGCAGTTCACTTGAGTTGGTTTACATTTGTATAAGTATGTATGTCCTGACTCGAGTGTTTTGTGTTTTGCTTTATGCTCGGGTCAGACTGAGTGATACAGCATTAGAGACTCACCTTTGGAGCTGGAGTTTTGCTTTAAAGATCCAGATATCTATTCATCTTGTTATCCAGTTGTATTCTGAGTTGTACCTGATTATCATACTATTACTCCTGTTGTATCTTGGTATTCCTATTGTATCTTAATTAACTCTGATGTATTTATATAGTAGCTTCATGAACTACTATCTCTTTTATTTCCGCTGCATTATATTACTCTGTATCTGTGATCTGTGATTATTTATTTATTGTATATGATGAGTTTGCCAAATTTTTATTTACAACGCGGTATTTTGAGCATTTCAAGTCCGACATGTGCGGATGCGAATGGTTGAAAATATCGGGTCGTTACACAAATAGGTTTGATTTGGAGTATTTGAAGCAAGATAGGGGTTTTAACTTTAAATTTTCATAGATGAAGTGAGTAGAACTCTATGATTTGGTGTTATAAGCTATTTGATTTACTGTGTGATGTTGAAATGATTGAATTACTACAGATATATGATTGCGTTGACTGTAAAATTGATCATTTTGATTGAGATATGGATTTGTCTTTATGATCATAATGTAAAATTTGAAAATAAAACCTTTATTCAAAACTATTGATTTTTCCACGTAGGCATTGATTTGTATATAAATGATTACATTAGTGTAATGATGACCCAAGTCAGGCCAAACCATGCCGGAGTTGGACAAAATTCGACGATCGAAGGTAGGCTTCTACCTAGAGCTGATCGTTCCAGGCATTAGCCTGACTGATGACCGGTGGATCACTAATCAGTCAACCGGTCAGTAAATGCCTGGAGCAATTTGCTCTAGGCAACAAGCCACCATTGCATCGATTTTTCAATCTTTTATTTTTGAAGCTTATTTTGATGATTCCAATGGTTCTGAAGTTGTTTTAGAAATGATTTAGTGTAAAATATACTTTTAAAATTTATTTTTGAATTTATTTAATATTTTCAAGCATTTGAAAATATTTGCAAAGCAAAGTATATATATTAAGTTTGAAAATAAGAGATGTGATAATAACTTTTGAAATGTTTTCTCTTGGCATATTAACTAGAAATATCTTGGCACATGATTTATCAATATATTTCCAATGAAAACATATTACTTTGATGTGCGTTTTGAATTTGGACCATATATGTAAATATGAGAAACGTGTGTGTGTATTGATTGTAAATTTTGATGCATTTAAATAGTTGAAATTGAGTTGCATTTTATGAATGGTTTGAATGCGATGTTAATATGGTACATATATGAAGTATGAGTTGTTATTTTTTTTTTGAACTGGTACTTTATATACAACAAATCATTGGGATAACATATCCCATGTCAAATAAACGTTCGAAGGCAAGTTTCGAACTTGTGACCTCCTGCACCAAAGCCGAATCAATTAACCACTTGGACAATGGTGCTTGTCAAGTATGAGTTATTATCATTTGTTTTGAATGATATGTGATTTTCCTTTTTTTAAGCAAGCCGGTTTTATAGTGGCCGTCCACTTATATTAATGAAACAAAGATACAAAGCGTAAACCAAAAAGAAAAAAAGAAAAAACAAGAAGAGCAACACACCTCTATCACTGAGCATAGCATACAGTAATAAATTCAAGTAATACCCAAATAAAGTATTAATTGAATTTAAAACCCTAACCTAAATACTCAATTCTGCATGACTTTATTGAAGAGCATTAAAACCGAGCTTTTAATTTCTTTAAAAAGCCTATCATTTCTTTCTCCCAAGTAACCATTAACAACTTCTTCACCAGCCGAAGTAATAGGGCACAATTACGAGATCTCCATTTGGTTGCTTGAAAAATAGTAATCCATTCAGTAACATGGTTCCTGGAAGGAGCAAGATAGTTATAATGCAACCAAATCCTTTTCCATAATTTGTGGACATACAAGCAACTGAAGAATAAGTGTGCAATATTTTCAAGAGCTCGGGAGCATAGCAAGCAGTTGGAGGAATTAATAATATGCCTATGATTGTCTTGAGAGTGCACGACATTATTAATAACTTTCCACATCAATAAGTTCTCCCTAGGTTTGGACCCAGATTTTCAAATTCTAGTATACCAAGGATGAATGACAGAGTTCTGGTTAGTGCTCATAGTTCTGTAAACAAAGGAAATAGAATGCTTATCCTTTTATTCCATCGAAGATTCATATCGTCATGGAGGATAAAAGTTCTTTGAATATTATTCCACAAGGCTCTAGCAGAGGAGGAGCTAGAGTGAGGAAGAATTACTGTTCTATCTTGAATAAATTCACTAGCTTTAGCTTCACTAGGGATCCCAGTAAGACTGCATAAGTTATAATCAATTATAGTTGAAAGAACTATACCAGATCCAAACCAAGGAGCATGCCAAAAGGACTCATGTTAACTGCATTGTATCACAGGGAGAAAAGAGTTCCTCGGCCTGAGAATGAACACTACTAGAAAATGGCTGAATAGCGACGGGGGGAGCGACGGCTTCCGACGGCTATTTTCCGACGGCTTCCGACGGGCCGTCGGCGGCCGTCGGAAGCCGTCGGAAAATCGCGAATACCTGCAGCTCGGCTGAGCCCTTCTTCCTCATTTTACAGCCAAATCAAATTAAAAAAAACCCCAAATCACCATTTTCCACCTCCAATCGCTGATTTCGTGATTTTTTCTCGTCCCCCGCTGTGAATTCAACACCTCTTGCTCTTAATTTCAGGTATAATCTCTTATTTTTTTGAAAAATTCAGTTTTTACCCTAATTCTAGAAAATGTAGAATAGTTTTGAATTGTTGTGAATTCTCGTTATCTTTTTTGCTCTAGTTGTGATGACTATGCTCTTAAGCGATTCTGGAGTGAAATGTCCAAATCTGAATTCAAGTCTATAGTGATGGAACCAGATATTTATTCTTGAGAAATCAATTCTGATTAGTGACATATCTTAAAATGATAAGAATTTTACCTATGAAGTTCTTATTTATGGAAAAATCATAACTATAGTCTTAAAAAAGCACTTATCTTTTAAAATGTACAGTATGTATGGAGGTTGACCATCAACAATAAAGAGAGTCTGTTTTCTTAACTGTCCTAGTCATGACTTTTTTTTAGATTGTACAAGATGGTCCCTCCACCGACCCCCCTGATTTCAAAATTTATTCAGCCGTAGTTTTGGCCAAAACTTTGCAAAACACAATTAACACAGAGAAAGAGTACACACTCAGATACCTCAACCATTGATACCTGCATGAGTAATATTACTTTACGCTTGTAGTACAGCTAAGTAGTACTTTAAGCAATTTCATAAGAAAATATCCTTAGTTAAATTTGAATTCAGAGCGCTAATGAAGGATAGTTTTGTTCAATTTCAGTTATGACACAGCCAAGATAGAGGAATAAAAAAAAGCACACTCCTTCATTGCCTACCGTAAGTCGAAATAGTTTTAAAAGAGTTGGTGCATCGAATTTGTTTTGAGTCTATTATGACAAATTTGGTTTGTTTCAGTTAGTTCCATGATCTATTAGGATGCAAAAATCAGTATGTTTCTCATAATTTGTTCTCATTTGCATTTGCAGTTGCAGGGTGTACAAAGAAATTTACTTGCAAAGTGTGTTTCTTCACAAAGCAATCCAGTTCAGGTGTGCATCAAATTTAACTTTACACACAGCAGATAAAAACGTTACAGATTTCTGATCTAAAAACTTCTCATTTCATGTGCATGCAGTGTTTCTTTCCTCAAGTTGTATTAACATACATCCAAACGCCGTATTTTATATTGAATTCATCTTATGATGTATTTCAGGTAATTTTTTGTATGTCACTGGCTAGTTATTGTTCTAACAAACTTATATAACTATAAACACATATTAGATACATTATATGTTTACAATTTTATACAGTTCCATCACATATTTGTGCTGATCCTCGTGGACAATGGAGTAGATGCAAATTGAACCTAGCAAATTGTACAGCAAGCCAAATCAATGCACTTCATGGTTAGTTTATTTTACTTTTTTTTATAGCAAGAGTGGTACTTAGGAGCACACTCATAGTTTATTTTACCCTTTTACATTGTTAAAAATTTAAAATCCATGTATAAAATTAAAGTCTAGATGACCTATCATTGATCTTGTGTCAAACTTGTTTATATCAGGATACAGATCAGAAATGTTGTCTGCATTGAAACCCATTCAAGGCTCTTCTAAAGGCGGTATGTTTATAAACTCATGCTTTGTTCACTTTCAAAGCGAACTTGTATATATGTATATTTTATGTTGATTTAATTTTATTTATTGTGTGTTTATTAAATATTGTGTAGTTTGAGTTTCGATATTTGATTGAAATATTGTATACTGGATTGTGCAATATTGATATAATTGTGTTTGGAAGAGAAATTTGGATGGAAGGCTACATTTGCAGCAAAATTTAAAAAAAACAGCAGATTTCCGACGGCTTCCGACGGCTACCGTCGGAAGCCGTCGGAAAATCACACGACACCCTGTGTCGGAAGCCGTCGGAAATACTGCGCCCCGACGCAGTAAATTCCGACGGCTTTTTCCGACGGCCGCCGACGGCTTCCGACGGCCGCCGACGGTTTTCAGCCGTCGGAAATCGTTAATCTTCTTGTAGTGGAATCTCCAAAATGAACTAGAATCAGGGGGGATATTCATAATCCAAAATTTTCCAATTTTCAAATTATAATGAATATTCCATAAGCCTCAGAAGCTATTCTCCTTATTAAGAATCCTATTGAGATAATGAGAGGCTGCTGCATGATTCCAAACCTTAAGATTAGTAATACCCAAACCCTCATATTTGAGTGGAATTTGAATTTTCTTAAAGGCAACGGGGACGAGCTTTTTAGAGAAAGGATTACCATGCCACAAATAGTGATTGAAAGCTCTGTTCAGCATAGAAATGAGCTTGCATGGTATAATGAAAATTCTGAAATAATAAGTACACATAGCAGTGGCAACACTTCTGACGATAACCAACCTAGCAGCTTGAGAAAGCTAAAGTTCAACATTGAGTTTAATGTAGCTACAATTTTTTCATAAAAAGGAAGGCATTGAGCAGTAGATATCCTAGAAGAACCCAAAAGGGCTCTAAGATTTGATGCATTAGAATTCAAGGGATGAAGACTAGATATGGAATATATAACAGAGGCAGCAGAATCAGATAACCCAGCAATACCAATATGAGACTTCTACATGTTTATTTAAATCCCATTCATAGTTTAAAAATATCCGTAACTTTTAAGGAGTTTGAAATAGAGTGTATTATAGGTTTTGTGAATAATAACAAATCATGTGCAAACATCAAGATAGAGTTTTTATGCTCGTTACATTTAGGATGTAAGCATATCATGTACATGTTGGTTGATTAAAGTAGTGAGAAGCTCCATGACTGAAACGAACATATAAGAGGAGATAGAATCCCCCGCCTTATACCTCTAGTTGAAGAGGAATATCCAAAAACTTCCCCATTTAAAGAGACAGTTTAATAGTGGAAATGCAAGTATGTACCCATGTAGGGAAGGGAAGTGGAAAATTCATTTTA
This sequence comes from Allium fistulosum, assembly GCA_030737815.1. Lineage (NCBI taxonomy): Eukaryota > Viridiplantae > Streptophyta > Magnoliopsida > Asparagales > Amaryllidaceae > Allium > Allium fistulosum. The sequence continues at coordinate 70,732,127 of CM060906.1, forward strand.
GACAGAATATAGATTATAGCATACTAGTTGACAGAATTCTAGGCCTTTTGAATGCCAAGCTGTATAGCACAACGAAGAGAAATATTCTTTCTTTTGTAACCTTTTATAAGCTCTTGAGACAGAAAGATATTGTCAGTAATTGATCTTCGTGGCCAAAACCCTGTTTGGTTCAGAGATATGATAGAGTTAAGGCATGTCTTCAATCTAGAGGATAATATTTTTGTAATACACTTGTAAGTAATATTACAACATGCAATTAGACGAAATTGTGTTACATCTTGAAGCAGCTCAACCTTAGGAATAAGAGCCGGCTTAATATGATTTATGCTTAAAAGCAGGACATTGGATTTAAAGAAGTGAAGGATTGCTTTGCTAAAATCACAACCTATGATGTTCCAAATTGTTTGAAGGAAATGAGACGAGAAGCCATCAGAACCAGCTAAACTATCAGGCTTCATTTGAAAAATTGCTTGTTTGATTTATTTATGCATAATTTGCATGATAAGGCATTCGGATTGAGAGTTAATTATAAAAGGCAGATTAATATTATTCAGGGAACACATTTGGAGGAGAGACATCTTGATCAGCCAACATAACAGAATAATAATTGAGAAATGCTTTTTTAATATTAATAGGAGAAGAAATTAAGGAACCATTCTGATCCTTAAGAGAGTGAATAATTGAGCTAGCTCTTTTGTGCTTGAGAGATGAATGAAAAAGTTTAGTGTTCTCATCACCATTCATATTCCAAAGGTCCTTATTTTTCTGCTTAAGCATTTCAAGTTCAGTTTAATGGCAACAAATAGTTGAGATGAAAGAGAGTGCTCCTTATTAGAATATAATTTATTGGATGGATTAGCTTGCAGTAAAACTTACAGAGATTGAAGCTCTTCCCTTATCTTATTAGACGTCAAATCGCCCTTGCCAAATTTGTTGGAAAACCACTCCTTTAGCATAAGTTTTGTATTTTTAAGTTTCCTCTGCAGGACAAACATAGGATTTCCAAAAACAGGAGTGCTCCAAACCTATGCTACAAGAGACAGAAAATCATTAACTTTAGCCCAAGTGTTGAAAAAATTAAAAGGAGAAGGACCTTTAGTGTTTGCCATGCCCCAGGATAAAATAATAGGACCGTGATCTGAAAGAATGGAAGGGAGGAAAATGAGAGACAAAGTTTGGCCAGATAGAAAAGGTAGAAGCATTAAGATAAGATCTATCAAGTTTGCTAAAGATTCTATTACTGTTCTACTACAATTATTCCAAGTGAAAAAAGATCCGATTTTAGGAATTTGGAAGAGGTTAGCTTGTAAAATTACTTCATTAAGAGGGGAGATATCAGAGAGCATGAGAGGGTTACCTCCAGATTTTTAGTGCAAGATTGCATACTATTAAAATCACCCAAACAAAGCCAAGGCATATTTGGATTTTATAGGGAGGGAAGAATATCAAAAAGCTATTGTCAAGAGCATTTAGAGTTATCAGCATAAACGAAGGATTTAAGGAAAGAAAGATTAGATGACAAGTGGATTATGTTGTAATGAATATACTGCATATGAGTAGCATAAGAGGAAATGTGGGAAATAAATGGGTTCCGAAGAATGAGGAGGCCACCATAAGATGCCTGATCGAGATTCTGGATATGAGATTATCAGGGGCAATATAATTTGCATTTTTAACAGTTAAATCCAAGCCGAGTTTTGTTTCATATAGAGCAATAAGCTGGAGTTGACTTTTAGAAATGAGATACTTTCTTTCATGGAGTTTTGTATTGTCATGAGCTCCTCTAATATTCCAAAACCAAATATTGTCTAGCATGAGGAATTTTTGGATTTGATGGCAGACAGCCTAGTGATCATGGGACTTGCCTTGAAATTTGATTTTATAGATTTGGATGCTTGAGGGATAATTTGACCAATAGGATATTCCAAACCTAAGTTTAGATCCATCCCCTAATTGATTTGATTTTTATTTTTGAGATTTTTTTTGCTGGAAGTGGGCACTGAAGAAGAATCAACGTGAGTATCATAATCAGATGGAGATTTATGATTATGATTATTAGGAGAAAAGAGAGAGATATCATCACGGGGTTTACATTTGAACACTGGCTAGAAGTGGAAATAGGATCAACATGCACAGCAACGTGCACATTATCAGTGTGCACGGTTGTAGAAGCTAAGACAGATTCAAGATTAGTAGGAAGGGCAGGTTGCACAATAATCAGAGGAACTAAGTTGAAAGATTTAGGGTCAAGGTTGAAAGCAAAATCAAAGGCAGGCGATGCAGACTGAGGGTTAGTTTGGAAGGACTTGTCATTATCATTAGAGGTAGATTTGGTATTAGAGTTTGGAACAGACGGGTTGAGCTCAATATTAACTAAGGGAAACATCAAGTTCCCAATCTTCTAGGTTTCCAAAAGAGTAAAAGGGTTAGGAGAGTTAACAGTGGTGTTGAGGTTGGTAGCCATATTAATATCATTATTGATCTGTTCTATGGTGGCATTTTCGAATTCTTCAATAAATTAGGCCTCATCATCTGCACAAGCACTTGAATTTGTCTCTTTTTGAGGAACTTGAATAGCAGTTTTGGTAACATTTTCCATTGGTGTTTTTTTTTGCCGGCTTTGCTGGTTGGTTCTCACTTTATTATAGTGCACTGTCTTTACATCATGTTGAATTTTATGTGCAGATGCATCAAGTTTACTTGAGTTTAAGCCATTAGCTTGATGTTCTAGGTGCACCACACTTGACTCGGTGCTCTAACCTGACTATGCATATCACAATCCATAGTTGCATGACCAAGTGAATTTCAATGTACACAAATCAATAGTTTCCAGGCATATTCTATGTAAACTTTCTGGCAATCTCCGCCCCAACCAAAATGTAGTCAGGCAGTTCTTTATTTGGTCTTATTTCTATCAAACATTTGGCGTATTCCAATCTCTCTTGTTTCTCAATAGCTTCACTGTTTCTCAATATTAATGGGGTCTCATAGCTTCTTCATCGTTCTGCGGTTTCTTCACATGTTCCCGGAGTTTGTTGTTCTTTATCAACTCCTCAATCAAATCCATCAGATGTCGGCATTCATTAGTGTTATGAACATGTGTCTCGTGGAAGCGATAGTACTTCCCCGGTTGCTTCTGCCTCTCGGAGGCTTCCTTCCTAGGTGGTTTTTTGTAGCGTTCAGTTCTCGGAGTTGCAAGATAAAATGTTTTCTAGACTATTGTTCAGTGGCATATATTCCTCTAGCCTGAATTTCCTTGGACGTTTTGCATCCGCGTTACGCCCATCACTAGAGTTTCGATTTCTCTTTTTCTGACTGAAATTCTTCTCTGCATCTCCGGCAGTTACTGTGAAACTGCTTCCATCCTGCTTAATGGCTACATTGCTCTAAACTACCTCCTTTGGTTGTACATTGGCGGTCTTACCTTCTAGTGCGCCAGCCTCTTCTAATCTTAGATACTAACTTTCTTTCCAGTTAAATTCCTTCATGGTGGTTGATTGTTTCATCTTAATCCACCTTCCAAAGTCCGTGTCTAGATGGATAGCTCGGACTAAAGCCATGAAGACCATATCCTCATTTGGATTGCTCACTTCAGTAACCGTAGTATTAAATCGGTTCATGAACGATTTTAGTGACTCTTTACGTCCTTGGAAAAAGCCAGATAGAGACATCACGTCTTTTGGTTGAGCCGTGTGAAGTCTAAACTGTTCCAATAATTTCTTTGCCAACTCATCAAAAGTCGAAATAGATCTTGAGGGGAGACTTGTGGACCACATGGGTGTGATTCCTTCCAAAAAGATGGGGAAACATCTACATCGTAGAACATCTGAAGCTTGAGCCCCATCTATATGCCATCCATATTTGTACAAGTGTGACTTAGGGTCTTTTGTTTCGTCATTGAATGGTATGGTGGGCATGGTAAATTTCTTAGGATATTCCCCCCTTAGGATATTTTCAATTAACGGAGTTCGGCTTGGTGCAAAACCCCAGTCGTCGTCTTTCCCGTCTTTACTTTCTTCCATCAAGCATTTGACCATGTCCATAATGAATGCCTCACCAGTCTGGTAGTCCATAGGTTGACTATTAGGGGCTATGTCAAGCATTTGACTCTGCAAATGGCCTTGGTTTGCCAACTGAAGCCTAGGCTCTCCATTCTCCGGGAGAACCGCTCCTATAGAATTTCGTTGGCATGTGGTTGGCCTTATAGTGGTAGTTTGAACTTCCTTTATGTTGTTTTGCCTGCCTATGTCGGCATTCAATTCCAATCCTTTATTGTCAAGTTGCATGTCATCTTCAGAATCAGAAAGAAGCATTGCAATATTCCCTTGTGGAGCGTTCGCTCCAAGATTTGGGTTCACAGCGGATTATGCTCCAGTAGGTAGAGTACTTCCATTTCCTTCAATAACAATTCCGGCAGCTCCACCAACCATCTTATTTTGCTTTTGTTTGCTATCCCTCCTATGCAAGGCTGAAACGGAGGAATTCTCTTGCTCCACAGCAGTGGCAGTTTCCGGCCTAGTTTTTGGAGCGGTTGGTGGTTGTAGTGCTAGCAAAGCATCTATCTTATCCATAAGAGCTTTTTGGCTATCAGCCATCTTCTGGTTAAGTTGATCAACCATCTAGTCAAATTCTTCTTTACTCATGCTGAATAGAAGATTCTGGTGCTTAATTTTCAATATTAACTCCTGTTTGTAAGTTGGTGGTATTGTTGACTTCAACTTGTTGGTGTTTTGGTCCATCATTACAGATTGTACACCCATCAATCTCTCGAAAGTTGTTCTCTTTCTACCCACCATTGGTCTTCAAAGGTAAGTCTTCAAACTCTTTTCAAAGTAGGATTTGTGGATCTAACTGCTGGACCAATCCAATCCAAAGTTGCGAGCTAGATCCAAGCCTAGGTTCACTGGTTCTTAGTGAAAGCACCAAAATGTTAACCCAAAAATTGGATCAACGCCCTATAGTGTGATGTGAAACACTAGTCTTGGTAGAACATAGCAAATATAATAGAAAAGCAGCAGAAAAGTAAATAAACATAGAGAGTTTTATAGTGGTTCGGCTGTTAACTAAGCCTACTTCCACTTTATAGCTTTGATTATTGATTGTGTATGATTACAAGGTATTTGAGAATGAAAAAGTCACAAGTACAGGTGTTAGACTAATTCTAAGTCCTAGAATTATCTATAAGAACTGTCTTGCTGACTATTGAGTAGAGAGAGAGAGAGAGTTGAAGAAATGACAACGCTTCCGCATAATAATGGCAGAAACCAGCCCCTCTCTTAGTTGCTCTTTGGTTTGTATTTAAAGTGGTAGCAGCAATCTTGGACCAGAAGCCCTCTGCTAGAGAAGTCCAGGAAGTGACCCCATATAGCACAAGGAAAATGGTGACTACCCGATTTAAGGGCTAGATTCGATGCCGAATTAAGACCCTTAATTCGGTACCAAATCTAATCCTTAGCCGTTGGGTGGCTAAACTCTTTTGCATTGAGTTTCTTGCTTCATATATGTGCTCTCCATGTAATTTGGTAGATTGTTGATGAGGTTTGATTATCATTCTTCCATGACTCAGATTATCCTGTCGTTTGGATTGTCACGTCTTCATTCTTGATGATAGGCTCTCTGAAAATCTATGAAACTTCACGAATATGCATATGATAGGAGGACTAGGGGATCACTTGTTCCAAGTGTGATGTACCAGGGCTTAGCACCTACATTTCGCACCGGATTAAGGTCCTTAATTCAAGGATGAATTTAAGCGCTTGGCCCAATCATGGTGAAACTTTTCCAAGTTCTTCTTTTGCCTTTTCTAAGTGCTCTTGCCAAATTTCAATTCATTTTGATTCCGTCTCAATGTTCTCCTTAATTCGGGATGAATTAAGGTCCTTAATTCAGTGATGAATTTACTTGGTGGGGCCAAACCACTCCAAACCTTTTCTATGTCCTTCCTTTTGTTTTTCTAAGTGTACACGTCAAGTTCTAAGTCGTTTTGACCTAAGAATTTAATTCGAGGTTGATATAAGGCCTTAATTCAAGGGTGAATCAAGGACTAAGCCAATTTTTCAACCAAACTCCCTGAGTTCAATTCTCTAGTCCTTCTGAGTATCTTTACCAAGTTTCTAGTCACTCTTTCTTCATACTGGTATTCTAACTCCTATTGACTTCTGCTTGGTAAAAAAACCAGTTAACAAAAACACTCTTTAAAATTATTCTTTTAAAGGGGTAAATTATATTTCTAAGCGTATTAAAAAGTTACACCAAGCTTTGGTTTTTAACATTTAATTTCAAAGATTTCCACAATTATAAACTATCGTTTAAAAATTAAAAAAAACCACATTAATTAAGATAATAAATCAAGTTATAATCTTTTTATGTATTTCAAAATTATTAATTATCCCAAAAATAATAAATCAAATTTATTATCATTTATAAATTTAAACCAACATTAATTATCTTGAAAGATAATGAATCTATTTATAATAATTTATAAATTAAAAACCACATTAATTATCTCCAAAGATAATAAATCATATTCATAATCTTTTATAAATTTAAAACTATTATCCCGAACGAGAATAAATCAAATTTATAATTTTTTATAAATTTAAACCATTTTAATTAACCTAAAAGATAACTAATCAAATTTATAACTTCCTTTATATATTTTAATCAATTCTTAGCATTTACTTTCAAAATTCTCAAAATATTTGAAAATATAGTTTAAACAAATTTCAAAGTGCAAAAATGCAAGCAAACATTTATTTAGTAAAAATATAAGCACAAATTCAATACACACATGGGTTTAAGGAGATAATATTTTATAAAAGACGGTATAGCGAAAATCGCTATAATGAAACTTACATAATTCAATAGTATGTCACATATATTTCAACCAAACGTTAATATAAGCAGCATAAGCGTATAAGTAAAATGCAAATAACATTAAATTAACAATAGCGAGAAACGCCTTAGGGTCTCTACACAAAAGTCCCCTGTAAATCTCACACACACACACACATACATACACACACACACATACATATACATACATACATACATACATACATACATATATAGATACATACATATACATATACATACATACATACATATATATATGCACTTCGAAGTGTCCCGTAACGACCTATTCGCTATGAAAACACTCTGACTTCTTCTTTTTGTCCCCTGCAACAGAATGATTATTTATGTCATCCGTTATCAAGCAGCAATTCAAATCCAAACAAACAGTCAAATAATAATAATCCTTTTACTTTGCAAGCGTAGAACGGTGATTTATTCTGCTCGATGGATATCCAAATAATCTATTCAATTTCATTATATAAGAACGAGGTTTTATTCTGCTAAACAACTAAGTTAACTACATAAACGTAATTAAATTAAATCGCTATATTTTGTCACTAATCTATACTTCGTTAAACTACTAATTATCATCTAAGCATTTAATAACAATCTATAACAGCACAAATATCATATTGTTCAATTAAAGGTGAGTAAACTCACTAAAATCTCAGTTGACACTTTCGTGTTCCGGTTTGGTCTAAAATCGATTGGCGTTCGATTTTAGCTCAAAATTCAACTAGATCCAAATTCGATGAAACCAGTCCTAGCACATAGATAACGTTGATACGAGTCCAAAACAACCAACCACGTCCAAATCCAACCTCGTATGAGCAAGATATTAATTTTATAAGTTATCGATTTTAATTAAATAATTAAATTCAACTAATTAATTAATTAATAACTAATACCCCTTAACATAATTTAAATCCATCTTCCTCAAACACTTCTTCTTAAAACACTTCCCTCCTAAAATTGTGCACATAGCAACCTGATACCGAGACATTCCAATGGCCGATCCTTCTACCTCTAATTTCTTCCTATCTACTCGACAAATCGACTAGCCATTTGGGCCAATCACCTCCACTACGCACGAGTTCCACTCCGGTCACCTTCATCTCATGCTCGATTTCGTGACTTGACATTTAATATTGTCGAGAATTATAGATATCACATCACTCATATGGTGGTTGCTCCACTCCAAAACGCCACCCGAGATTCTCCTTCGCCCGACAAACTCAAAAACTAATTCACCTAACTTAGCCTAAATCACTCTAAAGTGGACCCTGTCTCGACCCAAAACTCGACCATGACCGTCGAACTCCCAAAACTTGATCATACCCTTCAAGGCATATATAGGTGTGTAGCTCTCAACCAAACAAACTCGAAGAAATGAACTTTATAATATTTTGTTAGGGGGATATTTTGATTTTGATTTTTTAGGGCAGGAGGCCATTTTTATTTACTGTTAGATAGAATGAAGAGGGAAAGATTAAATTAGATGGGAAAAATGGTTAAGTGTTTGAATTTAATTTCGAATTATAAACAAACAAATATTCTTTCCTTCAATTGCAAGCTAGCCCAAAAAATCAAGTTAGGCAATATTTTCAAGCCACCTATCATCTCAAAATCAAACCAATATTATTGGTTGGTTGAAAAAAAAATTGAATTTGATTTGAATTTTTAAAAGGTTTTGCGGTATTCCGCTACACAAAATTTCATCTGCATACAAACCATTAACAATAGAAATAAAAATACGATCGTGCTCAAAATAGCGACACGATCTCAACACAAAAATAAAATACACTAGTTATTTCATTCTGTGAAATCTCAAAAATACCATCGTTCCCCAAAAAATCGTCAAACGACAATTTAAATATTTTTCAAATTAAAAATTATGGAAAAATCTTATAAATTAAATTAAAAATAATGTAATAGCCCGCACCTCACTTAACGAAGATATTGTCCCCAACTTAGTCACCTCCGCCTCATGGGCCAAGCCAAGGTGTGGGGTTTTGTTCCTCAAAAGGCCTCGACGTTGTTATGAGGTGAAGGCTTTGGTATATAAGCACCCATTTCATAGTGTTTTTCCATGATGTGGGACTATTATTTCCATTTTGAAGGGGTGTTACAATCTCCCCTCCTTTAGAGCCCAACATTCTCGTTGGCTCATGAACACAACACTACCCAAGCGTCGTGGCTGTAACATGTACAGACCACAATTCCTGATGGGTATGGCTCTGATACCAATATAACAGCCCACACCTCATTTAACGAAGATATTGTTGGTTGGGTACATGTAACAGCCACGACGCCTGGGTGGTGTTGTGTTCATGAGCCAACGAGGACATTAGGCTCTAAAGGGGGGAGATTGTAACACCCCTTCAAAATGGAAATAATAGTCTCACATCGCGGAAAAACACTATGAAGTGGGTGCTTATATACCAAAGCCTTTACCTCATAACAACGTCGAGGCCTTTTGAGGAACAAAACCCCACACCATGGCTTGGCCCATGAGGCGGAGGTGACTAAGTTGGGGACAATATCTTCGTTAAGTGAGGTGCGCGCTGTTACATTGGACGAACTACTCGCAAAACTCATACAAGTGCGAATCGCGGTAAAAGTGACGCTATCCTCTACAACTCGTAGCTCATGAAAAATCGGTGTAAGGTCAAGCAAGGAATGACCCTAGCACCACTCAATAGATTAAAAGAAATCTATGAGATATAAGAGTAATGGAAAGATATCTTCTCGAATGAGGAGAAGAGCACAAACAACACATCATTACTTCAAGTATAGACAACAAATTCACCAAATCAGAAAAAGGATGAAGAGAAGCTTGGTTTTGGCTTAGATTACATGAAATGATTGACTCTATTTTGATAAATTTCAGCAATTAATTGGATTGGAATGAAGATTTTGAATTTTACTTTGAAAGAAGGAAGTGAGAAAACATAATTTATCAAGTCGTTATATTAACAACAAATTTTCTTATCATTTATTCATACCATTTATTATTATCAATAAATTTACAAAATGGATTCACAATTATTATTTATTAATTAAAAGGAGTAAAATAATATTATTAAATCCATTTAATTAATACTTAATTCATGATTCAAATATTTAAATAATTTGTATATTTGAATATAGGTTATAACTTTTAAAAAAATCAATTATTTCAATATTTAAAATTGATTAAATATTCAAAATCGTACAACAAAATTCCGGGTTATTACTGAAGGAGTAGGTGAACAATTCTAGGGAAGTACTGAAGGAAAGAAGACATACACTAAAGATATCAGAACCTCTCGAAAACAACATGATTTCTTAAGAAAAGTGCTCAGAGCACGATGAAGTAAAGATAGAAGACCGAGGAAAGGATGATGGAGCAACCTTCCACCTTAAAATAAGATCAACATCGACCACTTTTTGTCGGTGCCGAGAAGAATTTTTAGCTCTGGGAACTTCGTCTTCCTCTCCTACATTTTCGGATCTAAAGTTAGACATGGTATATCGAGATCTGACGATTCTGTTGGAAGATTTCCTTATATATAAAAGACTTAGAGAATTTGGAAAAGGACTTTATGGCACTTGCTTTCTTTATCTTCTTACTCTACTCGACCCTAGTCACCAAGGAAGCTATTTTTTGTTGTTCTAGGCTGTTAGATCGGTAAAACCTTTGTACTTGTGACTAAAATCTATGATCAATAATATTACAGTGGACGTAGACCTCGGATTTGCCGAACCACTATAAAAATTTCATTGTGTTCTTACTTTTATTTGCTAGATCTCTTCATTTCAATTCATTTTTAGGTGTTGTGCTATTTTCAGACTCAACATTCTAGTGCTTTCATCGAGATAGGCATTTTTCAAGCGTAGATCTAGCAATCTCTTGTGGATTAGAGTGTTCAGAGATTAGATCTAGAAGGTTTTCATCATAGGATTTGAAGGATATCAGATTGGAACCAATGGCACCATCAAGGAAGTCCGGTAGATCTGGAGTGGTAGCTGGTGCAGATGAAGAAGCTTCTCATCATACAAAAGTTAACAACCAGCCGATAGTAGCATTAGCAGGACCGTTTGCCCCTCAGGAGATGGTCACAAGAGTGCAGCTTGATAAGATGATGGTGGAATTGAATCAAAAGATGGCGGATAGATAAAAGGCGCTATTGGATAAAATGGATGCTAGATAGCCTTGCCGACCCAACAATCAAAGAGGATTAGGAGGAGTAGGAGGAAAACATTACCTATTGGATCCGAAGAGGAGAACTCATTTGCTTCTAGTAAGAACAGAAGAGATTGTAGATCTACTAATTTGATGCTTGGAGATTGTAGATCAAAACTTCCATTAGCCCTAATTTCATCAAAAAGCTTCCATTTTCCACACCCATCTTAGCCATATCATCATTAGAATGGTAATTAGCAAAGAAGATTGTAGATCTACTACTTTGATGCTTGGAGATTCACTTTTCTTTATCGTCCATCTTGGATCTAGGAGGAAAAATTGGTATTTTGGGTATTTAGTGAGTGGTTCTTGACCTTTCACTGTCTTGTGCATGTTTATATAGCTAAAATTGATGTTTTTAACACGATTTCGATCCTAAAACATTTCCTAACTTTAATCACATCTTTATACATGTTTATGGCCGAAATTAAAAGTATTAAAAATGGTTTTTAAATGCTTTGCAATCCCTTTCGATCATATTGATATGCTAGCATAAAAATTCAATTTAGATTAGGATTTCTATTAAAATCATGTTTTGATGAATTTCATGTGTGTGTGGATGTATATAGATTATATTTCAGTTTTGTAAGTTATGCTTTGATATATTTTGCTAGTGATTTAGGTAGTTAGAAAAGAGTTTATCAATTTGGATAAATTGAAGGAAAATGTGGTCAAAATTGGTTGAAACTTGGAGGAGGAGCTCTGGAGCAAGGGAAGAGATCGAGGTTCAAGTTGCATGAAGTTTGGGTGAAGGGATTCTAATCGGTGATGAATTGACTGCTGGATGGAGAGTTTGTAGATCTATTCGGCAAGAAAGTGAGACTTCAGAACTTGGGCTATAAGACTTAGGGGAAGACTTCGAGTTGAAGGTAGGAGGGAGTCCAAAAGTTCGAAGTCAAAAAATTGGCTAAGTAGAGCGATCGGTACCAATCACTACAGATCGATACCAAGTAGAGTTTTGCCATCTGGATGAATATTGGAGCTTGGGGTGCTTAGGAAAATGAAGCATGGAGTTTCGGCATGCCGAGAAGAAGTGGTTGGGGTGGAACATACTTAGCAAAAATTTGGCTAAGTATAGTTGAGTAAAATCATATCGGTACCAACCTCATTTTGTCGGTACCGACATGAATGTTTGGTGGCAGTGTTTATGGAATTTTTAAAGTGGGATGAGGGAGCTCTGTAGGTCTTGCTTGGGGTTTGATGCGAATGAAGTAGCACGGCGATTGCTTCAAACTTCGGTGATGGTTACTCGATGGTGAAATGAGTTAGGTTCCGATGATGCCGGCTCAATGTTGAAAGGAGTTGTGAGAAAGATTATCCACAAAGAGTGGGTTCTAGGAAGGGTGACCCATGGATAGAATGTTGAATAGTTCTAAAGTGGAAAGAAGGAATATGGAATGGTTCCATGAGGATAATGAAAATTAAATGGAGCAAGGAAAGGGTTAAGATACGCGTGCTAAGGGGTCATTGATACTCGAAGAGTTTTTTATGTACTCGAAAGTAGGGGTATGGTGAGTGCACTCATAGGTACTTTGTTTAGCTACCCCGGATCAGTTGAATAGATCTGTATACCTTAGACTAGTGGAATACGTCTAGTATTAGCTTCAGACTAAAGACGAGTACACTGAAAATTGGATTAATCCATTAATCTCTGGCAAGGGAAAGATCATACGAGTTATTATATATCTAGGGCATATTAAGCGATAGTGGGGATTGTTTGATGGATGGTATGTTTGCTTTGGTTATTTTATCCCGTAGTCTATCACTTTAGGGATGTCACTTGAGGTAGGTATTGTGGATAGGGATACTTAGACACCTGTCATTGTGCTTAGTTTGCAATACACCCTTATGATGTTGTAGAGTAGCATTTTGTATTTGTTCTGTGCTAACTCTTTGGTTGCAGTGACAGGTCAGGTATGGTTCGTATACCCTTGTTCCTTACTATATCGTATTTTGAGATTCATTTATTGCTCACACTAGACAGTTATCTGACTTGAGGTTTTACACTTTTCTTCTTATTATCTCGGGTGCTGTTAAATGAGTAGACTAGATAACAAGTCTAGGTGATACGCGGTGGCTATGCAGAGTACGAGCTGGATGGAGCTTTCTCGTATTATATATGGATACTTATGCTTATTCCATAGTGTAATACTATGGAGCCTAGGCAGTGTTTTCTTTTCTATTGAGATAGTTTATTTAAGTTTATTTCCATTTGTATAAACTCTATTACTATGTTGTATAACTCTATGGATTTGTACTCTGATATTTGATCCACTTAGTTATTATTGTCTCTTGTTTTATATATGTGATGATTATTATATTTTACTCAATGCGCTGTGAGATATACGACAGGTTCTGTGATGTTTTATTTCTTATCAACCCTTGACAATCATTCTACATCGGCCGGGCATGACAGCAACACTCTTTTTAGTTATATTGGATGTAAGTGGTGTAGGGCAGTCGTCACATTTGGTATCAGAGCTTTGGTTGCACAATTAACCTGAGTGGATACCCTGGTCCAGTAGAGATAGGAAAGAAGTTATCACCCTAGAATAAATCAAGAGTGTATATACATTTACATATACATATATACACACACACACACAAGAGAGAGAGCGTATTTTTTTATATTTTAGTTTTCAAAAACTATATAGTAGTATACATAGTATATAAGTCGCATGCACACACGAGTACCATTAATGCAGTTTCTTTTATGAGAGACTGACCATTCTTGTTACAAATCAAGAATGAGATGACATACACAAACAATGTGAGGAACTCCATCTTCGAGGTCAAGGAAGGAGCAGGTTCGAGGGCTGCTAACCCTGACTTGCAGGCTATGTTCAACGCGACGATGACGAACATGCTGCAAAATGCCCAAGTGGCCACTTCTAATGTTACGATAGGTGGTGCTGCTTAAGTGTAAGCTCCTAGAATTGATTTCGCTAACTTGAATAAGTATTTTTCCAATCTTGATGGCAAACTGTTCCAATGAATGGAATGAGATATGGAAGTGCAGGATTGGTTGGATACCTGCGAAAGGATTTTTGATGACCATGAATTGGATGATGTAATGAAGAGGAGGTTCGCTTCCCGACAGCATTAGTGGATAGCCATAAACTAGTGGAATGCTATTAGAGTTGCTACTCCCAAGGAACACTTTACTTAGAACCAGTTTAAAACTTGATTCGAGGAAAAGTTTATCCCAATTGCTCAAAAGTCGATGTTGTTCATATGTGGTCATGTAACTTTGGAAAATGACTATCAGGGGCATTTTCCACCTTTTGGATTTTTATCGAACATTTTGGACCTATAAAATTCTTGTAATGCCTATAACTTTTGACAGGGATTGGATTTGGGTCTGAAACCACTTTCATTGGATCAAGCTTGTGGTTTCTTTTTTTGTAGAGTGGTCATAGTAGGAAAACAGACTTACCGTTTAGGAGATATGACGGTTTTAAATTCTATTTGCTGTTAGATATATTTATGGGTAATTACAAAGGGTTAGGGGCTAAGCCCAAGGCCCAACTTGAAATTTGTGCCAAGAGTTGCTGAAGTAACAACCCCCAAATCATTTCTCTTCTTCCCAAATTAGATCAAAACCTCCATTAGCCCTAATTTCATCAAAAAGCTTCTATTTTCCTTACTAATCTTAGTCATCATCACTGGAAGAGTAATTAGCGAAGGAGATTGTAGATTTACATTCTAGTTGCTTGGAGATTCATTTTTGTTTACTGTCCATCTTGGATCTAGGAGGCAAAATTGATATTTTGGGTATTTGGCGAGTGGTTCTTTACCTCTCACTATCTTATGCATATTTATATAGTTAAAATTGACGTTTTAATATGATTTCGATCCTCAAAAATTTTCTAACTTTAATCACATCTTTATACATGTTTATCGTCGAAATTAAAAAGATTTAAAATGGTTTTCAGATGCTTTACAATCCCTTTTGATCATATTGATATGCTAGTGTTAAGGTTAGATCCAAATTAGGATTTGTATGAAAATCATGTTTTGATGAGTTGCATTTATGCATGGATGTATATGGATGATATTTTAGTTTTGTATGTTGTGCTTTGATATGGTTTGCTAATGCTTTCGGGAGTTAGGAAAAAAGATCGTCGAATTGGGCAAATCTAAGGAAAAAGTTGCTGGAATCTGATGAAACTTGGAGTAGGGGCTCTGGAGAAAGAGAGGAGCCCAAGGTTCAAGTCACATGAAGTTTGGGTGAAGGGATTCTAATTGATGATGAATTGATTGCTAGATGGAGAGTTTGTAGATCTTTTCGGAATGAAGGCGAGACTTCAAGACTTAGGTTATAAGACTTCGGGGAAGACATCGGGCTAAAGGTAGAATGAGGTCCAAAAGTTGGAAGTCGAAAATCAACTAAGGTGAACGGTATCAATTACTTCAGATTGGTACCGAGTAGAATTCTACCATCTGGGTGAAGCTTGGAGCTTGGATGCTTGGAAAATGAAGCACGGAGTTCTAGGCATGCCGAGAAGAAGTGGTCGAGGTGGAAAATAGTTTGCCAAAATTTGTCTAAGTATATATGAGTAAAATCAAATCGGCACTGACTTCTTTTGGTCGGTATCGACATGAATTTTTGAGGGAGGAGTTTGTGGAATTTCCAGAGTGGGATAAGGAAGCTCTATAAGTCATGCTAAAGGTGTTTGTTTGTTCGCTTTGGGTTTAATGGCGATGTAGTAGCACAATGATAGCTTCATGACTTCAATGATTTTAATTCGATGGTGAATGGAGTTAGGTTCGATGGTAGTTCGATGTTGAAAGGAGCCATGAGAAAGATTATCCACAAAGGGTGAGTTCTAGAAAGGATGACCCGTGGATGGAATTTTGAATAGTTCTATCGTGGAAAGAAGGAATGTGGAATGGTTCCTTGAGGAAATTGGAAACTAGATGGAGCAAGGAAAGGGCTCGGATACACGTGTTAAGGGGTCGTTGGTACTCAGAGTGTTTTCTGATGTACTCGAAACCAGGGTATGGTTAGTGCACTCATGGGTATTTTGTTTGGCTGCCCCGGATATGTTGAATTGATCCGTATACCCTGGTCCAGTGGAATGTATCTAGTATAAGCTTTAGGCTAAGACGAGTACACTTAAAACTAAGATTTATCCATTAATCCTTAGCAGGGGAAAGGTCATACGAGTTATCATATATATGGGGCACATTTAGTGATCGTGAGGATTACTTGATGGATGCTATGTTTGCTTTACTTATTTTCACCCGTAGTTTGTCACTCTAGGGATGTCACTTGAGGTAGGTATTTTGGGTAGGGATACCTAGACGCCCTATTGTGCTTAGTTTGTAGTACACCCTTATGATGTTGTAGAGTCGCATAGTATGTTTATTGTGTGCTAACTCTTTGGTTACAGGGACATGTCATGTATGGTTCGTATACCCTTGTTCCTTACTATATCGACTTATATAGTATTTTGAGATTCATTTATCACTCACACCAGACTGTTATCTGACTTAAGGTTTTGCAATTTGCTTCTTATTGTTTTGAGTGCTCTTAAACGAGTAGACTAGATCATAGGTCTTGGTGATATGCGGTGACTATCCCGAAGATGAGCTAGAGAGAGATTTCTTGAATTATACATGGATACTTATGCTTATTCCACTGTGCAACACTGTGGAGCCTATGCAGTGTTTGCTTTTCTATTGAGACAATTTATTTGAGTTTATTTCTATTTGTATAAAATCGGTTACTATGTCGTATAGCTCTATGGATTTGTACTCTTATGTTTGGTTTACTTAGTTATTAATGTCTTGTTTTATATACGTGACAATTATTATATTTTACTCGATGCACTATGAGATATACGACAGGTTCTATGATGTTTTATTTCTTTTCAACCCTTAAAAGTCATCCTACATCGGTTGGGCACGACAGCGACGCACTATTTGATTATATTGGATGTCGGTGGTGTAAGGTGGTTGCCACATAGGAGAACCTAGACATCAAGGAGCAAAACGAAGCCGTTTTCATGGTCAAACACTTGATGCAACTCTTGATGATCATCCTTCAGAGTACCAGGCTGGTTAGGAGCATATAATAGACATTATCAAGCAGTTGTTAAAGGAGAATAGATGGAGGAACAATGAGGACTAGGGTTATGCGCCTTGTAGAACTCCATTTACGGATATTATTCCAAAGGTGGAGTATCCCAAAAAGTTTATGATGCCAACGATGTCATTGTATAACGGGACTGCCGATCCCAGCTAGCATTTGTTTAAGTACAGATGGCACATGAATGGTGCGCGGGCAAGGGATGTAGTCCGATGCATACGTTTCTCAATTTTTCTAGATGGAACTACGTCAATATGGTTCACTCGACTTCCATCGAAGTCCATATCGACCTTCAAGGAATTAGTAAAGTAGGTTTTTGGAGTAGTTTAGGCTCCATACCGCTCGACCTAAGGATGTGATGTCCTTGTCAAGCCTTTCTCAAGGACCTCAGGATCCATTGAAAAGGTTCTTTAATCGGTTTAAACTATAGTAACTGAAATTAATCACCCAAATGAGAGTATGATGTTGATGGCGTTGGCCCAGGGCATACATCTAGACATAAATTTTGGAAAATAGCCAAGAATGATGCAGCCGACAACTATGGAAGAGTTCTACCAGAAGGCCAATCAATTCTTGCGTTAGGAGGAAGTAAGTCGGTTACTGGAAAGAGTGGTGGTGGACAGTCAAATGAAGTGATTCTAAGCAATGTTGTGATTAAGCAAACCGGTGGGGAGTTCCGGTAATATGACTGTGAATGTAGGGAATTTTAGTAATCAAAGGAAGAGAATCAGGGCGTCGGTGGCAGGTAGAATGAAGTTAGGAATATGAGGCCGACTGAATATACATCTTTAAGAGATACACCTGAAAATATATACCTTGCCACTCATGGCATGGAAAGGTATAAATAACTACCTAAGAGGGAGGCGACTGAAGAAGAAAGGCGCACAAGAAAGTTCTGTCAGTTCCATGAAACTGATCATCACAACACGAACGAGTGCTGGCATTTAAGATATTTTATCAAAGAGTAGATAAGAAAGAAAATATTACAATAGTATGTGAGAGAGCCGCTTGATGGCCAAAAAAATGCTAAACCCTATGTGTAGAATGCCTAAGGGAATCAACGTGGACAAAATAGGGAAGGCCCCAGGCGGGCAGATGGAAGGATTGGTACAAATACCATAATTGGAGTACGTCATCCAGTGAGAAAAGCTAGAATGAAATGGAAAGGTAAGCGAGTTCGTTAAGACACATACCACTAAAGAGCTGCTTCACCATTGAGGACATAGCTCTAGCTAAGAAGCAAAGGATGATGAAGGATGATGTTGTGTTTCAAAATAGGGATTCTGATGGGATATAAGCACCAACCTTTGATCCTATGGTGATTATGACTATTTTTGGCAAGGCTATGGTGCACCGGGTCTTTGTGGAGAGTAGAAGTTTAGTAAATATTTTATTTAAAAGAACATTTGACCAGATAAGGATTAGTATGAAGGATGTTAAGCCTTGTAAATCTATGATTCAAGAATTTATGGATGAGGAAAAACAACCCGTCATGACAATTGATTTTTCCGTGAAATTAGGAGATGGAGATCGTAAGATAGCATGAGTATAGAAGTTTGTAATAGTGGATGCGTATTCAACATACAACGCCTTTTTAGGCCGACCGCCCAAGCTGATTTTAGGATAGCACTGGGTCCTTGGTGCTTAATGATGAAATTCCTCACGGAGAATAGGTCAGATCATTTAGAGGAGAACAGAGCACTGAAAAAGAGTGTTATGTCGTCGAGCTAAGAGATGCGAAGCGATGGGAGAATAGAAAGAATATGGAGAGAGCACTCTACATTACAAACTCAAAAGCATAGCAATTAAATCCCAAGCCCAAGCTCGAGAACCATAGCAAGTTCAATAAGTCCATGGATCCCAGGAATAAGTCGGAGGAAGTGCAGGCGACACCAGCTGAGCTTACTTTTATTGTTCCGATCGATATGGACGATTCTACCCATGCTCTCAAGATTGGATCTCAACTCAGCACAGGATTAAAGAAGGAGTTGGTTAGTTTTCTATGATCAAACTTTGATGTGTTTTCCTATATACATTCAGATATGTATGGGATATCGCCTGAGATGGCATACCGCACACTGAATGTAGACCCAAAATTTACACATGTAAAGTAGAAGAGATGCGGTTTAGGTCCGGAGCGATCCGCTTTGTTAAAGGAGGAAGTAATTAAGCTAAAATTGAATGGATTTATTCACGATGCTTTGTACTCTGAATGGGTATCAAACCCTGTCTTGGTCATGAAATCGAAGGGGAAGTGCAGGACATGTATTGATTATTCGAATTTGAATAAAGCATTCCCGAAGGATAGCTTTCCTTTGCCTAGAATTGACCAATTGGTAGGCAAGACTACAGGACACGAGTTGCTCTCTTTTATTAATGCCTATTTTGGTTATAACCAAATACCGATGCATGTACCAGATCATGAGCACACAAGATTTATAATAGATTTGGGATTTTATTATTACCAGGTAATGTCGTTCGGCCTTATGAATGCAGGAGCCACCCACCAAAGATTGGTGAATTCGATGTTCAAGGATCAGATCGAACAGATGATGGAAGTGTATGTGGATGATATGCTCGTGAAGTCATGACTATTAAGGAATCACGTTGATGACCTTTTGTAAATGTTCAAGGTATTATGGAAGTATAGAATGAAGTTGAAATGCTCTTTTGGAGTTGCATTGGGGAAATTTCTAGGATTCATCATAAATTCAAGGGGCATAGAGGCTAATCCAAAGCAGATTAACGCCTTGAGGAATGTAACTACCCCGACCACAAAGAAGGAGTTACAAAGCTTGAATAGGAATGCAACCCTGTAAAATCAACCATAAATAAAT
The DNA here is from genome assembly GCA_030737815.1 of Allium fistulosum. Classification (NCBI taxonomy): domain Eukaryota; kingdom Viridiplantae; phylum Streptophyta; class Magnoliopsida; order Asparagales; family Amaryllidaceae; genus Allium; species Allium fistulosum. The sequence continues at coordinate 70,752,138 of CM060906.1, forward strand.
TGGATAAATTAAATTAAATAAGATAGGGATAAAATTGGAAATTTTGCAAAAGTTAGAGTTTGACTAGAAAAGTTATGACGTTGCGTTCGTGGTGAAATTCTTATCAATTTACTTATATAATATATGTTGAAAATAGAGCTCAAACATAAAAGTAATGGACATTTTAAGTTTTTAGATTTAAAAAAATTTAAATAGAGTTCAAATTCAAATGAATAATTAATTTTAAAATTCAAAAATTAACAGTAGTTAGACTTGGGAGTTAAGTAAACATTAAAATTAAAGTATAATTAAGGAACAAAATAAATAAAAAACAACGGGACCAAAAATCTTCCCAAAACAAACGTCATGGTCGACCGCTCCCTAGGACCACTCGACCGCAAGCTGTCGGCCTGTAGGGTAGGGCGGTTGACTGTTAACTGTTAAGTGGCCGCTAGTGTTTGTCAATTTAAACGTTTTGGGTTTTATAATTTCCAACTGAACTTCATCCAACGGTTTCGGTGCGTTCCAACCACAATAAATAAGACCCTAGTTTCCTTACTTTTATTCACAAATATTTTGGAAACGTTAGCGAAGCTCTGTCAATTTGTCTCTTCATAGATTCAAAAAACTCCATTAGGGTTTCAAGTAAGAAATCATATACATCTATTTTTTATTGTTTATTTTCCCGATCTATTCTCCTCCAATCCCACAATTTCTGAATCTAATCTATATGTACAAATCCCTTGCTGTGTGTGTATATATATATATATCAAGAAGAAGAGATCTGATAAAGATTGTCAAAGGCATATCCAATCCAAAGGAGGCAAAGTTAAGGATATACTACAATTGGAAATCTTAGCTTTTCTATTTTAGTAATTAATTGGTATAGTTTGCATTTGAATATGCCTTAGGGAGTTTTGGTTTGCGGAGACATTATATTATAAACCCCCAAAACTCCTCTAATGTGAAATGTCAATTCTATGTTGGAATCTCAATTGTTTATGGTAAAATAATGGAAATAATCTAGATTTATAGTTTTGATAATTTTTCCTTCTATTCCACTCCTTATTCTTTTTCTTTGAATTTGGTTAAAGGATTTTGATTAAGAAATAGTGTTTCAGGTATGAATTTTATTCATAGTTTGCACTGCTTATTCCTATGAATTAAATAGAAATTCCTTTGTTTGTTTTTATGTGAAAAAGGAGTTGAATAGAGCATAAATATTGAACTTGTAAGTTTCTACTATCAATATATTCCGTTATTTTGATGTAATAAGTTGAGTTTAAATTTTTATTGTATACATGTCTATATATTGGAATTTTTCGATATGAATATTGAAATTTTGGTATTGTTGGTAATATGGGATAAGACTTGTATTATTGTTGAAAGAGTTGACATATAAATGCTAGTTTAGGACGTAAATTCAACATGCTTAGAAATTACTAGGCGCGTATTTATGCATATATATTAGTGTAATTAGCATATAATTATAACGTTTAATTATATAGTTAAATGGACAATTAATTTTATCATAATCCCCCTTAGGAAGGTAATTAATTTAAATGTGAAATAAGAAAGATATCTAATAAGTTCTTGATTATGGAAACGGTGAGATGTGCAACAATATACGTAGAGAGCAACATAAATTATGACTAAGTTATAGGGTTGCATGGTCAGTCAAAAGCACATGGAATTTTGCCCAACTAATCTGGCTACCAGCATTGTTCATTTAAGGCTGAAGTGAGACATTGTCTATAATAAGTAACTATGATGACACGTGGTTAGTCCCAAATTCTGTAGTGTAAATCTACCCAGTTAAGCTGCCTACCAGTACCTACTGATAGTCAGGAGAAGTCACCGTGGGGTACGGGTCATAATACAAAGGACCTGCTTCAGAGAATGAAGGTAATAAGTGGTTGTGTGAGAGTCTGCCTCTTCTCTATGTAGGAAGCAGTAAATGGTCGGGACTATGGATTAGGCGCGGTAGAGGATATCTCAAGAAATAGCCCACTTCAATAGAAAGTACTAAGTGGTTGAAGAGATTCCATGCAATGTTAGCTAGATGGTTACTAGTTGGGAGTCCGCTTAGGGATTATATGTAGTAATGACATGGACCTGCCTCAAATAAGGTATTAAATGGTTGGAGTTTGCTTAATTCCCAATAAAAGGTATTAAGTGAGTTGAGTATCATCTCTTACATTGATAGGACATTCTAAACGATAGGTATGAGTTATTGGATTGATAGCAAGTTGGCTATGAGCTTATATTTGGAAAGTTTTTTTACTTATGTTTGAGAAAAGCCTTTAGGCTTATATTTGAAAAGACTTATGATGTAGGTAGAAAAGGTAACATGCATTCCTATTTGAATTATACTGTCCAAGTACTAATATAGTAAGGCTGGAGATTTTTATTCACCGGACATATGTTGTAAAAACATATGTTGTTCTGATTCCCTCCTCATTACAACACAGGTTAGGAAGGGCGATGCTAAAGGTGGAGACGATAATGAGACTTGTGGTACTAGTCTATTTATTCACTTTTTATTTTCTATAGTTTTTTTGTGCCCATAAAATATGTAATTTTGGAATATTGTATCATGGATATGTTATGACTATTGTTAGGTTTTTGTATTTTGGATATTTTTTATGGTTTTGAATGACAATTTGAAATTTGAATAAAATTGGTACTGTTCTTATTATTATATTTTACCCTTCTGCTGTGAGATTCTAAATGTGTAGATAAATAGCTCTATATTATTCTTTTTCCCAACCAACACCAGGTTTGAGATGGTTTTAAGTTTCGATGGGCCTTTTCTAGATAAGAATTTAGGCCCATTTCAGTAGTATCAGAACCTAGGTACCTGATCAACTGGGAAACGTACTTGTTGTTATTGAAAAGATTTCTCCAAAAACCATATTATATATTATATACTTATTATGAATATATGCAGATACACTAAGCAAATCTTTCTTTCAACGTATAACTATCTTAGAAAATTATAACTAAAAGTTTAACCTACAGATAGTAGACTATGCCTAAAAATCCTTCTCCTTCTGAGACCTAGAACCCTACCAAAGGAACGCCCACCATTCGAGGGATACTCGAATGGTTTAAACAATACCTCAGGAATGAAGGACAAGTCTCCGTTTACCAGCAAACTACACTGATGGCACCCGTTGTTCCGACTGCCGAGGCAGCACCTCGTCCTATCAATTTTCCCAAAGTATGTTTGGATTTTATGAATATGGGAGGAAGAGTATATTCTGGAAAGGAAAGCTTCATGGAGACTAAGGCATGGATAAATGACTGCAAGAGGATATTTTGAGAGCTTGGTTGGGAGGACCAAGTGAAGCAGAGAATGGCAGCTTGACACCTTAAAGGAGAAGCCTTAGGCTGGTGGAATATGGTGGTCGAGGAGGATGCTGGTAGAATTGTCACTTGGGATGAGTTCAAGAACCGATTTGAGAAAAGGTTTATGTCAAGAGCAGAACTGAGCTTGAACTAGAGAAATTTATGTAGCTTAGGCAGGGAGACTCCACTCTAAAGGAGTACATTAGTAAATTTATAGAATTAGCTAAATTTAGAATGAGCTTGATTGATACACACATGTGAAAGTCTACAAAATTTGTTAAGGGCCTAAACTCCCCGCTTAGGGTATGGTTCTTGACTCAAATACCCAATGGAACTACCTGCGAGATGCTTGTTGAGATGGCTTTATTACTGACGACTAATGCTAAGCAGAAAGAGATAGAGAAGGAGAAAGTAGTACCCGCACAGAACCGAGGAGGGGCTAAGAAAGGAAATTTTTGGGCAAATAAGAAGTCAAAAGGGAAATTTAAGAAAGAAAGTAATGTAATAGATGCCAGAAGAAAGGACCCTTGCAAAGGATTGTAGAGTGAATTTGTTAAAGGAAGCTTTTAAGGGAAAGTGTTACCACTGCCACGAGGAAGGGCATATCAAATATCAATGTCCAAAGATGGTTAAGGAAGGGCTGAGTGGGCAAGCCTACGCCATTGAGGCTACCCCTTTTCCAAGTAAACTACCCCCTATAGACCTAGGAAAGGCAGTTATGGAAGGTATAACTATTATTTTTCGGAATAAAATTCGTACTCTATTTGACTCCAGAGTATCACCTTCATTCATAACTTGGAATGTGATTAACTACTTAAATCTTCAAACCCGAACTATCACCTACCCAAACTGTAGTTTCAAATCCTATTGGGATAACATCACATCTTTTCTCAATTTGCAAAGACCTAGTCTTAAACATATGTGCATATGTGACGTCGATTTCATATGCAATGCGTACGTTCTAAATTTCGAGGGGTATGGACTGATTTTGGGTATGGATTGGTTGTCGCACTATAGGCCAGTCTTAGACTACGATAAGAGGGTGGTGTGGCTTAAGATTGGTAAATGGAGTGACCTAGACGCTCATTGTACATCCCAAAATTCATTCAAGTTAAGTTATCTATACTCGGTGAATCTATCACAAAATGAACTTTTACCCATACCGGTGGTTCGAGAATTCTCTGATGTCTTTGAAGAAGCTTCGAGGCTTCCACCTTGAAGAGACATTGAGTTTAGGATTGATCTAGAGAATGACGCTAGACCATTCACCATGTTATTAAGACTCATGGCCCCTAAGGAAAGTTGAGAATTGGATAAGCAGATCTTAGGGCTACTACAGAAAGGATTCATTCGACGAAGTATTTGAAATGGGGAGACCCGGCTGTCTTTTCCACCAAGGTAAACCGCTCATTAAGGCTTTGTGTTGATTATAGGGAACTCAACACATTGAAAAAGAAGAATAAGTATCCCATACAGATAATTTGTTTGATCAACTTGTGGGAGCTAAAGTCTTCTCCCAATTAGACTTAGCAACTGGATTTCATTAGCTAAGATCGTAGAGGATAGTAAACCAAAAACTCCTTTTCGCACACTAAATGGACTCTATGAATGGAAAGTGGTGCCTTTTGGATTGACACATGCCCCCACATACTTAGTAGATTTGATGAGTAGAGTATTTAAGGGATAGCTAAAAAAAATTGTTGTAGTTTTGGTAGATGACATCTTGGTATTTTCCAAAAGTGAAAGGGAACATGAAAGTCACTTAAGGGAGATATTAGGAACCTTAAGAAGGCACGAACTTAAAGCTAAGTCTCAAAAAGTCACTTTTGGAAGAGGGAAGTGAAATTTCTTGGGCATATTGTTTCGGAACATGGATTAGTGGTGGACACCGCAAAAGTAGAAGCCTTTCAAAATTGGAAGACTCCAAAGAATGCCACAGAAGTTAGAAGTTTTCTAGTGTTAGCAGGTTATTATAGAAAATTCATAAAGGATTTTACAAAGATAGTAGTGCCGCTATCCCATTTGACCAAAAAGAATTTAGTCTTTGCTTGGGATAAGAAGTGCACGGAAGCGTTTAGGAAGCTAAAGGAACTATTGACAAGTGCACCAGTACTTGTCATCCCCAATGGAACGAAGCCTTTTATGGTTTATACAGACGCATGTGGCATAGGATTAGGAGTAGTTCTTATGCAAGAAGGAAGAGTGTTAGCTTATGCTAGCAGACAATTGAAGGACCATGAGAAGAGATACCCAGTACATGACTTGGAGTTGGCAGCCATTGTTTTTGTCTTGAAGATGTGGAGGCACTTTATTTTGTGGGAAAGATTCGAGTTGTTAACTGACCATAAATCACTCAAATATCTATTTTCCCAAAAGACTTAATTCTTAACCAGTATAGGTAGATGGAGTTTATAGCATCCTATGCCTTTGGGATATAGTATACCATGTCGTCGCCGACTCCCTTAGCCAAAGGCATGCACCCTTAGGTGCTATATATGAGTGGAGGCAGTTGGAGTTCCTCTCAAATTTTAACTTCCAACAACCGGTAGGACCCACTCAAAACTTTTTTGCAGTAATGGAGGTTAGACAAGTACTGATGGACCGTATTGGATTTGAACAAAATAAAGATGAAGGGATAGTTGATATTATGGATAAGATAAGGAGAGGAGGATAATTTCCCTACATCAGTAGATACGCAATTGACGAGAAGGGATGTTTGAGGAGAGATGGACGCCTTTGCGTCCCAAGGATTGGTAGTTTATTGGAGGAAGTGCTTACAGAATATCACCATTCATGGATGACTATTCACCCCGTAGGAGATAAGATGTATAGAGATATGAAATGGATTTTCTATTGGCCAGGGACGAATGAGAAAGTAGCTGAATTTGTTTCTAAATGTTTGACGTATCAAAGGATTAAAGCAGAGCAATGGAAACCCGGAGCGATTGTTATTGCCATTAGAAATCCTGACTTGGAAATGGGAACACATATCAACGGACTTCATAGATGGGTTGCCTAGGAGTCAAAGAGGCAATGAAGCAATTTGGATCTTAGTGGATAGACATATAAATAGCACCCATTTTATTCCTATTAAGAACAAGATAGTAGCATCTCTAGCATAGATTTATATTAGGGAAGTGTTTCAAATTCATGGAATTTCGGTTAGCATCGTTAGCGATAGAGACGCCTTATTTACTAGCTAGTTTTAGCGGAGTTGCAGATCACTTTAGGAACATCATTGAGCCTTAGTACCACTTACCACCCACAGACAGATGGAAAAATGGAAAAATTAAATAGGATCTTGGAGAACTTGATGGGAGCATGCACCATGGATTTCGAAGGACATTGGGAGCAACACCTACCTTTAGTTGAATTTGCTTATAATAATAGTTATCAATCGGCGATTAGTATGGCACCGTTTGTAGCGCTTTATGGGAGGCCATGCAAATCGCCAAATTGTTGGTGGGAAACCACCGAATTTTTTTATATTTGGACCAGATTTGATTTGTGAAACTTCTTTGAAGGTAGTGTTGATTAGGAAACGAATGAAGGTAGGCTAAGATTTCCAAAAATCCTATGTGGATAATAGAAGGAAAGAATTGGAGTTTGAAGTTGGAGATATGATGTTTATCAAAGTCTTCCCTCTTAAGAAAGTTGTGAGATTCGAAAAATCAAGAAAGTTGGCACCAAAATTCATTGGGCATTTTCAAGTTGTGGAAAGAATTAGAAGACTAGCTTACTACGTGGAGCTACCTGATAGATTAGCAAGAGTCCATAACATTTTTCACGTTTCGCACTTGAGGAAATGCAACTATTATGGTAAAGGTTGATTAATTGAGGAATATTGAGGTGGATCCAATAGCATCCCATTCCACCACACGAATTGTGGAACAAAGAACTAGGAAGCTCCACAACAAAGAAATTAGGTTGGTTCGAGTGCAATGGAGAGATAACCCGGCGGAAAGCACATGGAAGACCAAAGAAAAGATGAGGATCTTTCTCCCCGAGCTTTTCACCAGTAACTCTTTCTCTCTAAAATAAGATTATGGTTGCATCATGGTTACTAGATTGGATAGTAGGAGATGGTTGCTACAGTTTTCACCATCACTTTGCACACATGTAGAAATTTTATGCATGTTTAGGGTGTTTTGCATACATACTTATATGTCATAGTCACACACTCATGCTAGGACCTAGCTCACTTATAGTATGTCTGCAATACATAATCACATTGCACTTTTAAATGAGTAGATGAGCGTGTGTATAACTTGGTTGTATAACATGGATGTTTAGTGCGTGTTACGCTGTTCGTCCCTTGGAAAAGATTTCGATGAACGAAATCCTTTTTGAGGTGGAAATAATGTAACACCACGTATAATCAAGCATAAACAAATTGGATAAGTTAAATTAAATAAGATAGGGATAAAATGTAAATTTTTTACAAGTTGAAATTTGACCGCGAAAATTATGTCATTCCGTTCGTGGCGAAATTTCGATCAATTTCCATATATAATATGTTGAAAACGGAGCTCAAATGGAAAAGTTATGGATGTTTGAAGTTTTTGGGTTTAAAATAATTTAAATAGAATTTAAATTCAAATGAATAACTAATTTTAAAAATTTGAAATTTAAAAGTTAACAGTAATTAGACTTGGGAGGTTAAGTAAAAGTTAAATTTAACTTTAAGTTAAAGTATAATTAAGAAATATAATATATAAAAAAACAGCACCAAAAATCTTTCTAAAACAAACGTCACGATCGACCACTCCCTAAGACCAGTAGACCGTGGACTGTCAAGTGGCGCTAGGGTTTGTCAATTTGAACGTTCCAGATTTTATAATTTCCAATCGACCTTCATCCAACAATTTAGGTGTTTCCAACTACTATAAATAAGACCCTAGACCCCTTACTTTTACAAATATTTTGGAAACATTAGCGAAGCTCTATCAGTTCATCTCTTCATAGATTCAGAAAACTCCATTCGGGTTTCAAGTAAGAAATCCTATAGAGCTACTTTTGTTTATTGTTTATTTTCTCAATTTATTCTCCTCTAATCCTTAATTTCCGAATCTAATATATATATATATACAAATCCATTATTGTATATATATATCAAAAAGAAGATATCTGATAAAGATTATCAAAGGCGTGTCAAAACCAAAGGAGGCAAAGCTAAGGATATACTGCAAGTGGAAATCTTAGCCTTTCTATTTAGTAATTGATCAGTATAGTTTGGGTTTTAATATGCCTTGGGGAGTTTTGGTTTGCAAAAACATCATATTATAAACCCCCAAAACTCCTCCAATGCGAAATGTCAATTCTATGTTGGAATCTCAATTGTTTATAGCAAAATAATGGAAATAGTTTTGATTTGCAATTTTGATAATTTTACATTCTATTACACTCCTTATTCTTTTTCTTCGAATTTGGTTAAAGAATTTTGATTAAGGAATAGTGTGTAAGGTATGAATTTTATTCGTAGTTTGCACTGCTTATTCCCAAGAATTAAATAGAAATTCTTTTTTTGTTTTTATGTGAAAAAGGAATTGAATAGAGCATAAAAATTGGAATAGTAAGTTTCTAGTATCAATATATTGCATTGTTTTGATGTTCTAAGGTGAGTTTCAATTTTTATTGTATAAAAGTCTATTGATTGGAATTTTTGGATATGAATATTGGAATTTTGGTATTGTTGATAATATGGGATAAGACTTGTATAATTGTTGAAAGAGTTGACATTTAAACGCTAGTTTAAGGTGTAAAAATTCTACACGCTTAGAAATTATTAGGTGTGTATTTATACATACATATATATATATTAGCATAATTAATGTATAATTATAAATTATAACTACGTAGTTAAATAGGCTATTAATTTTATTAAAATCCCCCTTAAGAAAGTAATTAATGTTGAAGGCGAAATAAGAAAGTTTTCTTATAAAGCCTTGATTATGAAAACGGTGAGATGTGTGATAATATATGTAGAAAGTGATATAGATTATGACTAAGTTATAGGGATGCGAGGTAAGTCAAAAGAACATGGAAGTCTGCCCAGCTATCTGGCTATAAGTAGCGTGACTTTGGGGCTGATGTGAGGCATCACCTATAATAAGTAACTATAATGACATAAGGTTAGTCCCAAATTCTGTAGGTAAATCTGCCCAGCTCATCTGGCTACCATTACCTACGAATAGTCGGGCTAAGGTCAGACGTCATCGTGTGGTACAGGTCATAATACAAAGGACTTGCTTCAGAGATTGAAGGTAATAAGTGGTTGTGTGAGGACCCGCCTTTTCTCTATATAAGAAGTAGTAAATAGTCGGGATTATGGGTTAGGCGCGGTAGAGGATATCTCAAGAAAGGGCCCGCTTCAATAGGAAGTATTAAGTGGCTGAAGAAATTCCATGCAATATCAGCTCGATAGTTACTAGTGGGAATATGCCTTGGGGTTATAGGTAGTAAATGATGTGGACCTGCCTTAAATAAGGTATTAAACTGTCAAAATCTGCCTAATTTCTATTAAAAGATATTAAGTGGCTTGGGTGCTATCTCTCATATTGGCAGATGTTAATAACGATGGTTATGGGTCATTGATGATGGAATTGGATAATACGAAGGACCTGCTTAGGGGATTGAAGGTATTAAGTGGTTGTTTCAGAGCCCGCCTCTTTCCCATTAAGAAGTATTAAATGGTTTTGAATATAGTTAAAATGCGAAGGACATATCCTTATTTAAATTATACCGTCCAAGTATTGATATAAAAAGGCTCGAGATTTCTATGCACCAGATAGTGTTTTTCTGACTCCCTCCTCATTACAACACTGTTAAAGATGGAGATGATGAACATGATGGAGAAGATGATGATAGGAGCTTATGGCAGTAGTTTATTTACCTATTCATGCTATTTTTAGATGTACCTATTTAAAAATGATAATGTATTTTTGAACATGATTATGTAACGGTTATTGTTGACATTATGTTATGGTTTTGTGACATTTGGAATTTTAAATAAAATAGGTACTGTTTATGCAATTATCTTTTATCCTTCCGCTATGAGTTCTAAATGAATAGATAAATAACTCTGTATTGTTCTTTTTACCAACCAACAACCAGCTTTGGAATGAGTCTATGTTTCGATGGGCCTTTTCTGGATCAAGATTTAGACCTGTTTCGGGGTGGGTTACTACATTTAGTATCAGAGCCTAGATTACTCGATCAATGAGGAAAAGTATACGTACGAGTGGCATATTGTTATGTTTGGAAATATTTTTCAAAAACCCTTACTATATATATATACACTCTATTTTTGAACACATGCACACACACTAAGCAAATCTTTCTTTCAGCATATAACACTATCTTAGGAAGTTATAACTAAAAGCTCAACCTACAAATAGTTGATATGGCTAATAATCATTCTTCTTTTGAGGCTGGGAACCCTGCTCGAGGAAGACTAGCCATTTGAGGGACGAGTGGTTTAAACTATACCTCAGGCAAGAAGGTCGAGTCCCTGTTCCTCAATCTGCACCGATGACACCCGCTGCCCCGCCTGTCGTTGCAGCACCTCGTCCTGTTGACTTTCCCAAAATGTGCAAGGAGTTTCATAGTATGGGAAGAAGAGTATAATCTGGAACAGAGGGTTTTGGGAGTCAAAGACGTGGATAAATGACTGCAAGAAGATATTTCAGAAGCTCGGTTGGGAGCATCAGCAAAAAGGAGAATGGCAGCTTGGCACCTCAAGGGAAAGCCCTAGATTGGTGGAATATTGTGGCTGTGTTGGTAGGATATTCACTTGGGATGAATTCAAGAATAGATACAAGTCAAGGTTTATGTCAAGGACAGAAGTAAGTTTACAATTGTAGAAATTTATATGGCTTAGGTAGAGAGACTCCACTTTGAAGGAGTACATTGGTAAGTTTACAGAGTTGACTAAGTTTGGGATGAGGTTGATCGATACGGCTATGAAAAAGGCCATGAAGTTTGTGAAGGGCCTAAACTCCCTACTTAGAAAATTATTGTTAACCTAAGTGCCTACAGGTGCCAAACACAAGATGTTAGTTGAGATGGTTTTGTTGAAGACGGCTAATGAGGTAGAAAAGAAGGTAGAGAAGGAGAAGGCATGACTTACTCAAAATCAAACCAAGAAGGGGAACTTTTGGGCGAATAAGAAGTCAAAAGGAAAGTTCAAGAAAGAGGGTAGAGCATGTAAGAGATGCCAAAATAAGGGTCATATAGCTAAAGATTGTAAGGTGAGTCTAATGAAGGAAGCTTTTAAGGAAAAGTTTTATTACACCACGAGGAAAGGCACCTCAAGAACAATGTCTGAAGCGGTGAAGGAAGGGCCGAATGAATAGGCCTACGCCATTGAGGATGTCCCTATTTCGAGTAGAACATCCTCTAGAGACCAATGGAGGTTAGCAATAGAAGGTATGACTCTTATTTTTGGGGCTATAATTCATACCTTATTTGATTTTAGAGCATAGCATTCCTTTATGGCTAGAAATGTAATCAACTCCTTAAATCTTCAAACCCTATTTGTCACCAGCCCAATAGTAGTCTCTAACCCTATTGAAGGGGTCGACACATCTCTCTATTATTTGGAAAGACCTTGTTGTGGACATATATGACGTTGATTTCATATGTAATGCGCATGTTCTAAATTTTAAGGGGTATGGACTTACCTTGGGAATGAATTGGTTATCATACTACGAGGAAATTTTAGATTGCGATAAGAGGGTTGTATGATTAAAGAGTTATAGAGGATGAGACTTAGAGGTATGCGGTACAACCCAAGACTCATTTGAGTTAAGTTATTTGCACTCGCTGAGCCTATCTCATATTAAGATTTCATTCAAACCCAAAATCCGAGAATTTCCCAATATCATTAAGGAAGTCTCAAGTCCCCCACCCCAAAGGGAGATCGAGTTTAGAATTAATTTGGAGAAGGACGCTAGAATAGTCGCTTTGCCGTTAAGACACGTTACCCCAAAAGAAAGATGTGAGTTGGACAAGCAAACCTCGAAGTCACTACAGAAAGGATTCATCCGATGAAGTACTTCAGAGCGGGGAGCCTCTGTTGTCTTTGCCACTAAGGCAGACAACTCAATGAGGCTATGCATCAATTATAGGGAACTCAACAAGTTGACAAGGTAGACTAAGTATCCTTACCTATGACAGAGACTTGTTCGATCAACTTGTGGGAGCTAAAGTCTTCTCCTAATTGGACTCGGCAACTGGATTTCATTAGGATCGTAGAGGATAGCAAGTAGAAGATCGCATTCCGTACACCAGATGGACTCTATGAGTGGGAAGTAATGCCTTTCGAATTGACGAATGCCCCCGCATACTTTGTAGATTTAATAAGTATAGTATTTAATAGACAACTTAATAAGTTTGTCGTGGTGTTTGTTGATGATATCTTAGTATTCTCCAAGAGTGAAGGAGAGCATGACGATCACTTAAGGGAGATACTAGGGACATTGATAACGCACCAACCTAGAGCCAAATTTGCAAAATACCACTTTTGGAAGGAGGTAAGGTTTCTTGGACACATCATTTCTGAGCATGGATTGGCGGTGGACCCTGCAAAAGTGGAAGCTATTCAAGAGTGGAAAGTTACATGGAGTGCAATGGAAGTTCTAAGTTTTCTCAAGTTAGCAGGCTATTATAGGAAGTTCATAAAGAATTTTGAAAAAATAGCAGTCCCTTCAACCCGCTTGATTAAGATGAATCTAGTATTTGCTATGGATGATAGATGCACTGAAGCATTCGAGAAACTTAAGGAACTATTGAATAATGCACATGTGCTTACCATTCCCAATGGGACAAAGCCTTTTATAGTTTTCACAGATGCATGTAGCACAAGATTTGGAGCAGTCCTCATGCAAGAAGGAAGGTTAGTAGCTTATGCTAGTAGGCAACTGAAGGACTATGAGAAGAGATACTCAGTTCATGACTTGGAACTGGCAGCTACTGTCTTTGCCTTAAAGATGCGGAGGCACTATCTTTTAGGAGAAAGGTTTGAGTTGTTCAATGATCATAAATCACTCAAATACATATTTTCCTAAAAAGATTTAAACCTTAGGTAGCAGAGATGGATGGAGTATATAGCACCATTCGACTTTGGTATACAATGTACCCCTGTAAAAGGAAACGTTTTCGTCGATGCCCATACTTGGAGGCACGCTACCTTAGGAGCTATATATGAATGAAGGTAGTTGGAGTTCCTCCCAAATTTTAACTTCCAACCGCCAATAGAACCCATCCAAGGTTTTTGGCAATAATGGAGGTTAGATAGGCTTTGATGGACCGCACTGGACTTGAGCAAAAGAAGGATGAGAAGATAGTGGAGATTCTGGATAAATTGAGAAGAGGAGAACTTTTTTCCCATGTCAATAGATGTGCAGTTGATGAAAAGGGATTTTTAAGAAGGGATGGATGCCTTTTTCTCCCAACGATTGATAGTGTGTTGGAGGAAGTGCTTGTAGAGTGTCACAACTCAAAGATGACTATTCACCTCGGAGGAGATAAGATGTATAGGGATATGAAGAGAATTTTCTTTTGGTCAGGGATGAAGAAGAGGGTAGCTGAGTTTGTTGCTAGGTGTTTGACATGTCAAAGAATAAATGCTGAGCAAGGGAAACTCAGAGGATTATTGTTACCATTGGAGATTCTGACTTGGAAATGGAAGCACATTTCAGTGGACTTTATAGAAGGATTGCCTAGGAGTAAAATGAGCAATGAAGCTATTTGGGTTATAGTAAATAGACTCACTAAGAGTGCCGATTTTATTCCTATTAGGGATAATAGGACTGCAACATCTCAAGCATATATTTATATTAAGGAGGTGGTTTGACTATATGGAATTCCGGTGAGCATTGTTAGTGATAGGGATCCTTTGTTCACTGGCGAGTTTTGGAAGAGTTTGCAGGAAGCTTTGGGATCTTCCTTGAATCTCAGCATTGTTTACCACCCACAGACCAATGGTCAAACTAAAAGGTTGAATAAAATCTTGGAAGACTTATTATGGGCTTGCATCATGGACTTCGGAGGACACTAGGAGCAACACCTACTATTAGTTGATTTCACATTTAACAATAGTTACCAAGTGACAATTGGTATGACCCCCTTTTGAAGTGCTTTATGGGAGGCCATGCAAATCGCCAAATTATTGGTGTGAAACCACCGGAAAAATTCTACTCGGGCTAGATTCGATTTGTGATACTTCAAAAAAGTAGAGTTGATCGGGCAACGTATGAAGGCAGCGTAAGACCTTCAGAAATCCTATGCAAACAAGAGAATGAAAGAGTTAGAGTTTGGGGTTCGAGACCCAGTATCTATCAAAGTCTCCCTATTAGAAAAGTTAAAAACGTTTGGTAAATCAAGGAAATTGGCACAAAGATTTGTTGGGACTTTTCGAGTTTTGGAAAGAATAGAAAGACTTTCTTATCGCATGGAACTACCGGATAGATTGGTAGGAGTTCATGACGTTTTTCACATTTCACATTTCACATTTAAGGAAATGCCTTGATGACACAGTCGTTGTGGTAGAGACTGACTAGTTAAAGGATATTAAGAAAGAGCCAATAGCATCTCATGCCACCACACGTATTATGGAGCATGGAACTAGAAAGCTTCGCAACAAAGAAATTAACCTGGTCCGAGTACAATGGGGAGTCAACCCAGTGAAAAGCACATTGAAAACTGAAGAGAAGATGAGGATCTGTCATCTTGAGCTTTTCATTGGTAAACTTTTCTCTCCAAAACTAGGTTTTTGGTTGCCTTGTAGTTGCTAGGTTGGATTGTAGGAGATCGTTGGACTTGATATCAAGAAGCTTAGGAATAAGGAAGTCACTTTGGTTAAGGTGTAGTGGGGAGATAGTATTGAGGATGCTACGTGGGCGGCTGAGGAGAAAATACGTATCTCTTATCTGCATCTCTTCGATGGTACGTCTTGAATTTCCTATTTCCATCTTTAGTTTTGAATAGGTTATTTCCTTTAGTATCCTTTGGGAGGGTAGATCTTAGGATTTAACCTATGGATGGTAGGACTGAATGTAAACATGTTACTAGAACATGTTATGTATGTTAGACGCAAGTGGTTGCAAGTGTTTGCTAGTGGATGCTAATAGACGCATATACACACACTAGGCACTATTATCTCTTAGAGATCGGCCTAACTAGGTCACTAAAGCACATGCATATGAATGTGTGTGCACTTGCATTTTTATTTCATGGTTGCTATGAATGGGTGATTATCATATGATTGTTGCATTTGGATGATGATTGTAGCACGCATATAGAACTATCAGTTGTCATTAGGGAATTTGCATTCATTTGGATACATGGCACGGACATGAGCGCATAAAAAGGAGGTCGACTGAATCAGTAGACCGCCTAATCTTTTGCATTTGTTAGGGACATTGACACTACACTATTGCATATATCATAAATTGCATTAAAATGCATAAGGAAAATGGATGTAATGGATGATGGTTGAATATGTGGTTATGGAATTTGGATGAAAATAATTATTTCATTCTTCCGTCCTTGGAGATTTCGGGGGCGAAATTCTTTAAGGAGGGGAGAATGCAACAACCAGAAAAATTAGAGTAACAATAGTTAATTAACAAATTAATTGAATAATAAAATAGGGTTGGGAAATTGTCAGAATTGAGCCATGGGAGTTGCACCATTGGGTCCGTGGTAATCTTCTGATTAATTTTCATATATAACTTGTCGAAATCCGAGCTAGCATGAAGAAGTTACGAGAGAAACAAGATATCAGAATAAAAAATATATATTTAAAGGAAAAAAAGGACCCTACGGGTCTACCCACCAATCCCCCAGGTCGACCCGCATTTCCCTCCTCGACGTAAAAACATCCAGGAGCGAGCCGATGGATCCAAAGTTGATTTTCGTGCGATCTGAAGCGTTGTTTTCTGGATCCAACGATTCGCAACGAGTCTGTGATGTGGTTGCACCAGATTCAATCCTGAAATCCGACGTTCTGAGATCCCTAAGCCACACTATAAATAGAACCCTATGCCTAACTATTTTTCTCATTCATATTTTATCCCAATTGGGATCATTGCCTGAGGCTGAACCCTAAATAGAAAATTTTCTGGGGAGGAATTCTTTTTAATAAAAATATTTTACACTCTAGAAGTGGACCTAGGAAGACCTAAGATTAGAGCTAAGGACCACAGGTGAGTGTTTTGTAATTATTTTAGATTCGTAAGCAATTTAAAATAATAAGGTTCTCAATAGTTGTAGTTTTTCTACAATTTTGAGACAGTTTTTATGTAAGTTTATTTACAGTCGGTTTTTAAGTAAATTTCAGAAGTTCTTTTCAGCCTTTTTTTATTTCAGCTCAGTTATTTGCAGTTATTTACATCTGTTTTAAGTTAGAATTTAGCCTGTAAATGTTAGTTTATTTTTATAGAGATTTAATCATTTTTGACGCGAATAAAATATTAAAAAGAGAAGAATTCGCAAATATGGATTAAACTAGAAAAACACTAAATTTACAGAAATCAGATGTAAAATGAGAAAAAATGAAATAAAATGGAGATGGACTGAAATAGGCAAATTTGAGATATTTGCAAGCATGATTATAACAAGTGGTTATAACTAAAAAGAGAAAATAGAAGAGTAATAGTTGCAAGAATAATTATAACACGTAGGTTATAATTAGAAAAAAGAAATAACAGAAGGGACTTATTTTAAAACTTAGATCTTGGATTAAGTTAATAAGCAAATATAGTAGTAGGGGCTCGTACCAGCATTGCCTTTCAGGTCTAGGACTGATGGTCTCAAACGTGGGTGCGGCTGGGCACGCTTATGCTGATTAGGGTAAATAAGTGGCCAATAGATAAGTGCTCAAATTTGGGGATTTGGACAAGGGACCCAAAGTTAGAATATTTGTTTGTTAGGACCAATACCGGCAGCATTCCCTTTCAGGTCGAGGACTAATGGTCTCACACGTGGGTGAGGCTGGACACCCTTATGCTGATTAGGGTAAATAAAGGGTCAAATAGGGGGTGACGGTTAGTGTGTGCCGGCGATGACCAAGCGTGCGAAATCGATTAGGGTAAATAATTCGCTACTGCGTCCTGAACGCTAAGAGGTGTCTTTTACCGTGGGACCAACAGGATTGGTTCACAGTGGCACAACAGAGACAGGAAAGGTCGATTAATGGATAGAATTAAGATTTTAGCCTAATAAAGTTAGCAATTGAGATAGGATTAGGGTTTCAGCCTAATCACAACAGTTTAAGACAAGTGAAAATAACCAAAGCAAACAGTCAAACAGAATCAAAAACAGTATTTTATGCAAGTTTTATCTTTTCTGTATCTTCCTTTCATGCTAGAACTATTGCTTAGTCTATTATCTTTATCTTGCTTAGAAATGCTAGTAATTACTTTCACTCACCAGACTTATTGTCTGATCCACTCCTCTATCTTTCTTTTTCCCCCAATAGGCCAGTAGAGTTGAGGATAGTTGATTCAGGTTGCTTGGAGATTCATTTTCGGAGTTTTCTCATTTTAGATGTATTCTTCTGCTTTTCATCTTTTTCATTTGGCTTATGAAGGATTGACACTTGTGAGAGGAATTATTATTGTTATTTTATACTCTAATTATGTGAGGCTGAGATGTATTTTCATGAGACATGAGAGATTTTTGAGTTTTTGAGACATGTTATGTTTTTATGACTTATTTTGAGATGTAGTTTAATTCTGAATGATAAGTTATTATTTAAATGTTTTCCGCTGCTTTTACATATTTGTCTTATGAATCCTAGTCTCAGTGATGCTTTAGCTGTACCTATAACACACCACATCCTTTGGTGTGCCCTTTTCGGGAATACTAAGGGGTGTGGGGGTGGTTCAAGAGGTTGGTGCCATTGGTTTTCTCGTGGATTGTAGCACCTACACCCAAAGTTTTGGGGTTCATGGTGGCTCGTTGTGTTTCCGTCCATGTACGGACACAAGTGGGAGGCTGAGAACGGATTTTGCAGGGGGCAGATGATAGTGGATTTGTGGTGACGGGGTCGTAGCTCTTGTGAAGAGCGATACGCTGGCGCGAACGACATTGAATTCCGTCGACAATCGAAGGAGTATTCGGTAATTAAAGGCTGTGCACGACTATGGATTTGGGGAAGAAATAGATGGGGCTATAATTGTAGTTTAATTTAAAGTTCTTTGATTTTAATTTAAATTATCCGTTAACTTGTAATTTGAATAACTTTTGCGTACGAGGTCGGATTCGAATGACATTTTTTTACATTGGACTCATGTCGTCGAGAACTTCACGATGAAGTTGTTTGGAGCAAGTGAAAATTTAGGCTAAAATCGAACGGCCGTTCTATTTTAGTCCGAAATCGGGATGTTTCGGCGAAAACGAAAACCAATGTGAGTTTAACTCACATTTAATTTTATTATATCATACCAATGATATTATAAATATTTATTGATTATTTGGATGTTAGTTAAATTGTTTGATTACTTGTTTGGTTGAATTTCTGTTTGGAAAATGGATGACATATTAAATTGATCGTTATAAACCCATATGATTATCTATATATTATCCATAACCATTGTTTTGCAGAAAAAATCTGTAGAGAGACCCAAAGGGGGTTTCTCGCCCATAAATCATTTGTACACATTCATATGTTGTTATATTAATGATAATTGAATAAAAAATCTTGATATTCCATCTAATGGATTAAATGTCGTTATAGCAATTTTCGCTATACCGTCGTTTATTCAATTTCATTTCCAAAACCTTGTCATATGAACTTGAGCTTGTGTTTCCACTAAAAAGAATATTGAAAATTCATTAAACATTTTGATCAATGATAATTTAAATTAATTAATCATTTTAATTAATTAATTTGAGATTAATTTACCAATTTAATAAACGATGTTCAAAATTGGTTTATCTTTAGATTTAATTAATCATTTTTTGCTAATGATGTTTTATACTTAATTAATCGTTTTAACTGATAATTATTTGAGTTTAATTAATTCTTTTAATTAAGGATAATGGACTTTAATTAATTTATTGAACTTAATTAATTATTTTAATTAATGATATTTGAAATTAATAATCATTTTACTTAATGATTTTTAAAAATAATTAATCATTTTAAATAATGATATTTGAATTTTATTAATCATTTTAATTAATGATTGTTATAATTTAAATAATTGTTTTAACTAATTATATTTGGAATTTAGTTAAATCATTTCAATTAATAATGTTTTATAGTTAAATGAATCATTTTAGCTAATGATGTTTTAATTAATCATTGTAACTGATAAGGATTTGAATTTAATTAATCCAATTAATTTACGATAATTTGAACTTAATTAATTGTTTTAATTAAGGGAAATTAAAATTACTTATCATTTTATTTAATGATGTTTGAGATTAATTATTCATTTAATTAATGATTTTTTGAATTTAATAAGTCCTTTTAACTATTGATTTTGAAAGTTAATTAAGAAAAGTGATTAAGTAAATTATCTAATATAATAAAACTGCTTTAATCAACCGATTTCAAGTTAACAAACTGATTTAATAAAGATTTTAAAAGTTAATTTACCAATGTTATATAAGTGTTTGGAAATAATTATCTATTTTATTATAGATAATAGATTTGTTTATTTAAAAAGAAATTTTAAATGTGATTAATTATATTTTTGGATAATTAATATTGTTTTAAAGTTATAAAAAGGAATTGGAACTCGATTATTGGGATGTTAAGTTGGATAACCTTTGGGTGTTCGGTCTGATGTTGGTTTAGGCCTTCGGGGTCGTGCACTTGGAAAAATTATTCTCTTAACGTTCCAACAATCAAGAACTAATTCTAAAAGTGTTTTACCAATGTGGAAATACGAAAATCAAGCACAAGTTTAGTTCGTTTTTAAAAAGTAAAAGTTTGATTCGTTTATGGAAATGAATTATTTCCGTAAAGCAAATCACTTATATGGAAACGATTTACTTGTATAATTAGCACTAAACATCGAAGAAGTAAACTTGTCGCTATTTCAAAAGTTAAAAGTAATCGTTGGACGTGACTTTGAGGTAACACTACCTTGACTTGTCTGGTATTACTTTTAACCAAGAAAAAGTACATGTTTGAATTCAATGAGTGGTGATAAGTATACAAGACTAATTTCCATATACGATCATTTTATATCCTCAATAGTTGGTATCTCAACTATCGGTTACTTCAGCTACTTTATTATCGTCACTCTAAGACGATTTATTGCTTCGTTGAGTGTTAACATCCTTTGTCGGAAAATGACTAAACACAAAGTGCGAGTGAACATCCAACTATGTGGGGTGGCTCCCATTAGGGTATTTTCACATCTCATCTTGTTTGGAATGGGTTGTGCACTTAGATGTGGAAATATTCAGATTCTCGGTAAGGTCTGGCGGGGTCCGGCTGGTACATTTCCGAGAAGTGTCACGAAGTATATGAGCTTCTCAGAAGTATATCACTAGAGGTATACTTCAAGGGTGGAGCACCTCCCTTGTTATTTGTTGGAAAATTTCCTTTCCTTATTTGATTCGTATCCCTGAATCTGTTTTAGCATTAAAATTGCCATGGGTAGAGCCAACTCCTCATCGCGACATTTAAATATTGATTTTGTTCATTCTATCAACTTGGACTATTTTCCTTGTTCTATCAATTCTGTCCAGTTTGGATTTTACTCGATTTATTTCCATTCTTTCAAGTCTGGTTTAATATTAATTATACTCATTCCTATTTGGATTTGTTCTTGATATTTATTTCTGCTCTTGCCTGTATGGATGTTATTCTTGTGAGGTAAAAACCCGTTCCACGTTAGCGGCGTGGTCTCATAGAAATTTTATGTATGTCCCCATTATTCGAGTTATCTCACACTGGTATTTCCAGACTGATCTGGGTGTCATTTATTTACAATGCTCGGGTCAGACCAAGTATTTTCCCTGGTTATCCATGGTGTTACGGAGGTCTTGAAGGGGAGTTGAAGATTCACCCATCGTAGTATTTTATTTTTCCACTGTATTATATAGTATACCTATCGACATTTGTAAGGTCGGATTTTATAACAATCCAGCTGATAAGGTTTGTTTTTAACTCTAATATACTATGTATGTTTGGAGTGACAATTTTCTACTGTCCTCGTTATATTATATGTTGTCGATTCCGTTGTGAGATTCTGTTTTTCTCCGTTCTCCGTTCTTTTCTTTTTATTTACCCTAATAATCCGCCTTTTTCGTTCACTTTGAGTTGGACATGTGTGGTTTATTATAAGCTCAAAGAGTACGGAAAAACGGTTTGTTACATTTGGTATCAGAGTGCTAGGTTAAGCGAGAACCTTGGCTTTGGTAGGGTTTGGCTCATTAGAGATAGGGTAAGCGACACCCTAGAATGAGTTTGAGAGTATTATATATACGAGAGCGTATTTGTTAATGTTATAAAAACATATTATGTTAATTGGTCTATTGAGTTTTTATGAATTCTGGTCGAGACGTGGGACGCCACGGTATCGATAGGGGTTTCTAAACACTTGATCAAGGCCAATGGACATGGTATTGAATTTTTGAAAATTTTGGCAAATTAAATATTTTTTCCTAGGATTATATTTTGTATATATATAAAAGAATGATTTTTAAACTCTACATAGTCATATAGTGTGTTGGTATAAATGTGATAATATTTATTTATTATCACTATTGTTTGTTCGGTTATGCTTAATTTAAATAAGAAGCATTAACTGTTGCTTGTTAGTTGTTAAATTGTGCTCATTTTAATTAGGAGCATTTATAGCTTTGATTTAAAATGAACCCTTTGTGAATTAATTTTCACAATTTAACTATAAAGGTGTTCAGAGAAAATATTAACTGGAAAATTCACCTTTTAATAATGGTAGGTTAAGAATTAAACTATATAAAAAGTTGATAATATAATCTAAACAGTGGGATAAGATATTTAGATAATAAATATTTAGGATAATTTTATTATAATAAAGAAGGATTATTATAATATGAAATAATTTTTATATAAAGGAAATTTTATATAGATTTAGTTATGGAGTATGTTTTAAAAAGGATTTTTGAATCTATATCTCGGATTTTTTGGAAATAATTTCAAAGGAATTTCTGAGAAATGAAATAGCAATACTTTTGAAAGTATTTAAAGGTAAAAAGATATTGGGAAGTAAGATTTTAAATAGAATACATTTTTTTGGGATAATTAGGAGGAAATTATTTCGATTAGTTTTGTGGTAATAAGAATAATCTTCTAAGTGACGATCGGATGTTTGTTTAGGTGAACGTTGTGGAGTACTTAGTAAATTGTTCTCTTTAGCATTATGCGATCGAAATGAGTTTAAAATTTGAATAAACCCAAAGTAATGTTTTAATAAATAAATTGTTTGAAGTTATTATATATAAAAATATATGCAATATGCTTTTAAAGTTGAGTTTTGAAATTAAAACCAGACATCTAACTTTTAAGTTCCCTAAAAGGGAATTGGTTTCAAAATAAAAAAAAGTATTTCTAATAAGAGATTGTTTTGATAAATAAGATTTTTCCCTTAGAAAAGATATGAGATAAATAGGGATAATTTAACATAGGTTTAAATTCGGTTAAATTAAACAAGAAGGTTTTGATAAACATAATTTCTATTAAAACCATATAATTGTTTGAAACATCTAAGTAGTATGAACTACTTGTTGATTGGGTCAACCCATAAATATTATTCATTTTAACACTCTAAATAAAAAGGGGTTAATAGGTTGACTCGGTTTTAAGAAACCATAATTTGATTTGATCTCCATTTAGATCTTTGAAAAAGTAAAATAAATTTTGTATGTACTCTTAGGATATTATACAAGTAAATAAAGTGGAAGAAATTACTATTTGATGTTTTATAAAAAAACAACTTTATAGATTATTTTTAAACTTGGGTAGAAGATTTATGAAATAATTCATAAATGATTTTAGTATTGAATAAAATACTAAGTGGAAATATAAGTGAATTAGGGAATTTTTAATATAATTAAGAAACTAAAAAATAATATAGAGTATAACTTTCCATTTTGTTCGAGTGAGTTTGGATAATATTCTGAGCAATAACCAAAGGCTAATGAGAAAAACGACATGCTTAGATAATTATCTATATTTTTGGACAATTAAGGAAGTTTTGAACCTAAATAAAAATTTGTTTGTTAGTCATTTGACATTTTGAAACAATGTTAAGTGATAAGTTTTCCCTTATGAAATTTACTTGACTGTTAGTGTTAGTTTATTCCATCATGGAATTTGATTGATTTAATTTGATTTAGTTGAATTGATTGGTTATGTGATTTCATATACCATTGTCTATAAAGTTTAAATTTATAGACAAAGGATTTTAAATTGTTGTTATAAGGACCTAAATCCTGGTGGTTTTGAAAAAAAAAGAGATTTTTTTGATATTTTAAGAAAGGAATGATACCTTTTCACTCTAGTTGATGTTTTTGGAGGAACCGAAATACCATTGGACACTCCATGTTGTTTTGATTCTAGAGTTCCGCCATACTTTATTAGGAGGAGTTCCCTCCTTGTCATTTTGATTTTGATCTTTGATTTTTCTCGTTTGAGAAATTTGAAAAAATATATATACACAAATTTTTGAATTGAAAAACCCGGGTATTTATATCTAAATTATCAATTGAAACAATTGGATGCATAGCATCTATTATAGGATATCCTCTTATTTATCGCATATGATTGAGATATGGTTATTGGTTGCATGTAGATTTATATCCTGCTAGTTTTTGCATGTAGAGTTACATCACATTGCTTTTGTCAGCTAATTTTCTTTTAGATTTTGTAAGTACAAGTATGCAAGAGAGCCATTTGATTCTTGTGCACCTGCATTTACATAGAAGATAATAAATTACTTGGCAAAATATAAATCAAACGCAAAAAGGTACGTAATAAATTTAGAAATTTTGGTTTTGTTGATGGTTTGATGCCCCAGATATGTGAGGCCACTTGGCTTTTGATTTGTTTGATTGGTTAGGAGCCCATAGAAGCGATTTGTAGTTGTTCCGATCGAGCCGCGCAAACAAGATGTTGGCGAAATTTTCTGAAAATTTAAAAGTTAGAAAATGTTAAGAATTTTGTATAATTTTTTTGATAACTAAATTTGAACTTTCGAGTTAGATCTTGGAATAAATGAATTTGTTGGTATAGGTAAATGAATTTAAAAGATTTGAAAATTTTGGAACCTATTCCAGCTAATTGGTTTTGAAAATAAGTTTAATAACTCATTTTAATTAATATTTTTAAACTAAAGGGTTTGGAAACATTTTCTTTCTTAGGAATTTGAGGACGAAATTCATTTAAGAAGGGAGAATGTAACAGCCCAAAATTTTGGTTATAGGATTTTAAATGCTTAATTAATTTTAAATATTTAAAATAATTGAATTTTGGAATTTAATAATTTATAATTCACATATAGAATAACTAAATATTTGAATTGTGAATTAAATGTCGATTAAATGGATTTAATAATTTTATTTAACTCTTTTTAATTAATAAATAATATTGGTGAATTCAATTTGTAAATTTATTTACAAATATAAAATAGATTGGATAAATATCGATAATTAAATATTTAAATCTATGAAATTAGCCTTCCGGGGCACAGTTTTGGTTTTCGACGAAACCAGTTTCATTGAATCCGTAATAGTGAACTATATTATGCCATCGAATTTTGCAGCAATTAGACGTATCGTTTGGTCGTGTGAGATCGAAACACGTTAAAATTTATATCAAAAATTTATATAATAACTAGGTCCAAAAACCTATCTTCTGCATACGATCGAATTGGGTCTTGAAATAAGTTCCATTGCGTTCGGAATAGGGGTATAACATATAAAACGGCAGGCGACACGCATCGTTTGGAGTTCGGGATTTTCGGGTATGTTTGATTGAATATTATAAATTAAAACAATATATATACACACATATCCACCATTTTTACCATGCCTAGGCCATACCCACAACCATACCTAGTCCCATGCTCCGCCTTCTAAAGCCCATACCTTTCCCCTCTATTTAAATTGCCTATAACCAAAAATTGGATTCCCTCTTTGAATCCAAACTTTAAAAATCAAGAAAAAAATCCAATACTTTGCTAAAAATAATCGTTCTTAATCCGTTGAACTCGTTGAAATGCATGCTTCAATTCTATACCCTCGCTTTTGGTTGCGCTGGAGAGTGAGGCCGAGGCCGTTCATGGGGGTGTAGCTAGGGCTCGCATTTTCAAGCGTTGTAGGCATCAATAGGAGAAAAGGTTGGTGCCATTGGTTTTCTCGTGGGTTGTAGCACCTATACCCGAAGTTTTAGGGTTCGTGATGGCTCGTGACGGTTTTGGTCCATGTACAGACGCAAGGGGAGGCTGAGAATGGATTTTGCAGGGGGCAGGCGATCGTGGATTTGTGGTGACGGGGTCGTAGCTCTTGCGAAGAGCGATACGTTGGTGCGAACGGCATTGAATTCCATTAATAATCGAAGGAGTATTTGAAAATTAAAGGCTGTGCATTTTGGGTTTATTTGTGCATCTTTACTGCTGTGCACGACTATGGATTTGGGGAAAAACAGATGGGGGTATAATTGTAATTTAATTTAAAGTTTGACTTTAATTTAAATCATCCGATAACTTGTAATTTGAATAACTTTTGCATACGAGGTCGGATTCAAACGCTGTTTTTTGCATTGGACTCATGTCGTTGAGATCTTCGCGATGAGATTGGTTTGGTTGGATTTGGAGCAAATGAAAATTTAGGGTAAAATCAAATGGTCGTTCGGTTTTAGTCTGAAATCGGGACGTTTCGGCAAAAACGAAAACCAATGTGAGTTTAATTCACATTTAATTTTATTATATCATACCGATGATATTATAAACGTTTATTGATTTTTTGGATGTTAGTTAAATTTTTTGATTGCTTGTTTGGTTGAATTTCCGTTTGGAAAATGGATGACATATTAAATTGATCGTTATAAACCTATATGATTATCTATATATTATACATAACCATTGTTTTGCAGGAAAAATATGTAAAGAGACCCAAATGGGGTTTCTCTCCTATAAATTATTTGTACACATTCATATGTTGTTATATTAATGATAATTGAATAAAAAATCCTGATATTCCGTTTAATATTTTAAATGTCGTTATAGCGATTTTCGCTATACCGTCGTTTATTCAATTTCATTTCCAAAACCTTGTCATATGAACTTGAGTTTTTGTTTCCGCTAAAAAGAATATTGAAAATTTATTAATCATTTTGATTAATGATAATTTAAATTAATTAATCATTTTAATTAATTAATTTGAGATTAATTAACCGATTTAATAAATGATGTTCGAAATTGGTTTACCTTTAGATTTAATTAATCATTTTTTGCTAATGATGTTTTATAATTAATTAATCGTTTTAACTAATGATTATTTGAGTTTAATTAATTCTTTTAATTAAGGATAATGGAGTTTAATTAATTTATTGAACTTAATTAATTATTTTAATTAATGATAATTGAAATTAATAATCATTTTACTTAATGATTTTTAAAAGTAACTAATCATTTTAAATAATGATACTTGAATTTTATTAATCATTTTAATTAATGATTGTTTTAATTTAATTAATTTTTTTAACTAATAATATTTGGAATTTAGTTAAATCATTTTAATTAATAATGTTTTATAGTTAAATGCATCATTTTAACTTATGATGTTTTAATTAATCATTGTAACTAATGAGGATCTGAATTTAATTAATCCAATTAATTTATGATAATTTGAACTTAACTAATTGTCTTAATTAATGGAAATTAAAATTACTTATCATTTTAATTAATGATGTTTGAGATTAATTATTCATTTAATTAATGATTTTTTGAATTTAATAAATCCTTTTAACTATTGATTTTGAAAATTAATCAATTTATTTAATAAAAGTGATTAAGTAAATTATCTAATATAATAAAATTGCTTTAATCAGCCGAGATGAAGTTATCAAACTGATTTAATAAAGATTTTTAAAGTTAATTTACCAATGTTATTAAGTGTTTGGAAACAATTATCTATTTTATTATAGATAATGGATTTGTTTATTTAAAAAGAGATTTTAAATGTGATTAATTATCTTTCGGGATAATTAATATTGTTAAAGTCATAAAAAGGAATTGGAACTCGATTATTGGAATGTTAAGTTGGATAACCTTCTAGGTATTCGGTCCGATGTTGGTTTAGGCCTTTGTGGTCGTGCACTTGGAAAAATTATTCTCTTAACGTTTGAACAATCAGGAACTAATTCTAAAAGTGTTTTACCAATGTGGAATTATGGAAATCAAGCGAAGTTTAGTTCATTTTAAAAAATAAAAGTTTGATTCGTTTATGGAAATGAATTATTTCCGTAAAGCGAATCACTTATATGAAACGATTTACTTGTATAATTAGCACTAAACATCAAAGAAGTAAACTTGTCGCTATTTTAAAATTTAAGAGTAATCGTTGGACATGACTTTGAGGTAACACTAGCTTTACTTGTCCGGTATTACTGTTAACCAAGAAAAGGTACAAGTTTGAATTCAATAAGTGGTGATCAGTATACAAGACTTAATTTCTATATACGATCGTTTGATATCCTCGATAGTTGGTATCTCAGCTATGTGGACGTCCAACTATGTGGGGTAGCTCCCATTAGGGTATTTTCACATCTCATCTAGTTTGGATTCGGTTGTGCACTTTGATGTGGAAATATTTGGATTCTCGGTATGGTCTGGCGGGGTCCGGCTGGTACATTTCTGAGAAGTGTCACGGAGTATATAAGCTTCTCAGAAGTATATTACTAGAGGTATATTTCAAGGGTGGAGCACCTCCCTTATCATTAGTTGGAAAATTTCCTTTCCTTATTTGATTCGTTTCCCTGAATCTGTTTTAGATTTAAATTGCCATGGGTAGAGCCAACTCCTCATCACGACACTCATATATTGATTTAGTCCATTCTATCAAGTAGGACTGTTACCTTATTCTGTCCATTCTATCAAGTTGGACGGTTACCTTATTTATTCCATTCTATCAAGTTCGACTGTTTTCCTTTTTCTATCAATTCTGTCTAGTTTGGATTTTACTCAGTTTATTTCCATTCATTCAAGCCTGGTTTAATATTAATTCTACTCATTCCTATTTGGATTTGTCTTGATATTTATTTCTGCTCTTGCCTGTATGGATGTCATTCTTATGAGGTAAAAACTCTTTCTGCGTTAGCGGCGTGGTCTCACAGAACATTTATGTACGTTTCCCATTATTCGAGTTATCTCACGCTGGTATTTCCAGAATGATCCGGGTGTTATTTATTTATAATGCTCGGGTCCGACCGAGTATTTTCCCAGGTTGTCCATGGTGTTATGGAGGTCTTGAAGGGAAGCTGAAGATTCACCCATCATAGTATTTTATTTTCCCACTTTATTATATAGTATACCTATCGGCATTTGTAAGGTTAGGATTTTATAACTATCTAGCTGATAAGGTTTGTTTTTAACTTTGATATACTCTGTATGTTTGGAGTGATAGTTCTCTACTGTCCTTGTTTTATTATATATTTTCGATTCCGTTGTGAGATTCTGTTTTTCTCCGTTCTCTATTCTTTTCTTTTTATTTACCCTAACAATCCACCTTTTTCATTCACTTTGAGTTGGACATGTGTGGTTTATTGTAAGCTCAAAGGGTACAGAAAAATGGTTTGTTACAATCCCTTTTGTAACCAATCAAGTTGAATACTTGATTCCACGGTACTGTTTATCGGCTTATTTTGAATAAACTAACTTCATCGAAGTATTGTACATTACGAACTATGGCCATTACTCATATAACACTTATATGTGATAGTATATGGATCAAAAATCCACAGTCTTGTATTGCTTTTAGAGTTCGAAACTCATAGATTGCAATTCATGGTCTAGACCAAATAAACATATAAGCGACCAAATTACGAATCTATTTAGTAGTTGTAAAATCAGGCCTTGCATGGGTATTGAAACATTAACATGCAAGAAGCAATTATTAGTAAGTATATGTTATATTTCTAGTCATCAATCTTCAATTCAGTTCATTCGTATATCCTAATCGATAAACTTTTAACAATCATGTTAAATGCACAAATTTATCAATGTAGATTATTATAACATTATATAACATATGTTCTTAGAATATTTGAAAGGTTATATATTATCATTTAATTTTTCCGATAAGGCTCCTAGTAGTCTTTTATGTTTCACCAAATCCTAAGCGGAACATATAAGTCTTTCAACTTCAGTAGTGGGTGCTAGGACTTATTCGTCTTGGAATTCTGATCTTGAGTTTGCTCAATAAATCATAACTCCACTAGTCTTGGAATTTTGATATTGATCTTGGGTGCCAGCCTGCAGCGGAAGTTATGGGTGAATTTCAAAAGAGATTCCCTTATTGGATCTATATTGGGCCTATGAAGTCTAATTCATTTAGAACATTTCAAAATATAATTTAAATAAAATCTCTTATTTTATTTAAATTTGTAAATAATATATACAATTTTATTTAAATTTATATTCTATACATATATAAATGTACACATATGTATCATATATATATATATATATCTGTGTGTGCGTGTGCGCATGTGTAACATGATAACCCGTGCAAGATATAACATGTCCATGTATAGATATTGGGATTTATATCGCAACGAACATGTTAGCTCATCCGATATGTATTGTATGTTGCCCAAATTTATGTACATGTGTAAACTTGTTATTTATATAAAAATTATAAATCTATATATATATATACATACGCATATATGTATAACTTATATTCATATAAATGTAACATATTGATATTTTATGTATATATGTATTATTGTAATAAATATTAAATAATATATATATTTATATATACATAATATACAAAAGTTATTTTTAACTATGAATTAATATATATACATGTATGTATTATAATGAAAAAATAATTTTTTAATATATATAAGCGTATTCATAATATATATATATATATTAATAAAATTAAATAAATTTTTTTTTCAACATTTCAAAATCATATGCACTGTAGAACAAAAATTTTATTATATTAAAAAATATATAAATTGATTAACTAGTTGAAAAACAATAAAATATTAACAAAAATAGTTTTCGAAATATATTATTCAAATTTTAAATTTTCAAAAAATCTAGCATGAAATTTTGAGGTTAGGAAAAAAATTTCATAAATTTTCTCAGTCAAAATTAATTTTTTATTAATTAGTTATTTTCATCCATATATTATCATAATTTTTAAAAATATAAAAAATGATTTTTAAATTTGCATTTTCTAGCCAAGAGTGTATGTCACGATAAAATAATTTTATAAAATTTAAAAGTTAATTTTAAAAATATTTTTTATTTTATATAAATTATTTAGATAGTATATTGATTTAAATAACAGTAAATAATTATTAAAAATTAATTTACCGCTACCAAAAATTATGATTATTGTAAATATGAATTTATAAAATATATGTTCAATTATTAGCATGATATGATGATATAATTAATTACAAATAATATAATTATAATTAAATGATATATTAGCCTATATATATTAATTAATAAAATAATAATCATTATAAATAAATATTCGGTTGTGCATATCAGATCTATATGTGAATTTTTTTTTAAATGATTACATACATATA
This sequence comes from Allium fistulosum, assembly GCA_030737815.1. Lineage (NCBI taxonomy): Eukaryota > Viridiplantae > Streptophyta > Magnoliopsida > Asparagales > Amaryllidaceae > Allium > Allium fistulosum. The sequence continues at coordinate 70,783,252 of CM060906.1, forward strand.
ACCAATTTAATATGTGACAACATCAATACATATAAGAATCATCACCTAATTAACAATATAATAATAATATGCACGAATAACACAATGAAATTCAGAAATTATAAATCATATAATATAGTTAAACATACTTAAAACTAATGTCTTGAAGCTAGTAACGATGAATTCTCTCTTCTTTAAAAGCTTCTCGATTCGGCAGACTGCTAATCCTTGAACCATAGACCTTTGATTATCCTATAGTAATTGTCTTTTGAATTGATTTAAGTTGGATTTACTTGAGCTCATAGAGGATGAAATCGGCCAGAAATGAAAGGGGTAGTGGTAATCGAAAAAGATCCAATCAATTTAGGGTTTGACGTCTTTAAATAGTGGATTGAAGAGAGAGAGAGTTATGGATCATATCTCATACCAATTCTCACTAAATCTAAGTCATACATTTCTAACACCTCTAACCTATTTTACCTACCCCTATAGTCCTCATTACAGCTGAAATTATCAACATATCATCATGGGCCAATATCCCATTTAAGCCCAAATGAATATTATTAATTAAATCTAATTTAATTTCTTATCGATATCGCATATCGATCAATAAATTTGTAACTGTTATAAATATGTACAATGATATTTATTCCTCAAATCATATTCAATATCTTATACATTTCATAGATATTAGTTAATTAAATTAATTTATAACAATTATAAACTAACTAGATCATTTGGTCTAAAGAGAATTCATCATTTCGGTTGCGTAGCTCATCAGGTGTAAATTTGGTCAGCGATTAACATCAAAATATTCGAATGTTAATTTTCACATTCCACTTAGCAGGTGATGTGACATTTTGGCTAAATTTATCGCTTAGTTTCGGTAAAATCTAATTTCACTTTATTAAGCATGACCCGGTTGTGACTTTTATTTACACCAATTTTCTTCATCAAAACTATATCACTTTGGACTTGTGGGATCTGGTAATGGTCAAAATTCCAATATCGTCCACATTCAACTCTATAATCCAAACACAAAGTCATTGGTTCAACAATAACAATTATTATTTACATAACTGCTCTGTTCAGAAACTTTGACTTTGAGTTGACTTGAGTTGACCGTGATACTAAGCCCATATAACCGAGGAGATGAATTCTCTCTTGAATAGTGCTTTAATTCCAATAATTCAAGTTGAACCAACTATAGTCACTTAATGGATACCGTGCCATGATTTAACTATAATCAAAGTAGAGCTTTCATATTGAAGATCAACCATATTCTCAGGTCGAGAGAACAGTGTAAATCAATCACATCGATATTTTCTGTTTAACCTTAGTTACATTAACCAATAGAAAACTATCGAGTAAGTTGTTCCATAGTTATCTAATAACTACCAGTACATACCTCTTGATGCTCCAGTGGTCATAAGTAATACACTGCCTAAAATTTGGAGAGCGTTGCGTACTCTAGTCTCAACGGATACATTAATATCAGATCTTGATGCATCTTGACCAGGATCATTTAAACAGATATATTTGCTTTCATCGTGGTAAATTACTAATGGTTACAACACTTTGTAACTACTATCACAAAACGTACCATTTATGGATTTTCTGTTAAATATACTTTTAATTAAATTAATTAATATAACGCATCATATCAAGTATATAACAGAAATAAAATACCTTTTATTTCAAACAAGATTGGTTATCGAGTTAGGTATATATCACAAATTACATAATTGCCCCTAGGGAATACCTCTAACTCTATCAATCACCACCACCAGGCCTTTGCGAAACAAGTATTCCCTTAACTATGACTGCACGTAACCCCGCTATCAATCAAGGTGGAAAACCTAAAATGCTGACTCGTCGAAGTGTCTCATCATCTGTAATCTATGTCCGCCTATTGACCGTAGTCTACGTCTCTTATTACACGCGTCAGGATCCAACCTCTAAACTTTACCATATTACGTTAGTATCCATGCGAAGTAGGACCACCGTTGTACCATGCGACACACTCCATCAGGCATCAGTCACTACTGCGCTTCTACCGCAGAACCTCCTATGAGTGCCAATTGCGATAAAAATCGCCCTAGTCGAATAATCGACCCCACATTGGGTAAAAAAGTTTTATCCAAAACTACAATGTCCTAGCGTCATCTCATAGGGACTAACTTCCTTACAACTCCTAACATGCATACAAATAGCCCTAAATTGGCTTACAAAAAATTAACATTCATATTTATTTTTATTACCAACCTAGGCCTTAGGTCGAGGTTCATGTTATGCATTTCAGACTATAACCGGTCGACCGCTACACCCTATTGATCGACCACTTGCGATCAACCGGTCATGGTATGAAAATTAGGTTTTGTTTATTTTCTTCTTCGATTTTGATTATTTTTAATTTTATTGATTAAACGTACACGTTAAACAAACCCTAAGTAATTAAGAGACCATTTTATATTTGAGATTATACCCTAATTTCAATTGTTTGGTATTCATGCATTTAACATGTTATATACTAATAGTTAATCATTTTTAGGGTTTTCAAATTAAAATGTACATCAGTTTATAGTAGCTTCAACCTCTAATATAGATTCCAGGTTATATAACTAGGGTTTACAATTTCCATTTTAATTTACTAACACCCCAGATCAATTAGAATATATTAAATTTAACTGTAATAAATCTTCTTATCAAACCTATTCCCACTCACCTTAGATCCAAGCTCTTCCAACACACAACAGTAGAGAATCTTCCTCCGTAAGCTTACTACATCCAGATCTGATCTACTATCGTGTGTTTGCTTTGATTTTATTTTTAATTTTTGAAAGAAATTTGATAGTGAAGAGGAAGAATTTTTGAAGTCTGTAAGTTTTCTACTGATTTAAGGGTTAGCCTAGGTTTCAATTTATATAGGTTGGGAATCAATTTGGTGCGTTGATTTAGCTTGGAGAATAGTTTAGTGTGATCATGTACACTCATCAAAACTTGGTGACCAAGCAAACAATCACAACCGTTCGAACAAGCTCCAAGTGTCTTGAATTTTCCACGTGTACGGTCGACCGCCTCACACCCCTAGGTTGGCTGCTACCGGTCGATCATCAACCCACCTGGGTCAACTGGTAGTTGTTTAAATTTGGGTATTTTTATTTTTAAATTTATTCGATTTTTAAATTTTCAAATGCCCATAACTTTTTCGTACTAACTTCGATTTTTAAGTGTTATATTTGAAGTTATCCAGAAAATCGCTATGAATGCAATAACGCAAATTTCATAGCCAAATTCTAACGTTTGCAAAAACTTTATTTTAGTCCTTGTTTTATTTAAATTTAATTTTATTATTAAATTTCCGTTCAATTTTCGGAGTGTTACGTTCTCCCCCTCTTAAAAGGATTTCGTCCTTGAAATCTCAAAGGATGGAAAAATGTATCTTACATATACAACAACTAATAGCTACAACCAACTACTCATCCATCATCCATGGGCAATCATTGTCCTTAGAAATTTTCTAATGCAATATGTACACATATATGCAACGTGAAATGCATGTGAACCTATACTAATGCAAAGGTTAGTAAGTCTCTTGATCTAGTCAACCTCCTATCATGCAAATGCTCATGCCATGCATTATGCAAAATCCTAAATAAATATACTTCAATTCTATATGTATGTGCAACCATTCCATCCATATGCATAATGTTTAAATAGAATAAGTGACAACAAGCATCCATATGCATAAATCTAGCAACCTAAACAATAAGAATTATTATGAATGTGTGTATACTATCTAGAGGATATACTTTCCTAAGTGTGTAAAAGAAACAATCTAAATAACACATCCACTAGCATCCACCATCCATAACATGTCCTATTGACATGTCTACAATGATTCCTACCATCCAATGGTCTCTACCTAAAGGGTAAACCAAGCAAAGTCCTAATGCATTAGTAGTCTATACCTGCTAAACTTAAATTAAAAATGTACCAGAGAAGAGCTATGGGTGGGTAGTGCGGATCTTCCCCTCAGGCTCCCATGTACTCTCCATTGGATCGTCTCCCCATTGGACTTTAACAAGTATGATCTCTTTATTGTGGAGTCACTTTGTACCATGCTAAAGAATATGAGTGGGTGCACGACAAATAAGTGACTCTCTCTACCTCCACCTCCTCTAACTGACTCGGTTCGACTACTGCAGCTGTATCGTGAAAGCACTTTCACAAGTGTGACACATAAAAAACATCATGTACCCCCGCTAACATCTCCAGAAGCTCAACCCTATATGCCAACATCCCTACTCTAGCGACTATAGGGAATGGCCCTGCAAATCTCGATGCTAGTTTCCCCGATCTACCAAATCTCATAACATGCCCTAAGGGGTGAAACCTTCACAAACACCATGTCATCCACTACGAACTCTAACTCCGTACGTCTCCTGCCAGCATAGGATTTCTGCCTATCCTGTGCGATCTTCATTCTCATATGGATCAATTCCACATTCTCCAACATTTTCCTCACCATGTCCAAACCAAGAATAATCTTATCTATAGTTTTCCGACCAACATGACGATGATCTATATGGTCTACCATATAATGCCTTAAATGGTGTCATCCCAATGCTAGCCTGATAAATAATATTGTAGGTAAACTCCACCAAAGGTAAGTGATCCTCCAAGAACCTCCAAAGTTCAAAATGTACATCCGCAGCAACTCTAATACTCGATTTACCCTCTTCGTATGTTTGTCCACCTACGGATGATATACGTTGCTCAAGCTCAACTCGGTCCCTAAAGCCTCCTATAGACTCCTTTAGAACTCGCTGGTTAAAAGCGCATCTCGATCGCTAATTACACTAGTAGGAACTCCATATAACCCAACAACCTCTCTCACGTATATAGCCGCCAACGATGCTGTCGTCCTAGTGCTCCTCACTGGTATGAAATGAGCGCACTTGGTCAATCGATCGACTACGACCCAAATGCTCTCATTCCTTCTCCTACTCATCCGTAAACCATCTATGAAGTCCATAGAAATACTATCCCACTTACATGGAGGAATATCTAATGGCTGCAAAAATCATCCCGGCTTCTTCTGCTCCTCCCATACCCTTTAGCAAGTCATACATCTAGCTACATATTCCGCTACATGCTTCTTCATACCAGGCCAATAGATGACCTCTTCATGTCGCAATACATCTTGTCTCCACTGGGATGAATGGTCATCCTAGAACAGTGATACTTAGCTAGTATCGCGTCTATGAAATCTGTACTAAGAGGAACACAAAGCCTAACATCCCTTCATAACCATTCTCTCGAGTCAATGCCATAATGCCTCAAATGACTCGATGACTCTCCTCTCCCATTCCTCTTAATAGTATCTACTAGCTCCTTATCCACCTTCCATCTAGACCTAATATGCTCCATCAATGTAGGCTGCACATCTAAAGCTGCCAATAATCCCTGGGTAATATCCGATGATGGTCGGAAATCAAATATAGAAATGAACTCCAAATGCTTTCACTCCAAGAACAAAGGACTCAAAACTATATGTTGTTTGCTCAAAGCATCGACCACTACATTACACTTGCCCAGGTTATATGAGATATCAAAATAATATGGTGTCAAAAAATCCATCCATCTTTGCTGCCTCAAATTCAATTCCTTTTAGGAGAACAAATACTTCAAGAGCTTGTGATCCATATACAGTTCAAACCTCTCTCCTAAAAGGTAATGCCTCTATGACTTGAGCGCAAAGACAATGGTTGCCAACTCAAGATTATGGGTAAGGTAGTTTCTCTTGTGGGTCTTCAACTGCCGACTAGCATAATTTACAACCTTCCTTCTTGCATCAAGACCACGCCTAATCCCTACCACAGGCATTGGTATAAACTGTAAATGGCTTCATCCCATCTGGCAATACCAGAAATGGTGCACTTGTTAATGCCTCTTCAACCTAATAAATGCATCTTTGCATTTTTCATCCCATGAGAAAACTATATTCTTCTTGGTAAGACGGGTCAGAGGGGTAGAGTTCTTCGCAAAGTCCTTAATGAACTTTTGATAGTAGCCTAATGAAGCAAGGAAACTCCTCACCTCCGTGACATTCCTCAGTGCATGCCGATTCTGAACTGGTGCCACCTTACTGGGATTAACCGCCAAACTACTTTCTGAGACGATGTGTCCCAAAAAGCGTACATCCTTCGGCCAAAAATGGCACTTCGAAAACATTGCATTTAGCTTATGTGCATGGAGTGTACCGAGCACTTCTCCTAAATGCAATGCATGCTTCTCCTTGCTCCTTGAATAGACTAAAATATCATCCACAAATACCACGATGAACTTATTAAGCAACCCTCTGAAAACTCGGTTCATCAAATCAACAAAGTAGGGGGTGCATTGGTTAGTCCGAAGGGCATGGCTAACCACTCATAAAGTCTGTTGGGTGTACGAAAGGCTGTCTTCTGGATACTATCCTCGGCTACACATAACCAATGGAATCTAGTAGCCAAGTCAAGCTGTGAGAACACCTTAACTCCAATTAAGTTGTCAAAGAGATCATCTATACGACGTAGTGTATATCGATTCTTCTTTGTCAGTTTATTCAACTCTCTATAATCGACGTAGAGAACCATCCACCTTGGTGGTAAAGGCGACTGGTACTACCCACTCAAAAATGCTCCTCTAAATAAAACCCTTCTCCAATAGCTCACTTACTTGCTTGTTCAAATCGTGTCTCTCCTTTGGAGCCATATGCCTTAATGGTAAGGCAACGGGTCTGGCATTCTCAATAAGATAGATCCTAACTCAATCTCTCTTCATCTATATCACATTGAAAGCTCGATTCCATATAGCCTTTCATAAGGTGGTCTCCTTTCCCATATGAGGAATAGGTCCATAGTATTTCTCAAATACTCAAGTATACATTTTACAGCCATCCAATGTTTTTCTCTGGGATTAGAGTGGTATTGGTTTACGCATCCTAAAATGTTTGCCACGTCCAATCTGGTACATAGCATGGTGGATCCTATGGCTGAAGCATAGGGAATCCTCTTCATACCCTCCTTCTCCTCATCGGTATAAGGAGCGTCCATTTTAGAAAGGATGATTCTAGGTTGTGTTGGAACACTTCCACGCTTGGAATTCTCCATACTGTACCTTTTCAGTATGGTGTCTATGTAAGGGATTGGAACAATCCCAACAGCCTCTTAGATCTATCTATATTGAATAGTACTACACATAACATCTTTAGCTTGAGGAAATCTCTATAACTAAAGAATATGTAAGTAATATATTAATATATAAATGGTTGATGACAATATTATACTAAAGATTCATGATCTTCAATATATTACATTGGGTGATATCTACATATGGAATAATATAATTCATATGAATTACCCTCGTGATTCAAGTGTTGGACACATCGAAAATCACGTTATACGTATGTATTTATTCATTAAGTCTATTTTGGGTTTCTTTAATGTTCCACCTTTAGTTTATACATTCATATTATATATGTTTATTATTATTATATAACTTTTATATTTCATATTACTTTTATAATAGTCTTATGTATAATATTATATTAACTAAATCTTATTTAATTAATTTTAATTAATTATATATCAATACAACATTTATATTTCATATTTATTATGTGCTATAACCTTTATAGTATAACACATATAGCATATACACGTGTACATTATTTAATTAATTAACCTTTTATTTAATTAAACTATTTTAATTAAATTATTTTAATTTTAAAAATCATTATTTATACAGATTTATGATATCTGAAACATTTTAAAAAACATTATTATATTATAACTTTTATAATACTTTATATCTTATTTTAAATTTAACTTTTAAATATAAAATCTTATATTTTAATTTTCAAATAATTTCGAAAATTAGCCCAAGGCCCAATTAAAATTAGGCCTTCTTCTATTAGGGGCAACCTTTAGGCTTATATATCTGTTCGGGCCAGGTTGATAGCCAAGTAGGGTAGAGTACTTGATTACCTAATTCTAATCTTTCGACACTACCTATCTAGACATCCTACCATCTAGGTTATAAGCTTAATTAGTTAATTCTAGCGTGAAAAATTAGACCGCATATGTTATTGGGCTCGGATACCATTGTTGGAATTATGCCAGCCCACAGTAGAAGATATAGGTGAATTTCAATTTTTTTTACCTTATTGGATCTTTGTTGGACCTATGAAGTCTAATTCATTTAGAACATTTTTAAATTAATTTAAATAAAATCATATATTTGATTCAAATTTATAAATTGTTGATAGAAATTTGTTTAATTTATTTTCAATTTATATATGTATCATATACATATATGTATGTGTGTGTATATGTAACATGATATTCCATGAAAGGTATAACATGCCTCTATATGGATGCTGGGATTTATATCGCAACGGACATGTTAGCTCAACATATATGTATTGTATGCTATCCAAATATGTGTATATATTTATACTTATTATATATAAAGCCTAAGTGTGAATATTTATGTATATCTATATATTATATATAAGTATGTATACATGTATATTATGAGAAAATATTATAAATATATTATAATTAAAAAATTATAGTGTTACATATTAAATAAACACACACACACACACATCTATGTGTGTAAGATATAAGTTTAATTTAATTTTTAATTTTTTTCAATTTGAAATATGTATGTGTGTGTGCATATGTATGTATGTAGGTATTAAAATATCATAACTTCATATATAACAATATGTATATATAAATATAATAATTAATGTGAATATGAGTTAGAATAGTTTATATATATATATTACAAAACTTAAAAATTATATATTATTTACATTCCAGATTGAATACACAGCAGCTCTAAATTTAATTATAACTTTATTATATTAATATATATTATGAATTAATTAGTTAAATAATAATATATAAATTATAGAAAACATTTAAATAATAAATATTTTGAATTTTATTCAAAAATTCAAGAATGATATTTTATAGCTTATGAAATTTTTTAAAATTTTTCTAAGTCAAAATTTTATTTTTATTAATTAATTACTTTTGGCTGAATTTAAAAATGATTTTTTAAAAATATAAAAATCAGTTTAAAAAATCTTATTCTTTTATGAGAGTTTCTATGATGACATATTAATTTTATAAAATTTAAAAATGAATTTTCAAAACATAATTTGTTTATATTAATTTATTAATTCGTAAATTGATTAAATAATAATAAAAATTATAAATAAAACTAAAAAAGTTGATAATTAAAAGTCATAATTAATGTAAATATACAATTGAAAAATATTAGTTTAGTTATTTGTGTGATATAGTTATATAATTTAATATAAATCATATAAACAAATTAATTAACATATTAATATATGTATAAATTAATTAATAAAATGTATTGATTTCAACTTTGTGTATCGGAACCTTACTAGAAAATTGTTTTTTATTTTATAAAATATACACATAACCAATCAATATGTGACAACAACAATACATATAGGAATCTCACATAACAACACTACAACAAAACAACTATATCACAACCTTTAGTTTACAACTTGCATGAACAAACAGTTGTAATATGCATTTTATAACAACTGTTTATTTTAGCAGTTGTAACAAATGTACTTTAAACAACTACTATTTCTACGGCAGTTGTTATATATTCCTATAACAACTGCTTTTGATTTCAATTGTAAATACTTATCTTTTAACAACTGCTTTGTTTTCTAGAAAATTTGACCGCTTAAATTATTATCGTGGAATAAAATTTAGGCCGCCAAACTTTCTAATTCTAAACCCTAACTCCATCTCGTCACTCTCCCCATTGCCATCCACAAATCTAAACTTCTCCCCTCACATCGGCGAAACCCTCAACGAACCCTCACTGGCGACGAAACCCTCAACGAACCCTCACCGGCGACGAAACCCTCAACAAACTCTAACTCATTACGCTCACGTCTTTTGCTGCTTACTTCTTTTGCTGCTCGCCGCCATTGCACTCGTCATCGTTTCCTTGTCGTCGGTGAAGCTGTAAGTATATTGGAGAGTGATTTTTTTTACTTTATTTGTTTCATCTGCTTATAACTCGACTGCAGCCTCCTTCAATCTCACTAGAACTGCAAATACCACCTCCGCCCCAATCGAACAACCTAGAATTGAACTCTACCTCTGCAGCGATTTGACGCCATCAATCACGGCACATCGCCTTCGACTCGACTTCTCTTCCAATCACTACAGCCACAAAACTCGCTTCCATCGCCACGAAAGCAATGCAATGACTTCCACAACCTTATCCCTTCAAATCCGAGAACCGCGATCACCCCCTCACCTCCACAACAGCCATCGTACCCGTGCCTGAACAAATTAGTTTTGCGAATTTTAATCAAGGGGATTTTTGGCTTGGGGAATTTTGAAATCGTGATTTCTGATTTTGGTTTATGAAATTTGAGGAGCGTGATTTTTGAATTAAGAGGATTCTTGGGCTTTGTGGGTAATTTCATTTTTATTTGCAAAGCAACGTGATTTTCTTTTTGAATTCTATGTTTAGTGGGCTGTGTTTATGAATTAGTGAAAGATTTTAGCTCTCTATTTTGTCTAAAAAAATTTGCTTTCATTTGGCTTGGCAATTCAAGTTTTAGTTCAATCTCTTTTTATCTAGGTTTTCTTTTAAATAACGTTCTATCTTTCTAGTTTTTTTTAAAAGAAAAATAAAGGGGAAAGTTGTTTTGTTTTGTTCTCTTCATAATATAAAAAAACCAAAAATGAAAAGAAAAAACAAATAAGCTTCCTTCTTTTATTTGTTATCACATTTAGATATTTTTGGCCAACTAAAAATTAATACCTTCAAATAAATGAATATATAGAAGAATGCTATAAAGTGATAACATATGCTTTTTACTTGTCAAAGACAACGGGCTTACTCAAATAACAGGTACATCAATTACCATATAGAATTTTTTTTATCATTACGATTTCCTTATGTTTTTCCTCTTAACTGTTGTATAAGCCACAATACCAATAAAAATCCTTAAGGTTGAAAACAAAGCACAAAAGAGAAAGCAGAATAAATGTATGTTGGTTTAAGAATATTGGTTTCTTTTTTGCACGGGAAGTAAATGTTATAGGAAGATCCATGGCAAGTATTGCCACTTCGGATAAGATGTAGTTCCATCAGGTACCTTACCAAGCAGCATTACATTTGATAACTGAAATCCTACATATTTAGATCCATGGCAAGTATTGCATTTCATTTAGATCCATGGCAAGTATTGCCACTTCAGATAAGATGTAGTTCCACTTCGAATAAGATGAGATGCATATTTTTATTTTTATTTTTTTAGCAATTTACATTTGATAACTGAAATCCAACAGATGTGACATATCTTTTAAGAATTATGTTCAATTGATTGGATAACTATGCCATGTACGATTTGTTTAAATCAAGGAGTTTGCGAAAATCATTTTACTTGTAGGAGTTCCTAAAGATATGAAAGATAGCACAGGAAGGTTTTGTTTACTGAGAGATGAAGAGGAATCCCGATTTGGAATTTACGACAAACCCCTTCCATGTTTTGGTTTTGGTGTTGGATGGTTCTCGTATGCTTTTAAGCCTTTTCTGTTTTTTCTTTCCTTTTCCCCGTATGATTTGACCTCTTCCAATAATACTGTTTTGTTCATCTTTGATTGTAGATTTCTTGTTGGATTCCTCTACCCTTTGACATGGTACTATGCTACTATTCTTTATTTTGGCAATCATTACAGGAGAGATCCAAGAGAACGTGGTGGGTTGGCTGCTTCTGCAATTGCAGTTAGTTTTCTTATCTCTTTCTTAATTCTTCATATTTCAAATACATATATACTCATTATGGAGTTCACCACATATATTCTTGGGCATATTGTGATAAAACAGCACTGCACTATATTCAAAGACAATAAATAAATCTCTAGAATAGCATGCATGTGTTAATTAGTTTATACATAAATCTCTATATTTAGCCAAATTTCAAATTTTGCACCAGTTACTTTTCAACTTGGCGGTTGATCCATTTAACTACCCTTTCATCCAGTGTATTTTAATTTTGACTTGTTTTCATTTACTTCAAAAAAAAATTGAGTTCTATGTAATGACAGTAAATCAAATAAATAGCAGTAATTTTGGAAGAGAAAGCTTACCTAATCTTGGGTTTTTATTTTAATTTTATTTTTGTCTGATTATCAAGAACAAAAATTACCATTGTATTTGATGTAAATTACAAAGTATAAAATCAGTGATGCTCAACATTATTTCTGAAAGATAACGCATGTATCTTTAAGAGAACAGGCTTTGACTACGGTTTCTTGCTTAAAAATTAAATTGGTTGACATGGATGATTGAAATACTTTTTTATATTATTTGCTTAAAATGGACCATTTATTACATATTTACTTTAGTTGGTAATGCTAAGCTTGAATAAATTAGTAAGTGATACAATTTACTCTCTGTTGGTACAGTAATTTAACTCTATTAACTTTAGAAATATAATGTATGCTTAAGCAACATAGCTAGTAAGAAGCAATGCATCCATGACCAACTAGTATAATATTCAATTTTTTTTTAAAGTTGAGCCTTCGACTATTGAAACTGATGTCAACATGACTAATTCTTCTACAGCTAGACAGAGAAAGATGGACTAATATCAAAAGACAATCCAATTCCTTAGGGTTATAAATAATTTTGCATGATATTATTCTAATATCATCCAATTCCCTAGTTCAAGAATATTGGTTTCCTTTTTCATTGTAGTTGCCAGTTTATTTTGCATGTGCAGCCAACCGAATTCACATAAGATAAACATGGGTCAATCTGCCATGGTTACTTAATTTTTGATTAGTAATTTCGTACTTACAAGCTGTAACGCCCCACTCCAAGACTCACATTAGCAAAGAGTATTACAAGGTAATACCGTCTGCTAATACGGAGAATAGAGCTGTATAGGAGCGACCATCTATAGCCTTGTCTTAACTATCTACTGAATACGTCGATAAATGTAGCATATTTTTTTTTTCTTCAGGTGGGTCGACATATCCAATAGATAATTAATACAAAACTATAATGGCTATAAGATCTAACAGAACAAAATATAACAACTCAAATGTAAAACACATCACAGAACAGAAGATCATCACATACATATACACATATACAGATACATCACAGAGTATACAAACTGATACATGTCAAGTGGTATAGCAACCACAATATACAGACCGAGGTGTTTCAGGTTAGGTACATTTGGACTTAGCCTATTCTACTTCCGCATGGACTTTTCTGCTGGTTCCTATTTGTTATAGCTTTTTGTGTAGTCCGTTTCGTTTGTAACTCTGATATGTATATTCTTTTGACTCGCCTGGTTGACTATGGACATGTTTATTTTTTTGTAGAATTACAAAGGAATATAGACAAGCCATTCGAAATTTCGTACATAAGCATGTACAAAGTGAGGGCAATTCTGAAAAAATTATTTGCCCGTGTCATCGATGTAGGAATCTTATTTGGCATTCTCCAAGAGATGTTGTTGATATGAGTAAGAATTTATTGTTGATATCTTGTTTTACATGTGGTCATATATCTTAAAGCATTTAGAGATGTAGTTATATGTCTCATATGTAGATATATGTAGTCACTACTTAATTAAATATTATTGAATTACCCTTAAAGTGATTAGATATGCCTTAAAGTGTTTACATATTTGTTTGATATTACACATAGTCGTTACATATCAAAACAGTCCTATGATTAATATGATTTTTTATCTTTTACATATTATGATTTTTTTTCCCCAGGTTGATTATTTTGTAAAAGAAGCTTGAACTTGTTGCTTCCATGGGTAGGAACGAGCAACATCAAGAAGAGGTAATCAGCTTGAACTTTGTATATAAATTACTCAAATAAAATAACACATTGACTGCTTATTTTGTTTCAAACTAAACTGTAATACTAGCTTATAAGATAGACGTCTTGGTTACTTCTATATTTGACAAAGACATTTTTTATCAAAGGCATTTTTTATTGAATAAGCAATCAGTTTTAAATTTTAATAAATTAACTAATTTATTTGTTAAAAACTATTGCAACTATCAAGTTGGCAGACAAAATAGGAAAGAGGCAACTAACAAATAAAACCTCATTCATATAAACATCAACAGAAACTAAACAAAATATTTATTTTGTCAAAGCCAGAAATTAAACAAACTTGTTCTTTGTTTTATTAAATAAAATGATTGAAATTTTGTTTCTATGCATTTTGTTCTCTTTATAATTCATCCTTGTTGCATATTGTAGTTCAAAATTAAGTGCACTGGACATCACATTGTGTGTGCACTATCACTGTTTACTTTCAAACATTGCAGTCTGTTTCTTTGTTCTCTTTCAATTATTTATCTTACTGATGTGCATTTCTTTTATGCACCTCCAACTTTCTGATTTCATTTTGTTTCATTTTCCAGCAATTTCTTTGTTTTCTCTATTTTCACAATAGCAAGGTTTTCATTTTATTTTGTTCTTTGTTTCAGTTATTTGTTATTCTCAACCTCTATTTAAAAAAAATAGTGCACTGTTTAGTTTGATACATTTTGCTTTACTACAAGTTCATTTGCATTGTTTTCTTACAAAAAAAAGGAAAAAAGGATAGAATTTCATTGCATTTTTTTGCTATTTTTCTAATCTGGTTACTATGTTTGCACTTCATTTAGTTACACATTTGTAGACTTCAACTTCCATTGCATATAAAAGAATTTTTTTTTGCAATTCTTTGTTACATTTTAAAAACTACACTACATTCATACTCCACCTCATTTCCAATCTACCACCGCAACCCCTCTACTTCTCTACCACTATCTCCATCAACCACCACTTTGCCTTCTCCATAACTTCATCACTTCCTTAACTTTAGCACCCACAAACAACACCACCATTCTGACCTGAACAATCACCTACCGACCACCCAAATTAACTACAGCTGCCAACCATTCTGCAAACTCACATCACCATCAATACTGCTTCTATCACTAAATTGACCAGCAAGCAAACATCCAATCACCAAAGCTGTCACTCTAGTCTCCCCTTTAACCACTATACTCCACCCCTGCATCACCACCCTTCGACCTGCTAGTTCAACAAACACATCACCCAAATTGTTAGAATTCACTTTATTATGTTCGATGATGACAAACATAAATTTATGCTAGTAATATTTATAATGTACTTTTACAAAAATTTTAAGTTTGAGTTTCAAATTTGGTAATCATGTCCCTTGTCTTGCTTGTTTCAAGGCAGCGGTTGATTTTTCCCATATAGCATCAGTTCCTACAGTAATGAAGTCGGTAAGGAATTTTAAACTGTCATGTGAGTATCTGATATGTTTCCCTGGTCGTCTTTAGAGGAAATTATATTGGGTTTTAGGCCTTCTACCACGTTAAAACTGGCTTAAAAGCACTATTTTTCCGCCTCATGCTTGATTATCAAGTTTAACATATCACTTTAGATCCACCAAAACATAGACTTCATATTTTTCTTCTCAGCTCATTAGAAGGAGTTTGTTTTGACTAATAAACTCCCAATATATTTTTTATTTTCTGAGTCTACACTGAAGATTTTCTTTTCTTCATTTAAAGGAGATAGGTACTCATAATCAGGTAACACCTTGGAATTTGTGTCTTTGCATCATTACTTGTGCTACGTTTCCTTAGTTGAGACCGAAGCTTTTGGACCATCTACACCAATTTACCATAATTTTTTTGACTTGATAGGCGTCGCAGATAATTTATTGCATGTTAAGATGTTTGCCTTGTCAATCATGGCGATATGTGTAAGTGATGGATACCTTCATCGCATCCCTGAATATATAATACAGTGTATGAGGAAGGTGAATTCAATCAAAAATCATTAAAACTTCATCGAGCGTACTTTAATTTGCTCAACCAAATTTTTAATCATTTTCACTGTCCATCCACTCTTTTCTGACAAGCTTCAGCCACAATAAGATTCAATGTATAAATCTGGGGAATGATATCCGAACATGTCATCTCATCTAAAAGATTGCATGTCTGTGCAATATAGAGGAGAGGTGCAAGGGTTGTGTGATGGTGGTTCTGTTATAGACAGAAGAAATGGTAGAGATGAATGGAACAATGGGTGTGCTTGAGGAATTTGCAGTGATATATGTATGTAGTGACAAGTTGACTGGGTGTGGTTGATAGATGTGAAGACTGATGATAGCGGTAGTTGGTGGTTGTTTTGTATTGTTGGATGACGGTGACGTGAGATTTCTAGTATGTTGTTTTATGGGTGGTATGTGATTAGGTGATCGGGTCATCAGAGATGGAGGGGAGTTTGATGATCAGGGCAGTGAAGGAGGGTGGTTGATTTCAGGGAAGTGCAAATGTTGCAGTAGTGGTTGTGGCAAGTTTTTGGTCAGAAGTTGCAAATTTTAGTTAGTAGGAATTTATCTCTTTTATTTAGTATGTATATGTACTCTTACTGAAATATGTTATGGATTTAGTTGTGTTTTGTATTGAACTTATGAATTCATAAATGGTGTAAACTCGAATTTTGTTCGATTTTCTTGAATGCAAATGGTTTGTGTTATTTCAAGTAATTTGCACGATTGTGTCTAATATTAACGAAATATTGGTTTTAGTTATGATATTAAGAAATTTATAGCAGCTGTGAAAAGATGATTATAGTTGTTTGTAGCAGTTGTAAAAATATATGTTGCAACTGCCATTTTTAGCTGTATTTCATCCTTCTACAACTGTAAGTGGTAGTTGTAAAAAGCCTTTTACAAGTGCTAAAAGCAATTGTAACCAGTCATTTACAACTTGCATGTTGTAGTTGCAAATGGTTTTCCGTGGTGTAAATAAGTTTTCTACAACTACCAATGGCAGTTGTAAAAGACCTTTTGCAAGTGCTAAAAGCAGTTGTAACTAGTCATTTACAACTAACATGTCCCAGTTGTAAAATAAGTTTCTACAACTGCTTCTGCAACTGTACTGGCCAGTTGTAAAATAATTCGGATCTATTACAACTGCGGATATAACGACTGGCGGGTGCCAGTTGTAATAGACATTCTACAACTGTTTTTGGCAGTTGCAAAAAGGTATTTTTGTTGTAGTGCTAACAATACAATAATCACAATATATATATCACTACAAGAAAATTATCCTATTGTAACTTACTATTTACAACTAGAGCCATATGACAGTTGCAACAAGTGATCTTTAACAACTGGAATTTCCTGACAGTTGTAATAAATGATCTTTAACAATTGGCATTTCCTGACAGTTGCATAAACATATTTTTAACAACTCTATTTTCCCGTTAGTTGCAATAAACATATTTTTAACAACTGCTTTTTCCTGCCAGTTGCAATAAACATATTTTTAACAATCGCGCTTTCCTGCCAGTTGTAATAAATATTATTTTAACAATTGTATTATCCTGTCAGTTGCAATAAATATATTTTTAAAAATTGTTTCTTCTAGGTAGTTATAATATAGACCTATAACAACTAATTAATTTTGACCGTTATAAATATTTATTTATAACCATTGCCCTGCTCACAAGTTTTAAGTGATTGTGTAACTATTTAAGTAAATGTGGTTGGTTACAAACAATAATTCGAGTGAATACGAAGGTTTTCGTTTGGATGTTTTAATTAATAACAAATAATTAATAGTTACTTAATAATTTATAAATATAAATTAATAATTAAAAATTATAAACGACTGCTTATATATGCCATTATTTATAATTTATTATAATCAACAATTATCAAAAAAATAATTTATATTTACTAATTAATATCAATAATTAATATTATTTTTTATACTTAATAATTTATTATAGTTAATTATTAATAATTAGTAAATTCTAGTTAATATATATTAATTACATTTAATAATTAATATTAAATAATTAGTATATAAAAATTAATGTTTAATAATTAATATTTAAATAATAAGTAATATGTAATAATTAAGAAGTAATATTTAATAATTAATTTTTAATAATTATTAATTGATAATTACTATTAATTAATTAATTATTATTAATTATATAATAATAAATAATAATATTTAATAATTAGTTATAAAATTTAATAATAATGAAGTGAGATTTAGTATTTAATAATTAATTTTAAATAAATATTAATTAATAATGACTATTAAACAATTAATAATTAATAATACTCAATAATTAAGACAAATATTCAATAGTTCATAATTAATAAGCAATATTAATAATTAAGAAGCAACATTTAGTATTTAATATTTAATATTTATAATTAATAATTATATTTACTCTACTACAACTAGTTATTTACTACTAGCGTCATATGGCAGTTGTAATAAATGGTCTTTAACCACTGTCATTTTTTGATATTTGTAATAAAGGGTTTTTAACAACTGGTATTCCTGCCACTTTTAATAAACATATTTTTACAACTGTGTTTTCCTACCAGTTGCAATAAACATATTTTTAACAACCGTATTTTCCAACTAGCCGCAATAACAAATTTTTAACAACCGCATTTTCCTTCCAGTTGCAATGAATATATTTTTAACAACTGCGCTTTCCTGCCAGTTGCAATAAATATATTTTTAGCAACTGTTTGTTTTAGCCAGTTGCAAAATGGGTATTTTGTTATAGTGTACTTATATAGGTTGTTATTTATAATTTATTACAATTAACGATTATTGATAAATAATTTATAACGACTAATTATTATATAAAATCAATAATTATATTTTATATTTAATAAATTTTTATAGTTTATTATTTATAATTAGTAAATTACAGTTAATATTCATTTTACATATAATAACAAATAAATATAATTAATAGTTAATCATTAGTATCCAATAATTACTGTTAAATACTTAATAATTAATAGTTAATTTTAATAATTAATGTCTGCTATTTAATATTTAATTAATTTAATATAGTAATAATTAATAGTTTATTATAGTTTAATATTTAACGTACTATTTAATAATATATTTAACAATTGATAACCAATAATTAATGATTAATGATTAATAATTAACAATATGTACATAGTAATTAGTATTTAATAATTAATCAATATTCAATTATAATTAAGAAGTAATAAATAACAATTGATAATCAATAATTAATAAGTAAGAAGTAATATTTAATAATTAGTAATTAGTAATTACTATTAAATAATTTCTATTAAATAATTAATAACTAATGATTAAGGATAATATTTAATAAGTAATTAATATTTAATAACTAAGAAGTAATATTTATTATATTTAATAATCATAATTAATAATTATATTTATTATTTATTATTTCAAAAAATTTAAAATTTAAAATTTTTCTAAAATAAACATAAAAGTATTCACAAAATTTTAAAACCAAATTTTAAAAGATTTTATATTCAAGAATAAATGTTTATAATAATGTCCTTGAAATTAATGGGTAAAGCACTAGCTTTGCCTTGTATCCCACCATAATCTGATGCTAATCTTCATTTTCCCGATTCCGCCCTCTTTTTCTTTAACTGTAGATCCGCCGTGCAAAAATAATCGAACTAAAATTTTCTTTCTCCCCTTTCTTCAACCTAACCCTCCTTTCTTCGTCGCTTGCTACGCCATCGCCCATCGTCTATCACTCTGATACTCCTTGATTATGGTGTACAATTAGTAAGATTTGTGGACTAAGCCTAGTAGACAATAAGATTTGGGCAATGAGCAACCCTGCTGAAAAACTAGGGCTACGGTGATAAAAATAGTCCGTTGCTTTGCAACTCTAGCCATTGCCCACCTCCACATCGAAGGCTTCTCCTCTAGTGATCTAGTCCTCCTCCTCCAATAACCGCCCTGAAATTTGAATCCAAAGTAAATGATTTTGCTGTTTTTTTAATTATTCTGGTACTTATAATCTCACATCCATGTTTCTTTTATTCTGATTTCTGAATCTATTCGTTATTTAACTCGATTGAAACAATTGCTATTTCGGCTTTAATTTTTAAAGGAATAAATAGTATGATTTGTTTGTTGCCTAAATAGTAAACCACTGTAAATTTTAGTATTCTAAAAGGAAATTCAAAAAGCATAAAACATGTGTACTGCTATTGGTACCCCGATTTCCTCTTCTGGACACCATTATAGTTTTAATAGAAATGAATTTTTTGTATGTGCTTCTGACCACCAATATTATATTCATTCACTTATTTATAATCAACCGTTTATATCGGTATTTTTTCGGTGGTTTAACGCCACACGGCCGTTGGCAACCGAACCTTATTCATGGAAAACGGCCGGAGGTGGCCGAACAGTATTTTGGTCCTTTATAGCCGATCGGGGTGTCGCTTGATTTAGAGAGAAAAATAAGCAGTGGTAGGAAGAGGAGTGCATATTATTTTGAGGTGGCTTTTAGTGTAGGTGGCCAAAAGAGGAAATCGAGGTGTCAATAGCAATACATTAAAACAATGTCACATAATTATTTTCTAAACCGAATAGAAGATTTATGATTGTTACCTTTTGATTCCGTGATGATAATCAAAATGCAAATACCCAACGCATTCGTTGCCAATACCGTTGTCGTTCATTAGAATCTTTTAGTTAGTGTTGTTATCCTGCATCATAACAGTAGAACATTTACTAGTTAGTATTTAAGGGCGATGACAGCTGTATTGTTGATGTTTACTAGCATCGTACTTGACATGTGAAATATTTACCATATCCCTTAACTATCTGGTGTAAAATTTATCCTTCAACTATTAAAGAGCTTGTATTTTAGCTTCAGGATAAAAAAATAAAACAAATATAATAAAAGAGTGTGCATAAAAGCACTAAATTTTAGGATAAATTTGGGAAAAAATAATTGGAGAACATACATGACAATGTTTGTTACAGGAGCAGGGAAATCTTACATAATTGCGTTCTAAGTCCACCTTCAAGCTGTCACTGGTTTGAAGATATGATGCTTCTTGTATTTTTCTCCTACTCTTATTTATTATGTTTACCATTGTTCCTTCTAATACTTCTAGTTTTGCATTGTTGTCCTTGAGTCTTTTCTCTATTTTTGTGATAGTATCTGCATCCTTTTTAAGATCTCCTCTTAATAGAACAACTTGTTTCCTTAGATTTTCTTGTTCTATTTCATCGCAAAACAATAAATTCTTTAGTTCAGTACATTGTTTCATTTTTGCATTTATTTTGCAACTGTCAAAAATAGTTGCAAAAGATCAAATGACAACTGGCATTTACAGTTGTAAAAAACCTATTGCAGCCGTTTATAACTGTTGTAAAAATTTATTATTGACACCGTTACTTGCAACTAGCATAAATAGTTATAAAATGTAATCATCATATTGAAACTTCGCATATTAAGACTGGCGCTGTCAGTTGCAATAGGCCTATTGCGACTGGCATTGCCGGTTGCGAAATGAGTATTTTGTTGCAGTGTATGTATGAACAATGTACAGTTACATAGAAAGTTACAGACTATATATATATATAACTAAAAACTTACCTAAAAACTAATGCCCTTAAGTTCACCTTGTAACGATGAATTTTCCTCTTTTGAAATCTTCTCGATTTTACAGATTGCTAGTCTTGAACCGCGGACCCTTTTGCTATCAAATAGCTATTAATTTGAATTGATTTGATTTAAGTTCCATTGGAGCTTTAGGAAGGTATAATTCAACCAAGATGAATGAGATAGGAGGCAACAAAAAGTCATTCTAAAGTTAGGGTTAGAGTCTCTTATATAATAGTTGAATCAAAGAGAAAAGGGATCACATCACTTTTCTTTCTAGTCCAATCTTAACCATCCATTTCAAACCCTTTCTCCCTCTTTTTGGCCGCCCCTTGTACTCTACATATGCAGCCAAATTTTGCCTCTAATATCATGGGCTAAAAGCCTTTTTAAGCCCAAACAAATATACTTTATTAAATCCAATTTAATTCCTTTATCGATATCTTATATCGATCGATATATCTATAACTATTATAAATATATACAATAATATTTATTCCTCAAATCATATTTAAATTTTATAATTAATATTTCATAGATATTAATTATAATTAACTTATAACAATTATAAACTAATTAAATCATTTAGTCTACAGAGAATTTACCATTTCAGTTGTGTGACACGTCAGGTGAAAATTTGGTCAGCCATTAACATTGAACCATTCGAATGATAACGTTCACACGTCACTTAGTAGATGGTGTGAAATTTTAACCAAATTTATCGCTTACTTAGTTTCGATAAAATCCAATTTCGCTTTACTAAGCGTTACCCGGTTGTGACATTTATTTACACAAATTCTCTTCATCAAAACTAATATCACTTTGGACTTATTGAATTTCGTAATGGTCAAAATTCCAACATAATCCATATTCAACTCTATAGTCCAAACATAAAGTCTTTTGTTCAATAATAATTATTATAATTAACCAAACTACTCTGGCCATGGATTTTGACTTTGTGTTGACTTGAGTTGACCGTGATACTAACCCCATATAACCGAGGAGATGAATCCTTCTGTGACGCCCCACCTCTATGCTCATAATAACAAAGAGTATTAAAAGAAATACTGTCTATTATTACGAAGAATAAGGCTGGATAGGAGCGACCATCCGTAATTGGCCTTACACTAATATTGGTTATCTCGGTAGGAGTGGTATATACTTTTTGTTTCATCTCTTATTTATTTACTCCCATCGACATATCCAATTATCAGTATAAAACAAACTACGATAGTTCATAATAGTTTAGGACATTAGATATAACAATAACGCAGATAATATAAATGCGGAACACAGATTAACAAAAATCTCATATATATAACCGATGTCAGTTACAAAATAGTTGACACGATACATATGATACAACTACAACTGTCGACTCTAGAAGTTATATATACAAGTACATTATCGACTAATATACATGAATACATATCGTTCTATACAATGACACGACTACTACAAAATGACACGGACAACTTCAGAAGATGTGAAAAGTCTTCATATCCTGAACAGCAACTCAAAGAAGAAAATCTACAACCTGAAATAACTCGGGTCTGACCCGAGTATTACATTCAAAAGAAAATAATACCCAGGTCAGTCTAATTCAAACCAGTTTATTAGTGCATATAGGCAGTAATAATTTA
The DNA here is from genome assembly GCA_030737815.1 of Allium fistulosum. Lineage (NCBI taxonomy): Eukaryota > Viridiplantae > Streptophyta > Magnoliopsida > Asparagales > Amaryllidaceae > Allium > Allium fistulosum. The sequence continues at coordinate 70,806,471 of CM060906.1, forward strand.
AATAGACGACAGTCACAATAATTCCCGTCTATCCGATTCTTTAAACAAAGAAACCGTATAACGGTCAATATAACACTTAACAGTGTTTAACAAAAATCAGCAGGTTTAAATCATCAACAGGGATAAATAAACAATTTATCAAATCGACTAAACCAATTTAAACAATTGAAATTGTCACTTTAAAACCATCAGAGTTCGATTGGCTGCCGTACACGCACGCGTGTACGGCCTCGCCAATACGGTATAAAATATCAACGCATCAGAAGCAAAAGGAAAATCAATTCAAAACTGTCGAGTTTGGGTGGCTGCAGTGCACGCACGCGTGCACTGCCTCGCCAACTCAATGCACAAGATCGAATCAAAATTTGATTCAACACAAGTGCAAATGGCCTCGACCAATAGTACAAACATGGCAACTGCACAATATGGTAATACAAATGAATCGGACTACATAAATATCACAAGGTCAAGTCTAACAACCCAAGTTCAAATGACTCAAGTGAAGCTACAGGTCAGCAGCAAACTACTATGACAACAAGTATGACTGGAATGCACACACGAAACAGAGATCAAGTCATAGCATGGCAAGTGCAGTCTCAAGTGAAATACTACAAGGAACTATATAGTAAGCAACAAGAGTAAATGAAACTTCAGTGCAGACATGAATATTAATGCATAAACAAGTGTACAACTGCCCAGGCTCCAAGATAAATGTGTACAAATGCATCATGAACAAATGATCAGGGTCGAAGCAACACAACAGTTAACAGAGAAGATAACAACGCGACTCAAATGAATTTTCCAGTGGAATGCAGGCTACTACATCAAAGTTCAGTGAATAAATGAAACCACGAACTCGCTCGAAGGTCAGAAGTAAATACAGTGTGCACATGACAGAGAGCTCGAGGCCCATGAATAGACAAAGCAATCGACTACAAACAGTTCAGACAAAAAGCCAGAGCAAAATCAAGTGACAACATAGGGCAGTACAACTAAATGAAACAGGTAGGAGAAGATGCAGTGAAGCATGTACAAGGGCAGTACATATATGCAATCCGAACATGTGCAGACTCGACTACAAGAGCACATGTAGGCAACTCGACTAACAACTAAACCATAACAACATCAAAGTCCAGGTCTGTCCAAACATCAAAGACCAGTGATGAAAATAGTGAACCAAAAGCAACAACATAAGCAAGAAAATCATGGAACCGCAGTGTCAATGTCAAGTAAAGATGATGCAAGTATACAAAACTGTCAAATAGACAGAGAACCATGAAACAGTCACATATATACATACTTGATAGTAGATATATATATATATATATATGAAGTATCAAGAGCCAAAACCACAGTGAAATGCTCAAGACAAAAGCAACTAAAGTCAAATGACCAGAGGTCGAAATAATACCTAAGGCATGTTCGAATTATTACAAATAAAAGCCATGATTGCCCAAGAATTCGAATAGGTCAACAATGCATGCATACACACATACAAATGCAGGTATGCATACACATATATACAGACTGCTAATAAAATAGCAATTCGAGTTACAATGCAAGCTCCAGAAGGTACAACATAATAAGGTACCCATGAAACTCACATTCAAGTACAAAGATGAATGCATATATAGTTGCAGACACGCTAAAACTCCATGAAGTCGAAAATGAACAAGTGCCAAAACCAACACAGTGCCACGAAGAACAAATTAAAGCCAAAATCACCCAAAACAAATCAAGTGACCGATGTTAACAGGAATTGAAATCCTGGTGGCCACACTAAACTCAATAGTAAACGACATCTCATAAACAATATCTTAGAAACGATATCACGAGCTGAAGCCAACACCAGCCACATAAAATAGCCGAGAATGCTCAAGGCAAATACCGTGGCAAGTTCGAATGCAAATCAAAGTCACAGGAAAATCGATACTGAAGCAAAGTCGAAGGGCCAAGGACAACGAAAACAAGCAAGCAAACGACCCCGAACAGTTCGAATAAGATGTGAGTGAGGAATGTCACTCACCTGTTGTCGACGAATCGGAGCCGAAGTCACCAAAATCGCGAAGAAATCGAAGATCGCCGAAGCCCTAGTTTTTGCAAATCGAAGGAAGAGCAATCGCAGCCGCCATTCTTACTCGTCGCCGCTATTTTGTTTTGGGTTAGGGTTATCGAACGAAAAGAAGAAAAAATGAATTTTTTTGGGAAAAAGGGGACGAGTTTCTTTAGTTAGATAACACGGCAGAAACAAGTATGGGCCACATTATTGTTTTTCTTTAAGGCCCGCTACAATCTAAACAAAATTTACAAAAGAATTCAGATCGATTCAAACTGCAATAGCAATTAACCAACGATTTTAATCGTCATTTGACGATGACCAGATAATTGCGAAATCTCGGGTTGTTACACCTTCCTTGAATAGTGCTTCACTTCTAATATTTCCACTCAACCAACTATAGTCACTTGATGGATGCCATGTCATGATTTGACTATAATCAAAGCAGAACTTTCATATTGAAGATTCACAGTATTCTCAAGTCGAGAGAACAGTGTAAATTAGTCACGTCGATATTTTATGTTTGACCTTAGTTATATTAACCAACAGAGAGCTATCGAGTGAGTCGTTCCATGGTTATTCAATAACTATTAATACGTAACCTTTACATGTCCTCGGTAGTCATGGATAATACACTGCCCAACATTTGGAGAGCATTACATACTCTAGTTTCAACAGATACATTGATATCCAGTCTCGATGCATCTTGACTAAGAACATTAAAATGCCGTGTTTTATAATATTGTGATATAATACTCATGATTACAACTGGTTGTAATTACTATCACAAACACACCATTTATGGATTTTTTGGAAAATATATTTTAATTAAGTATTTAATTATTTATAACATATTATAACAAATATACAACAGAAAGAAAAACATCTTTACTGCAAACGAGAATTGATTATAGAGTTAATTACTTTATTATAAATTATAGAATTGCCCCTAGAGCATACCCCTAACTTTATCAAGAACGAGTTGATTTAATTAAATAAAATATCCTCGATCTAACGGTTCTAATGTGATCCAACCATTATAAATATATTAGGCCAGCCCCTCACTTTTATTCATAGGAAAAATAGTAATGTTATCAAAACTCTGTCGGTTCTCTTCCTCCTCCATAACTTTCTAGATTCAAGATTCAACCTTTAGGGAATAAATCAATCGGATTAAAGGAAAAATGTAATAAGTTTATCAATATATATCCTTCCCCAATCTTTGGATTCTGAATCTAATCTATATACAAATGAATTATTGTATACTATAAAATTAAAAAGAAGATAACTAGAGGAGGAAATAGGCGAAGGCGTGGAATCAAATCCAAATGAATTTGGGGAAAACTATCTATGAGTGGAAATATTAGTTTTTCTCCTTTTAGTAGTTTGTGCAGTTAATATTTGGATTTGTTTTATACATTGGAGAATTTTGTATATGAATACATTAAATCTAAAACCCCAAAATTCCCTCGTAAAATGTGAATTCTTGGATTGGTTGAAACCTTAAGTGTTTTATGTTAATATAATAGAATTTAATCAGTTGTTAGTTACAATATGAATAATTTATGTTCTATTGAACTTCCACTTCCCAATTTCCGTTTGTTATGATGAAGGGTTCTAAAAAAAATGAATTTGGAAAGGTTGTGCAAAGTATGGATTTTTCCTATTTGTAGTTGCACTGCCAATTTCTGTAATTTAAGTGAGTATGAATTATTATTCACTTCAATCTTATATATGTAAAAGTCAAATAGAATATAAAGGATTAGATTGTAAAATTTTGTTTCCTTGAAATAGAGGCGTTAATTCTACTATATTGATGTAAAATAAGTTGGAAATTTTTGTTCCATTTTTTTGAATATATACATGCAAGTCTATTTTGTTTAACTAATAAATTATGATATTAGCAACTATTGTATTGGACCGAAAAATGCCCCTAATACCAACTAGTGTCACACTTTTTTGGTATCAACGTGAACTACCAAAAATGCCCCTAATACCAAATCTTAATAATACTTGAAAATAGGATCTAACAATTAAATTTCTTTAACAAATTCAAACATCTATCTACAAATATTATCTAATCTTAATATCACATAAAATTAGGATCTAACAAATAAAATTCCTTCAAATTTAAAACATCCATCTACAAATACTATCAAATCTTAATATCACTTAAAAATAGGATCTAACAAATAAATTATTAGTTATTAATATAAACAAAATTTCAAACTTAATTTTTTTTTATGTTCCTACTTAGAAATAAAATTTAAACTAACAAAAATGATTTCAGCAAAAAAGTATGGTTAAATATTTCTATAAATCATTTTCTCTTGAATGTGCTAAACATATACAATTTGCATAAAAACAATTCACGCACGAAGCGCGTGTCGTAACGCTCGTATGGGCATAGAATTTTTGACATTTAGATTATATTAGCAACTCATATAGGAAGCAAAAACTTAGTATAGAAATACTTTTATGCACACTTTGGAATATTAAATAAAAACTATTTGGCCTAAAATTTACGTTAAGTACAAATATATTAGTAACATATAAGTCGTAACATGTAAAATAAATAAGTTAATAAATAACACCAAATCCTATAGAAAGGAATTTAAGAATAATTATGGAAATAAATCCATAATTAAAGGCGAAATAAGGAGTTTTCCCTTATATGGCCTTATTGCCTAAATTCTGGTGAGGTAAATATATATATATGGGGGTGTGTGTGTGTATCTTAATATATTTTATGATGGCGGAGAGCGGAAATATGACTAAGTTATTGGGATGTAAGGTTAGTTAGAAGCACATAGAAGTCTGCCCAGCTAATCTGGCTACTATCAATGTGACTTTGGAACTGATGGGACATCGTCTATAATAATTACTCATGGTGGATGCAAGGTTTGTCCCCATTCTGTTGGGTAAGTCCGCCCATCTAATCTGGCTACCAACACCTACAAATGGTCGGACTGATGTGAGACGTCATAGCCTAGGTTATGGGTCATAAAACAGATATCCTAGTACGGGCCTGCTTTGGAGTTGTAGGTATTAAATGACAATTGTAGGGTATGCCTCCTTCCTATTCAAGAAATATTAAATGGTCGGGGTTATATTTTAGGCGCGGTAGTGGGAAATCTCTGGAGGGGGTTCGCTTTGGGGTTGAGGTATTAAATGGCTATCGGAGGGTCTGCCTCTTTCCCATTAAAGAAGTATTAATTAGTCTTATAGGATTTCTTACGATGTCAGCTAGGAAGTACTCGAGAGGGGTCTGCCTTGGTTTAGGTATTAAACGACGGGGACCTGCCTAGGATATAGGTAATAAATGGTCAGAGTTGGCCTATTTCTCATTAAAGTAGTATTAAGTGGCTTGAGTACTTTCTCTCGCATCGTTAGGACATGGTTGAAGGAGATGGGTCGTTGGAGCTAATATATTCATATTTACGTTGCATCCACGTTATAGTTATGAAGTTGAATTGGAAAGGGCCATTGGCCTACACTTGGAGATACATTATGGAGCTGGACTGGAAGAGCCTTTGGCTTATAGTTGGAGGTATACTCGATCAGATAGTATAGGATGTGCAAGACATAATACTCATCTAAATGATATTGTTCAAATACTATTATGGTAAGACTTGAGATTTTCATTCGTCGAGCATTTACTGTTCTGACTCCCTCCTCATTACAATCCATGGGTTAGGGGGAATGATGCTGAGGAAGATTGTGAAGGAGACGGTGAAGGCTTGTAGTAGTTTAGTTATTTATCTATGTTTTTGATTTATCTTGATGTACCCATATTTTAGACTTGATGATTTTCTATCTGGGGACATTATGTTATGGATATTTGAAATGTAGTATTTCTAAGATTTGAAATATTTGAAATGGTCACTTATTTTATTATTATATTTTACCCCTTCCGCTGTCAAATTCTGAAAGCAAGATAGATAGTTCCATATATTATTTAGTCAATTTTATCAACCAGCAGCCGGTTCTGAAATGGATCCAAGGTTCGATTGCGCTATTATTGGGTCAAAAATTAGGCTCGTTCCAAAGAGAGTTGTTACAACGTCGGTACCGATCGATCACAGGGAGGCTTAAGAGCAAAATTTCACTTATGATGGAAGTTGGAGTTTGCTTGTAAAGTGCATGAGGCATATGCGGAGTTTACTTCAAGCCATTTAAGAGAAAACGTGGAGAACAATCAAGGTGATCGATCATCATCGATCCACCTTGCTCAGATGAAGGGGCGATCAATATGGGGAGGTCGTGGTGATGTGTAGGAGCTACATTATCGATCACCAAAGGTTTGGGCCAAGAATTCTTAAGTCATGGTCAAGATATGATAATTGTAACATCCTCCATTTTGAGATCTGAAAATGAACGTTGATGATGCTACAGTCATCACCGGAATTTTCAAGAGACAAAGTGAGATTAGTATTTTTTTACAACATTAAGTAAATAGAGCAGCTAAATAATTTCATTACATCAAATTGTTTCAACATGAATGTCATTACATATTCATTAACCCAACTCATTCCCAAGCTGGGGTAAATATAAGAAAGCATAAATATAGTATCATGCTTGTCATAGAAGATGCCAACATGAATAATTAACCAGTTATAAACTCTAGTTTTACACAACGGAAATTCCAAAAAAACTTTTATTTGAAAAATAAGCCTCCTGCTTCGTCTTTGGAGTCTTTATTCGTCTTTTCCAAAAGAAACTTGTCCACATCAAAAACTTAGCTACACGAATGAGTACTCGCGAGTTTATGAGAAATAATAAAAACACAGGTCAGACATAAGTTTGGTATGAATAGTGCTTCATTCTAATAATAAATTGTAAAGTGAGATGACACTACTGAAACACGAAATGAATTTTCCCCTCACTATTCGAACCAATCATCGATTACATAATACTATGTAAATAACATCAAATCATGATCAAACATAAGTCACCAATTTTAATATAAATGTGTGATTTACCATCACAACGTATCCTGACTAGTTTCAATAGTCAGTTCATTTTAAATTGTAATACAAGTCTTATTCTTAGTTTATCATTTTTATCATGAACAGATACTTAGGTTGCCACAAAGGCCTCATACTTTCGTTCTCATATATTATCGTAAATAAACATCAGGATGCTATGAAAGTCTTATACCCTCGTTCTCGTTTATCGTCATGAATAGGTATATGGTAGCCACTAAAGCCTTCCACCAAAGTTACTAATTCTAATGTCATGTTCAGAGATTTGGTAGCCACTAAGGCCTTCCATCAACGTTACCAATTCCATTGTCATGTTTAGATATATGATAGCCACTAAGGCCTTCCATCTACATTTGATTGACTCAAATGATTCTACTTATCATCTCATTGATTTCTTAAGCTTAGAATCAATTTTCCATTTCTGAATAATTTATTTCATTTTAACTTAGTATGTTGTGTGGTCATTTCATCTCTATGAACTTCTCAACCATCACTGTAATGAACCATATTTTACGTATCGGATAATCGTAAAATATTATTTTTAAATTTATTTAAGGTCTTTTGACTCTATAACTTTAAGAATTATCCATCAGACACATTTTCTATCTTTATGATTTTTATCGGACGATTTTAACCTTAAAAATATTACAAGGCCTATATCTTTTGATAAGAGCTGAATTAGAGTTTGAAACCATTTCCATCAGACTATGATGCTGATTTCTCTTTCCATAGAGTGGTTATATAAAGAATTTGGACTTATTATTTAAGAGTTTTGACGTTTTAAGTTTAGACCACTATTGGCCAGATTAGTGGGTAATTAGTTAAGGCCAAACTAAGCACACTAACCTATTTCAAGATTTGTGCATAATTAGGGATGATGGGATATATATATCTAGTCTCCCCACTTCCTAAAATAGATCCAAACCATTATTTACTCAATTTCAACCTAAAAGCTCCTCTTTTTCATACTTTAGTTAGCCTAAATCACATCATTAAGGGTTAATTAATAAGGGGAATCTTAGATCCACCATTTTGATTTATTTGGAATCCATTCCATTATTGTTCATCTTGGATTTGCATTGATTATTGGGTAAATTTTGTGTTTGGTGAATGATATTGTTTTCTCACTATACTATGCTTGTAGGTATAGTTAAATTATGGTTTTAAAGTGATTTTCAATGATAAAACATTTTAAAAAGAATGTTAGTAACACCTTATGCCCATGTCTAAAAAGATAGATTTGGATTTTGATAAGATTTATACCATTTACCAACCATAATTGCTATTTTAAAGAAACTTGGATCTAGAATAATTAGGGCTAGCAAATCATGTTTAACTGATTTGTATATGAAGTTTGGATGATATTAGATGATGTTTGATTTCTATATGAATTGTTTTGATGTGTTTGTTAGTCCTTTTGTGTAGTTAGGATCATGATACGTCGTTTTGTGCAAATGACACTAAAACGCTTGAAATGCGACGAAATTTGGATATGATGTTCTTGAAGCTTTGGGGATTCTGCATAACAAGTTTCAAGTGAATTGGAGTCAATTTGATAGCCCAAAATTTGACCGTCGAAAGTGAATTGTGGTGGTGAACATGTGGTCGGTGGTGTCTAAAAATGGTTGTGGTTGGAGCGCTTTGAGTCAATGAGGAGGTTGCTTCAGGTTTGGAGAGTGGAAGTTCAGGTTGAGTCTAGGAAAACATCTAGGGTTTGGTATTGGGATTTAGTCAAAATTTGGGGTGGCAAAAGTGATTGGTAGTGGGTGACTTTGGGCTTTTGTGTTAGCTACTTCGGGTCTTCAATGCATAAACTTCGAGTAGGGTATGAAGTGGTGCGGGCAAATAAAATTGGACTTAGCTAAATTTTAAAAGGGGAAAATGTAAAATACAATAGTGTATGATTTTTGTTTGATGATAATAAACATATATATATATATATATCTATACATATATATATATATATATCTATACATATATATATATATTGTTTAAATGTATTTGTTATTGTATTATTTTATTTTTACACATAATTAAATAAATATTTGTTGAATAAAATAAATAACTCCGAATTCTTGTTTTAAAAAATATTTTATTCAAACAAATATTTTATTACAAATTCAAATAGTACAAATTTAAGCTCTCACTATATTTACACAACTTCAAATACAAGTTTCAATTACAATACAATTTTCAATTTACAATTTTCACCTCACTACATAATTCACTCATCACTCGTATATGATCTTCAACTCTGTTTCAGCCTGTATCCAGCATCTGAACTATCTGCAAAATAAACACTGACGTAGTAAAATTGAAAAAGAAATATTTTTGCAGTACACAATGAAATGTGTGTTTGAAAATATTGTTTGCCTCAGTTATTTGGGTTGTTCGTCATCATTCTTTTAATTCATCTTTCTATTTCAAATACGCAAACAACTTGTAACATGCACAGTGTATCACTGTACATGCCACAAGGTCGTGCACATCGATATACACTTGCTTGTTAAAATTGCAGAGATAGGTGAGCACAAGGTCAAACCCAAGCCAAGACTAGATTCAACTCAGGTGCAAATGCAAAAACAAACAACACAGCAATGGAGCAATGCATCAAACTATATTCAGGCATGACTATAATAACATGAATGATCAAATGCAGACAAACACAATAGTGCATAAGAGTTCAGAGGAAAACAGCAAGTCTGCACATGCATAGGGGCAGTTTAACTCAAAGCAAATCACAATGCAACACATACCATATTCAATAATAAAGGCAAGAACAGTAATCAATGTAACCAAACATGCTCAGACTTCAAGAGGAACAAGACCACAACTGCAACCAGACTCCAAATGACTCTAGAGAATATAAGTGCACAAGGACAACAGCATTCAGGCATTCAGGCCAGAGAATACAAGCAAAGTCAGTATGCAGGCATTCAGGCATGAAAACACTTAAAGAACAAGTTCATATGCAAGGTCAGATATTAACATGTAGTGCAAATATACCAAGTGGTGCACCAGACATGAATGCTTTGGAACTGGACATGGAACTCGAAGCAACTAGCACAGTGACATGTATATACACATGAAACAGAGAAGACATCAAGGAAGTTCTCTTAAACAATGCAAGAAATGAACAACACATCAAAGAATACATGACATGATCAAAGCACTCGAGAGGACCGAGCAAATAGCCATAGCAATCACACACATATACATACATATATGTATGTATGTATATACATGGAGACATCAGGTCAGTACAAAGCAATCAAGTAAGAACATCAAGCAAGATAAAACATGAACAGAGTTCATCATCACTGTAAAACAACATACATATATACATATATGTACACACATGTATACATATATATAGTGGAAATCAAACAAGTAAACATGCATCAGTTCAGTTCCCAAAAACATGCTCATGAGGTAAGAGAATGTCAAGTGCACAGAAATGTCCGGACTTAAGGCAGCTGGATTCAGTGCATGTATACAAATGCAAATGCAGTAAACAAATCAATAAGGCAACATACCAATGGAAATTCAGACATGCACAGATAAGACAAACAAAAATGTGCACACAGAGGCTCAAAAATTCAATAGTAGGTAACTCAAGTTAAAAATTCGAATTCATCTTTTCAAAGTTCAAAATTAATGTGATCAGTCAAGTGCAAAATACTTCAAACATCAACATAGAAAAGTTGGACAAAATTTGAAATATGCAGCAATTTTGAACATGTCAGCCGTACACTCAGAAATTAACAACCCGAAATATCAAATTGAAAAAGTCAAGGCCGAAATCAAAACATTCAACGCATATGGAATCAGAGAATTCAGCATCGAATATATATTAAAAATGACCAAATCAGAAATCAGTGAACCGTTCAATCAAAAATCCACATCCGAAGTTAAATTCAAAATCAAACTCTGGAAAGTTCAAACCAAAAGTATACAAGAAAATATAGGAAATTGATTCTAAATACCCAACATCATCACCGTCATTAAATTAGTTGAGTCACAAGGAAAATAATCTAAATCAGAAAATTCGAAACCATACCAAAGCCTCAATTGAAGAATTACTCGACTCAGTGAAGCGGCGACAACCACCAAACGACAGTACTGAAGAGCGCAATCATCGAAGAAGTAAAGGCGATTCGAAGCTTTAAATTGAAAGTGGCAGCTTCAATTTCCAAAAACCCTAATTTTGAAGAACGAAGAGAAAGAGGAACGGACGACATGGATAAGCAGGAAGAAAAATAAAAAGGGATTTCGCTTATGTCTTTTAATTGGGGACGTATAGTATATTAGGGTTTTTTAATTTATTTTTAATACTTTTGTCTGTTTTTTGTTTATTTAAGTCAAACTCTAGATTAACTAGTTTACGAACTACGGTTTTGTAGTTCGAGAATTCGCAACTCAATGGCTGAGTTATGGCAGGGTTTTGAGCTTAGAGTTAGGTTAATCAAGTTAGCGGGCGTCGCAAGTTTATGTGTTTTTGTAAGCGTCTGATTACTTAATTTCTAGTAGAAACCTTGGGGCAGCACGTAGGAAATTTTTTGCCGAAGCTGGGTAAAATGTGTGTGATCTTTACTACATTACTTTCTGTTTTTATTTTTATTTCTGCATTAATTTTTAGTATTAGACCCTATCAACCCCCCCCCCCTCTAGGGTAAAAACGATCCTACAAGTGGTATCGGAGCTAGGAACAAAAACCATTTTTTTTAGAAAAAATTGACTTTTTTTAATGGCTTCTTTTAATAATGCTTTTGCTGAAGGTCCGTCCATAGTTAGACCACTTATGTTCAATGGTGAATATTCATATTGGAAAACTAGAATGAAATTTTTTTTGAAAACCGTAGATGCATGGAATATTGTTCAAACGGGATATAGCATACCAACAGTAATGGTAGGCAATCAAGAAGTTGATAAACCTATGGATTAATGGACAGATCTTGAAAATAAACTGCAATCTACTAATGCTAAAGCTATGAATTCTATTATTTATTCATTAAGTTAAATTGAATTTAACCATGTCTCACATTGTCTAACTACGCAGGAAATCTGGCACACACTTGAAGTGACTCATGAAGGAACCTTCCAGGTTAAAGAATCTCACCTTGCCATGCTTAGTAGTGAGTACGAGAACTTCATAGTGGCAAAGGATGAAAGTGTCAAAGAAATGTATGGACGACTCTCTAGTCTTGTATATAAATCAAAATCTCTATGAAGACCATACACAGAACTGGAAATAGTCCGAAAGATCCTTAGAATTCTTTCACGAAATTTTGAAGCAAAGGTGACTACCATTCAAGAATCAAAGGATCTGAAACAATTTAAAGTTGAAGAACACATCGGAAACCTCACCACTTATGAGCTATAAATCAAATTCGAGGAAGAACATGAAGGAGGAGATACGCGAAAGAAATCAATAGCTCTCAAAGGAATGATGGAAAGTGAAGATGATGATGGTGATGATGAAGGAGCAGCTGAACTGGCATTGATAATAAAGAGATTCAAAAGGTGGAACCGCAAATATGGAAATCCTGCCCTAAATCAACAACTGAAGAGCAGAATCGTCAAAGTTCTAGACAATTAGAAAAGCAGGAGATCATTTATCACAAGTGCAATAAACTTGGTCATATCAAGCCAAATTGTCCTCAAAATAAAATCAGCAAAGGAAAGAAACCAAAAAGGAGAAGTTTTGTAGCAACTTGGGATGAAAGTGATGAAGATGATAATGAAAGCACTAGCAGTGAGAGTGAAAAGCAAATCCGGGTCTTTTAGGAGAAACAAGTGACAGTGATGATGATGAGCCCAGGGAGGTATCAAAACTTACTCACTCACAATTACTTATATATTTCCATGAAGTAAATGGTTGTTTTGAAAGACTTAGGGAAAAGTACGCTAAAATTGAATCACAAAAAGATAGTTTGATAGAACTAAATAAGTAGCTTGATCAATCGGTTCAAAACTATAGAAATAAGAGCCCTAAGTGTGATAAGTGTCCATCATTAGAAGAGGAAATAAAAAAAATCAGAAACTAGAATTAAATCACTTGAAAATGAAATTCTGATTTTGAAAGAAAGTGAAAATACTAGGAGAGAAAATTCTATTAAAAAGTGCACTTTGTTATTGAATGAAAATGAATCTCTCAAGTCACAAGTCCAGCAATTGTCTACAACTTTAGGAAAATTCTCCAAAGGAGAAAGATCACTAAATATGCTATTTGGGAAACAAACTGTTGAAACTATTAGAAAAGGACTTGGGTTTACTCAATCTGATAAAGACAGAAGTAAAACTAATCATGTCAACTCCAAGTGCACGATTTGTGGAAAAATTGGACACAATCAAAACAATTTCTGGAATAGACCCAAACACACGAAAACCATACCAATTTGGGTTCCTAAAGGCACGAATGTAAATTCCCTTAAAATCAAACAAATCTGGGGAACAAACATAGAATGTCTTGGTTCTACGCAAACTTGTTTTTCAAAAAAAATTCACTAACAATCATGGACCTATGAAAAAAAATAGGCCACAAAACTCTTTTCTCGTGTAGGTGTGTTGGCAAGCTAAGGAACAACAAGAGTGGTACCTCGATTCTGGCTGTTCCAGGCACATGATGGGCGACATTTCAAATGTTCCTTAGCCTAGAGAGAAGAGATGGAGATATACATATTTTGAATAATCACGACATTAAAGGTAAGTAGGTATGATCTCTAAACTCTATTTTGGTATTTTATTGTTAATTCTGTTTTTATTGACATTGCTGTAGCATTTCTGCCATATCTTGAGCTTCTATGATTTGTAAAATTCAAGATGTTCTGGGAATAGATTTAAAATGTGATAAATATTTATTTTTGTGCTTTCCCGGACTCTGAATTTAAGAGGGTGAAAATCGGCAAATCATTTGGAATATCGTTTGAAAATAGTTTCAGAACTTTCTTAACACAGCTGTAGTAATTTAAGCATATCTTGAACATCTCAACTCTAATTTTTGAAATTCTTGAAATTCTGGAAAGCTAACTGATTATGCTACAACTTTTCTATTTTTAGTTCTTTATTGATTCACTTTGGAATGTCATGAAGAATTGCATGAATTCAATATATAACTTGAAAAGCATATCTATTTTACACAAATAAGTTATGGTATTTCAAGTATAATTTTTGATTGATTTGACGAATTGACATGAAACAAATTTTGGCAAGTAGCATCTTAGAACATCTAAAACTTTCATGTTATGAGCCAAATCAAACTTCAAACTTTTACCATCCAAATAAAGGTTTCAAATTGAGTGAATCTTCGAAACAAAGATTGTCAACTACTTGGAAACAACAATCACTTTTTATTGACTCTCTTCATGTCTATCAAATCAATTTTCAAAACTGCTTTGACGAATTTTTGAATGAATATTTTTTCCAATATATATTACTTTGCCTTTGCTTGTTTTAAAGGTTTAAATTGAAACAAATGGACATAAAAAGTTCGTTTTTGAATAGACAATTGAAAGAGGATGTCTATGTTAAACAACCCTCGGGCTTTGACAATCAGATTTTTCCAAATCATGTGTATAAACTTAAAAAGGCACTATATGGTCTAAAACAAGCCCCTATGGCTTGGTATGAATGTCTTAGCACTTATCTCCTTGAAAATGGGTTCAAAAAGAGCCGTGTAGACACCACATTATTTCTATTTCATGAAAATGATGACCTATTGATTGTTCAAATATATGTTGATGACATTATTTATGGTGCCACTAACAACCTTTTGTATGAGAAATTTGAAGAAAAAGTCATGAAGGAAAAGTTTGAAATGAGCTTGAAATTCTTTTTAGGATTTCAAATCAAACAAAGCGAAAAAGGTACGTTCATCTCTTAGACAAAATATATCAGTGAGCTTGTCAACAATTTGGATTGAAAGATGCTAAACCTGCAAAAACTCCCATGAGCACAACAATTAAACTTGACAAGGATGAAAAAGGTAAGATAGTTGATAAAAAGAAATATCGAGGTATGATTGGATCACTTCTTTATCTTATTGCTTCTAGACCTGACATTATGTTTTCTGTTTGTTTATGTGCACGGTTTCAATAAAATCCAAAAGAATCCCATTTAAAAGCTGTAAAAAGGATTATAAGGTATCTGTTGCACACCCCATGTTTTGGTCTATGGTATCCAACTAATGATAACTTTGAGTTAAAATGATATTTAGATGCAGACTTGCTGGAAGTCTAGTTGATAGAAAAAGTACTAGTGGAACGTGTTTTATGTTAGGACATTCATTAGTTGCATGGTCAAGTCGAAAAAATAATTGTATTGCATTATCTACCACTGAGGTAGAGTATATTGCTCTAAGCGGTTGCTTTGCTCAAATTTTATGAATGATACAAACTTTACAAGACTATGGTCTAAATTTTTAAACGAGTCCCACTTATGTGTGATAGCAAAAGTGCAATTGATCTCACAAATAATCATGTACATCATTCTCGCACCAAGCATATAGATGTTACACATCATTTCATTAGAGATCACATTTCCAAAGAAAATATCTGCATAACTTCATTCCAATAGATTCTCAATTGGCAGACATTTTTACAAAACCCCTTCCAAAAAATAGTTTTTGTCAACTTCGTCTCAGTTTAGGCATTTTAGAAATGTGATTTTATATTTTTTTTGGATTTGATCTTAAATGCCTATGTTAACTAATCTGACTCCCTATTTATTATTGAAAAGATATATAGTGACTGAAAAAAGTGATGAGTGTTGATTTTAATCATACATTATGACTTGAGACAGTATAGTTAGAAAATTTCTTTAAAAACTTAAACAAAATTTGTAATAACCTTTGTTGGTAAAAATTCCATGACCATCTCTATTTCTATCATATTTCTACGACAATCACTCATCAAAATCCAATATAGTATGTTAAATGTGGTATTTAAACAGGAAATTATTCATTTTTTTAATTAGCAATAAAATCATCCAAAAGTACTCACTCTCATTTAAAAGTCCTCACGGTTATGCATAGGTGAACTAGTTGGAATCTTTGATTATGTGCTTTCATGCTCATTTAAAAGTCCTCACGGTTATGTATGTATGGAACACATATCAAAATTGGATAAAATAGGCGAGTTGATTCTAACCCCATTTAAAAGTCCTTACGGTTATGCGTGGTTAGAAGATGCTTGGAATTCATTTTTTAATAAAAATTGGGATACTACTAATCTCATTTAAAAGTCCTAACGGTTATCCATGGTTAGTAAGTATTTAAATTTCTGTCATAAATATACTAAAAATGGACACGACTATATGGTTTTCTACGCCGACATCACCCCTATCGCTCTAAAATGGAATATGCGTCTAACAACGTATTTATGATTTTTATTTGATTTTTTCTTGAAATTTAATATACTCAATTAGGTATTAATGTAGTATTAATGTCTATCACTTTATCACTCTTATCTAACACTATTACTCTTTTGCTGATAACAAAAGGGGGAGAGAAGTTAAGATTTTGGCAAATAAGTCATATTTTTTTAATTGCATATTCTCATCTAGGTTCATTTTGCACTTGTTTTTTATTTGCATATTTTTTTATTTTCATGCACTAAATACATTTAATAAAGTCAAAATCTTAATATATGTTTGTTATCATCAAAAGGGGGAGATTGTAGAATACAATAACCTATGATTTTTTTGATGATAATAAACATATATATATATATTTGTTTAAATGTAATTGTTATTGTACTATTTTATTTTTCCACATAATTAAATAAATATTTGTTGAATAAAATAATTAACTCGGAATTCTTATTTAAACAAATATTTTATTCAAACAAATATTTTATTACAAATTCAAATAGTACAAATTTAAGCTCTCACTATATTTACACAACTTCAAATGCAAGTTTCAATTACAATATAATTTTCACTTTACAATTTTCACCTCACTACATAATTCACTCATCACTCGTATTTGATCTTCAACTCTGTTCCATCCTGTATCCAGCATCTGAACTATCTGCAAAATAAATACTGACGTAGTAAAATTAAAAAAGAAATATTTTGCAGTGCACAATGAAATGTTTGCTTGAAAATATTGTTTATCTCAGTTATTTGGGTTGTTCGTCATCATTCTTTTAATTCATCTTTCTATTTCAAATACACGAACAACTTGTGACATACACAGTGTATCACTGTACATGCCACAAGGTCGTGCACACCGATATAAACTTGCCCAAATGACTCCAGAGAATACAAGTGCACAAGGACAACAACATTTAGGCATTCAAGCCAGAGAATACAAGCAAAGTCAGTATGCAGGAATTCGGGCATGAAAACACTTGAAGAACAAGTTCATATGCAAGGTCGGATATCAACATGTAGTGTAAATATACAAAGTAGTGCATAAGACATGAATGCATCGGAACTGGACATGGAACTCGAAGCAACTAGCACAATGACATGTATATACACATGAAACAGAGGAGACATTAAGGAAGTTCTCTTAAACAATGGAAGAAATGAACAACACATCAAAGTATACATGACATGATCAAAGCACTCGAGAGGACAGAGCAAATAGCCATAGCGATCATACACAAATATACATACATATATGTATGTATGTATATACATGGAGACATCGGGTCAGTACAAAGAAATCAAGTAAGAACATCAAGCAAGATACAACATGAACAGAGCTCATCATCACTGGACAACCAACAAACATCATATATATATATATATATACATACGTGTATGCACATGTATACATATATATAGTGGAAATCAAACAAGTAAACATGCATCAGTTCAGTTCCCAGAAACATGCTCACGAGGTAAGAGAATGTCAAGTGCACAGAAATGTCCGGACTCAAGGCAGATGGATTCAGTACATGTATACAAATGCAAATGCAGTAAACTTGAGGATGAATGGAAACTAGATAGAGCAGGAAAATGGCTAAACAGGGGTATACGATAAGTTAAGGGATTATTTATACTCAAAGTATTTTCCAATGTACTCTAAAGGAGAGGTATTGTGGGGACGCTTAAGGGTACATTGTTAGGCTAATCAGGGGTATTGTGAGGACGTGCAAGGGTACTTTGTTTGGCTAATCTGGATTATTTAATGTGTACCCTGAACCGGTGGAATGGGTTTAGATCAGCTTTGGTCTAAAGGCGAGTACAGTGAAAACCAAGATTTATCCATTAGTCCCTGGCAGAGGAATGGTCATACGAGTTATCATATATCAAGGGCACATTGAGAGATAGTGAGGATTGTTTAATGGATGCTATGTTTCCTTTGGTTTTTTTCTCCCGTGGTCTATCACTCTAGAATTGTCACTTGAGATAGGTATTATGGATAGGGATGCCTGGACACCCATTATTGTACTTAGGTTGCAGTACACCTTTATGATGTTTGTAAAGTAGCATATTATGTGCTAACTCTTTGGTTGCAAGGACATGCCAGAGATGGTTTGTATACTCTTATTCCTTACTATATCAACTTGTATAATATTTCGAGATTCATTTTTCACTCACACCAGACTATTGTTTGACTCGAGGTTTTATTCTTTGCTTCTTATTATCTTGGGTGCTCTTAAATGAGTAGACTAGATAGTAGGTTTAGGTGATATGCGATGGATTTGCAGAGGATGAGCTGGATGGAGATTTCTCATATTATTTATGGATATTCTATTGCTTATTCCACTTTGCAACATTGTGGAGCCTAGGCAGTGTTTGCTTTACTATTGAGACAGTTTTATTTGATTTTATTTCCATTAGTATGAACCTTAGTACTATGTTGTATAACTATTTGGATCCGTACTCTGATATTTGGATCACTTAGTTATTACTGTCTCTCCTATTTTATATCCATGATGATTATTATATTTTATTCAATGCGCTGTGAGATATATGATAAGTTTTATGATGTTATATTTCTTTTCAACCCTTGACAATTGTCCTACATCGGTCAGGCACCGCAGCAGTGCACTATCATATGTATATTGGTTGTTGGTGGTATAGGGTGGTTGTCATATTTGATATCAAAGTTTAGGTTACACGATTAACCTTAATTGATACCGTGGTCCAATAGAGATAGGGGAGGAGTTATCACCTTAGACTAGATCGAGAGTGTATATATATACGAGAGAGAGCATACTTGTTATATATATTTGTTTTCAAAATATTATAGTAGTATATATAGTATATAAGTCGCATGCACACATGAGTACCACTAATGTGGTTTTCTTTATAAGAGACCGATCATTCTTATTACAGATGAAGATGAGCCGTCATACAAGAAATGCTATAAGGAACTCCGTTTTTGGAGTCGAAGAAGGAGCAGGTTTGGGGGCTTCTAACCCTAACTTGCAGGTGATGTTCAACACAATAATGGTGAAGATGCTGCTAAACGCCCAAGCAGCTGCTTCTATTGTTACTGTTGGCGGTGGTGCTTAAATGTAAGTGCCTAGAGTTAATTTAGCTAAGCTAAATAAGGACTTAGCCAGTCTCGATCGCAAACCATTTCGAGAAACGGAATCGATCATGGAAGTGCAGGATTGGTTGGACCCTTACGAAAGGATTTTTGATGACCTTGCATTGGTGATGCGATGAAGAGGAGGTTGGCTTCTCAATAGCTTTAAGGGAGACCCATAAATTGGTGGAATGCTATTAGAGTTTCTACTCCCGAGGATCAGTTTACTTAGGACCAGTTCAAAACCTGATTCGAGGAAAAGTTTATCCCAGTTGCTCAGTTGTAGTTGTTGTTCAGGAAGTTTGTCAATTTGAAGCGGAGAGACATGTCTGTCTTCGAGTATGATACTGAGTTCGATGCCTTGTTAAAATATAGGATGTCTTCCATCTACACTTCGTTGAGGAAGAATGAGAAGTTTCTTATGGGTTTGGACGACTATTTGGAGGAGAAGTTGGTGAGTCACATCGATGAGCCATTTGAAAGATCCTCGCGAAAGCTCTTCGCTAGGAGAGTTTGTACCCTAAGTCCAAATCAAATGCTCTGGTTAGGGAAGAAACAAAATCGCAACAAGGTGTTGGAGGCAAGATGAAATGGAAAGAGAAATCAGTTTCAAGGAAAGAATGCTCATAAGAAGGCTAAGTGGGATCATGTCTACTATGGTTGTGGAGACAAGGGTCACTTGATTAGAGACCGCAAAACTGATGGAAAGAAGAAGTGCTACGACTATGCCAATTTCAGACATATGTAGAAGAATTTCCCAGAACTAGAGCAGTAGCAGCAGGTTATGAAGTTGTATGCTTTGGACGACGTCCCGATTTCGTGGAGCACTCCCTTAGTGATGGAGAAGGGGAAGAGCGTCGTTATTTAAGGTATGCTTTCCATTTATGATATTTCCGTACATGTTTTGTTTGATACCGGGGTTTCATATTCCTTATATCTAGTGACCTAATGATAGATTAGGATGAAACCTAATATAGTTAACCGATCTTTGATTGTGATGAACCCAGTTGGAGGCTCCACAGCCCGTGTATAGTTTGTTGTGGTTTGGTCTTATCAAGCCATGGATGTTTTTTTGTTGTGGTTGCTTTATTTTGAATTTCATTAGGTTCAGGATTATTTTAGGGATGGATTGGCTAAAGAAGTATGCGGTAATTGTGAATTACGAGAAGTTTTTGGTAACGATTGGGTCTGTGGAGGGGCCAACGGTAGTGATTAGCTGCCTTTTAGAGGATGGAGTTATGGTTAGCTTTCTATATTCTCTTAAGGTTTCACGGGATGCGTTATCATATGTGCCTATCGTTAGTGAGTTTGAGGAGGTGACCGGATCACTGCCACATCGAAAGATTGAGTTCCGCGTAGACTTAGCAAAGGATGCCAGGTCGATAGTTATGCCTTTGAGCCGTATGACACATAGAGAGCAAAAGGAGTTGGAGGTGCAAGTGAATGACCTGTTAAAGTGAGGGTCCATTCATAGGAGCATATCTGAGTGGGGTGCACCTATAGTATTCACCATTAAGTTCTCTGAGGTAGTGTGTAGATTACTATGAGTTGAATAAGGTGACGATAAAGAAAAAGCATCCACTCCCGCATATTGATAACTTGTTCTATCAGCTCCATGGAGCAAAGGTGTTCTTTAAGTTGGAACTTGCGAAGGGTTTTCACCAATCGAGAGTAGTGATGGAGAGCGTGCATATCACCGCGTTTTGTATGCCGTCTGGTTTATATGAGTGGTTGGATTTGCTATTCGAGCTAACTAATGTTCAACGTACTTTGTTGATCTCATGAACCGTGCCTTCAGGTATTAGTTGAACAAGTTCGTACTTGTATTCATGGATGACATTCTAATCTATTCTAGGATAGATGAGGAACACAAGACACACTTGAGGATTGTGCTTGAAGTGTTGAGGAAGCACAAATTGAGAGCGAAGTTTTTGAAGTGTCATTTCCGGAGGAGGGAACTGATATTCTTGGGTCATGTCGTCTCTGAGCAGGGCATCGCAGTAGATTCGGCCAAGGTGGCAGCGACTCAAGATTGGAACTAACCCAAGAATGCTACTGATGTGAGAAGCTTTATAGGATTAATAGGATACTATGGACGTTTTTTCAAGGACTTCTCGAAGGTAGCGACACAATTGACCAATTTGACGAAGAAGAATCAAACTTTTGTTTGGGATGCAAAGTGTGAGCATACATTTGTAAGTTTGAAGAAGAGGTTGATGAGTGCACCAGTGTTGACCATTTTGAGCGGGAATGAGGAGCTGACAGTATATATAGACACCTGTGGCAGTGGATTAGGTGCAGTGTTGATGTAGAGGGAAAATGTGTTGCCTACGCTAGTCAGCAGCTGAAATCGCACGAGAAGAAGTATCCGACTCATGATTTGGAGTTGGTAGCGATAGTGTTTGCTTTGAAGATATGGAAGCATTATCTATTAGGGGAAAGGTTCAAGCTATTCACGGACTGCAAATCTTTGAAGTACATTTTCTCCTAGAAGGATCTCAACCTTCGCCAATAGTGATGGCTGGAATTCTTGGCCTCCTACAACTTTGACATTTCCTATACGCCGGTAAGGGGAATGCAGTCTCTAATGCTTTGAGTAGAAAACATGCCAATTTAGGTGCGATTTTCATAGAGTAGAAGCAGGTGGAGTATAATGCTGGCTATGACTTCAGACCTCATTGCGAGTTAGAGCCAGAGGTGTTGGCGAGTTTGACGATCAGACTAAATTTGATTAAGCGGATCGGTACTAGTCAGAGGTGAGATGATAGACTAGCTGAAATCATGGAGAAGATAGAAGGAGTGGAGTCTGAGGAGATGAAGCAATACAGACTTGACCGAGATGGTTAGCTCCGTAAGGACGGAAAATTGTTTGTTCCCAATATTGATGGATTGCAGGATGAGGTGCTAGGATAGTGCCTGCCCTTTTAGATTTATAATACATCCCAGTGGTAATAAGATGTACCATGATATGAAGTAGACATATTACTGGAAGGGGATGAAGAAGGATGTCGGGACATTCATCTCGAAGTGTATGAACTGCCAGTTAGTGAAGGCTGAGCAGAACAAGCCAAGTGGATTACTGCAACCACTTAAAGTTCCCAAGTAAAAATGGGAGAAGACATCGATGGATTTCATTGATGGATTCTGAGGACTAGAGCGGCGTATGATAGCATTTGGGTCATAGTCGATAGGTTAATGAAGAGTGGTGCCCAATTCATACCCATTAGGTCTAGTAGAATGACATCCAAAATGGTTAAGTTGTATGTGAAGTGATTAGTGCAATTCCACAGTGTGCCGAAAAGCATTGTGAGTGACCAAGACCCTTTATTTACTAGTAGGTTTTAGAAGAGCTTACAAGAGACGTTGGGAAAGGAGCCGCATCTCAGTATAGCTTATCGCCTATAAATTGATGGATAGACCGAGAGGGTGAATCATATATTGGAGGATGTCTTGCAAGCTTACATACTTGATTTCAGAGGCTCGTGGGATGATCACCTACATTTGGTAGAGTTTGCATACAACAATAGCTATCAGTCTAGTATTGGTATGGCACCATACGAAGCATTGTATGGTCGACCATGTAACGCTCCTTTATGTTGGTGGGAAGCTGGAAAGAAACTGATTCTTGGTCTAGATATGATTAAAGAGACCTCGAAGAAATTTGAAATCATTCTGCAATGATATGAAAGCAACTCAGGATAATCAAAAGAGCTACGCTGATAAGAGATGTTGAGATTTAGAGTTCTCTGTCAATGATATGGTGTTTGTGAAGATTTCTCCATTAAACAATATTATTCGATTCGGTAATAAGGGGAAGTTGGCACCAAGATTTGTAGGTCCTTTTCTGATAGTAAAGAGGATTAGGAACCTGGCATATAGGGTTGACTTACCTTAGATGATAGTGGGCATGCACAATGGATTCCACGTCCCTCATTTGCGAAAATTTGTGCAAGACTCAGGTCTACCGATTGCACTGGATCAACTTGATGATATCGAGATTGAATGAGAAGAATTGAGACCTCGTAGGCTAGTTCGTATTATCGGATGCAATACGAAACAGTTTAAGAGGAATTCGGTGGGGTTAGTAAAGGTTCAATAGGGCGAAAGTGAAGGCGATTGCACGTTGGAAATCGAGGAGAGCATAAGGGCTACATATCTGGAGCTCTTTGCATGGTAAGGCCTACTATTTGTCGCGTTTACTTTCACTTTTGATATCATGTAGGATCGCTTAGTATCTCACATGCTAGGATAGGTTTATCTATGCTATTGATTGCATGGCCTCCTGTTCGATATGGTTAATGGTTGCATATGGTTGTTAGGCATGCGAAGTAACTGTGGTTTACTAGTATTTCAGGGGCGAAAATCCTAAAAGGGGGAAAGTGTAACAACCCGTATTTTATTTATCGGAGGATCATAGAATATTATATTTAATTCATATGGGGTCGTATGACTCTAAATCTTTGGAAAATGACTACTGGGGACATTTTCTATCTATAGAATTTTTATTTGACATTTTGAACCTAGAAATTGGCCTATCATTTTTAAATGGATTGAATTAGGGTCTGAAATCACTTCCATTAGATCAGCTTAGTGGTTTCTCTTTACGTATAGTGGTCATAATAGGAAAATAGAGTTATCGTTCAGAAGATATGGCCATTTTAAGTTCTATTTGTTATTGAGTAGACTAATAGGTAATTAGAGATGTTTAAGGCTAAGCCCAATGCCCAACTCAGGATTTGTGCCAATTGTGGCTGAAATAACAACCCCAAATCATTTTTTGTCTTCCCAAATTAGATCGCAACCTCCATTAGCCCTAATTTCATAAAAATACTTCTCTTTTTCTTACTAATCTTAGCCTAAATTATCATTAGAAGGGCAATTAGCAAAGGAGATTGTCGATGTATCATTTTGGTGTTTGAAGATTTGTGTTTCTTTGCTGTTCATCTTAGATATAGGGGAAAAATTGGTAATTTAGGGATTTGGTGAGTAGTTCTTGGCCTCTCACTATTCTATACTTGTTCATATAGTTTAAGTAGATGTTTTTAACATGGTTTTGATCTTAAAAATGTTTTCCTACTTTAATCACATCTTTATACATGTTTATGACCAAGATTATTGGTTTTTAATTATTTTTCAACCCCTTTTTTATCATATTGACATGCTAGTGTAAAAGCTGGATATAGATTAGAATTTGTATGATAATTATGTTTTGATGAATTTCATGTATATATGGATGTGTATGAATGATATTTCAGTCTTGTATATCATGCTTTGGTATGATTTGATAGTGCTTTTAGGCAGTTAGGAAAGAGTTCATTGAACTGGGAAAATCGAAGGCAAAATTGTCAGAATTGGATTAAACTTAGAGGAGGTGCTCTGGAGCATGGGGTAAGCTTATGATTCAAGTTGCATGAAGTTTGGATGTAGGGATTCATCTCAGTGATGAGAAGAATGCCTGGTGGAGTGTTTACAGATCTATTCGACAAGAAGGAAAAGTTTAGAGACTTGGGCCATGAAACTTCAGGGAAAGCTTCGGTTTGAAGGTAGGAATAGGTCTAGAAGTTCAAAGTTGGAAAGTTGACTAAGTATGGTGATCAGTACTAATCACTTTTGATTAGTAACGAGTTATTTTCCAACATCTGGGTGGAGCTTGGGAAGCTTGGGGAATGAAGCATGGAGTTCTAAGCATGCCAAGAGGAAGAGATCGGGGTGGAAAATACTTAGCTAAATTTTGGCTAAGTATAGATGAAGAAAATCATATCAGTACCGACACCTTTTGGTTGGTATCGACATGAATCTATAAGGTAGGGTTCATGGAATTTTATAAAGGGAATGGGAGCTCTACAAGTCGTGTTGGAGGTGTTTGTCTGCTCGTTTAGGGTTCTATGGCGATGTAGTAGCATGATTAAGGATGACAGCTTTGAGACTTCGATAATATTAATTCGATGGTGAATGAATTTAGGTCCCGATGATGGTGGCTCGATGTTGAAAGGGGAAGTAAGAATGATTGTCCACAAAGGGCGGGTTTTAGGAAGGGCGACTCGTGGATAGAATGTTGAATGGTTCTATCGTAGAAAGAAGGAATGTGGTATGTTCCTTATAGATGAATGGAAACTAAATGGAGCAAAGATATGGCTTGGATACACATGCTAAAGGATCATTGATAGTTTGATTGTTTTCTGATGTACTCAAAAGCAAAGGTATTGTAAGGACGCTTGTGAGTACTTTGTTTGGCTATTCTAGATCGGTTGAATGAATCCACGTACCCTGGACCGGTGGAATGAGTCCAGTATCAACTTCAGGCTAAAGGCAAGTACATTGCAAACCGGGATTTATCGTTTAGTCCTTGGCAGAGGAATGGTCATATAAGTTATCATAGATCCAATGCACATTGAGTGATAGTGAGAATTGTTCAATTGACGCTATGTTTGCTTTGTTCATTTTCTCCCATTGTTTATCACTCTAGGGATTTCACTTAAGATAGGTATTGTGGATAGGGATGCCTGGACACCCATCATTGTACTTAGGTTGCAGTACACCTTTATGATGTTTGTAGAGCAGCATATTATGTTCGTTATGTGCTAACTCTTTGGTTGTAGGGACATGTCAGGTATGGTTCGTATACCTTTGTTCCTTACTATATTGACTTGTATAGTATTTTGAGATTCATTTATCGCTCATACTAAACTATTGTCTAACTCGAGGTATTATACTTTGATTTTTATTATCTCGAGGACTCTAAAATGAATGGACTAGATAACAAGTGTAGGTGATACACGGTGGTTGTGTAGAGGATGATGTAACGATTCATATTTTACATATCAAAGGATCGTAAAATATTAAAATTATTCTCATATGAGGTTGTATGATCCCGCAAATTTAGGAAATGACTACTAGAGGCATTTTCCAACATTGATATTTTTGTCGAACAGTTTCAACACTTAAAATCCTTTAAAGGCGTATAACTTTTGATAGGAGCCAAGCTATGGATTGAGACCACTTTCATCGGATCAGGATGGTGTTTCGCCTTTCTGAAAAGTGGTCATATGAAGAAAATGGACTTACCAGCTACAAGATATGGTTGTTTGAACTTTGCATTGATTTTAGACAAATTAATGGGTAACTAACAGCTAATCTATGAGCCCAAGGCCCATTTTGGGGTTGGCATTAATTGGGCTGATGGGGTTTCTCCTTCTCATTTCATTACTTCACAAAAGTAAAGGGAAACCACCATTATTGATCTCTTAGCCTAAAAATACCTCAAACCTTTACTTTAATTAGTCTAATTTCGTCATTAGGGGGAGATTAGTGAGATTTGCTTTTGGATTAGAGGATTTGCTAGTGGAGGCATCTTAGATTGGTGATTCATTTTTGGATTTGAAGCATTCTTGGGTTGATTTGGGTTAGCTGAATGATTAGTTCTCTCACTTACTAATTAGGTCATTATACACCTTAAATGATGTTTTAAAAATTATATAAAAATCTCTAAAAATGTTTATGACTATAATTAGCCATGTATATGAAATTTAGACAATTTGGACTTGATTTTCAAAAACGTGTTCTTATGGATCCTTAACCTTAGATTTATATTTCTTTATTATGGACATATTTGATTGTTTGGCTATTGTTATTGTTTGTATACGATGTATGTGTGATTGTTTGATGTTTTAGTGATTGAAAACGTCAATCGGATGGCGATTTAGCTTTAGAAACAAGTTAGGGATCAGTATGTACGGATCTATACCGATCCATAAATATTGGTTCAAATGAGGTGCGATCAACATGGGGTGACAAGGAAGGCCTCATGATGCTATGTTTCAAGTCATTTGGAGTTTGTTTGCTCTAGTTATAACCGATTGAAGATGGTTTGGTGTTGATGGATCGGTAATGGCCCATAAAAGTCACATTGTCCAAATGACATGCGATCCATAGGGTATGTCAAGAAGGACCCCCTAAAGCTATGTTTCAAATTTCAAGTCGTTTGGAGTTCGTATGCTCGAGTTATGGATAAAAGAACATGTATCGTTGTTAATGGATCAGTGGTAATTTGCTTGGAGTTCGACCTTAGGAAATTTTTCATTTTCTTGGAGTCGTAGAAATTCGAAATGTTGGGTTGGTGATGAATAGTGCTTGGAGTTATTTTCATGTTTCTTCGAATCGTAAGGGGGTTGCTTGGTGTCGGAAGGAGAAAAATGAGTTATATCAGGGATCGGTGCCGATTCCCGGGCATGCTTTGGGCATATTTTGAAATTAACTAGGCATGACTTCGGTTCAAGATTTTCTTCATGCCAAACCTAGGAATTATCGGGCTCATATTTGGGCTAGAACCTAGGAAATTCTAAGTTGAGTTTTTCAACGACGATGACTTGTGACCCGACGATGATGATCCCATGACATGAAATGTTGGCTTTGATGATGGATAGCTATACTTCAAGATGTAGTGTAGGCGATGACGAGTTGGATTGAAGGGACTATCGGAGGAAGGTTATGGGATGGACAATGATATTCTATGACTAGCGCTGACTATCTAGAATAGTTCCCAACCGCGATGACTTCAGGTGGAAGTTGTAAGGACGGTTCCAGGATGAGGATGAGTTCTGCTATGGATGGCGTGTGCAAATGGATCATTGATATTCATAGCTTTCGAAGTGTACTCGTAAAGCAGGGGTATGTAAGGACGCTCACTTGGGGAGTGCAATGTGCCCCAGGTCACACGATGTTTCGATCTATTTACCCTAGATATGGTAGTCTAGTTCAGGCCTATTGAGTGGCACGGATTTGAGTACCAAGAAACTGAGACATTGAGTAGTCCTTAACTATGTGATGAGGGTCATACGAGTATCATATATTCAATGCACTGAGTGAGCGAATGTGAGGATGGATGATAGATGCTATGATTTCTTGATTATTTATCACCTTAGGGATGTCACACGATGTAGATATTATCAGTGCAGATATCTGGACACCCGTAGTACTTGATGTGCAATACACCCATGATGACTATCATAGAGTAGCGTATGTATTTTATATGTGCTAACTCTGTGGATGCAGGGACGGGTCATGTATGATTTCAATACCATTTGTCCTAGTATATTGAATTTATGATATTTGAGATTTCTATCGCTCACACCAGACTGTTGTCTAACCTGAGGTTTTATGCTTTACTTCCTATTACTCTAGGTACTCTTAAATGAGTAGATTAGGGATATCGGTTCTGGTGAGCACGTGGAGCTGGATAGGTGGCGAGCATGAGGTTATTCTCTCATATTATTATATTTACTCTTTTGTTATTCCACTGCATAGTACTATAGAGCTTGCTAATGCATTACTATTTAGAGACAGATTATGAGTTATTATCTGATGTATAACTCTACTATGTATGTAGTTATATGCATCTATATACTTTGATGCTGTGATTCATTTAGTTATTTACTGTCTCGCCTGTTTTTATATTGGAGATTTTTACTATTATATTTTATTCGATGCGTTATGAGATATACGATAGGTTCTGTGTTTTTTATTTACTTTATTGATAATCGTCTCGCATCGGTCGAGCACCGTTACATCGCACTATATAAGTATATTGGGTGTAGATGGTGTAGGGTGGTCGTCATTTTGTATCAGAGCTTAGGTTGCATTGTTTTACCTAAGGGATACTGGGATCCAGTAGAGATAGAGTAGGAGTTCTCGCTTTAGACCGAATCGAGAGTATATATACACAAGAGTGTGTACTTGTTATATATTTTGGTTTTCAAAACTATATAGTAGTGTATATATAGTATAAAGTAGCATTGCAAACATGAGTACTACTTAAGTAGGGTTCCTTATAGAGAGACTGATCATCCTTATTACAGATTGAAGGATGAGTCATCAAACAAGGAATATTGGTAGGAACTCTGCCTCTGGAGTCAAAGGAGGAGGGGATCGAGGGCTGCTAACCCCAACTTTCAAGCGATGTTTAATGCCATGGTGGAAAATATGATGTAGAATACCCAAACTGCTACTCCTAATGTAGCTGTTGGTGGTGGTGCTCCTGTGCAAGCGCCTAGAGCCGATTTCACTATGATGAACATGGACTTTGCTAGTCTTGGAGGCAGACCGTTTCTTGGAACGGAGTCGACAATGGAAGTTCAGGATTGGTTTAACTCTTGTGAGCGGATATTCGATAATCTTGAACTTAATGATGCTATGAAGAGGAGCTTGGCCTCGCGTTAACTTCAGGGAAGGGCGCTGAACTGGTGGAACGCCTTGAGAGTTGCTACACCTAAGGATCAATTTACTTTGGATCAGTTCAAAGCCCATTTTGGGGAGAAGTTTATGCCGGTAGCTCAGAAGTCATCCTTATTCTATAAGTTTACGGATCTGAAGCAAGGAGATATGACTGTCTCCGAGTATGTTGCTGAGTTCGATGCCCTATCAAAATATAGGATGTCTTTTATAGACGCTCCATTGAAAAAGAACGAGAAGTTCCTCATCGACTTGGATGACTACTTAGGAAAGAAACTCGTGAGCCATATCGATGATACTTTCGATATGTTAGTTGAGAAGGCCCTGAGGCATGGGAGTCTATATCCAAAACCAAAAGCCATCATTCCTAAAGAAGAGCTAAAGCCGCAATCGGTTGGGGAGGCAAGAAGAAATGGTAAAACAAGAGGAAGCAGTTTCAAAACAAGGGTGACCAAAAGAAGATGAAAAGTGGGCTGATTAGCTATAACTGCATAGAGAAAGGACTATAAAGCTAGGAAAAAGAAGTATTTTGTCTGCAATAAGTTTGAGCATCTTAAGAAAGACCGTCCCGAGCTGCCTAAGCAGAAGCAAATGGTGAAAGCATATGCTATCAATCTCGTTCCAACTTCATCGAATGCTCCATCGGCAAAAGAGAAGGGTAAAGGCATGTTATTCAAGGTATACTTTCCATTTATGATATTCCCATATGAGTTTTATTTAGTACTGGGGCTTCACATTACTTCGTATCTAGTGACTTGGTAGATAAGTTAGGATTGGAACTCGAAATTGTTGACTGAACTTTGGTTGTGAAGAACCCTATTGGAAGCTCTACTAGCCAGTGTATGGTTTGTCGTGGTTTGGTCTTATCGAGCCATGGTTGTTTTTTTGCTTATGATTGCTTTGTTTTGGGTTTTGTGGGGTTCGGTGTTATACTGAGGATGGACTGGCTTTATAGATACATAGTTGTAATGGATTACGAGAGCTCGTTGGTGACGATAAGGATGGATGATGTGCGGACGGTAGTGTTGGGCTGCCTACCAGACGATGAGTTGATGGTCAGCTTCCTATATTCGCTCGATATCCTACACGATGAGTTTTTGACTGTACCGATTGTTAGGGAGTATGAACATATTCGAGGAGGTGACCAGACTTCCTCCATAACAAGAGATCAAGTTCCTTATCGATCTGAAGAAGGATGCCAGACCGATAGTATTACCATTAAGGTGGATGTCATCTAGAGTGTAACAAGATCTCGAGGTGCAGGTGAATGACCTATTGCGACGAGGGTTCATTCATAGGATTATATTTAAGTGGGGAGCTCCCATAGTCTTTGCCACAAAGGCGAAAGGTTACTTTAGATTTAGTGTTGACTACCGTGAGCTGAATAAAGCGACGAAGAAGAACAAGTACCCACTTCTACATATTGATGACTTGTTCGATCAGCTTTATGGTGCTAGAGTATTTTCTCAGTTGGATCTTACGATGGGATTTCACCAACTAAGAGTAGCGAAGAATAGTATGCTAATTACAGAAAGTTTCATATGCCGTCTGGTTTCTATGAGTGGTTGTCCATGCCTTTCGAGCTAATTAATATATCAGCATACTACGTTAATCTAATGTATCATGTTTTCAGGGGACCGCTAAGTAAATTTTTGCTTGTGTTCGTTGATGATATCTATTACTTAAAACTTAAAGCAAGAACTTCTCCATGCCGAAGTGGCCATCTCAAACGTTCTCATTTCAAAATAATGCTCCGTCAGTATACTTCCCTTTTTATTTATAACTTAACAGAACATGGGCTGTCACGTGCTTAACATCCCTCCTACTTCCCTCTCTTTCTCCACAACTTCTCCCCTCATTCCCCATCTTTGTCCACAACTATTCTGCCCTACCATCGATAAAACTACATCCCTTCCACCGTCAACCCCGTTGTACGCTTGCTCCATTTCATCGTCCCCAAAAATTTTCTACCGACTTTACACTCTTCCCTCCACCGCTGCTCAAGCATGGTAATATTTACTTTTCCTTCTACTTCGATTTTTTCCACTTCACTTTTCCAATTGACAGCCATTTTCATCTTAGACCCAGTAGGATGCACGACATAAATCACTACGTCGATGTCCATAAGATGTTACTGACATGATAACCATGTCCTATACCATTTACTGTATTTTAGTTCTTTAGACATGTAACAAAAATTGTTAATTAACCTGAGCATAGCTAACTGATATGGTAAAAACATTGCCCTTTTTCCACACTTGACACAACGATGCTGCAAGTGGCTGACCGATGAATACCCCTCTCATCTGCTGCTAAGTTCTAGAGTGGCAATCGGACGCTACAAGCTTTTGATGTCGAGTCTGAAAAATTAGTGTGGGGAAGGTTAGTAATGGAGACTTGATAGAGTAATTTGGTGAACATGTGGTAATTAGTGGGATAACTTATAGGATATGGCTTTGAATGTGACAAATCTGTTTGGGGAAGGTTAATATCAACGACTGGCTATGTGAATTCAAAGAAGAAATGGAAGTTAAGGGTTAAACTACTATGGTTTATTTGGTCTAAGAATAATTGAGTTTTGGGAGGAATTAATTTGCAAACCAGTACTATTAATTCTTCTGTCTCATGACTACTACAGTTTTAATATGCAATATCCTCTTATTAATGAAATATGTTATTATTCCTCTATGTATCGTGCTCTTCTTTTATAACGCGTATGCCTGACACCCAGTTGATTTGTAAATGCCAAATAGCTTAGGTTATAACATGAGTTGCACTGAGTTAGAAAAAAAATGTGGCTCATGTTTAACCTTTAACTACTATCACAGTTTGATCGGTAAAAAAATAGTGTTATCATCTGTCCCAAAGTCTGTTTGATCCATGTATTTCATCAAGATTTCTCTTTATGTTTTAATAAAGCAAATGATAGTTCGAGTTTCTATTGAACGTCATTATTAATTTAATGCGTCTTTACAAATTATAACTATTTGTTAACAGTAGAGGACGTGATTCAGTCCATCACAATGCCTACTGCCCTTTCTGTACATTTGGTTCAAATGTTAAGACTACCCAACTATGACTATTTAATTTGTACACATACAATTTGTTAGTTTCTGAGATGATTTTAAAGACAACAACCCTAGGACTTGTTATAAAATATATATACACTAATATTCTTGTCTAGATATATATGTATATGTAGGATATATATATATGCAGGTACTGAGAATGAAGACTGTATAGTATAAAGATTCAAGACTAAGTATAGAGATTCAAGACTGACGAATTCAAGACTGAAGAAATCAAGACTGAAGACTCATAAGTATCAAGATTCAAGATATCAAGAGTTCAAGAGTTCAAGATATCAAGATAAGTAATAGAGTCTAGATTTATGTTAAAACTTCATAATAGCACTAAAATCTTTATTCTGATTTTAATTGTGGAATGGAATCCACCTTCTCGCTTTAATAGTGGGATGGAACCCACAACCTCTTTAGTGGGATGGAACCCACGACCTTCTCTTGTGGAATGGAATCCATGAAATTTTCAAAATGATTTATTTTAACTAATTTTCCAAAAACTATCTTTTTAAAAGTCATCTCTCTCGGTTTAAATATTTTAGCCTCAAACTATTCTTACCATCTTTTATATTTTGATTTCAAAATCATCTATTGTTTTTAAACTATCGTTAATATTATAGATTTAAATCTCAAAAAAATATTCTTACTTAGTTATTAATATTACTTTTATATTATAGATTATATATTTTTAAGATTACTTTTTAAATCTCTTTTATAAGTTTAAACTATATTCAAAATGGTTTATAAACTCCAGAAATTGTTTTGACAAGTTTCAGAAAGAAAATCTCTTTTAAAAACAAAAATCAATTTTCAAAATTTACTAGGGCATGTCGAAAGTCCCCATCACCCCATGTCGACATGGTGACCGTAGAAATTCAAATTTCAAATTCTCAAAAGAAGGGTCTATTCGTCATAACCTTTCATGAATGGACATGATTGTTATTCTTCTATAAATACCGGTTGTTTTCAATGAATTTTAAGTTAATTTTTATTCATTTCTTCACTCCTTCCTCTCCACTCAAGTATTCTCTTATATTTTAACAAAACTCTACCGAAATCCTAAGTGAATCAAACTCGATCATCTCTAGTTTGCTTCTCTTTCACTCTCTCTCAAAGATCTCAGTGCTATTCAGAGTTATAGGATCATTTGTAATCAAAGAAGTGTATCGAGTCTTTCTATCTATCAAAGTGATATTGGAAACGGTGTGATTGAGGCCCGTAAATCAATTGGGTGTGATTGTAGCCCATAAATCAATTAGGTGATCTTGTAGCCTGGTTAAATCAAGAGAGTTTGCCTTGGACTCGGAGATAGGAGGGTGTATCTCATGGCCTTGAAATCGAGGTTGCAATATTGAAATTATATTTGAAAAGAAATCTATGTAAGAAATTGTGTGGGACTGGATGTAGGGTAACTCCAAACCAGTATAAAACTCCGGTGTGTTCTTTCCTTTTACTACTTTTATTTACTATTTGCATCTGTGTCTGATTTTGCGATTGTCTCCGTGTTTGTGAATTACATCTGTTTGTGTTTAATTTCAAAAGATTTCAAAAATTCCATAAAATCCATTAAACACTATTCACCCTCCCTCTAGTGTTAATTCAGCCTTAAGATGCTAATCTGCATTTCCAACATTTGGTATTAGAGCACTGGTTTTCAAAGTTATCATAATTTGAATTTTGAAAAAGTTTAAAATGGCAATTTTTGGAAATTCTGTTAACACTAGTTCAAAACTGTCCAAATCATCATTGTCTTATAAGTCTGCATATTGTTATTATAGAAAATCAAGTTTTCTACTGAATTGGTGTGTTGCCCAGGAACAGATGTGTTATATGGCTTTTGAAGAATCAACACTCAATGGACAAATGGTGCAAATCAAGAAAAACAAATGGATACTTGATAGTGGATGTTCAAAACACATGACTGGTAATCTGGAGATACCGAATGACATAATTTATGAAGATGGTAGACTGGTCAACTTTGGAGACAACTCAAAAGGATATGTGATTTGCATCGGCAATATCGGTAACTCTAATACTCCTATTATTTCTAATGTTTTGCTAGTTAGGAATCTAGAACACAATTTACCTAGCATAATTCAACTATGTGATAAGGGTTACAAAATTAAATTTGAAAATGATAAGTGTCACATCGAAGATAATAAATCAAATATTATCTTTGAAAGAATTAGGAAGAAAAATATTTATATTCTTAGTATGAAAATTTCAAATGATAACCTATGTCTTTTGGCTAATACATGTGACTCTTGGATGTGGCATAAAAGATTTGGGCATTTGAATTTCAAACTCTTAACTAGACTCTCAAAACTTGATTTAGTAAGGGGTCTCCCTAAAATGGATTTTAAAGTAGATAGTATATGTGATGCTGGTCAATTAGGAAAACTTAGGAAGAGTTTATTCAAACTAAAAGATATAATTTCAACTTCAAAACCTCTTGAGTTACTTCATTTAGATATGTTTGTTCCATCTCAAATTCAGTCAATAAATCATAGTAAATATGTTTTTGTAATTGTAGATGATTATTCTAGATTTACATGGACAATTTTTTTGAAACATAAAAGTGATGCTTTTGATTTATTTAAAAATTTTGCGAAAAGAATTCAAGATCAACTTTCTTTCAAAATCAAAACTATTTGTAGTGATCACGGTGGAGAATTTGAAAATGAAAACTTTGAGAATTTCTGTAATAAAAAAGGAAAACTCATAATTTTTCTTTTCCAATGACTCTACAACAAAACGGAGTGGTAGAGCGTAAAAATAGGTCGATTCAAGAGTGTGCAAGAACTATGCTTTCAAATAGTAAATTACCAAGAAATTTTTGGGCTGAAGCAGTCGCTACAGCTTGTTACATTTTGAATAGAATTTTAATTAGACCTTTAACCAATAAAACACCATATGAACTTCTTTTCAATAAGAAACCAAAGGTATCTTATTTTAAAGTTTTTGGAAGTAAATGCTTTATTTTATATACAGAGGACAATTTTAATAAATTTGATCATAAATCCGACAAAGGAATCTTTATCGGATATTCTAATAGAAGTAAAGCATACAGAGTTTTCAATTTAAAAACTAACACCATTGAAAAAACAATGCATGTATCTTTTGATGATAATTTCAAAGATTTTGTTCAAATAAATGATGAAGATGATTTGTTACTTTAAATAATGAATCAAATGAAACAAATTGTGAAACAGTTAATCCTAATAAAAGGATCGGGCTTTTAAAAGATCATCCTATAGAAAATGTACTAGGAAATATTGAATCTGTTGTTAGAACTAGAAATCAACTAAACAAGATGAGTAATGTAGCTTTTATATCAACTATTGAACCCAAAAATCCAAAGGAAGCATCATCTGATGATTCATGGATTCTTAGTATGCAAGAAGAACTGAATCAATTCACCAGAAATGATGTATGGGAACTTGTTCCTAGAAATGAGGACCAAACTATAATAGGAACTAAATGGGTTTATAAAAATAAAATAAATGAACAAGGTGAGGTCGTTAGAAATAAAGCTCGGTTAGTCGCGCAAGGTTATTGTCAAGAAGAAGAAATAGACTATGATGAAACCTTTGCACCGGTAGCAAGACTAGAATCCATTAGAATTCTACTTGCTTTCGCAAACTATAACAATTTCAAATTATTTCAAATGGATGTCAAAAGTGCATTTTTAAATGGTTTTGTTAAAGAAGATGTTTTTGTTGAAAAACTCCCACTTTTTGAAGATGAAAAGTTTCCAAATCATGTTTACAAATTAAAGAAAGCTTTATATGGTCTGAAACAAGCTCCTAGAGCCTAGTATGATAGACTAAGATCTTACCCATTACAATCAAATTTTGAAATTGGTAAAGTAGATAATACTCTTTTTATTAAAAGAAACAAAAATATATCCAATTGGTACAGATTTATGTAGATGATATAATTTTTGGATCAACGAACAATGATTTGAACAAAGTGTTTTTTGAAATAACGACAAAAGAGTTTGAGATGAGTCATATGGGTGAACTTACTTTCTTTTTAGGATTGCAAATAAAATAATTAGATAGTGATATTTTCATTAGTCAAGAAAAGTATGCTAGGGATCTAGTTAGTAAGTATGGTATGACCACTGTGAGTGGAAAACCCACTCCTATGGTAACTAATGAAGCCTTGAATAAAGAAGACATGTCAAAAGATGTCGACCAAAAGTTATACAGGGAAATGATTGGATCGCTACTCTATATAACTGCGAGTAGGCCTAATATCGTGCATAGTGTCTATCTCTGTGCAAGATACCAATCTCAACCCAAAAAGACTCATTTAAAAGCTGTTAAACGTATCCTAAGATATGTTAAACACACTTTAGACTATGGCCTAATTTACCCTAAAAATGATTCATTTGATTTAATCTCATACCGTGATGCTGACTATGCTGGTTATAAATCAGACCGAAAAAGTACAAGTGGAACTTGTCACTTTTTAGGACATTCTCTGGTTTTCTGGTTTAGTAAAAAGCAAAATATTGTCTCACTATCAACAACTGAAGCATAATATATCTCTGCTACTTTGGCTTGTTCTTAAGTTATCTATATGCAACGGACCCTAAAGGGTTTTGGATTAAATATTTCAAAAACACCAATTTATTGTGACAATACAAGTGCAATAAATTTATCCAAAAATCCTACTCATCATGCCAGAACCAAACATATTGATATCAGACATCATTTTCTTAGAGATATTATAAGTAAAGAGATTATTTCTCTTGAATTTATCAACGTTGAGAATCAAATAGCTGATATTCTGACCAAACCCTTGAATCAATCAACCTTTACTAAATTAAGAAGAGAACTTGGTATTTGTTCTATAACTGAGATATAGAATATAGATATAGTAACATATATATTTAAATAAATAAAGAAAAACAAAATTGTCAAGAACTCTCGTTAGATTGTTATTATATTAATGTTTTTATATTTTGCGTACTTGTATATATTTGTGTCTATGTTTCATATATATGTGTAATGTAACATCATATATAATAAAACTAGATTTATGTTTTCGCTTATTATACTTCGTTATTAGCATTTAGTTCCATAGTATTAGTTTAAGGCTTAGTTTTTGTTGATGACAAAGGGGGAGAATTATAAAATAAGTTAGATAGGCTTAGATTAAGGGGGAGTGTGTAGATTAATGGGGAGTTGTTGGAATAAGGGGGAGTCGGAGTAGAATCGAAGTTTGTCGGAGAAGATTTTATAAACAAAGGTTGTCATCATCAGAAAGAGGGAGATTGTTAGTTCCTGAGATGATGGTTTTTATGACAACAACCTTAGGACTTGTTATAATATATATATATACTAATATTCTCGTCTAGATATATGTATATGCAGGATATATATATATATATATGAAGGTACTGAGAATGAAGACTGTACAGTATAAAGATTTAAGACTGACGAATTCAAGACTGAAGACTCATGAGTATCAAGATATCAAGATAAGTAATAGAGTCTAGATTTATGTTAAAACTTCATAATAACACTAAAATCTTTATTCTAACTTTAATTGTGGAATGGAATCCACCTTCTTGCTTTAATAGTGGGATGGAACCCACAACCTCTTTAGTGGGATGGAACCCACGACCTTCTCTTGTGGAATGGAATCCACGAAATTTTCCAAGTGATTTATTTTAACTATTTTTCCAAATACTATCTTTTTAAAAGTCATCTCTCTCGGTTTAAATATTTTAGCCTTAAACTATTCTTACCATCTTTTATATTTTGATTTCAAAATCATCTCTTATTTTTAAACTATCTCCTGGTTTTAATATTATAGCTTTAAATCTCAAAAATATGTTCTATACTTAGTTTTTAATATTACTTTTATATTATAGATTATATATTTTTAAGATTACTTTTTAAATCTCTTTTATAAGTTTAAACTATTTTCAAAATAGTTTATAAACTTTAGAAATTGTTCTGACAAGTTTTAGAAAGAAATCTCTTTTAAAAACAAAAATCAATTTTCAAAATTTACTAGGGCATGTCGACATACTCCATCCCCTCATATCGACATGGTGACCGTAGAAATTCAAAATTCAAATTTTTAAAAGAAGTGTCTATTCGTTATAACTTTTCCTGAATGGACATGACTGTTATTCTTCTATAAATACCAGTTGTTTTCAACGAATTTTAAGTTAATTTTTATTCATTTCTTCACTCCTTCTTCTCCACTCAAGTATTCTCTTATATTTTAACAAAACTATGCCGAAATCCTAAGTGAATCAAACTCGATCATCTCTAGTTTGATTCTCTGTCACTCTCTCTCTCTCAAAGATCTTAGTACTATTCAGAGTTATAGGATCATTTGTAATCAAAGAAGTGTATTGAGTCTCTCTTTCTATCAAAGTGATATTGGAAATGGTGTTGTGGCCATAAATCAATTGGGTGTGATTGTAGCCCATAAATAAATTAGGTGATCTTTTAGCCTGGTTAAATCAAGAGAGTTTGCCCTGGAATCGGAGACAGGAGGGTGTATCTCATGGCCTTGAAATCGAGGTTGTAATATCGACATTATATTTGAAAAGAAATCTTCATAAGAAATTGTGTGGGACTGGATATAGGGTAACTCCGAACCAGTATAAAATTCCGGTATGTTATTTTCTTTTATTGCTTTTATTTACTATTTGCATCCGTGTCTGATTCTGTGATTGTTTCTGTGTTTGTGAATTGCATCTATTTGTGTTTAATTTCAAAAGATTTCAAAAATTCCATAAAATCCATTAAACACTATTCACCCCCTCTCTAGTGTTAATCCGGCCTTAAGATCCGTAATTCGCATTTCTAACACAATTTACTATGCCCGCCATTTTCATGCGTTCATAAGACTAATATTTGGTCTTCTACCAGGTTACAACGATGAACAATCAACGCACAACCACCTAGGCGGATGTGGATAGGGATTGCACCTCATGTTTAGGTAAGAGGACAAACAAATTTATAACTGAATACTGAATTATTTTTACTTTACCAACTAAATGAAGCAGCAATCCGGTTTTACAATTAAATTATGTCTTCTTTCATGGACGTGATGATATTGCCATTTTTTTTATATATCCACTGTTTATATGACTATTTAATACAATGGCCCTCATGTATGGACAATCCTAACATTGTGTAAACTAAAATGATCTCATAGTTTATGCACATGATACGTGTACTCTTTACCAATCGTTGTTGCATTTTACTGCGTTCAAAGATGCATCTGACGGTAAAACGGTCATGTGTAACTAAGTTTGTGGTATAAAAAGTGTAGATAATCTGTGTGTCTGTGTATCCATCTTTCCTATTATCACTGATGTGGATTTAGTTTACTAAATGCATGATGCATGCCCGAACTGACAGCAGTACCGCTACCATGATTGCAATAGTTCAAAGTCCATGTTCATTATCTGTGTAAATTAGGCCTTAGTTACAATAAAACATCTTTTGTGACTGTTATTGCATTGTTCTGGGTATATATGTATGTTAATAGTAGAGGATGTGATTCATTACAATGCCTACTGCCCTTTATGCATAGATGGTTCGTGTGAGACTAACAAACTATGTATATATAATTTCTACACTTACAAGTTAGTCTGCCCACAACTTTCAAGCGTGTAGAAGACTAATATTAGGTTCGCTAACGGGTTTACAAGTGTGAACAAGCAATACCAACTGCCTAGGCGTCTGTGGATAGGGATTGCACCTCAGATTCAGGCAAGAGGATAAACGAAGTTGAAAGTGAGTACTACCTTATTTTATATTTACTAAATAACACGGACATGAATAGCTAACTTTAAAATGTTAAAGAATCTGCTTAAAAAAGTTTGGGAGTATTGGTCATTTTGCATTAGACTTATAGTGGGCATTGTAGGGGTAAGATAGATAATAATTCAACAAATTCAAAACAGAAACTATCCAATAGTAGTTCAATACTTAATTGAAAGAACTAATGACAATAGTAACTTAAAAATATATAAGGTAGAGGGGATAATGCAAAACAAAATCAGATGTTGGATTTTAGTCATGTACTTGTTGTGTGCTTTGCATTTAATTTAGTGCCAAAATGTAATACATCAGTTACAAAATATCTCTGAATTCTTAAGATGTTGAATAGTTTATAACTAATGTTGTAGATGTAATAAAATAACGACGAAACATAAAACAGATTGCAGTTTGTATTGGAAGACAACACATATTCAGTAACACATAATGACACCGATTTTACTACAAAAATAACTCCATTTTAAAAACACGAGTGTAGAGTGCTTTTACTCAATGAGTACTAACGAAGTTACTTAAATGGAAGTGTACGCATTCAGACAGCACGGGAAAGGAATGGTATCAATAAGGAATAACCATCATTCAAATGGAATAGTACAAAGAAAAATGACCTACATTACAGCCTAATGTAAAAGCACATAGCAAATTAAAATTAAAGTATGTTGCATAGCGAATTTAAGAAGTTAGGAAAATGTAAGTAGTAGAACCATCAGATAAAACTGATTTAAAGTTGGTGTTTATAGGGAAAAATGTATTCCGCTGTCATATAGATTGGGTAATACCGAAACTAAAAAAACGCTTTGCACAACTAAAGCAACCACCATAAATTTTGGTAAGAGGAATATAGTCATAGTAATAATTAAACCATGTTTTCACAATTTGTCAGCATAATCCTTTATAAAGACCTACGTCTACAACAAAAGGTTTGAAAATATCTGATGGATTGAATACCACCAAGGAATAACCAAACTATAATACCGAAACCTAAAAAAAACTTCTTTGCACAACTAAAGAAATCACCATAAATTTTGGTAAGAGGAGAATAGTTGTAGTAACAATTGAACCATGTTTTCATAATTTTTTAGCATAATCATTTATACAGACCTACGTCTACAGCAAAAGGTTTGAAAATATCTGATAGAATGGATCCCACCA
This sequence comes from Allium fistulosum, assembly GCA_030737815.1. NCBI lineage: Eukaryota > Viridiplantae > Streptophyta > Magnoliopsida > Asparagales > Amaryllidaceae > Allium > Allium fistulosum. The sequence goes on from CM060906.1 coordinate 70,848,278, forward strand.
AGGAATAACCAACACTCAATTGGAATAGTGCAAGCAGTAAATAAAAAAAGCAGCATACAGGAAAACAAAAGAGATAATTTTAAAAAAGATTCCAAATTTCACTGTATGCGGCGACACATATCATAAATAATCTACAAACGAAAAGGATAAATAATTTTACCGAATAATTAAAGCAGCAATTTACATGGTCATGATATAACATTGCCATTTTTTTGAATATTTCAAATTCTTATATGACTATTTCATATAATGGCACTCATTGTGTACACACTCCCATTAATTTACATGGTCATGATATAGCATTGCCATTTTTTTTTGAATATTTCAAATTCTTATATGACTATTTCATATAATGGCATTCATTGTTTACACACTCCTAACATTGTATATTTTCTTAAATGATCTCAAATTTTATGTACATGATCCATGTAATTTAGATCAATCATTCCTACATTTTTTGCTTCACTCCAAGATGTATCAGACAATAAAACAGATATGCGTACCTACGTATGTGGTATAAAAGGTGTAGCTAATCTATGTGTCTGTCACTGTATACCCATCTTTACTATTATCAATAATGTTTAGTTTACTAAATGCATGATGCCTGCCCAAACGAACGACAGTAGTGCTATCATGGTTGCATTAGTTCATGGTCCGTGTTCACTATCTATATGTACGTTAGGTCTTGATTACGATAAAAAATATTTTATGACCGTTATTGCATTGTTTTGGGTCAACTTGCTGTTTTCCTTACTAGACTCTCCTCCCTCTTTTTTTTCCTTTTTTTATTTCCAGCCTATTATACTCAGTTTAGTTGGCTCTTCTTACACAAGCTCCATGGTATATGTGGTTGAAGTCGATGTGGGACAGTAGAATTACACACACACGTAGATGCCAGCTGTCGGTACGCATATTTCATCAGATCTACTTACAAATAGTGTACCGTCATATATAATTCACATGTTGTTACCTTCCTTTATGTTCAATCCAATATTCATTTTACTAACTCTATCCTGAAGCAGTATTAATTTATATATCTAGATATGCAAGTCTGCAAGGGCAAGATGTAGGTTGATGCCGGTGTTGAGAAGGGCAAAAAAAAGATCATACAAGTCCGTGGATGCGATGCACCAACTGCTGTCATGATTTCGTGGACCTATCGCTGCATATTTTTTCTGACTTTCTTTGTCGACGTCATAAGGAAGATGCTCAGGTTTAATATACAATCATGGTCAATCTTCTGTCCTCATTGGACCTTTGGGGTAGCTATGACATTTTTATTTATTTATCAGGACGACGATCATGTGATCCACCCGATAGTACGTGCTTCTGACCCATCACCCCCCAGAAAGACGCTTAGAAGAGGAAATGTGATTTAAGTAAGAATTTTTAAACTATTTTTTTCCACGTGTAATTTTGTTGGTAATTATTTCAAATCATGTACAATTACTACCCGCGCATATTTATCTCAACAAATATCTATTATATGTCATATACAAGGCAGCACTGTACATCCCATGCTAAGTTGTTATAGTAAATAATATTACAGTACTTCTTCAACCTCAACTCCTAACTGATTGTCGTACTTATGGATACTCATACTTTGAACTGTTAAACCTTTCAAACCCATGTTGTATTTAGTTCTCTTAAATTAAAAACATTAAGTGATATTACTTTTAGCTATTTTATGGTTACAAAATCAAACGGCATCTTATTTTCCTTATCTATAGGATGGTGATGCAGAACAACAAGCCATCGCAACACTTGGAATCAAGATTCAGGAGAAGAGGCAAATGAATTAATTTATGAAAGCTTATCAGTGCATGCTTCCCCTATAATTCCCTCTTTAGTTACCAATATTCTGCCTATTATCTATGTCACCTTTTTTTTAATCGTTAACTGTTTTTTTCCTTTAAAAAAATTGTACTTTAGAACATATGATGACTGTATCAGTTTACTTCCACCTGCAGTACGTATGTGCATGCTATTAATTACAACTCCAACTTTCTATTACACTGCTTTCTTATGTTTGTACTGCTCAGATGTACTATAGGTTATCCTGTTTTTTGAGAACAATTACTGGCATATGACAACATAATTTTCTTTGGTGGATTCATTTAGGTTTGTGCCTACTATGTAGTTGCTATCTTATTTTTTTTATATACAGTTACTGCTTTAACTGTATACCATGGCTGTGTTGGCATCTGTATCAACTGTAAATTGTACATGAGTAGGTATATGGATATTTGGAAAAAAGTTATTGTGTCATCATCTGTGTATCTTAGTTGTTCTGTCACAGTTAAATTTGTTTTTATTTTTTACCAATATTGTTTTTCCTCCTACATTTCAATGTGTGGATATCGTCTATGTGAATGCCCATATGTATCTTGCAAAAAAATGATTGCGGGCTTCCGTCTTATAGTCTGTGTGACACAGTATTTTTCATTACTGTTTCGTAAGAAGTTAATACCTTTGACATATAAGTGCAATATTGTTAATTACCTATGATACTACGTTAAAGTAAAGATTTTTCATATCCAATTATTGTGGCTTAACAAGTAAATACCTATGATACTACCTTAAAGTAAAGATTTTTCATACCCAATCGCTACTACTTAACAAGTCAATACCTTTGACATATAAGCTATTCTTTTGTCAGTTGCAATTATTTCATATTTTAGTCAATAACTGTGTAATTTCAATTTTGCTGATGTAATAGCATACCAGTTAGTTCATGTGTTTATATCATTCCATGCACTGTGTATTTGTGATTTCATGTTATTTTGTCTGTCACTACTGCTCTGTTCAGTATGTATTTCAGTGTTTGCATTGCTATCTATAGCCATACAATTTTGAGTTAATTTGTGATTCAAATCTCCCATGATCATTGGGCTGTTGTTTACGGACTACTATAATATTGTAATTTATGATTTCTTCAATCAACATATAATCAATGTATAAAGTCAATAAGCTACAACGATGAACAAATGGTCCAATTTATTGTAATATCCTCTAATTTACCTCTTTCTGAAAAATGAGATATATGTTTAAAAATGTTATGGATTGTTACCAAACACCCGGCTTGTTCATTCCTCTGTTTCATTATGTTAATAAACTCAAATTTGAAGTTCATTTACTAGGCTACCAGTTATCCTACATTTTTCTGTGTTGATGAACAATGTTTTGTAAGTGTTCCTGTATTTTTGCCTTTGTACCACAACTATACCTGTTCCTGTACACCTTTTTTTTGCATCGAAGCGGTAAAGTTTTTCGTGTTTACCAACCTCTTCTTCCTTGCTTCCTGTTTTATAACTCTTTCACTGCCCACAAAAAGTGATGTGTGTATACGATAGTTTGTGAAACTGATATGCTGTGGTACGTATAGAGTAAGTGTTAAATTCATTATATAAACCATGTGTGCTTATGATTTAGTTCGGTGGTATGTTGCTCTGCTCTTGGCCAGTACGTCGGTATGTTTAGATACGCTTGCTGTAGCCATCACTGCAACAATACGAATTGTTGTTATTGGAGTAGGAACTGCTATTTTTATGTTATCCGACTGTCAATAATACTGAATGGTTACATTGTAGTATTTGATTTTGATTTGGAAGTTACTTTGTTCGGTACTGAATGACCAGTGCCCACCCTTTTTCTAGCACGCTACATTTTCCAGTTATACCAATATTTGTTTACTACAAGCACGTGGCCGACAATGTTTAACACCGTTTTCTTCCTCCTTACACCGTAACTATAGTCGAACCATATCGTTACAACCTACTGGTTATTCCACATTCATATGCAAGCTATTCACTACTGTAGTTAAATTGCAACTGTATAGTGATATTAGGACATATATATTAGATTTGGGTTTGAGCCCATGTCATTATTCCTGTACTCCATCTGTAGGCAAACATGGTAGCCAAAAATAATAGGGTACGCCACCGCCCATGTGCGTAGCATGGACCACTCACTAGTTCTCATATATTCACGGACAAAATAGGAAAACAAGTCGCATTTGAGGATCGTGCTTGAGGTGTTGAGGGAGCACCAACTAAAAGCAAGGTTTTCTAAGTGTCACTTATGAAGTAGGGAAGTGCGATTCTTGAGTCACGTTGTTTTTTAGCAGGGCATTATCGTGGATCCTGCAAAAGTCACAATAGTCCAAGATTTGAGTAGACCCAAAAACGATACGGATGTGATAAGTTTCTTGGGTTAGCTTGATATTATAGACGATTCGTTTAGGACTTCCCTAAGGTAGCGACATCGTTGACTCATTTGATGAAGAAGAATCAATTTAATTGGGATGCAAGATGTGAGCGTGCATTTGTGAGTTTGAAGGAAAAGTTGACGAGTGCCCCAGTATTTACAATTCCGAGCGCGAATGAAGAGATGATGGTATACACCGATGCTTGTGGTATCGGGTTGGGAGCGGTATTGATCCAGAGAGGCAAATTTGTTGCATGTGCTAGTCAACAACTGAAGCCACATGAGAAGAATACCTGACCCATGATTAAGAGTTAGCAGAAATTTTGTTTGCGTTGAAGATTTGGAGGCACTATCTTTTAGAAGAGTTGAGCTGTTCACTGACCATAAATCATTGAAGTACCTCTTTTCATAGAAGGACCTTAACCTTCGCCAGTAGCAATGGTTAGATTTCTTAGCTTCATATGAATTTGATATTGCATATACATTGGGAGAAGGTAATGTAGTTTCTAATGGTAACGCAGTTTCTAATGCCTTGAGTATGAGACATGCCAACTTCGGAGCTCTATTCCAAGAGTGGACGCAGTTAGAGTATACTACTGGTTATGATTTTCGATCGACATGCGAGCTAGAGCCAGAAATATTAGCAAGCCTGACTATTAGATCAACTTCGATTAAGCGGATTGGTACTAGTCAGAGGCGCGATATCAGATTAGCTAAGATCATTGCTAAGATTGAAGTTAGAGTAGAGTCTGAAGATATAAGGCAATACCGACTCGAACGAGATGATTGGCTCCGTGAGGATGGGAGATTACTTGTTCCTAATGTCAATGGGTTGAAGAGTGGGGTGGTATGAGAGTGTCGTCATGACTATACATCCTGGCGGTAATAAGATATACTATGATATTAGGTAGACCTTTCATTGAGAAGGGATGAAGAAAGATGTTGGGACAGTCATCTCGAAATGCATGAACTACTAGTTGGTTAAGGTAGAGTAGAAGAAGCCTAGTGGTTTGATGCAACCGCTAGAAGTTCTCGAGTGGAAGTTGGAACTAGTATCGATGAATTTCATTGATAGTGTGCCAAGGACTTGAGCAAGGTATGATAGCATTTGGGTCATAGTCGATCGATTAACCAAGAATGGCAGATTTATGCTCGTCAAGTCAAGTAGATTGGCAGTCAAACTGGCCGAGCTGTATGTGAAACGGATAATACGATTCAACGGTGTGCCGAAAAGCATTATGAGTGACTGGGACCCATTTTTTACTAGTGGGTTTTGGAAGAGCTTACATGAGGCATTGGGTACAGAGCTGTACTCCAAGATAGCTTATCACCTTCAAACTGATGGACAAACTAAGAGAGTGAATCGCATCTTAGAGGATCTCTTGCGTGCTTGCATACCAGACTTTGGAGGCTCATGGGATGATCACTTACCCCTTGTTGAATTTGCATACAACCACAGTTATTAGTCTACCAATGGTATGGGATCATTCAAGGCATTATACGGTTGACCGTGCAACGCTCCTTCTTATTAGTGGGAAGCGGGCAAGAAATTGATACTTGGGCCAGATATGGTTAGAGAAACATTGGAGAAGATCGAGATTATTCGGCAACGAATGAAAGTTTCTCAAGACAGATATAAGAGCTACAGTGATAGAAGATGTATAGATTTGGAGTTCTCTATCAACGATTTGATATTTGTCAAAATCTCTCCGTTGAAAAATGTCGTTCGATTTGGTAGTGAATGGAAGTTGGCGCCGAGATTCATAGGTCCTTTTTTTATACTAGAGACGATTGAGAACCTTGCATAAAGAGTCGACTTACCTCCAAGGATGGCAGGACTGCACAATGTCTTCCATGTCTCTCACTTACGGAAATTTGTGCATGACTCGGGCGTAACTATCTCACCGAAGCAGTTAGATGATATCAAGATTGAGCTAGAAGCTTCAAGACCTCGTAAGCTCATTCGTATCTCCAAACGTGATATGAAGAAGCTTAGGAAGACGGTTAAGTTAGTGTAGGTACAGTGGAGTGATAGTGAAGGCAACTTGAAAGACCGAGAAGATCATGTGAACAACTTATCCAGAGCTCTTTACTTGGTGACTTCCTACTTATCGCTTTTACTTTCACTTATTATATCATGAAGTATATATCGTAGTGTAGTATCCTACATGCTAAGATTGGCTTGAATGTTTTCTTTTTCATTTGTTGCTAATTTATGCATGTTTGATGTGTGATGGTTTCCTATGCTTGAATAGGATTGTTAGGTATGCGAGATGACCCTATTGACTTGTTTATGGAATTTCAGGGGCAAAATTCCTAAAGCGGGGAATGTAACAATCCTTATTTTACATATCAGAAGATCGTAAAATATTCATATTGTTTTCATATGAGGTTGTATGGTCCTGCAACTTTGGGAAATGACTACTAGAGGCATTTTCCATCATTAGGATTTTTGTAGAACAATTTCGACACTAAAAATCCTTAAATGGCCTATAACTTTTGATAGGAGGCGAATTAGAGTTTGAGACCACTTTCATTGGATCAAGATAGTATTTCAACTTTCCGAAAAGTGGTCATATGAAGAAAAAGGACTTAGCGTCTAGGAGATATGGCTGTTTGAAATTTGCATTGATTGTGGACAGCTTAATGGGTAATTAGTGGGCTAATTGTTGAGCCCAAGGCCTATTTCGGGTTTGGCATTGATTGGGGCTAATAGGGGTTTCTCCTTCTCATTTCATTACTTTATAAAAAGAAAAGAGAAACCACCATTATTGATCTCTTAGCCTAAAACTGTTAGCACCTGAGATATTGGTTTTGATGATGACTACTTTAGGAAATCATATAAAATATAAACACTAGTGTTTTATCAAAGTATATAGTATATAGTGTAGGATATTAGACAGGTAATGATTTAAGAAGACTGTACAGTATCAAGTAAAGATTGGAGATTCAAGATGTCGATATAGAGACTCAAGAACTAGAGAATGAAGACTCATGAGTATTTAAGAGTTCAAGATTTCAAGATATTCCAGATAAGTTATAGAGTCATAGATTTATATTAAAATTCTGATAGCACTTGGTCTCTCTCTCTCTCTCTCTCTCTCTTTTTATTTTTAAATAAGTTTTTGAATATTCTTTTCAAAACAACTTTTAAATAGTTTTCAATTTCTTATACTTATAAATATTATTTTAAGTTTTTGATATTTTACTAAGTTATCGTTTTTATTAAATTTTGATTTATATTGGTTTATTTTCAAAAAATCTTATCATATAATTTTACTCAAGTTTTATTATGATTTAAAAGTGTATAAATTATATTTAAGCATGTTTACAAAGTATCAAATTATTTTACAAAGCAATACATTTTCAAAATAATATTTTAAACTATTTTTCAAAATTACAAAGAGTATGTCAACATACTCTACCCCTATATGTTGACGTATTAGCCGTGATTTTCAAAAATTAAATTTCAAAAGAATTGTCTATTCGTCGTATCACTTCGAACGGACATGACCACTATTCCTCTACAAATACCTATCTTCCCAATGAATTTTATAATCATTTTTCATTCTTCTTCTCTCCTCCTTATCCTCTTTCATTTTCTAAACAAAAATATAACCATACTCTGTCGATTTTTAACCAAAATCAAACTCAATCACCATTAGTTTGTTTCTCTATCATTTGCTCTCTGATTTCTATCATCTCTCTCGCTCCAATCAAGATCAAAGTGCTATTCAAGAGTTATAGGATCATTTGTAATCAAGATTGAAGAACCAAGTCTGTAAAACTCTATCATATCAAACCGCTATACATACGGGTGAGATTGTAGACCGTAAATCAATTGGGTGTGCTCAGTAGCCCGTAAATCTAACAGGTGTGCTTGTAGCCCGAAAATCAAGTGACTCTACCCGGAGGTTGGGATTATGGAGGGTGTATCTTGTAGCCTCGAAATCTAGATTGTGTTTGCATTTACTAGTTAGAAAGAAATCCGTCCAAGGAATTGTGTGGGACTGGATGTAGGGTAACTCCAAACCAGTATAAAATCCTGGTGTGTTCTTTCTTTCCTTTTACTTTTACCGCATTTAATTTTATCCGTGTTTTGATTCTGTGATTGTTTCTGTGATTAATAATTGCATAATTCTAAGTATAATTTCAAAAAAATTCCAAAAGATTCATATAAATTAGAAAACACTATTCAGCCCCTTATAGTGTTGATTTAGCTTTAAGATCCCTATTCCGCAATCTTATATTTGGTAAAAGAGCGATAGTTTTCAAAGTATATGTAATCTGATTTTTGAAAAGTTTTTGTGGCATTCTTTAATAATATTTTTAATACTATTTTCAAAAGGATATTTGTAAAATCATGATTATAATTTTTCATAAATTTGCATCTATTCATTATGAAAAGTCACATAATCTATTAAAAAGGAATGAATTGCAGGAACAGATGTGTTACATGGCTTTTGATGAACAAACATCCAATAATCAGACACTATAGATCAAAAAGGGTAAATGGATATTGGATAGTGGTTGTTCAAGACACATGACTGGAAATCTGGAGATTTTGAAAGATATAGTTTACAAAGATGGAGGATCAGTCAATTTTGGTGATAATTCCAAAGGATATGTGATTGGCATCGACAATGTCAGTAATTCTAAAACTCCTACTATTTCCAATGTTTTGTTAGTTAGGAATTTAAAACATAATCTATTAGTTAGTTGTGTGATAAAAGTTTTAGAATTAAATTCGTAAAAGATATGTCACACTAAAGATAATGAGTCAAACATTATCTTTGAAGGTATTAGGAAACGAAACATTTATATATTAAGTATGAAAATCTCAAATGATAACATATGTCTTTTGGCTGAAACAAGTGACCCTTGGATTTGAAATAAAAGATTTGGTCATTTGAATTTCAAACTTATTTCTAAAATTGCTAAAAATGATTTAGTTAGAGGTCTTCCCAAAATGAACTTCAAAGTTAATAATCTATGCGATGCGTGTCAACTAGGTAAACTTAGAAAAAGTTCATTTAAATCAAAAGATACGAATTCTATTTCTCATCCCCTTGAACTTCTTCACTTAGATCTTTTTGGTCCCCATCAAATACAATCTATAAATCATAGTAGTTATGTATTTGTAATCATAGATGACTATTCTAGATTTACGTGGACGATTTTCTTAAAACTTAAAAGTGATGCTTTTGAAATGTTTAAGATCTTTGTTAAACGAACTCAAAATCAAATGTCCAAAAAAATTAAAACTATTCGAAGTGATCATGGTGGAGAATTTGATAATGAAAATTTTGAGAATTTCTGTAATAAGAAATGTATAACCCATAATTTTTCATTTCCAAAAACACCACAACAAAATGGAGTAGTAGAACATAAAAATAGAACAATTCAAGATTGCACTAGAACTATGCTAAAAGATAGTAATTTACCTAAGAATTTTTGGGCTGAGGCATTTGGTACTGCATGTTATATACTAAATAAAATTTTAGTAAGACCATTAACTAGGAAAACTCCTTATGAACTATTTTATAATAAGAAATCTACAGTATCATATTTTAGAGTTTTTTGTAGTAAATGTTTTACTTTAAATACTAAAGATAATTTAGATAAATTTGATGCTAAATTAGATAAAGGAATTTTTATTGGATATTCAAATAGAAGTAAAGCTTATAGAGTTTTTAATACTAGAACTAATACTATTGAAGAGACATTATATATCTCATTTGATGAAAATTTTAAAAGTTATAATCAAAATATTGTGAAGAAGAAAATATTGATAACCTATATGAAATTAGCAGTAATGAGAATACAGAAAATGAGAATAATAATAATTCTAAATATTCATATCCAAATAAAGGAACTAGATACTTAAGAGATCATCCTATAGAAAATATACTTGGAAACATTGAATCTGCTGTTAAAACTAGAAATCAATTAAACAAAATGAGTAATGTTGCTTCTATTTTAACTATTGAGCTTAAAAATCCAAAGGAAGCATCAACTAATGATTAATGTATTCTTACTATGCAAGAGGAATTGAATCAATTCACTAGAAATGATGTATGGGAATTGGTCCCAAAACCTAAGGATAAGTCTATAATAGGAAGTAAATGGGTATATAGGAATAAAATGAATGAATAATGAGAGGTTGTAAGAAATAAAACTCGATTAGTTGCACAAGGTCATTATCAAGAAGAGGGTATAGACTTTGATGAAACCATTGCAGCCGTAGCAAGATTAGAGGGTATAAGAATCTTACTTGCTTTTGCTAACCATAATAATTCCAGTTATATCAAATGGATGTTAAAAGTGCATTTCTAAATGGATTTATTAAAGAAGACGTATATGTAGAACAACCTCCCCCTTTTGAAGATGAAAAATTACCTAATCATGTTTAGAAATTAAAGAAGGCTTTATATGGTCTACAATAGGCTCCCAGAGCTTGGTATGACAGACTTAAATCTTAATTATTACAATCAAACTTTAAAATAGGAAAAGTAGATAATACTCTGTTTATTAAAAGAAATAAAAACGATATTCAATTAATACAAATATATGTAGATGATATTATTTTCAGATCTAGCAACGAAAATTTAAATATAGAATTTTCAGAAATAATGACTAAGGAATTTGAAATGAGTCATAAGGGAGAACTAAATTATTCTTTAGGGTTACAAATTAAACAACTAAGTAATGGAATTTTTATTAGCAAAAAAAATACGCTAAAGATCTGGTTAAGAAATTTGGTATGTCAAATACAAGTGGTAAACCAACTCCAACGGCAACTATTGAAAAATTAAATAAAGAAGAAAATTCAAAAGATGTAGATGAAAAACTACATAGAGGAATGATTGGATCACTACTCTATATAACTGCTATTAGACCTGATATAATGCATAGTGTTTGTCTCTATGCAAGGTATCAATCCCAACCTAAAGAAACTCATTTAAATCTGTAAAACGAATTTTAAGATATGTTAATAACATACTAGACTATGGACTTTTTTTATCCAAAAGATGACTCCTTTGAACTGATTTCATATAGTGATGCTAATTAAGTTTATTGTAAATCAAACCGAAAAGGTACAAGTGGAACTTGTCACTTTTTGGGACACTCTCTGGTTTTCTGGTTTAGTAAAAAGCAAAATGCTATATCTCTATCTATGACAGAAGCAGAATATATTTTAGCAGCATTAGCATTTTCACATGTTATTTATATGCAACAAACTTTAAGAGATTTTGGTTTAAATTTTACTAAATCACCAATATACTGCGATAATACGGTTGCGATTAATCTACCTAAAAATCCAACTCATCATGCTAGAACTAAACGTATTGATATAAGACATCATTTTCAAACAAATAATGCAAATAAAAAAAATCACTTGAATTTATAAATACTAAAAATCAAATAGCTGATACATTAACTAAATCATTGAATCAAACATCCTTTACCAACTTAAGAAGAGAATTAGGAATTTGTTCTCTATCGGAAATTTAAAAATAATAACATAAAATTACATAATTTGCAAGAAAATTAAAATTAACGAAAATTTTACATGTATGTCGACATACATGAGACCTATATGTCGACATATAATGGTAAAAATCGTTTTTAAAATTTTCCCTATAAAATTTAAATTGATGATTATATAAACACCATAATTCAACTTTCTTCTCCATTTTTCAACATTTTCTCTGTTCTAAACTTCTTAATCAAATAAACTATGGCCTCTTCCTCAAATCCCAATCAAAATTCAATGTTTTCCTTCCATTCTCCTACCCTCGGATCCTTTCAAAACACTACTATAGCCAAAGTCATCAAATTGGTGGGAGATATGAAGAATGTTCTGGAGATGCTAACTGAAATTTAAGTCATATAACTTCGTATGTCGAAGGAACAAGAGAAACAGAGTAGAATTCTGCATAATTTGCAGATATATCTATTGGGTAACACTACGAATCCAATAGTTATCAAAGACGATTCCGCAAATTTGGTCATCCATAATCCTCTTTAAAGCGGTGAAAAAGAAGAAGAGGAAGTGGAAGAGGAAAAGGAAGAAGAAGAAGAGAAGAACATATGGAGGAGGATGATGAAGTTCAATGCGTGGGAGAAGTATGCTTCGATCGAGATGAAAATCTAGTCGAACGAAAGGGAAACTTTTGCCTTCATTATCCTCATTGTCCCATTCTTAAGTTTCCTATCATTAAGAATTCTTGCTAGAATAGGACTTCTTCTTTGTTTAATTTAAGAATAGTGTGAATTTTAACTTTAATTTTACCTTTTTGTGCATATGGATTGATTGGTTTGTAAATATGATAACTGAAAGAATATATAATATGGTTTGGTTACTATTAATGATTTATGCTTCATTTATCATTTCTTATATATCACTCTTGTTATTTTGCATTTCATGATCATATCACTTATCGTTTCTATATATATTTATATCATTATGAGTATATAGTGTTTATTCAAAGGAGTTATAATTAGTATTAAGAGTTAGGGTTATAATTGTAGTTATAGTTAGTTATTTTTGATTGATGATAAATGGGGAAAAATATATAAAATACTAGGCATAGATTAAGGGAGAGTTTTATTAGGCATAGATTAAGGGGGAGTTATATTATATCTTATACACAGAGTTGACATCATCAAAAAGGGGAGATTGTCAATGCCTGAAATATTGGTTTTGATCATAATAACTTTAGGAAATCATATAAAATATAAATACTAATGTTTTATCAAGGTATATAGTATATAGTGCAAGATATTAGACAGGTAATGATTTAAGAAGACTGTACAGTATTAAGTAAAGATTGAATTCAAAATGTTGATATAAAGACTCAAGAGCTAGAGAATGAAGACTCATGAGTATTGAAGAGTTCAATATTTCAAGATATTCCAGATAAGTTATAGAGTCATAGATTTTGTTAAAATTCTGATAGTACTTGATCTCTCTCTCGTCTATCTCTCTTATTTTAAATAAGTTTTTAAATATTCTTTTCAAAACAACTTTTAAATAGTTTTCAATTTCTTATACTTACAAATATTATTTTAAGTTTTTTATATTTTACTATGTTATTGTTTTTATTAAATTTTGATTTATATTGGTTTATTTTTCAAAAGATCTTATCATATAATTTTACTCAAGTTTTATTATGATTTAAAAGTGTATAAATTATATTTAAGCATGTTTACAAAGTATCAAATTATTTTACAAAGCAATACATTTTCAAAATAATATTTTGAAGTGTTTTTCAAAATTACAAAGAGTATGTCGACATACTCTACCCCATATGTCAACATACTAGCCGTGATTTTCAAAAATCAAATTTCAAAAAAAGTGTCTATTCGTCGTATCTCTTCACGAATGGATATGACCATTATTCCTCTATAAATACCTGTCTTCCCAACGAATTTTATAATCATTTTTCAATTTTCTTCTCTCCTTCTTATCCTCTTTCATTTTATAAACAAAAATATAACCATACTCTGCTGAATTTCAACCAAAATCAAACTCAATCACCATTAGTTTGATTCTCTATCATTTTCTTTGTGATTCCTATCATTTCTCTCACTCCAGTCAAGATAAAAGTGCTATTCAAGAGTTATAGGATCATTTGTAATCAAGATTAAAGATCCGAGTATGTAAAACTCTATCAAATCAAACCGATGTACTTGTGGGTGAGATTGTAGCCCGTAAATCAATTGGGTGTGCTTAGTAGCCCATAATTCTAGTGGGTGTGCTTGTAACCCGAAAATCAGTGACTCTACCTAGAGGTCGGAATTCTGAAGGGTGTGTATCGTGGCCTTGAAATCGAGATTGTATTTGCATTTACTAGTTGAAAAGAAATCCATATAAGGAATTGTGCGAGACTGGATGTAGGGTAACTCCGAACCAGTATAAAATCCTGTTGTGTTCTTTCCTTTAACTTTTACTACATTTATTTTTATCTGTGTTTTGATTCTGTGATTAATAATTGCATAATTCTAAGTATAATTTCAAAAGATTTCAAAAAGATTCATATAAATTAAAAAACACTATTCACCCCTACCCCCTCGAGTGTTAATTTTGCCTTAAGATCCCTATTTCACAGTTACAAAAACTACCCCAAACCTTTACGTTAATTAGTCTAATTTCATCACTAGAGGGAGACTGGTGAGATTTGCTCTTGGATTAAAGGATTTGCTAGTGGAGGCATCTTAGATTGGTGATTCATTTTTGGATTTGAAGCATTCTTGGGTTGATTTGGGTTAAGGTGAGTGACTAGTTCTCTCACTTACTAAACATGTCATTATACACCTTAAACGATGTTTTAAAAATTATGTAAAAATCTCTAAAAGTGTTTTAGACTATAATTAACCATATATGAAAAATTTAGACAATTTGGACTTGATTTACAAAAACGTGTTCTTATGGATCCTTAACCTTAGATTTAAATTTCTTTATTATGGACATATTTGAATGTTTGACTGTTGTTATTGCTTATATACGATGTATGTATGATTGTTTGATATTTTAGTGGTTGAAAACGTCGATCAGATGGCGATTTAGCTTTAGAAACGAGTTAGGGATCTGTATGTACAAATCAGAATCGATCCATAAATATTTATCCAAATGAGGTGTGATCGATATGGGGTGATAAGGAAGGCCCCATGATGTTACCTTTCAAGTCATTTGGAGTTCATTTGCTCGAGTTATGGCAATTAAAGATAGTTCGGTGTTGATGGATTGATGATGACCCATAAAAGTCAAATTGTTCAAATGACATGTGATCCGTAGGGTAGGTCAGGAAGGAACCCCTAATGCTACGTTTCAAATTTCAAGTCGTTTGGAGTTCGTATGCTCAAGTAATAGGTAAAAAAGATGGATCGATGTTGATTTGCTTGGAGTCCGACATGGGGAAATATGTCATTTGCTTGGAGTCATATATGATTCACTTGGAGTCGTAGAAATTTGAAGTGCTGGGTTGGTGACAAATGGTGCTTGGAGTTATTCGTGTTGCTTGGATTCATAAGGAGTTTGCTTGGTGTCATAAGGAGAAAAATGAGTTAAGTCAAGGATCGGTACCGATCCCTGGGCATGCTTTGGGCATTTTTTGAAATTACCTAGGCATGACTATGGGTCAAGGTTTGCTTCGGGACAAACCTAGGAATTCTTGGGCTCTGCTTTGGGTCAGAACCTAAGATATTCTGAGTTGAGTTTTTCGATGATTTTCGATGACCCGATGATGATGATTTCGTGATATGAAGTGATGGGTTTGATGATGGATAGCTATACTTCGAGATGTAGAGTAGGCGACGATGAGTTAGATTGAAGGAACTATTGGAGGAAGGTTACGGGACGAACGATGATATTCTATGACTAGCTATGACTATCTAGAATAGTTCCCAACCGCGACGACTTCAGACGGAAGTTGTAAGGACAGTTCTGGGATGAGGATGAGCTTTGTTATGGATGGCGTGTGCAAAAGGATCATTGATATTCGTAGGTTTCAAAGTGTACTCGTAAAGCAGGGGTATGTGAGGATGCTTACTTGAGGAGTGTAATTTGCCCCTGGATCACACGATGTTTTTATCCATTTACCCTGGATTGAGTGCGATGGCAGTCTAGTTCCTGGCTTACTGCATGGCATGGATTCGAGTACCAAGAAACTGGGACGTTGAGTAGTCCTTGAATATGCGACGAGGTTCATATTATCGATACAGATATCTGGACACCCTTAGTACTTGATGTGTAGTGCACCCATGATGACTATCATAGAGTAGTGTATATCTTTTATATGTGCTAACTCTGTGGATGCAAGGACAGATCAGGTATGATTTCCATACCATCTATCCTAGTATATTAAATTTATAGTATTTGAGATTTCTACCGCTCACGCTAGACTATTGTCTGACCTAGGTTTTTATTCTTTGCTTCCTATTACTATGGGTACTCTTAAATGAGTAGATTAGGGATATCAGGTCTGGTAAGCACATGAGCTGGACAGGTGGTGAGCAGGTGTCTATTCTCTTGTATTATTATATGTAATAATTTGCTATTCCGGTGCACAGGTCTATGGTGCTTCCTAGTGCCTTATTACTTAGAGATAGTTTATGAGTTACTATCTGATGAGTAATTCTATTACTGATGATGTTTACTATATGGATCAATATACTCTGGTGCTGTGATTCATTCAGTTATTTACTTATATCTAAGATATTTCCTATTTTATTTTATTCGATGCATTATGAGATATATGATAGGTTCTATGTTGTTTATTTACTTTATTGATGATCGCCCCGCATAGGCCGAGCACTGTTATAGTGCACTATAAAAGTATATTGGGTGTCGGCGGTGTAGAGTGGTCATCACAAACGAGCTGGATAGAACTTTCTCGTATCATATATGAATGTTCTACTACTTATTCCACTGTGAAACACTGCAAAGCCTAGGCAATTTTTGCATTACTATAGAGACAATTTTATTTCAGTTTATTTCCATTTTTATAATCTCTGTTACTATGTTGTATAACTCTATGATAATTATTATATTTTGTTCAATGCCTTGTGGGATATACGACAGGTTCTATGATGTTTTATTTCTTTTCAACCCTTGACAATCGTCCTACATTGACTGGGAACTGCAGCAAAGAACTATCATATGTATATTGAGTGCTGATGGTGTAGGGTGGTCATCACAGTAAGGAATGGAAGAACTTCAACTTCTTGAAGTTTTAAGATGGCCCAAGTGACCGGGGCTGAACATTTATGGTTAGTACCAATGATATTGGGTGTTGGCTAATGAGGTTGAGGATTCAAGGACATGCACATGGTATTTCAACATTCGTGTACATGTATTCATTCGATCATTCAACATTCATTTTTTAATGTTTGCAACACCATGAAGATCGACGATGAAATGATGTAGCGAAGGAGTGGCCCTTCGACGTGATGGCTTTGGTACTTTGGTGTGTTGATTTTATGACTAACGCGGATGTCTAGAAGTGTTTTAATGATTTTGACTCAATCGATGGAGTCATGATAATGATCCACCAGGACGGTTTCATTGAAGGGAACTCGTGGATAGAATGTTGAAGGGTTCTATTTTGGAAAATGGAACGTTGAAGGGTTCCGCAATGATGAATGGAAATAGATGGAGCGAAGAAGGGCTTGGATACATGTGTGAAGGGATCGTTGATACTCAGAGTGTTTTATAGTGTCCTCGTAAGTAGGGGTATTGTAAGGATGCTCACTGGGTACTTTATCGGCCACCCAAGATCGTTGAAGAGTTTTTTATACCCTGGATTGTTGAATGGATCTAGCGTCAGCTATGGGCTAGTGTTTGTGTACATAGAAAACTAAGGTTTTCCACTAATCCCTGGCAGATGAATGGCCATATGAGTTATCATATGTCCAAAACACATTGAGTGATGTTGAGGATTTTTTGATGGATGCTATGTTTTGCCATGTTTGCTATATTTGTTACTTATCGCTCTAGGGGATGGCATATGACATAGGTATCTAGGAGATCGATATCTAGACACCCGATAGTGTGCCAGGATGTTTGTGCACCTTATGATGTTAATAGAGTAGCATATTGTTATTGTTATGTGCTAACTCATTGGCTATGGAGACAATTTAGGTATGAGTCTTCATATTATTGTTCCTTACTATATCGATTTGTATAGCATTTTGAGATTGTTTATCCCTTACACCACACTGTTGTCTAACTTGAGGTTTTACGCTTTGCTTCTTATTATCTTGGATACTCTTAAATGAGTCGACTAGATAGCAGGTTCGGGTGATACGTGGTGCAACACAGATGGACAAGCGGGAAATCATGCTTTCTCATATTTATATTTGGACTCATTATTGTTACACTATTGAGCCTAAAAAATGTCGGCTATTTTATATAGAGATAGTTTATCTTTTGAGTTTATTTCCAGTTGTATAAACTCTATTACTATCTTGTATAACTTTGTAAACTTGTGTACTCTAATATTATGGTTCACCTAGTAATTACTATCGTGCCTGTTTTATATCTATGATGATTATTATATTTTATGTAATGATCTGTGAGATACACGTCAGGTTCTGTGATTGTTTTATTTACTTTACAACCTTGACAACCATCCTGCATTAGTCGGGCAGAGAGAACATCCTATAAATTCACCATTTTATATGATGTTCTCTCTGTAACCGCACACTATATAGGTATATAAGGGTGCCGGAGTTATAGGGCGGTCGTAACATTTGGTATTAGAGCTTAGGTTGCATAGTCGATCTAAGTTGATATCATGATCCATTAGAGATAAGAACGAGTTATCGCTTAGAATGGATCGAGGGTATATATGACATAGCATACTTGTTATATTTTGGTTTTCAAAACTATATATAGTAGTCTGTGTGTGTGTGTAGTATATGAGTGGCGTTGCACACACTAGTACCACTGATGCAGTTTTCTTTATAAGAGACTGATCATTCTTGTTGTAGATCAAGAATGAGCCGGCATATAAGAAATGCTGCAAGGAACACCGTCTTTTGAGTTGAAGAGGAAGGAGATGGCTTTGGGGCTATTAACTTTGACTTGCAGGCAATGTTTAATACTATGACAATGAACATGCTGTAGAATGCCCAAGTGGCTGCTTCGAATGTTGCTATTGAAGGTGGTGCTCAGGTGCATGCGCCTAGGGCCGATTTCAGGAAGCTGAATAAGGACTTTACCAGTCTTGGTGGAAAATTGTTCCAAGGAATGAAATCAGTTACAGAAGTGCGGGACTGGTTGGTTACATACGAGAGAATTTCTGATGACTTAGAATTGGATGAAGCTATGAGAACGAGGTTGGCTTCTCGACAGCTCTTAGGGCAAGCAATGAACTGGT
The DNA here is from genome assembly GCA_030737815.1 of Allium fistulosum. NCBI lineage: Eukaryota > Viridiplantae > Streptophyta > Magnoliopsida > Asparagales > Amaryllidaceae > Allium > Allium fistulosum. The sequence continues at coordinate 70,867,369 of CM060906.1, forward strand.
GGAATGCTATAAAGATTGCTACTCTCGAGGAGCATTTCATTTGGGACCAGTTCAAAACTAGATTTGAGGAGAAGTTCATACCAGCTACCTAGAAGTCGGTGATGTTTAGAAAATTTACATAGCAAAAGCAGAGGGACATGTCTGTATTCGAGTATGTTGTTGAGTTTGTTGCTTTATCAATATACGGGATGCCTTTCATCAATACACTGTTGAAAAAGAATGAGAAGCTTATCATAGACTTGGATGAATAATTGGGAGAGAAGTTTATGGGGGCACATTGATAATCATTTGAGAAGCTCATTGAGAAAGCTCTACAACTTGAGAGTTTGTACCCTAAACCCAAGTCAGTTGTCATTGTTTCCATTGAGGTGCCAAAACTGCAAGATGCCGGGGGAGGCAAGAAGAAATGGAATAGGAAAAGGAAGAAATCCTAGGGTAAGAATGGTCAAAAGAAGGCGAAGTGGAATCATGTAACCTATAATTGTGGTGTTCTAGGCCATTTGTGTGAGAAATGTAAATCTAAAGAGAATGAGTGTTATCACTGTAATAAGGTAGGACATCTGCAGAAGAATTGTCTTAAACTATCAAAGTAAAAGCAGATGGTGAAGGCATATGCCCTAGATGTTGTTCTGAATTCGTCGAGTGCTCCCTTGGCTAAAGAGAAAGGGTATGGTTTCACTATTCATGGTGTGCTTTCTACTTGTGGTATTCCCATAGTTGTTTTTGTTTGATGCCACACTTTGCTTTCCTTTAAATTTGGTTACTGGTAAATAGATTAGGATTGGAACCTGAAATTGTTGAATGACCTTTAATAGTGACAAACCCTATTGGAGGCCCCACTAGCCTATGTATGGTTTGTCGTAATTTGGTCTTATCAAGTCTTTGATGCTCTTTTGTTTGTGATTGCTTTGTTGTTTTGTCGGATTCGGTATTATCTTGGAGATGGACTTGTTGAGGACATATGCGGTAGTGGTGGATTGCGAGAAGGTCTTGCTAAAAACTGAAGTCGAGGATGGACGGAAGGTAGAGACTGTCTTCTCACCATAGAATGAGGTTATGATTAGCTTTCTATATTCGCTATAGATCCCATAAGATTAGTAATCATTTGTACTTATCTTTAGAGAGTATCCAGACGTATTCAAGGTGGTGATCGAATTACTGCCACATCGAGAGATTGAGTTCCACGTTGATTTAGTGACAGACGTCAGTCTAATAGTTATTCCTTTGAGGCATATGTCGACATATGTTATCCAGAGAACAGAAGGAGTTGAAGGTGCAAGTGAATGACCTATTGCGATGGGGGTTAATTCGCATGAATATATTTGAGTGGTGTGCACCCATAGTGTTCGCCACTAAGGCGGATGACTCTATGAGGTTGTGTTTTGATTTTCTTGAGCTGAATAAGGTAACGAGGAAGAATAAGTAACCACTCCTGCATATGGATGACTTGTTTGATCAGCTTTATGGTGCAAAGGTATTCTCTTAGTTGAATCTTGCGATGAGATTTCATCACACTACGCCATAAATGACCTTCTGCAACATTTTTGCAAGGTGTTGCCAGCTAAAATGTTGCGATAGATACAAAATTTTGGTCCTACTGCAACGTTGTATTTATGGTGTTACCTTAGCCATAAAAATGTGTTGCTCTAGCTAAAAAAGTGTAACACGTTGCAACATTTTTATATAGTGTTGCTATAGATGTATTCAGATTAAAAAAATAATAAAATTAGCAATCCGCGTGAACACGATCCAACGGTCTACATTTAATCCGATTGTTAAACTGGATCACCACTACAATTTGCTCCAAATTTTCGTTCTCCCGCTTTACTTTCATATCATTTTCGTTCTCACCCCCAATTTCCAAATCCCTAATTTTCAAATCATCTTTTCGTTTCTTTTTTTTCTTCCAAAAACAAAATCTCGTCCTTTTTTCAAAGGTTGGTAGTGATCTCAGACAAGCTTCGTTCCCCATTTCGTTCTCACCTCCAATTTCGCTGCTGTTTGCCTACATGTCGAGCCCCATTTGCTTTGCTGTCGAGATCTGGAAATGTCTATTCGGCTTGTGAATCGGCGATTGTTGTTGGAGTTAGGTCATGATTGGACTGGGTTACGGTAGTGGGTGATTGCGATTGAAATTTCAAGCGATGGAGGTGAGGCCAATGGTGATTTAAGGTAGTTCTGGTCGATGGGTTGCTGAAATTGCGGTTGGTGAATTTGATATGGGAGGCGCTGGTGGGTTCGCGATTTGGAGGAGTTTTTAACAGGTTGGTTTTCAGTTTGATTGGTGAGGAAGTTAGGGTGTAGGGGTAGTTCGGGTTGTCAGAGAAGGCAGGTAGGTGTTTGTTGTGATGGTGAAGGCATAGGGTTAGTGAGGAGATGCGAATTGGTTGTGACAGATTGTAGAGGAAGGGATTTGTTGTGCTATGTGCAGAAATGGTTCGAGTTCGTTAGGTGATAGGGGCAGGAGTTTGTGGCTGATTGTAGCTGGATGGTGAATCTGGTTGTCGCAGTTTGCAGAAGTTGGATATGAAGGTGTGATGGAGGTTGAAGTATATGAAGTGATAGGTTAGAGCTTTGTTTGTTGTTGCGCGTTTGGGATGTTTTGGTTGTGAGATGGTAGTTTGGAAGAAAATGCAGTTTGCTGGTAGGGGTTTGGATAATGAAGTATGCAGTGGTTGCTTGAGAAGGTTGTTGTTGCTTGAAATGTAGCAGGGAGGAGTTTGGGTTAAGGCAGTTTGGATTGGTGAAAGAAAGCTGGTGGTGGAATGGTAGGTTGCTGTTACTGTTTTGTGGAAGGAAGGAATGGGTGGTTATGCCAGCGATTGTGATTAGGTGATTAGGCAACATGTTCGATGAAGGGTAATGTATTACTTATTAACATGCAACATGTTCGATGAAATGTCAATTTTTATTTATCATGGTTTCAGGTCTTTTACCAAGGCAGAGCTAAGAATGATGGCTGGAAAAAGGTCGGATGATTCAGAAGAAGCCATGAAAGAGTTGCAAAAGTCAATCATCGAGGAGGTGTTCAAATTCGCAGGAGGTGTTCATTTGTGCATCATTTTACGTCGTTTCAAAGAAGGCTCGATCTTCCGAAATCGAATGAATCGGGCGGTGCCCCGGACCCCCGCCGGCGCTGCGCCCGGACCCGCTTCTCGCCTCGCCTTCGGCTCGGCATATATTTGTTAGTGTCGGTGTCTGTATAAATTGAAACTACATATGTAATGAGTGAACTGAGTGATGTAGTGAGGAATATCTGTATATGTGAATATCAGTGTTATATATCATTGAATTGTAAAATAGTGGAGTCAGGAATTTGTACTATTTCAAATGTTGAAATAAAAAATTTATTTAAATAAATTACTGTTTGAATATCAAATTCTATGCAAATAGCATTTTATTAAATAAATATTTATTTCTATTAAAAAATCAAATATGCTCTATATTGTGGGCCCCACAAATTCAGAAAATCAATATCTATAGCAACATTTTTGAATGTTGCTACAGGCACCTATGGGTGTTGCCATAGACCCAAATAGGGTTCTATTGCAACAATATTACTTATGTTGCCTTAGATAGTCAAAATGTTGCCTTTGAGGTCTAAGGCAACGGCAAAAATTGCATCACCCTAAAAGTGTTGCCATAGACCTATGGCAACATTTTTCGGGCCTGAGCCAACATTTTTTTTGTGTTGCAGTAGGCCATTTATGGCGTAGTGTCAACTAGAAGGAGAGTGTGCCGATTATGGAATTTTGTATGCAATTTGGATTCTATGAGTGGTTGGCTATGCCACTCGGGCAAATCAATGCACCTGCATACTTTGTTGATCTTATGAACTGCCACTTCAGAGACCAGCTAAATTAAGTTTATGCTTGTGTTTGTGGATGATATTCTAGTCTATTTTTGGATGGAGGAAGAACATAAGACACATTTAAGGATTGTGCTTGAAGTGTTGTGGAAGTACAAGTTGAAATTGAAGTTTTTGAAGTGTCACTTTTAGAGGAGGGAAGTGAGATTCTTGGGTTATGTTGTTTTTGAGTAGAGCATTGCGGTATATCCTACAAAGGTGGCGGTGGTTCAAGATTGGAACCAATCCAAGTATGTTATGGATGTGAGGAGTTACCTTGGATTGGTGGGATATTATAGAAATTTTATCAAGGACTTCTTAAATGTAGGAGCACCATTGACTAATCCAACGAAGAAGAATCAGACTGTTGTTTGGGATGCAAGTTGCAGCACACATTCGTGAGTTTGAAGGAGAGGTTGATTAATGCATCAGTGTTGATTATTCCAACCGAAAATGAGAAGATGACAGTATACACCGATGCTTGTGCTACCAAATTGGGTGCAGTACTGATGCAAGGAGGTAAGGTTGCCGCCTATGCTAGTCGACAACTGAAGCAACATGAGTGGAATTACCCGACCCTTAATTGGATTTAGCCGTTATAGTGTTTACTTTAAAGATTTAGAGGCATTATTTGCTTGGAGAAAGGTTCGAATTATTCACGAACCATAAATCGTTGAAATACCTTTTCTTCTAGAAAGACATTAACCATCGTTAACAGTGATGGTTGGAATTTTTAAGGGAGATGTAGACGCCGATGCTTTGAGTAGGAGACATTCCAGTTTAAGGGCAATGTTCCTAGAGTGGATGCAGCTCGAGTTTATTACTAGCTATGACTTCAGACCTCATTATGAGCTAAAATCAGTGATGTTGGAAAGTTTACCATTTGGTACTAGTCAGAAGCAAGATGCTATACTATAATAGATCATAGTAGAGATAGAAGAAGAAGTAGAGTCTAATGAGATAAGGCAGTATAGAATTGAACGCGATGGTTGGCTCCATAAAAAGGGAGATAATTTGTTCCCGCTGTAGATGGATTGCAGAATGAGGTGCTACGTGATTGCCATCATTTGAGGTTGACTATAAATCCCGACGGTAATAAGACATATTGTGATATGAAGCATACCTACTATTGGAAGAGGATGAAGAAGGATGTCGGGGCATTTATCTTGAAGTGTATGAACTCCCAATTGATAAAGGCAGAGCAGAAGATACCAAGTGAGTTGATGTAATTACTTGAAGTTCCCGAATGGAAATTGGAACAAGTTTCGATGGATTGCAATGATTAATTGCCAAGGACCAAAGCAGAGTATGATAATATTTGGGTCATAGTCGGTAGATTGATGAAAAGTGCTCAATTCATACCCATTAAGTCTAATAGAACGACATTCAAATTGACCGAATTGTACATGAATTGGGTAGTGCGATTCCATGGTATGTCGAAGAGCATTGTGAGCAATCAAGACCCTTTATTCACTAGTGGGTTTTGGAAGAGCTTGCAAGAGGCATTGGGAAATAAGCTACATCTCAGTACAGCTTACCGTCCATAAACCGATGAGCTGACTAAGAGGATGAATTGTATATTGGAGGATTACTTACGACCCTGCATACTCAACTTCGAAGGCTTGTGGAATAATCATTTGCATTTGGTGGAGTTTTCATACAACATTAACTATCAGTTTAGTATTTGTATGGCACCATTTGGCCAACCGTGTAATGTCCTTTTGTGTTGGTGGGAGGCGGGTGAAAAACTAATATTAGAACCATATATGATTAGAGAAACTTCATAGAAGATCGAAATTATTTGACAACGAATGAAGGCTGCTCAGGATTGACAAAAGAGCTATACTGATAAGAGATGTAGATATTTGGTGTTCTCTATCAGCGATATGGTATTTGTGAAGATCTCTCCGTTGAAGAATGCTGTTCAATTCGAGAATAAGGGAAATTTGGCACTGAGATTTATAAGTCCTTTTTTGATATTAGAGAAGAATGGGACCTAGCATACAGAGTCGACTCACCCTAAAGGATGGCAGGTGTACACAATGTATTTCACGTATCTCATTTACAGAAGTTTGTGCACGACTCAGTGTGAAAATTGCACTAAATCCACTTGATGATATCAAAATTGAACCAGAAGCTTTGAGACTTCGTAGGCTAATTCATAATCTCGAACGTGATGCGAAATAGTTTAGGAGGAATATGATGGAGTCGGTAAAGGTTCAATGGAGTGAAAGTGAAGGCAATTGCACATGGGATTCTATAGAGAGCATGAAGACCGCATATCCAGAGCTCTTTACATGGTAAGGCATTTCGTTTATCGTATTTACTTTCACTTCTCATATTATATAGGATATAATAGTATCTCGCATGCTAGGATGAGTATATCTATATTATGGATTGCATGGTTGTGTGTTTGATGATTTAGATGGCCGCTTATGATCATTAGGCATGTGATGTAACGATGGTTGATTTTCTTTCATTTATTCGGGTGTTTTAGGGGCGAAATTACTAAGAGGGAGAGTGTAATGACTAGTATTTTACGCATTGGGGAATTGTAAAATATTATTTATAAATCCATTCAGGATAGTATGAATTTAACTTTGGGAAATGTCTACTACGGACATTTTCTATCCTTAGGATTTTATTGTACGATTTTTACTCTGGGAATCTTGTAAGACCTATAACTTTTGACAAAAGCCGAATTCTAGTCTGAAACTAATATCGTTAGACCATGTTGATGGTTTGTCTTTCCATAGAGTGGTTATATTAAGAATTTGGACCTGCTATTTGGATGTACAGTTGTTTAAAGTTTAAATCGCTGGTGCCCAAATTAGTGGGTAATTAATTATGTCTAAACTAACCCCACAAACCCATTTTGGGGTTTGCCTAATTAGGGATGATAGGATCGATGTAATCACATTTCCCACTTCCCAAAATAGATCTAAACCACCGTTAACTAAAGTTTAACCTAAAAGCTCCTCTTTTCATACTTTAATTAACCTAAACACATCATTAAGGAGTAATTAGCACAGGAATCTTAAATCTACTATTTGGATTGCTTTGGAATCTATGCCATTACTGTTCATCTCGGATTTACATTAATTATTGGGTAAATTTGGTGTTTGGTGAATGATATTGTTTCTTTAATTGTACTATGCATGTAGATATAGTTAAATCATGGTTTTAAAGTGATTTTCAATGAAAAATTGTTTTTAAAAGTTAGATTTAATGTTAATAACACCTTATACCCGTGTTTAAAAAGATAGATTTGGATTTTGATAAGCTTTATACTATTTACCAACCATAATTGCTATTTTAAAGAAACTTAGATGTAGAACAATTTGTGCTAATAAATCATGTTCGGATGTTATTGGATGATGTTTGATTTATATATGAATTCTTTTGGTATGTTTGCTATTCGTTTTGTGTAGTTAGGAGTGATATGTCGTTTGGTGCAAATGACACCAAAGTGCTCGAAACGTGACGAAACTTGGATATGATGTTTTTGAAGCTTCGGGGAGTCTATATAACATGCTTCAGGTGATTTGGAGTCGATTTGATAGCCTAAAATTTGATCATCAAAAGTGATCAGTGGTGGTGAAAAAGTGGTCGGGGTGACCAAAATGATTATGGTTGGTGTGCTTCGAGTCAATGAGGAGGTTGCTTTAGGTTTGGAGAGTGGAAGCTTCAAGTTGAGTCTAGGGAAAATCATCTTGGGGTTGGTATTGGGATTTTTTCGAAATTTGGGGTGGCAAAAGTGATCAATGATGTATGACTTCGGGTTTTTGAGTTAGCAACTTCGGGTCTTCAATGCATAATCTTCGAGTAAGGCATGAAGTGGTACAAGCAAATAAAATTGGACTTATCCAAATGTTGACTAGGGAAAAGTGATCGACATCGACCATACGTTCTTTAAGGATTCTTGGCAAAAAATTTGGGTTTTGTGTTGAACAACTTCCAGTCGACTTTGGGGTAAGGCGGGCAAGGCAAAGAATGGAAGAACTTCAACTTCTTGAAATTTTGCAATGGCCCAAGTGATCGGGGCCAACCATTTATGGTCGGCACCGACCACTCAAAGTGTCGGCTGTGGGGTTTAGGACTCGGAGACGTGCACATGATGTTTTGGCATTCATGTACGTGTGTTTGTTCGATTGTTTGACATTAATTTTTCGATCTTTGCAATGCAATGAAGATAGATGATGGAATGACGAGGCAAAGGATTGGTGTAACATCCCCTATCTAGAGGCCCATAGCTACGCGCTATAGATGTTGCAGTCATCTATAGTATTAGCTTCCGGTGACTAAATACGACTATGTTAATGGTATCAATAATATTAGAAGCACTTGAATATGAAACAAAACACAAATTTCAAAACAAATTTTACTTTATTACATTTCAAAACCAAATGTTTCACATTCCCAACACATAATCTCAAATTCGTTCCCAGGCACAGATAAAATATACTTATTACAAATACGCCAAGTGCGGTATATGAAGATACCCCCTTGGATGATCAGAGTCATAGAGTCATAATAGACTTAATACAAAACACAGTGGAAATACATCCAAACATAAAACCGCAACTCCTAAATAGCTATCTGTTTGCCTCCTGCATGCCTCCGGTAGCCTTATTCATCATCCTACTAAAACCTAAAAAGACCTTAACCCCTCAGCCTACTCAAATTAATTTTGAGCACCCTAGAGTTTAAGGGGAAAACATAAATTTCGAGTCAGACATAAAGCCTGGTATGAATAATACTATATATCCCGAAATATATACGTTAAGTGAGACCACACCGCTTAGCGGAACGGATTTCCACTCACTATCATCCTTTTAAAACATATCTTTGCAAAAAAATCCCCTGCAATTGAAACTGATTAAACAATGTAAAGCATCATTATGCAAACATACATAAACATCAGGTAATAATGAACTATCTGTTCTGTTCAAATACATAAGTTTTGTTTGGATAACTTTTAACCTTTGGCTGACTCGGGCCTACCAAACAATATAATCTAAATTAATCTAACACCTGTTAGCTATTCTTCTTTTGGATTATCTATCCTTAACTATCTGTTAAATACTTCACTTCTGGACGGTCTGTCCCTAACTTAATCATCTCCCAGGTCTTCCTGATCCTAATGGTTTTTCGGGCTCACCAATAACCTATCTCTATACAACATATATTCCTTTCGGTGTGTAATCATAATTTTAGTCTACCTATGACCAAGCCCTACAAACTGGAATTTTGGACAACAATTAGCTGGAGCTAATAGCTAATGTATAGGGCGTGATCTCATACTAGTCTCATCTGGTATTCTAATATCTGAGTCATTTTTCACTTAAGGATCCCCTCCCATAATTTTATTTGAAAACATTTTCAAAATGATTTGAAACCTTTAAATCAAACTTAAACAAGGAAAAGTATATAATCTATATGCTTTACTCAAAATCATATCACCATGTTATATATATCTTCATTACTCAAATCTTAGTTGATGGAAACATTTAGACACTTGAATGAACCTCTTTCTAAATCTTTGAAAGTGCCTCTTTCCAAAACCAAGTGAAAACCATTTAATTATCTAGGCCAAAAGGCCAAAGCCTTACCTTCCAAAACCATTCATCAAACCTTTCGAAACCATTGAAAAGTAAACCTTTCGAAATTATTCAACCGAAACCTTTCGAAATCATTGGACTTAAACCCTCACTCAACTAAAACCCTTCGAAATCATTGGACTTAAACCCTTCGAAATCATTCAACTTAAACCTTTCGAAGTCATTGAACTTAAACCTTTCGAAATCATTGAACTTAAACCTTTCAATGCCATTGAACTTAAACCTTTCGAAATCATTCAACTTTAACCTTTCGATGTCATTGAACTTAAACCTTTCGAAATCATTCAACTTTAACCTTTCGTAGACTTACTGGGTTCAATTTAAAACAAGTGGAAAACCTTCTTTTAAAACCTTTCGACTTCATTGGAAGCAACCTTTCGACCTTGTCGGAAGGTCTTCTTCGAAACCTTTAAAACATTTTATTCAAAACAACAGCCCACTGCCTTCAAAAAACTCCTCAAAAGCTTAGGTTATTCTTCAGTTTATAAAACAAGGGTAAATCACCCAAGTCGAAAGCTTCCTTTCGAAAGCATGGAGAAGCGGCTAGTTTTAAAACAAGTAAACCTTTCGTCTTTGTCGAAAGGTTCAAAACAAAACATTTATAAAGTGGCATCAACCCTTCGACTATGTTGGAAGATTTCAAAACAAAACAAATAAAGCGGCAGTAACATTTCGACTATGTCGGAATGTTTAAAACCTTTATTTTTAATTCTTTCTGAAAGCAAAGCAGGTGAAAGTTTTTGGTTTATAAAACAAACATAACCCAACCTCTTTGGCAACTAACCTTTCAACTTAGAACCCTTCGACCTTGTCCAATTCATTACGTACCAAGTAACTTGTTACTATATGCATTGGTTTGAACTTGTCGAAAGCTATAAACCTCTCGACCTTGTTGGAAGGTCTGGGTCGGAAGGTTTAATACCAGAATTGGCTGAAACATGCCAAAAGTATGATTTCTTTGTTTTTAACTTAAAAAGGATAATTCTCAACTAACCTGTCTTTATTTGTCAAATTCTCATTGGTTAACAAAGACTTTTCAGAAAAGTACTACCACTCTTTTTCAGAATTAAATAATCATTTTATTTTATAAAATGTCCCTTCTTCTTAATTATATATATAAAACATTTAAGTCACATACCTTAACTAATTTTATATATTCATCAAATAACTTAGGAAAAATCTAGAAAAATCCCAGAAAATCTATTTCAATATTTTTTCCAACATATAAAAATTTTGAACCCAAATAATTATTATTTAGCCGTAAATAATTTATAACCAAATAAATCATTTTCTTCACTAGAAAATTTATATAAAATCCGCATGAATTTAGAAAATTATGAAAATTGAAACCCATCTCTAAAATATCATTTTTGACCTATATTTAAATTTTCAAGGCGTTTAGATGTCATCTAATAGGGTTTTTATGTCAAACATATCATAAAAATTAACATGAACATATATAATTTATCAACAATATATATAACTTTAATCATCAAAACATGACATATACTTGCAAAAACATATCAGATCTAATCAAAAATTGAAAACTATATGAAAAGGGGATGTAGTAATTATTCACCTTAGCTTTGAGATTATAAGATGTGAGATTTGATGTTGATTATGTTGATTATCTTCCTTCACTTGAATCCTAGCTTTAATCTTTCATTGAGAACAATAATGGTGACTGGCCTTGGTATATTTTTAGTTAGAGTAAAAATGAAATGAACGCGAGTTTCATTTCTAAGGGTTTAGGGTATAAGCTCTTCTTATTTCCATATTGCCATTCTCATATCCTAACACATTAGCTTATGTTATTTCATTTTAGTTTATACACTAACATGGCATGGCTACCCTTAGCTAATCAATTCTTAACCTATTAATCTCTACATTATTTTATTTAATTTTTTAATTAAACATTCTAAATAATGCTATAAAAATATGAGGTGTTACAATTGGCACTTCGGCCTGATGGCTTTAGAACTTTGGTGTGGATGTGTAAAAGTTTTTCGATGATGGTTACTCGATTGATGGAGTCGTGATCAAGATCCACCAGGACAGGTTCTTTAAAAGGAACACGTGGATAGAACGTTGAAAGGTTCTATCATGAAAAATGGAACATTGATGGATTCTAGAATGATGAATGGAAACATATGAGCAAAGAAGATCTCGGATATGCATGCGAAGGGATCGTTGATACTTAGAGTTCTAGTTTAGACGTGAGTAGGGGTATTGTGAGAATGCTCATTGGGTACTTTAACGGCTACCCCATATCATTAAAGGGATCTGTAGCCCTTGGTCGTTGAAGGGGTCTAGTGTTTGCTATGGGTTAGTGTTTGGGTAAACAAAAAAACAGGATTGTTCCATTAATCCCCGGCGGAAGAATGGTTGTACAAGTTATCTTATATTCAAAGACAAATTGAGTGACATGAGGATTGTTTGATGGATGCTAGGTTTACCATGGTTGCTATATTTGTTACTTGTTGCTCTAGGGGATGTCACATGATGTAGGTATCCAGGAGATCGATATCTAGACAGCCGATAATGTACCAGGATGTTTGTACACCTTATGATGTTAGTAGACTAGCATATTACTTTTGTTATATGCTAACTCATTGGATGCAGGAATTGGTCAAGTATGACTCTTTATACTATTATTCCTTACTATATGGATTTATATAGTATTTTGAGATTGCTTATCGCTCACACCGGGCTATTGTCTAACTTAAGGTTTTATGCTTTGCTTCTTATTATCTCTGGTACTATTAAATGAGTAGACTAGATAGAAGGTTTGGGTGATACGTGGTGCTGCACAGATGGACGAGCAGAAGATGGTGCTTCCTCATATTATATTTGTACTCATTATTGCTTATTTCGCTGCACGACACTATGGAGCCTAGACAGTGTTATCTATTTTATATAGAGACAGTTTATCTTTTGAGTTTATTTCCAGCTGTATAAACTCTACCACTATCTTGTATAATATTATGAACCCATGTACTCTGATATTGTGGTTCATCTAGTTATTACTGTTTCGCTTATCTACGATAATTATTATATTTTATTCAATGCACCGTGAGATATACGACATGTTTAGTGATTGTTTTATTTACTTTACAACCTTGACAACCATTTTGTATCATTCAAGCACTATAACAACACACTGTATAGGTATGGGGTGCCAGAGGTGTAGGGCGGTTGTCACAATCATTTTGGAAGATGACTTCCAAAGTGCTACACAAGGTTCCTTTATTTACTTAGAAGTTCTTTACATAAATAATTATAACTACCACTGTTGACAAGGTGCTATTGCATGTTGAGTACATAAACTATCACGTGTTTAACCTACCATGGTTATCGCATGATAAAACATATCTATCGCTGGTTGACAACACTTAACCATCGCAAGTTGTCTAGCTATTGTAAGTTGACAATGTTTAGCTATCGCTAGTTGATGATGTTTGGCTGTAGCAAGTTGATATAACTTAGCTCTAGAAGGTTGATACTCAAAAGCTACTGCAAGTTGACATCCCTTAGCTATCGCATGTTGACATTTACATGAGCTATCGTAAGTTGACAGAAATAAGCCATCACATGTTGAGTTCTATAGCTATTGCAAGTCGAACATTTATAAGCCATCATTTTCGATATTTTTACTAGCCATCACAAGTTGACATATACTATAACACCCTATATTTTGGAGTACCAAAATATGGAGAAATAAATTTAAACCAGATAATAAACCAAATTTATTATGACATGAATCAAATAAATAAGAATTAATAGCTATAGAAAGAGGAGTAATGATTTAACTAAATAAGGCAAGGTGGGTCTTAGCCCAAAGCCCAAAACTAAATAACTCCCTACATTCTTTCTCCTTCATTTTTTCCTCACTCTCTCGATAAAACAAAAGAAAATAAATCCCCAAGAACCCAAGCTTGTCCGACCACCAAATCAATGAAAGAAGAAGAAATTTCAAGATCAAAAGGGAAGGGGAAATTAGAACTAATTCAAGACTTCAACTTTAATCAAGCTCCTTAATCAAGGTGAGTAAAAACACACTCTAAACTCATCCCTAGTCATGTTAATTTCGGATTTGTGCTACAGTGTGTATATTTTGATGATAGAAATGATGTATAAGTGATTAATCATGGTTTGGATATTTTTAGAATTTTAATTAATTAATTAGCTTATTTTTTAGGGAGAATCATGTCTTAATCATCACCAATTGCTTTGAAATTTTAATGACGTGCTCAATGACTAAATAGGAATGATTTTTTAATTTTTGGAGAAAATATGAATATTTTATGCATTTTCTAAGACAAGAAATTAGTTAATTTCTGGTTATATAATTATTAAAAATCATAAAATTAGTTATTTTGACCAGAAATTTTTATATGAGGTAAAATATGGTAAAAAGGATTTTTGATGAACTTTTGAGATTTTTCCCATCATTATATGAATTTTCTAGTAAAGGAAAGAGTTAAGTAGTTAAAGGATAACCAATTAACTAATTAATTAATTAACCAAGTTAGTCAACAATTTCTAAAAAGAATCCTACAATGTAAAATGAACATCCAATGAGAATTCAACAACATAGGTGGTTAGGTGGAAAGAAATTTCTTAATAGAGTAGTAAAAATAGTTTTCAAAATAATTACACAAATGCCATTTTGGCTTGTGATGCAAATTGACTGTAGCACTCGAAAACCGTGATAAAACTTAACTCGCAAAAGCTACGATAACTTGAAAACACACGAAAGTTATTCGTGTATTAACACACGATGATCCTTAGAATAAACTCACGAGAGCTCGGGAGTAAAGGTGCGATGGCTTGGGGAATACTCATGAGGACTTCGGGCTTTATATAACATGACAACTCCTTACCAACCTATGAAGACATACAGGGAGCCAACACGACGACATGGGGAAAACAAGCGACAACTCCGGGTCATACCATGCAACAAATCCAGGAAGGAAGACCGACGGTGACCCTAGGAGTTATTAAACCATAATGGCACTTGAAGCTTTAGTAGTGATGGTATATATAAATACAACGATATGTTTTGTAACTTGATGAAAGGCCTTTGTGGCTATTGAATGGCTATTCATGACAATATATTGGACAATGTTGATGAAAGACCTATGTAGCTACTAAAGGTCTATTCACGACAATAAATTTGGTAATGATGACGAAAGGCCTTAGAGGTTGATGTAGGTCTATAATTGACCCTACATACTCATAAATACACAAAATTTATGGGGTAAGACTTGTGTAGCATCTAACTTGTTACCCAACAATATTCGAGGTCGATGAAGCAAGGCTTTTGTAGCATCCAAACTGTCTATTCACAACCTTGTATCGATAAATGATGATATACAGCCTTAGTGGAAACCCGATTATCTACTGATGATAAATTGATACAAAATATGATAAAACACCTAAGTATAAGCCTTAAGTGTTGAGCACAGTTATTGAACTGGGAAGGATAGGCCCGCGTGGCGATTTAGTATGATATAACTAAAGAATTTAGTTGATACTGTATGAAGGAAATCTCACGTTTGTAATGAATTGTTGTTTGTTATTGTTGTTCATGCCATGGTATATTAAATGTTCATAATGATTGAAATATTAAAGGGAAATCCCGCTTTGTGTTTCAGTGGCATGGTCTCACTATATGGTTGGCTATTAGGGTATAGTTTTTACCCATACCAAACTTTACATCTGACCAGCGTTTCTATTATTTCCCATGAACTAACGGATACTAGTTCGAGTAGGCTGAGTATGGAATAGATATGTATCATTTGGAAGGATGAATAAAGATTTTGAAGATGAAGCTGGAGGCTTGCTACTTAATTAAAGATATTTTGTATTTTCGGAGTGTAAAACCAGACTTTATAACTGATTATGTATGGTGTTGGCATCTTCATCTGTCAGATACACACTGCACTATTTATGTTCTATTTATATTTACCTCCGCATGGGAACGACTTAGGTTAAAATGATGTAATGACAATTGTAAATTATTTTGATGTAATAGAAAAGATATTTATCTGCTCTGTTTGCTAAGTGTCATAAAAAATATTATACTGATAGCTTTTTGTTGCTTGAAAATAATTTTGATGATGACTACACCATCTTCAGCATTCATTTTCGGGTCTCGAAGTTGGGGATGTTACAACTTGGTATCATAGCGAGGTTAGGGAAACACCTAATTAAAAACAGAGCTAAGTACAAACTTATTAGTTGAAAATGAACATCTTAGGGAGGGTATACGCTATATATATAATGTATTTGTATTTTGATATAAATATATAGGAGAATATATCTACCACTCTACGATTTTTTCCACTCTCTTTACTTCCGTTTCTTATGAACCCTGCTTATGTAGAAAGCAAGAATGGATCTACGTAACCAATGTCTAACCTAGAGAGCAAATGCTAATAAAGGAGAGGATATTACGCAAACCAATGACTAAGGAAGAGAGGTGGCCTTAGAGGTTCATAGGGAAGCTAGATCTGAAATGCCTGCCCCGACCATAGGGAATTTGGATATGAATGTTCTTTTCAGTAGTTTCTAGCAAATCTTGTACAATAGCAAGTACCATTGCAGGCCCAGAGTGCACCGAGGGGCCAGGCGCAGCTAGAAAGGGAAGACTTTGCTAAGATGAATAAGGATTTTCATAGTTTATAAGGATAGATGTTTGATGGAATGAAACAAGAATTGGAGGCTAGTGATTGGCTGGAGATGTGTGAGAGGATTTGTGAAAACTTGGAGTTGATAGATGCTCAAAAGGTGAAACTTATATATAGATAGTTTAAGGGACTGGTGAGTGTTTGGTGGGGAATTATAAGGGCTCAGATTCCTAAGAAAAAAATCACTTGGGATAGGTTCAAGGAGATGTTTGAGGACCAATATGTACCTGGTTTGGAGTTGCTGGTGATTTTTGAGAGTTCGCAGAGTTGCAACAAGGAAATTTGGTGATGCCAGAGTATGTGTAGAGGTTTAATGCATTATCCAAATATGGGGCTGACTTGGTAAGAACTCCAAGGAGGAAGGTAGAGAAGTTTTATATGGGGTTGAGGCCGGGATCAAAAGACAAAACGATGGCTCATCTAGCACTTCCATTCAATGAAGTAATAGATGTGGAAAGGAGATATAAGTTGATGTATGTTGAAAGGCATGGTGTGGGGGCAGGAGGCTCAAGTTGAGAAGAAGAAAAAGTTTGCCCATACCAAAAAGGCAAGAAGGGCCAGCAGTAGAAAGGAAAGATTCAGGGAGGAGCGAAAAGGAAAGAGGTTGCTGAGGTAACTTGTTATAATTGTAGGCAGAAGGGGCACTACGCAAATAAGTGTCCAGAACAGGTGGGAGCAGTGAAGGCCAAGTGCTTTGTTTATAATAAGTCTTGGCACAAGAAGAAGGATTGTCCTGAGTTGAGGCCGCCAAAATTTTTTGCCTTAGAAGAGTTGTCGGTTGGGCCAATGGCGAAGAAGGGAAAGAAAGTTATGCTGGGAGGTATGACCTCAATCTCTATTACTTCTCTTAGAGTTTCTTTGATATTGGTGCTACCTATTCTTTTATTTCTAAGGATGTGGTCGATAGGTTGAAGTTTGAAACTGACTATTTAGTGACATCTTTACATGTGGTTAATCCAATCGATGGGTATGCTACTTTCGGATTAAGGTGCACTGACCTTATGTTTGAATTGTGTGATCATATGTTTGTTTGTAACCCATATTTTTTGTCTTCATGGGGGTATGGGGTAATTCTAGGTAAGGATTGTTTAGTGTGCAATGACCTAGGATCTTTTGTGCTGATCGAGTTATCTCTTTAAAGAAGCTTTGTGAGAAGAAGAGGATCATGGTGGAGTTAGATATGATAGATGAAAAGGTAGAATTATCGTTGTGTGTGATGGTGGTATTGGAGGATGAGATAAATAGATTCTAGGTAATTTGGGAGTTTATGGATGTTTTCAAACCAATAATGGGATAACCGCCAAGAAAGGCGATTGAATTCCAAATAGATTTGGTACCCGGGGCAGTAGACTACCCAGTAAAATGTCGCCCAAGGAGATGGAAGAATTAAAGAACCAGTTGGCGGAACTCGAGCAAAAGAGTTTCTTTAGACCAAGCAGTTCACCTTACCATAGGGAGCATCCACCGTATTGTTAGTTCCTGAGATGATGGTTTTGATGAAAACAACCTTAGGACTTGTTATAAAATATAAATACTAATATTCTTGTCTAGATATATATGTATATGCAGGATATATATGCAGATGCTGAGAATGAAGAATGTACAGTATAGAGATTCAAGATCGACGAATTCAAGATTGAAGAAATCAAGACTGAAGACTCACGAGTATCAAGAGTTCAAGATATCAAGATAAGTAATAGTGTCTAGATTTATGTTAAAACTTCATAATAGCACTAAAATCTTTATTCGGATTTTAATTATGGAATGGAATCCACCTTCTCGCTTTAATAGTGGGATGGAACCCACGATCTCTTTAGTGGGATGGAACCCACGACCTTCTCTAGTGGAGTGGAATCCACGAAATTTTCTAAATGATTTATTTTAATTATTTTTCCAAAAACTATCTTTTTAAAAGTCATCTCTCTCAGTTTAAATATTTTAGCCTTAAACTATTTTTATTATCTTTTATATTTTGATTTCAGAACCATCTCTTGTTTTGAACTATCTCCTAGTTTCAATATTATAAGTTTTAAATCTCAAAAATATATTCTATACCTAGTTTTTAATATTACTTTTATATTATAGATTATATATTTTTTAGATTAATCTCTTTTATAAGTTTAAACTATATTCAAAATGGTTTATAAACTTTAGAAATTGTTTTGACAAGTTTTAAAAAGAAAATCTCTTTTAAAAACAAAAAAACAATTTTCAAAATTAACTAGGGCATGTCGACATACCATATCCCCCCATGTCGACATGGTAGCCGTAGAAATTCAAATTTCAAATTTTCAAATGAAGTGTCTATTCGTCATAACCTTTCACGAATGGACACGACTGTTGTTCTTCTATAAATACCAGTTTTTTTCAACGAATTTTAAGTTAGTTTTTCTTCATTTCTTCACTCGTTCTTCTCCACTCAAATATTTTCTTATATTTTAACAAAACTCTACCGAAATCCTAAGTGAATCAAACTAGATCATCTCTAGTTTGGTTCTCTATCACTCTCTCTCTCTCAAAGATCTCAGTGCTATTCAGAGTTATAGGATTATTTGTAATCAAAGATCAAAAGATCGAAGTGTATCGAGTCTCTCTCTATCAAAGTGTGATTGGAAACGGTGTGATTGTGGCCTGTAAATCAATTGGGTGTGATTGTAGCCCGTAAATCAATTAAATGATCTTATAGCCTGGTTAAATCAAGAGAGTTTGCCCTTGACTCGAAGATAGGGGGTGTATCTCGTGGACTTGAAATCGAGGTTGAAATATCGACATTATATTTGAAAAGAAATTTTCATAAGAAATTGTATGGGACTAGATGTAGGGTAACTTCGAACCAGTATAAAATTCCGGTGTGTTCTTTCCTTTACTACTTTTATTTACTATTTGCATCTGTGTCTGATTCTTCGATTGTTTCTGTGTTTGTGAATTGCATCTGTTTGGGTTTAATTTGAAAATTTTTCGAAAAGATTCATAAAATTAATTAAACACTATTCACCGCCCCCCTCTAGTGTTAATTCTGCCTTAAGATCCGTAATCCACATTTTCTACAGGTATTTGTAAAGAAGTCAGAATGAACTTTACGGATGTTTATTGATTATAAGAAGCTGAATGAAGTAATGGTGAAGAATCATTATGCTTTGCCCAAGATAAATAATTTGTTTAACCAGTTGAGTGGAGAAAAGATATTCTTCAAGCTAGATTTTGCAATGAGATTGCATCAACCGAGGGTAGTTGAAAATAGTATTCCATTGACCGCATTTCGAATAAGGTACGGTTCGTATGAGTGGTTAGTGAAGCCGTTTGGACTAACCAATACCCCGACATTCTTCATAGACCTTTTGAACCGAATCTTCCACGATCAGTTGGATATGTTTTTTTTTGTATTCACCGACGATATCTTGGTGTATTCTAAAGGTGAGAGAGACCATGAAGCTCACCTTGGAATGGTTTTGGAGACATTATGACAACACAAACAGAAAGTGAAGTTTTTGAAATGTCACTTTTGAAAATGGAAGGTCGAGTTTCTTGGGCATGTTGTTTTGGAGAATGGATTAGCTGTGGACCTGTAGAAGATAGAGACCTACTAATGGTTGGAAGAGGCCAGAGATGGTCAAAGAGATGAGAAGTTTCTTAGGATTGGCAGACTATTACCATAGATTCATAAGGGATTTCTCATGTTTAGAAACACCCTTAACCAAACTGACTAGAAAGAAAGAGAAGTTCGTATGGACAGATAAGTGTGAAAGGTCATTCCAGGAGTTGAAGAAGTTATGGAGGAATGCTCCTGTTGATCATGCCTGAGGGGAACGAAGATATAGTAGTGTATACCGACGCTTGTGGAGTAAGCTAGGAGGCGGTATTGATGTAAAGGGGACAAGTAATAGCTTATGCATCAAGGCAACTAAAGCTGCATGAAGTTAGATACCCGGCTCATGACTTGGAGTTGGCAGCGGTAGTGTTTGCACTAAAAATTTGGAGACAATACCTGTTGGGAGAACGGTTCAAGTTGTATACAGACCACAAATCCTACGAGTATTTATTTTCCCAAAAGGAGTTGAATATAAGGTAGCAGAGATGGATGGAATTCTCGACAGCATATGATTTCGAAATAGAATATACGCTAGGTAAAGGGAATAAGGTTGCTGATGCTTTAAGTAGGAAACATAAGAATAGAGTGTTGTCCATGATCAAAGAATGGAAGATGTTGGAAGCTATAGCCTCTTATGGAGTGCATTATAGGTAGAATACTGGATCGAGTAAGGATCCGAGCATGCGAGCAAGTTTGGAGGTACATTCAACACTGGTATAAAGAATTGCTTCAAGGCAGAAGAAGGACCCACTAATTGCCGAAAGAATTAGGTGATTAGAGATGTGGGTAGATGTTATGGATCTTAAAGGATTCAAGATTGATTCAAAGGGATGGCTTCGGAAGAAAGGAAGGCGGTGTTTTCCGAATGTAGGAGATCTCGAAAGGAAGTCTTGGATGAAAGTCATCGCTCTAAGTTTACCATTCATCTCGAGGGCACAAAGATGTATTGTGACATGAAAAGAATATTCTTTTGGGAAGGGATGGAAAGGGATATAGGTGAATGTGTGATGAAATGTTTCACTTGTCAAAAAGTAAAAACCAAACATCAAAAGCTGAACGTTTACTTCAACCGATGGAAGTACCAACCTGGAAGTTGGACTCGGTATCCATGGATTTTTAGCGTAGGTAGAGAGTGGGAAACAAAAGTATTTGGATGATAGCCGATAGACTGACTATGAGTGCCTATTTTATCCTGGTAAGGTCGATGGATGGCAACTACCTTAGCGAAATTATATATAAAGGATGTAGTTAGATTGCATAGGATTCCGAGCAGTGTGGTAAGTGATAGGGACTCATTGTTCACCAAAGAGCTTTGGAGAAGTCTACAGAGTGCATTGGGTACAGTGTTGAGCTTAAGCACGACTTACCACCCAGAGACAGATGGTCAAATGGAAAGGGTGAACCGCGTATTTGAGGATTTGCTGAGAACATGTAGTTTGGATTTCGAAGGATCTTAGGAAGATCATTTGCATCTGTTTGAATTCGCATATAACAATAGTTACCAGACGAGTATCGAGATGGCACCATTTGAGGTGCTATATGGCAGACCATGTAAGTCACTAATTTGTTGGTTGGATACAGGAGATGGACTTGTGTTGGGACCCGATTTGGTAAGAGATGCTTTGGAGAAAGTAGAGTTGATTCGTGTAAGGATGAAAGTAGCACAATCGAGGCAGAAGAGTTATATGGACAAGCGACGAAAAGTGCTTGAGTTCGCAGTTGGCGATTATGTATTTGTGAAGGTTTATTTGATGAGAGGAGTTATGTGCTTTGGCAAGGCGGAAAAATTGGCCCCTACACATGTAGGACCGTTTTCAGTAATTGAGCGGATTGGTAAACTCACATATCGAGTCGAGTTACTAAGCAGTTTAGCGGGTGTGCATAATGTTTTTCACGTATCACATTTAAGGAAGTGCGTGCATGATCCGAATTTGGTGGTTGAACCAAGGGAAGTTGAAAATTTAGCTGTAGAACCTGATCCGACTTATGTTAGATGACCGAAGAGGATGTTAGGTCATGATACAAAAGAGTTAAGGAACAAGATTATTAAACTTGTTCACATCCAATGGAGTGATGGTATTGATGATTGTACCTAGGAGGTAGAGAATATGTATAGAAATAACTACCCTGATTTTTTTTTGACATTTATGATTGGGACGTGTATGTTTTGTTGTATAGACAAGTAAGAACACTAGTATGATGATGCAATGTTTGTATGTGTTAGCGATGATTCTAATATATAATGATTGATAAATGATGATTATTTACATTAGTGGGGAGCTAGTGTAAATAAGGTACCGTGTGTATGTTGATTGATGATGGTCTCTATACTGCCTTGTCTGAATTTTGAAGACGAAATTCCTATAAGGAGGAAAGACTATAACACCCTATATTTTAGAGTACCAAAAAATGGAAAAATAAATTTAAACTATATAATAAACCAAAAATTATTATGAGATGAATTACATAAATAAGAATGAATAGTTATAGTAAGAGGAGTAATGATTCAACTAAATAAGGCAAGGATGGGTCTTAGCCCAAAGCCCAAAACTAAATAACTCCCTACATTCTTTCTCCTTCGTTCTTTCCTTACTCTCTCAAAAAAACAAAACAAAATAAACTCCCCAAGAACCAAAGCTTGGTTGGCCACCAAATCAAAGAAAGAGGAAGAAATTTCAAGATCAAAAGCGAAGGGGAAATCAAAACCTGTTCAAGACTTCAACTTTAATCAAACTCCTTAATCAAGGTGAGTAGAAAGTCACTCTAGACTCATCCATATTCATTTTAATTATATATTTTTACTTTAATTAGTATATTTTGATGATAGAAATGATATATAAGTGATTAAATAAGGTTTGGATTTATTTTGGAATTTTAGCTAATTAATTAATTAGCTTATGTTTTAGGGAGAATGACTTAATCATCACCAAATGCTTTGAAATTTTAATATAACATGATTAATGATGAAATAGATATGGGTTTCTAATTTATAATTTTTGGAGCTAATATGAATATTTTATGAATTTTCCAAGTCGAGAAATTAGTTAATTTCGGGTTAATAGTATTTTTTTGGCAAAGCCAACGGGGTTGAATGACCCCTACCATATATTATTGAAATTGAAATACAGACAAAGATGGCATACCATCTTGACAAAACAAGATTCGAAACATCAAACTATATACTCAAAAGCTATTGCATGAATTGTTTGGACTAAGATAGGACCAATGAGTGTTTAGAAGAGGCAATTCCAGTAAACACTCGGTTGTTCCTTTCCATCCAAACAACATACAAAAATTTCTTTAAAACCCTAAGCAACCTAATCGCAGCAGCATTTTTCCATCTTGTTGCTTGAAATATATAAAACTATTCCACACTAGAGTTCAAACTTGGTCTATGCATCTGCAAAATACTTAACATTCTTTTCCAAACAAAGAATGTGTACTAACATGAAAAAAATAATTGCGGAATACTCTCTTCTTCAGTGCCACACAACAAACAAGACGATATATGAACGAGCCCTATAGACTTAAGTTTATAAAGAGTATGAAGACCATTAGAGAACACCTTCCACATCAAAATATTTTCTTTAAGAGCTGCTGCAGAAGACCATATACGAGAATGCCAAGGGAAATAACTCAAATTTTCAGACTCAATTAAGAAGTTGTAAACTGTGGTAATTGCATGAGCTTTCCCAGACCAAGAAAAGTAGGAAATGTCACGGTTGAACACCTTATTTTGTATAACATGCCACAACTGTCTAACAGAGGCAGAGCTTGAATAGGGAAGGTTGATATAACCATCAGTCCAAAAATGATTTACCTTAGCCTTTTCATTAATACCGGTCAAAACTCTAAGGCTGTGGTTGATCATATAATGAAGTATAATCCCATGAAAGGACCAGGGATCATGCTAGAAAGATAAATCTTTCATGTTCCTCATGTAGCTTTGAAAGATGGGTAGAATGACTGATCTGAATCTAAGTAAATTCCTCAACATCCAACTACAATCAGCTGGAATTTGCATTGTCCAAAAATTAAGCCCCCTGATCAAATTTTTCCTTGTCCAGTTAGCCCATATGTTATCATCATTTCTTAGAAGTTTATCAACCCGAGAAGATAGAGTAGCTTGATTCCATTTCTTAATATTCAGAATTCCCAACCAACCATTCACGTATGGGTAGCAGACTTTTTTAAAAGCAACATGGATCAGATTTTTGGAGAAAGGATTTCCATGCCAAAGAAAATGATTTAATGCCGAGTTAATCATATTAATGAGTTTAGAAGGAAGGATGTAAATCCTTGCATAATACAGGAACATAGAAGTTGCTATAGATTTAACAATAATAAGTCTACCAGCCATGAAGAAGTTATGGCCTTGCCAAGAAGAAATTTTAGCAATAATTTTCTCAGACAGTTATAGACATTGACTAGTTCTGATTCTGGAAGAACAAGTTGGGGCAGCAAGGTTAATATTAAAAATAACTAAATTAATTATTTTGACATGAAATTTTAATATGAGGTAAAATATGGTAAAAAGGATTCTGGTGAATTTTTTGGATTTTCCCATCATTATTCAATTTTATATGAATTTTCTAGTGAAGGAAATAGTTAAGTAATTAAAGGATAAATAATTAATTAATTAACCAAGTTAGTTAACAATTTCTAAAAAGAATCTTGCAAAGTAAAATGAACAACCAATGAGAATTCAACAACACAAGTAGTTGGGTGGAAGGAAATTTCTTGATAGAGTATAAAAAGCAGTTTCAAATTAATTACGTGCATGCCATTTTGGGTTGCGCTAGCAACTTGGACTATAGCACCCAAAACCTTGACAAGACTTAACTTACAAAAGCCATGATAACTTGAAAACACACGAAAGCTATTTGTATATTAACACACGATGACCCTTAGAATATACTTATGAGAGCTCGGGGTAAAGGTGCGATGGCTTGGGGAATACTCACGAGGACTTCGAGCTTTATCACATGCGACAACTCTTCACCAACCCACGAAGACACATCGACAGCCAACATGAGGACTCGGGGAAAATAAGCGACAGCTCTAGGTCTTACCATGTGACGAATTTGGGAAGGAAGACTTACGATGACCTTAGGAGTTATTAACCCATGATGGCAATTGAAGCTTTAACCTACGATGGTGTTTGAGCATAGCACACGATAGGGGTAGGTGTAATGTCACGATAGTGTTCGACAAGGAGGCAATGCGATGAGGTGAACTTATGATGGCACTTGAATGTATAAATCACGATGGCACTTTGGAAACGCGAGGCATGGTAGTAGTAGGGGCTACACTACATGATGGCTACGGGCGGACTCGAGTTGAGCTCAGGTTAATACCTCACGAGGGCTAGGGGAAAGCACAAACTTGCAATAGCGAATGAAAATTTCATGTTAAACAAAGTTAGGAAAAATGCTATGAAAAATGTAGTTACAAACCCTAAAGATGAAATGGCTTCGGAAGTAAAAAAGTAAAAGAGGTAAACTTATTTAAAAAGAATGGAACTAAATTTAGCCCGGTTAAGCTATATGATGACGTGTTTTATGATGACAAATTATATCACAAAAAATGATAAATATAGCTATAAGGCCTTAGTGGCGATGGTACATCTAACTACGATGATATGTTTTGTAACCTTATGAATGGCTTATGTGGCTACCGAGTGTCTATTCACGACAATATATTCGGTAACATTGATGAAAGGTCAGTGTGGCTACCAAAGGTCTATTCACGATAATAAATTCGATAATGATGATGAAAGGCCTTAGTGACAGACGTAGGTCTTTAATTGATCCGACATATATTTAAATACACAGAATTTATGGAGTAAGGTTTGTGTAGCATCCAACTTGTCCATACCTGACAATATTCGAGATCGATAGAGTAAGGCTTTCGTAGCAGCCAAACTGTCTGTTCACGACATTGTATTCGACAGATAATGATATAACACTTAGTGGAAACCCAATTATCTACTAATGATAAATTGATAGAAAATATGATAAAATACCTAAGTAGAAACCTTAAGTGTTGAGTAGTTATTGAACCGGGAAGGAAATGCCTAAGTGACGATTTAGTATGATATGACTAAAGAAACTAGTCGATACATTGTAAGGAAATCTCACATTTGTAATGAATTGCAGTTCACGCCATGCTATGTTAAATGTTAATAATGATTGAAATAATTAGGGGAAACTCATTCTGTGTTTCAGCGACGTGGTCACATTATATGGTTAGTTATTAGGGTACAATTTTACTCATACCAGACTATACTTCTGAACTATATTTTTATTATTTTCCATAAACTCATGGGTACTCATTCAAATAGGCTGAGTTTATAGACTATACAGATTTCTTTTGGAAGGACAAATAAAGATTTTGAAGATAAAGCTGGAGGCTTGCTATTTAAATAAAGATATTTTGTATTTCCACTGTGTAAAACCAGAGTTTATACATGGTTATGTGTGTATCAACATCTTCACATGTCGGACTCCACTCTATTTATATTTACCCCCATGTGGAACGACTTGGGTTAAAATGATGTAATGACAATTGTAAATCATTTTGATGTAATGGAAAAGATATTTAGGTACTATGTTTAATTTGCCGTGAAAAATATTATATTGATCTCACTTTGTCGCTTGAAAATAATTATGGTGATGATTGTAGCATCATCGACGTTCTTTTTTAGGTCTCGAAGTAGGGAATGTTACAAAGAGTCATCAAAGGTTGATATTTTTATATACTATTGCAAGTTGAACATTTATAAGCCATTGTAGGTTGACAATTATAGCTATCGTAAGTTGATAGGACAAACATGTAATTAAATGGAATATGGTTTATTACCATTCAAAGTAATTACTTTACACTAAACCTTGTTATATATCGAATTATCATTGGTCAACCTACATTTTCGGTTTTCTTTTTACGAATTGTTATTTACTTTGCTAATTAATTATTTAAATTTCGATTAGTAATTAACGCTTCTCTTTACTAAACAATTCATGCTAATTCAAAAATTCATTAACTTTTTTTCCAAACATTCAAAAAAATCCAATTAATTAACTTTTATCTCATATAAAAAATTCAGGTCAATATGGTTATTTTTTCATATTTAAATACATAAACTCGAAATTAGGCCTCTTCCTAGTTAGAGGAGTTGTAATAAATCCAATTAGTTTCAAAAATTATGAAATAAAAAACTTATCTCCAAATTAATGTACTAAAAATTATATAGTACTTTCAAGTGAATTAGAAAAGCTTTGATTCACGTCGTACCCTAAACATATCAAAAATCATTATCATTAAATTCCCAAACATGAACAAAGGTTATTCATCATTCATAAACTTGTTCATTATCATTCAAAGCTTCATGCTTACATACAATCCTAATCCAATGGGTTTGGAAGGTTTAGAGAAAGTGTTACTTACCTCAGTATGATTAAACTTTTTTAAACCTCTCTTTCTCTTCCAAGGAATGAAATCTTTTCCCTATTCTTTAATTTTTCCTTCTTCATTCTCTTTTGAAATTGTAATCGACCTCCGTTGGTCTTTCTTTTAGTTTATTTTTGGGTGAGTGAGAGAAAGAATGAAAGGTGGAAGTTTTAAGGGATTAGCAGTTTGGGCTTTGGTCTAAAATCCAATTCTAGCATATTCTTATTAAATCCTTAACTCTTCATCTTATACTCATTCCCATTCCCATTCCCATTCCATTAATTGTCTTGTCTTAATTGTTATTATCTTAAAATTTTATTTGATCAATTATCTATTTAATTATTTTCTCCATACTATAACACTCCAAAATATGGGCTGTTACAATCCGTCCTCCTAATAAGAATTTTGTCCTTGAAATTTAGACAAAGCAGGATAATGACAACCATCATCGATTCAACAATAATTACACTAGTTCTCTACTAATGTAAATCATCAATCCACAATCATTATGTATTAGTGGCAGTGCCACACTAACACATACCAATTGCATATCATAAAATCATACCACTATTACTACTAGTTTATGCAACAAAACATACACGCATAATCATTCAGTTAAGTTAAGTAATAAGCAAACAGAGCAGAAATAATAGAAGAGGCTTATTTTAGAACTTGCATTAAGTTAATAAGCAAAGATAGAAATAGGACATGTACCAATAGCATTCCCCTTCAGTCAGGAACTGATGGTCTCACAATAAATTAGGTGGGGCTGGGCACGCTTGTGCTGGAGTAATGGTAAATAAGAGGTCAATAAATAGAAGCTCAAATCAGAGGATTTGGTCAAGGGGCGCAACTAGATTTTGTTTGTTAGGATCCGTACCAATAGCATTCCCCTTCAGTCAGGAACTGGTGGTCTCACAACACACTCAGGTGAGGCTAGACACGCTTATGCTGGAGTAATGGTAAATAAGAGGACAAAAGTAGGAGCAACAGATAGCGCGAGCCGGTGTGGCCGAGCGTGCAACCTTAGTGTAGGGATATAAGTCACTATTGAGTTCCAAGAGCTAAACATGTGTCTTTTGCTATGGGACCCACAAGATGGGACTAGCTCACAGTGGCACAACGGAGATAGAAGGCCGATCAAAAGGTAGAATTAGGACTTCAGCCTAATTAAAGTAAGATTGGGATTTCAGCCTAATCAAAGCAGTTTTAGAAAAGTACAAACAATCCAATCGAACTATCTAAGCAAAGCAAACAATTAAACCGTATTTTATTCCAGCTTTATCTTTTCCTTTATTTCCTTTTATACTATAACTATTGCAAAGTCTATTATCTTTATCTTGCTTAAGAATACTAGTAATTACTTTCATTCTCCAGACTTTAGTCTGACCCACTCCTCTATTTTCCCCCTTTCCCCCATAGGCCAGCAGAGGCAAGGGCAATAGACTTTCAGCTTTCTTGGAGTGATATTCTTAGAGATTCTTCATGTATTCTCCTTCTTCTTCTTCGTTTCAAGTTTTATTTTTATTTGAGTTTGGATGTGCTGGTACTGATGAGAGGGATGGTATTATTTATGTACTATGATAGTAAGACTGAGATGGTATTTTTCTTTTTATAAGACATGTATTTGGTATTTTGAGATATCTTATGTATTGGGTTTTATGACTCTTTTTATGAAGATTTATTTTGAATAATGAGATTACTATTTAAATGTTTCTGTTGTTTTATTTATTTTGTCTTATGAATCTTGGTCTCTATAAGTTTTTAGTTATACCTATAACGCGCCATATTCTTCAGTGTGCCCTTTTTGGGTATACTAAGGGGTGCGGGTGTTTCAATTACATGTCTACAACTATCCGGTCTCACCACGTATGGTAAAGGATAGTCATACATTGGACTCACATCTTGTCCCACCACATGTGATATAGGTCGACTATTGTCCACAACAAAACCCTTCTGGAGCAGCCTCGATGCTCTGTGGGAGAATGCCATGTCAATACCATGAATCAAGGACCTGTCGTGTGTGCTACAATATCAAGGTATTTGTATCGCCAACTATACCCTTATACTATATCAAAAACTACGAAATCCAAAGCCATACACAACACATTCATATCATATCATTTCCATCCAGGTATCACATACTCACCCAGTTGCCCAAAGTCGCATGTACTGCAATTGCTCCTCACTACCAATAGCGACACTTCTAAACATATTTCAAATAGTTGATAATCGCTCCAAGCCAAACATAATACAACAGTACAACATCCTTACCATCAATCTATACATCCAAACAGTAGCCTACCAAATCATAAAAGTGTTTAGATAACCCTCGGGGATCACCAAGCAAGAAACCAAGTCGCTGTACGTCAATTCATGCCTTTAGAAAAAAGCATGAATTCCTAACCTAGAATGTCCACGGTGGACCAGTGTGCACCCGTCGGTTGATCGGTGCAAGTTTCAAATGCGGAAATTTGTTTCTGTTTTGTAAATTTAGTTCCCAGATAATGTGTCTTCTTGTTTTTGATTGATTCTAAGGACCATGCTTCATGTATACACACTATCTATTAATTCCTTGAAGTCTTAATACGTGTACATTCATTAGTTTGGGGGTCTTTCAAATTTAAATATGGAATTTAGTGTCAAAATTGCTTATTTTGAGTTTCTAAATATAAAAACTACGTTCATTTCCTATACCTTAGTTTTTAACCTTACTGTTAAATTTATAGATGTCAGATTTACGTCCTAAATTAGCCCCAAACCATTTTATATCAATATTAAAGCATTATATCGAGATCGGAGAAGTCACACTCACTAATTCCAAGCTGAAGAAACCTAAATTCGCCCACTGTTCTGAATTTCCAAAAATGTAAAACTCCATAATCTCCTCCAATTCCTACTCTAGATGATAAAGGACTTTGCTATGACTCCATCGTCTCATTGAATTTTGTTGAAAATTATGAAATTGGTTTTGATTTGATTAAAGAGGAAGGTGACGGTTTCGATAGTTTCAGAAATGAGAAGTTAGGAATGAAGATACGTACTTTTAAAAAGGCTTTATGAGGGAAAATTTTGAACCGTCATCTCATTTTGAATTCAAATTATGGGCTTGGTCCATCTCAGTCCAAGGAGACCAGTTGTCCATGCACTACCTAGCCCACATAAATAAAACATCGATATTTCACTCGTAGGTCGTTCGATTCGGATAAATGAATACTTCATCTGGGCCAGAAAAAGGGAGCTATCCAATAGTGTGACTACCGTCAACTAATTAAACCATTTGTGGAAATGACTACTTTCCTCTTCTATTAAAATTTACTAAATTTCTCTCTAATTAAATTTAAAATCTATGTATTATTAATTATCATTATTCGAGTAATATACAAAATTTCGAGGTATTACAATCTAGATACTTGACTAGTAACTGTTATTATTTGCAAACTCTACTAGATGCAAATGATCTTACAAAGATCCTCCGAAATTTAAAACATATGCCCCAGCAAATCTTCGAGCACATGATTCATCCTTTATGTCTGACTATCTGTCTATAGGTGGCAAGCCATACTCATACTCATACTCAATGCTTTACCCAATGCACTCTACAAACCTCTTTAGAACTCACTAGTAAACAATGTGACTCTATCGCTTACTGCTCAAACTCTATTGCAGTCTCATGACATTCTTCATATATATAGCTTTGCCAAACTAGCTGCCATTCTTGTCAACTTCACTGGGATAGTATGGGAACTCCTAGTCAATTTATCGATTATCACCTAGATGTTATCATTTTCCTTTCTCGATCTTGAAACCATCAATAAAATCCATAGATAATCGCACTCAAAAGTTGGTACTTCCAAAGTTTGAAGTAAACCGCTCGAATTCTGGTGCTCAAACTTTATCCGTTGACATGTGAAACACCTCTTCACACATTCATCAACATCCCTCTTCATCCTTTCCCAAAAAAGTACTCTCTTCATGTCAAGATACATCTTTGTGCCCTTAGGAAGAATGGTAAAATTAAACCTACAACTTTCTTCTAGACCACCTTTTGAAGGTTCCCACATTCGGAATCCACGGTCTTCCTTTCTTCCTAAGCCATACCTTCAAGTCTATCTCGAATGCTTTTAGATCCTTAACATTTACTCCCATCCCTAATTTCTTAATTCTCTCGGCCAACAATGTGTCTTCTCTTTGCCTTGTAGCAATTTTATCTACAATTGCTAGATGTACTTCTAAACTTGCTATCATTCCCAGATCTTGACTTGTTCTTGTATTTGTTCTAAAATGCACTCTACCAGATGCTAATATCTCTAATGTCTTCCATTCTTCAATCATGGCCAACACTTCATTTTGATGCTTTATACTTGAAGCATCTACAATCTTGTTCCCCAACCCTGGCATATACTATATTCTAAAGTCATACACCGCCAAGAATTCTAGCCATCTCTATTGCCTCATATTTAACTTTTTCTAAGGGAATAAATACTTAAGGGACTTGTTAACCCAAAGAATGAATCAACACCCTGGATTAAGTGTGAAAGCACCAGTCCTGTTTATCAAGGCAAATAAAGTAGAACAAATAATAGCAAATTGCAGGAAAAGTAAAGAGACAAGAGATTTTTATAGTGGTATGGCTGTTAATGAAGCCTACATCCACTTTATAACTTTCTATTATTGACCGACTGTTGTTACAAGTTGAATCTGATTACAATTTGATTGGATTTTGTTAGTTAGAGTAAGTCACCGGTGTTAGAGTTCATTGGAGAATCATAGTGAACCCTTTAGATGACTATTATATGGGAGGAGAAGAGTGAAGAATAGTTTCTGTAGAGCTTCATCGGCCAGTCCATAAGATCCTTTTTATGTTACAAATGGGTGAGTATTTATAGGGATTGGAGAGCTATTAGACCGGGCCGCATTGCTAGAAGCTAGCATTTGAAGATAAGAAGGCGTCTAGGAAATTTCGTAGCGAGCTGAGCTAATACGATGGATTGCTGGCGATCCATAGGGCATGGATCGCTAGCGATCCATGCAGTTAGCTTATTTTTGGCTCGCTTCAATTGTACCATGTTCCATGCTTTTGTAGATGTCCTTCGTGCAATTTCATGACAAGATGCTTTATTTTGATGATGATTCATGTACAAGTTGCATTGAACTGTTACTGGAATTAAAAGAATGCCCACTTCTTGATCTAGCTTGCTTGGAACCTCGTGAAACTTAGCAGGCATCCCTAGAAAAGTTAATGCTTCATAATGCAAGAAGGATGGATGACCCATGAGCAATATTTATGGATCATTAGCAATCCATGGGTAATGGATTGCAAGCAATCCATACCTTTAGGCTATTTTTTGCTTTTTTATCTTGAGTCCCTCTTGATTCCTTCTTTTGATCCTTCTGGTTGATTCTTGAGTCATTTTTACTTGATGTAGATGTTCTAACTTCCACTGAATTCTATTGGGTTAAAAACCCTGATAACATTTGCCCTCCAGAGCATGCTTTCGTTGGAAACAAGGCGTGCTCTGGAAGTAATTGCATATGAGTTTCCGTTTAGTGAGGTTCAAATGATCATGTTGAGGCCATCTTGCGAATTTAGCTTTGGTTATTTAGCCGCCTTTTGAGTTCCGATGTGAATATCATTGCTCTTAACAATAAATCAATTTCAGTCCCACAACTTTCACGATGCTTGCAAATAACACGTGGATCATGCTTAGCAAGTTTGGAGGAGATTGGTTGCAATCTGATGGATCACTAGCGATCCATAGTCCATGGATCGCTAGCAATCTAAGGACTTAGCAATTTTTCGTTCAATCTTCTATTT
This sequence comes from Allium fistulosum, assembly GCA_030737815.1. Lineage (NCBI taxonomy): Eukaryota > Viridiplantae > Streptophyta > Magnoliopsida > Asparagales > Amaryllidaceae > Allium > Allium fistulosum. The sequence goes on from CM060906.1 coordinate 70,900,385, forward strand.
AACTCCTCATTCGAGCTGATCCTTCCTTCTCTACCATATTATCTTTGGCGAACCAAGCTACCTACTGTGCGTCCCGAACCAAAGTATTCAAACCCTAACTTCGCTTCTACCATCGCCGCCACAAATCTCCACCGCCAGAGCTCCTTGCCATCGACCCTACTAGACTTCGCCGCTACTTTGATCTTACCCCAACTTCCTAAAACTTCGTCGATTTGGATCGCCACCAACCTTACCCACTTGGATCGCCGTCGTCCTATCCACTTTGGATTGCCTCCGACTTAGAGTTTGACCATATTCACCTTTTGACTTTTGACTTAAGGTGGGTGGTATGGATGTTTGGCATTTTGTTTTAGCAATTTGGTGATGAGGTTGTATTGGTAATGGACATAATGGAGAATTTGAGTTGATTGCATTTTTGTGGAAGAAGATAGTAAATCAAGTCTTGAGTTCTCCACGGAATGAAGCTTGGGTCTCGCCTCGTTGCTTGACATGTTTTTTTATCTTCGTCCATAGAATCAGAATTAACTTGCACCGAGTTAAATTGTTAATCTGGCACGACATCTTGCGGATTAAGTTTGGTTTCTATATGAGGTGATAATAGCTTAAGATAGCGTCTTGTGTGCAGCTTATGCTATTATCACCTTCCAGAGAGCTAAAATCGACTTATGTTGAGAATTCTCTACTCGATTCAGACCCACTAATCTGTAGTTGCGCACTTCGGATTGGTCCTGTTATTGCACAGTTGATGTACCTGGAATGGGAAGAGCTTCCTATGTCGCTTCGGATAGCGGATCCGTTATCGATCATTGGTCGATAACGGGTAAGTGTAGGAGAAATAACTTTAATGAATGATACGAGAAGATTTTTTCCTTCTTCACTACTAGTGAACTATCTACACATGATAGAGTATTTGTAGTGTTCAGGACACCGAGCCCATCCCACATAGATAATGCACTGCACTTGCCCCAGTCAACACTTGGAACCCGATGTGTTGGCATAAATCGATATTTTTTTGGAGTTCAAGTGTTAAGCGTAGGGAGACTATTAGTTAAAAATAGAATTACCCGACCGTGTTAGGTACAATTTCTGTTGTATAGAATGAAGCATCCGTCATCCCGTCGTAAACCCAGTGGAGGAAGTCCGGAACTTTCAGAACCTAAATCGTCATGAGTTGCGCCTTCATAAACAGTTTCAGTACCGCCTACTACTTCAGTATCGCGAGCTGAATATGGTCAATTGGTTTCGGTTGGTCCGGTTGTAGATCGGACTCCTCCAAACTTTAGTGTTCGACTCAATCCTTCGGTGAGAGCTTCGTCCGTAATCTCTACTAAATTTCTGCTTAACATTATTTTACAACATGGCATCTGGACGATGAAGTACGCCTTCCGTCGAAGAATAAGTTTGCACAAATGTCGCCTTCGGGATACACCGCTTGCCACCGGTATATGTGCTTGAATGGAGCAGTGCCCCCTTTTGATCACTTCTTGAATGAAACTCTTTTAAACTAGGGAGCTGCTATATTTTAGATTCACACTAATGGATATGCATTCTTGACTTACCTTCACATCTTGTTTAGCGGACATTTAATTATGCCCCAAGTTTCGATGAGTTGAGATATTTTCTCTCATTCAAGAAGAGAGACGAATGTCTCTCCCTCGTGGTCATCGAAGCTCAAAGAAACCGCAAGATCGTGCTGTGGCTTCATAGTAACCTATCCTAATTCAAGACCAAATATTTTTCGTTAGGTGTCCTGAGGAATTTAATTGTCTTTGGACAACGGGGGGTAAGCCTTCTCTTTTACTCGTTGAAATATAATATGTCGCTATGGGATGTTTGATAGATTGAAAACTTCTTGCAAACATTCCGAGACTGAACAAAGATCCATCACTTGATCCAATCTTCCATACTCTGAAGGCCATAGATGCCAAAGAGAGATTGGTGAAGTTTTTGCTAATAGACGAGAATTTGCTTTGGTACGGGCTATTGCATCCCGGGAGATCTTCCATAGCAATTGACGTTCCATCTCCTTCCTATTTTAGAATTCGAACACGTTCCACTTCTTCATCACACGGCTCTGAAGACGGTGACCTCCTAGGAGGAGAAGGCCCGTCTGGCGGGTCAACCAAAGAAATTCATGAAGGAAGAGGTATTACGACTGAAGCCAGCTGCCCGCCCAGGATGCCTCCGATTTCGGAGGAGGAGGAAGAGGAATTCAAGTAGCGTGAGGGCAAGGCTGTGATGACTACAGAAAAGGAGGAGGGTGAAATTGAAAGCAGCAACAGTTATGAATCCTCCTCTAGTGATGATGAATTCGATGCAAGTTTCGGTGATGGAAACTACGAATTGTGTGACGAAACTCTGGAATGAGTCCCGTTCTCCCGGATTCGCCTCCCCAATAGGTTTGTGTTAAAGATGCTCCCCCAGCCGCCAAGCGACTTCATGATTCCCTGCTTAAAGAAACCAGTATTGAATTTGCGGAGTGGTAACATCCTCTATCTGGAGGCCCGAAGCTAAGCGCTACAGATGCTGCAGTCATCCATAGTTTTAACTTCCAGTGACCAAGTACGGTAATATTATTGGTATCCATAATATCAGAAGCACTTGAATATGAAATAAAATCATCACATATTAAAACATTTTTCTAATTACATTTCAAAACAACATTTCATATCCAAGTTACATAATCCCAAACGTTTCCCAGGTTTAGATCAAATATGATTATTACAAGATATGCCAAGAGCGAAATATGAAGATGCCCCCTTGGTTGACCAGAATACTAAATAGTCATAACCGACTTAATACAACACATCGGAATAAAACAAAACAACTCCTAAATATAGCTTACTTTAGCCTCCTTCTCGTCTTTGGAAGATTTATTCGTCCATCTACTAAAACCTGAAAATCCTCAATTCTCAGCCTCCTCAAATCAATTTTGAGCACCCGAGAGTTTAAGGGGAAAACATGAACTTCGAGTCAGACATAAAGCTTGGTGTGAATGATACTATACATCTTGGTTATATGATATTAAGTGAGACCAAGCCACTTAGCGAAACGGGTTTCCCCTCACTAATATCCTTTTAAAACATATCTTTTGCAAATCTTAATCCTACAACCAAAACTGGTTAAAATAATAATATCAATATCATAAAAGCATATATATCAGGTAACAAATGGACTATCTATCCGGACATTGTAGTTTTGTTTGGCTAACTACTAACCTTTGGCTGACTCGAGCCTACCAGACAAAATAAACAAATAATCTAACTTCTGTTAGATACTCCTCTTTTGGACGGTCTGTCCCTAACTTACTTCTTCAAGGTCAACTGATCCTAATGGTTTTGCGGGCTCACCAATAACCTATTCTCTCTCTGTATATTCCTTTCTGTGTGTAACATCATTTTAGTTTTTCCTGTGACAAAGCCCTAAACACTGGAATTTTGGACTAAATTAGCTAGGGGCTAATAGCTAATGTATAGGGCACGACCCTATACCAATCCCTTCTGGTATTCTAATGTCTGAGTCATTTTACTTAGGGTTGACTACCTATAAAATTTTCCTTAAAAACCTTTTCTCTCAAATTGATTTAAACCTTTAAATCATTCTCTAAACAAGGAAAATATACTCCATGCTTTACGTAAATCACCCTGCCATGTTATATATACTTTACACAAAACCTTGTTGATGAAAACATTTAAATCTTTGAAAGTACCTCTTTTGAATCCATTGAAAGTACCACTTTCGATACAAGTAAAACCTTAGGCCAAAGGCCAAAACATAACCTTTCAAAACCCTTCATAATAAACCTTTCAAAATCATTGAAAAACATCACCGTAGAAATCTTTAAAACCTTCGACATCCTATCTTCAAAACACTTAACATTGCCATTCGAAAACATTAGAAACCTTCCTTTTAAACCTTTCGAAACCATTAGGGAACCACCCCATCAAAACCTTCATTTAGACCTTTCGAAAGCATTAAAATCCTTTGTAAACATCGAACCTTTCGAAAGCATTTGGGTTTAAGTAAAACATGTGGAATACCCTTTTCGAAACCATTTAAAAACCTTTCCTTTCGAAACCTTTGGGTTCTGCCTTCAATAGAACTAAAGGATCATAAAACGACTAAGTCGAAAGCACTCTTCCGAAAGCAATTCCTAAGTAAAGAAGTGATGGTGTCGAAACCAACCCTTCGAAAGCATTGGAGAAGTGGCTAGGTTTTGAAAACAAAGTATCCTTTTGAAACCATTTGCTTTAAAAGGTAGAAAGCGGCAACAAGGGGTTTCAGCCCCTTCGAAAGCATTTACTTAAAATAAAAGGCGCAACCTCATTCGAAACCATTCCTTAAATCTATTTGACCCAGTTGAAAGCCAACCAAGTCGAAAGTGTTCCTTTCGAAAGCAAAGCAGGTGCATCTCCATTTGAAAGCAAAATAGTGCTTCGACCCAATCGGAACCCCTTATTTCGTCCCAATACCTTTCGCCTATATCCAATTCACTATGTACCAAGTCTTTGATACTATGTGCATTGGTTTCGATGGTGATGGAGGCAGAAGTACTCAATCGAAACCTAGGTGCCGAAAGTGGTGAAACATGTAAAAAGCATGTAAAATATGATTTTTAACTTTTTAAAGTAATCTTTTCAACTAACCCGCCTTGTTTGTCAAAATATTATTGGTTGCTAATTTTCTTTTCTAAAAGTTCTGCCGAAATTTCAAAAATAAACAATTTACTTTATTTACAAAATACCCCTTCTCCTTTCATAAATATATAAAACATTTAAGTCTCATACCTTAAATAATTTTATATATCTATTAAAACACTTAGGAAAATTCTACAAAAATTCATATAAATCATTTTTAATATGTTTTCTAACATATATAAATTTCAAACCCAAAACACATATAATTTAGCCGTAAGTTATTTTAAACCCAAATATCCATTTTCCTCACTATAAAATTAATATAAAATCCACATTAATTCAGAAAATTATGAAAATTTAAACCCATCTCTAAAATATCATTTCTGATCTAAATCTAAAATCGCAAGGTATTTGGATGTCATTTAACTGGGTTTTCACATTAAAACATATCATAAAATCCATATGAAATATCATAAATCATCAACAAGCATGTATATTTATTTCTAACAATCAAAACATGGCAAAACCTTGCAAAATAATTCGGATTTAACCTAATACATAAAACAATTAGAAAACATGAGATGTAGTCATTATTTACCTTAGCTTTGTGATTAAGGAGTTTCTGATTTGAGAACGGATTAGTGTTGATTTAGCTTCTTCCTTTAGCTTATCTTCCTCTTATTCTTGCTTAATGGTGGCCGGCCTCTATTTTTTATTTTGATAATGAATGTGTAGAATGAACACGGCTTAAGGGTTTAGAGTATTAGAATGTGTCTTTTCCTATTTTACCCCTAATCTAACTTCCCTTATCTATTTCATTCTAGTTCATTTTAGTTTATTTATTAACAAGGCAGGCTACCCTTACTAATCACAAATCTCAATCCCCTAATCTTTACATTATTTTATTTAATTTAACTGATTAAATATCCTAAATAATGTTGCTCAAAATTAGGGTTGTTATAGACTCCCCTCCTTAAAGAATTTCGTCATCGAAATTACGATAAGGTACACAACAAATCAATCAAAAAGGTAAAACATACCATCCAACAAATTAGGATAAGCGTCTCTAATCCTGGTCTCGGTCTCCCAAGTACAATCTCTCTCATCTTCGCTCCACTGGACTTTAACTAATCTGACTGTCTTGTTCATTAGTCTCTTCTCTTCTCTCGCAACTATACGAACTAGCTTTCTAACTATAGTCAAATTCGGCTCTACTAATAAGTCCTCTAACATAGTAGTTGCTATAGTAATCTCCGGGTCTCTAATACACTTCCTCGAATGAGGAAATATAAAAAACATCGTGGACTCCTACCACACTGTTCGGTAACTCTATTCTATATGCGGGTTTCTCAATCCTCTCTACAATAGGAAATGGTCCTATGAATCTCGGTGCCAACTTACCTAATTTTCCGAATCTAATAACACCTTTCATCGGTGATACCTTAATGAAAACATGATCTCCAACAGAGAACTCTAAATCTTTCTGTCTTCTATTAGCATAACTCTTCTACCTAGACTAAGCCTCTTTCATCCTAGCTCGAATTAACTCAATCTTCTCTACAGCTTCTCTAACTAAATCCGGACCAACAACCAACCTATCCCCGGTCTCTAACCAACAAATGGAAGATTTGCATGGCCTTCCATACAATGCTTCAAACGGTGCCATCCCTATACTAGCCTGATAACCGTTGTTATATGAAAACTCGACTAAGTGTAGATGGTCTTCCCATGATCCCCCAAAATCTAGCACACAAGCTCTTAACAAATCTTCCAAGACTTTGTTAACTCTTTCCGTTTGCCCATCAGTCTGTGGATGGTAAACGGTACCCATCGTGAGCTTGGTTCCTAAAATCTATTGTAGACTCTTCCAGAACTCGCTAGTGAATAAGGAATCTCTATCGCTTACTATGCTATTAGGAATTCCGTGCAGTCTAACTATATTCTTCATAAATAACTTAACCAAAACAGGTGCCATCCTAGTTGACTTAACTAGAATGAAATGGGCACTCTTGGTTAATCTATCCACTACAACCCATATACTTTAATTTCCTCTACAAGATCTTAGCAACCCGTCTATAAAATCCATAGAAGTAGAATCCCACTTCCATACCGGAATATCTAATGGCTGAAGCAACCCACTTGGCTTCTGATGTTCGGCTTTCACCTGTTGATAGTTCAGACACTGCTTCACCCATAAGCCTACATCCCTCTTCATACCTTCCCAGAAGAAACTCATCTTCATGTCCTGATACATCTTAGTTCCTCCCGGATGAATAATGAACTTTGAACGATGGCATTCCTCTAAAACTTCCTTCCTAATGTCTCCCACATTCGGAACACACAATCTTCCTTTCTTTCTCAACAACCCATTCCGGTCAAGACTGAAATCTTTCAGATCATCGCTCTACGTTCCATCCCTTAACTTCTTGATATGTTTAACTAACACTGGATCCTCTTCTTGTTTAGAAGCAACCCTTTCAATCATAATTGGTCGAACTTCTAAACATGACAACATAACAGTTTCCTTACTAGATCTAGCTTCAGATCTCCATTGTATTCTACATGTCGTCTACGCTTCCAAATCTTTCCACTCAGTTGTCATAGCCAATACTGCATTCTGATGTTTTCTGCTAAGTGCGTCTGTAACCTTATTGCCCTTTCCCGGTGTGTACTCAATTCTAAAGTCATAAGCAGCTATAAATTCCAACCATCTCTGCCGTCTCATATTCAGCTCATTCTGAGAGAATAAATATTTCAATGACTTATGATCCGTATATAGCTTAAACCTCTCTCCCAAAAGGTAATGTTTCCACACCTTCAATGCAAATATCACCACAGCTAATTCAAAATCATGCATTGGATATCTAACCTCATGCGGTCTAAGCTGTCGAGAAGCATAGGCAATCACTTTACCTCTCTGCATCAACACAGCTCTTAATCCAGTTCCACACGCATCTGTATATACTTCCAAGTCCTGATCCCCTTCCAGAACAACCAACACAGGTGCATTAGTCAATAAGTGTTTCAGCTTCTGGAATCCCTCCTCACACTTATCAGTCCAAACAAACTTCACATCCTTTTGCGTTAGCTTAGTCATAGGTGCTGCTGTCCGCGGAAATTTTTTAATGAACCTCCTATAATATCCAGCCAATCCAAGAAAACTCTTTATCTCAGTCACTGTCTCGGGTCTCTTCCAATTATTCACCGCATCAATTTTAGTCGGATCTACTTACAACCTTTCTCCGGGACTACATGACCAAGAAACATTACTTCCTTCTTCCAAAATGACACTTTGAAAACTTTGCCTTTATCCGATTCTGCCTCAGTGTCTCAAGCACCACTTTAAGATGAACTTCATGCTCCTTTTCATCCTTATAGTATATCAAAATATCATCTATAAACACCAACACAAACCTATCCAAGTGCTCTCGGAAAATTCGGTTCATCAAATCTACAAAGAACGCTGATGCATTAGTTAGTCCGAATGGCATGACTAATCATTCGTACGATCCATATCTAGTTCAAAACGCCGTCAAAGGAGTACTATCCTCTACTACTCTAAGCTAATGGAAACCTGTTGCTAAATCCAATTGGGAAAATACCTGGCTCCATTCAACTGATCAAACAAATCGTCAATTCTAGGCAACAGATATCGATTCTTTATCGTCTTCTCATTCAACTAACAATAATCGATACATAACCTTAACGATCCGTCCGGCTTCTTAGCAAATACCGCGATCGCTCCCCAAGGCGAACTACTTGGCCTAACAAAACACTTTCCTTTCAAATCTACTAACTGCACCTTTAGCTCCCTTATCTCCGTAGGTGTCATCCTGCTTGGCGGTCTACTCACTGGTTCTGCTCCAGGTACTAAATCTATCTGAAACTCAATGGCTCATTTCGATGGTAGTCCTACTACAGGTTCAAAAACATCCATGAATTCTCTAATCACGAAAACTCGATTCAACTCGTCTTCAACCTCCACAACACCCAACAAAAATTTCACCTCACAACTAGGGTTTTCTACAGAATATACAATCCAATCACTACAGTCAGGGTGTCTAAGTGATATTTTTCTATCATTGCAAAATATCTTAGCATCATATTTACTTAACAAATCCATACCCAAAATAATTCCAAACCCTACGAAGTCAAACACATGAAAACTGCAAACAGAGGTATGACCTAACAAATCAAACTCTAGGTGGTCACACTTCATCCCAAGTGCTGCATACCCTCCTATCATATTTGCAACCCTTAATGAAGTAACTAAATATGAGGGTTCTAGGTTAAGCTTATCTACCAAAAAACAGGATACAAAAGAATGTGTTGCACTAGTATCAAACAGAACGCTAACTAACATACCATGAATCAGAAGCGTACCTCCTAACACCGCTTTCCCTTTTTCCTCTGCCATTGGCCTCGAGGTACCTGGCTCTAATGCAAACACTTTGCCCTTCCCATCCTCAGCAGGTTCCTTGCATTGGTTCTTATAATGTCCAATTTGATCGAAGTTGAAACACCTCGCCTCTTTCTTCTCCGCAGCTTTCTTTCCTTTGCATGTCCGACACTCATGGGCATAGTGTCCCTTCTTGTCACACTTATAACAGACTACTTCTGTCTTTCCCTTCTTAGCAGCTCCACCCTTCTGAACTTCTTTCTTATGGAAAATCTTTCTTTTCTGACTCTTCCCCACCTGGACTTCCTTTTCCTTATTTCTCTCTAGAAAAGCAAGCATCTCCTCATTCCTTAAAGCCATCTCTACTACAACATCAAGAGGGTCGCTGATATGCGGTAATGTTGCCCTAGTAAGCTCAGGCTTCAACCTCTTGATGAACTTCTCATTCCTCTGAATATTATTATCAACCGTAGCATAGCCATATCATGCTAGCTCCTCAAACCTCCTCGCATACTCAAGTACAGTCATATCCCCTTGCTCCAACTCAGCGAACTTCCTAAGCAGAGTGGACTTTGCAATCTCGAACATAAACATTTCCTTAAATCTCCTTTTAAACTCAGCTCATGTCATCGTCTCTTCATTCACTCCAACCGTCACACTATTCCTCTAGTATAAAGCTGCTTCTTGAAGCAGTCTCGAAGCAAGCCTCGTCATTGAGCTCCAAATCTGCAAAGATCCTCTCATAATGCAGCAACCAATTTTCTACTTCAGTAGCGTCTTCAGTTCCGATGAATGGCATTCCTCCCAGAATAGCATTGTTTCTACTCAAAATGGCATTATTGTTGACCACCTGAGCTTCCTGATTCCTTACTCCAGCATTTCCTCCAACCACTCCAGCAACAACACCCGCCTGCATCTTATTGACAAAGAACTGATACATAGCTCCCATGTCAACTTGTAGGACTCCATCACCCACCTTTCTAGCTTGTGCCTAACCTGGGTTTCTCCTGATATTTGGTCTGGCATTTCCATTTGTTGTGGTGCTTCCCCAAGTTTAACTCTTCCACTTCTAGCATCCATATTTGTATTCAAGCCTCATGAGATACAAAAGAATAGCCTAAGAGAGATAGGAGAATAGAGATATAGCGTATACTTATATATAGCAAATACAAATACGTTACTATAGTGTTATCCCATACCCCAACCTTATCTCTAATTCCTTAGGATTAAGTTTTCAAAAATCATTTGGTTTATAGTTTTTCATAAACCTATGCTCTGATAGTAAGTTGTACATCCTCTATCTGGAGGCCCGGAGCTAAGCACTACAGGTGTTGCAGTCATCCATAGTATTAACTTCCGATGACCAAATACAGTAATGTTAATGGTATCCATAATATCAGAAGCACTTGAATATGAAATAAAATCATCACAGATTAAAACATTTTCTGATTACATTTCAAAACAACATTTCATATCCAAGTTACATAATCCCAAACGTTTCCCAGGTTTAGATCAAATAAGATTATTACAAGATATGCCAAGAGCGAAATATGAAGATGCCCTCTTGGTTGACCAGAATACTAAATAGTCATAACCGACTTAATACAACACGACAGAATAAAACAAAACAACTCCTAAATATAGCTTACTTCAGCCTCCTGCTCGTCTTTGGAAGCTTTATTCGTCCATCTACTAATATCCTTTTAAAACATATCTTTTGCAAATCTTAAACCTGCAACCAAAATTGGTTAAAATAATAATATCAATATCATGAAAGCATACATATCATGTAACAAATGGACTATCTATCCGAACACTGTAGTTTTGTTTGGCTAACTACTAATCTTTAGCTGACTCGGGCCTACCAGAAAAAATATACAAATAATCTAACTTCTATTAGATACTCCTCTTCTGGATGGTCTGTCCCTAACTTACATCTCCAGGGTCAACTGATCCTAATAGTTTTGCGGGCTCACCAATAACCTATTCTCTCTCTATATATTCCTTTATATGTGTAACATCATTTTAGCCTTACCTGTGACAAAGTCCTACACACTAGAATTTTGGACTAAATTAGCTAGTGGCTAATAGCAAATTTATAGGGCGTGACCGTATACCTGTCTCGTATAGTATTCTAATATCCGAGTCATTTTACTTAGGGTTAACTACCCATAAAATTTTCCTTGAAAATCTTTTCTCTCAAATTGATTTGAACCTTTAAATCATTCTTTAAACTAGGAAAATATATTGTATGCTTTAATCAAATCACCTTTCCATGTTATATATACTTTACACAAAACCTTGTTGATGAAAACATTTAAACCTTTGAAAGTACCCCTTTCAAATCCACTAAAAGTGCCACTTTTGATACAAGTAAAACCTTAGGCCAAAGGCCAAAACATACCCTTTCGAAACCCTTCATAATAAACCTTTCGAAACCATTAAAAACCATCACCTTCAAAAGCTTTAAAATCTTGGACATTCTATCTTTAAAACACTTAACATTTCCTTTCGAAAACATTAGAAACCTTTCTTTTAAACCTTTCGAAACTATTGGAGAACTACCCCTTCGAAACCTTCATTTAGACCTTTCGAAAGCATTAAAATCCTTTGTAAACATCAAACCTTTCAAAAGCATTTGGGTTCAAGTAAAACATGTGGAATACCCTTTCCGAAACCATTTAGAAACCTTTCCTTTCGAAACCTTTGGGTTCTACCTTCAACAGAACTAATGGGTCATAAAATAACTAAGTCGAAAGCACTCTTTCGAAAGCACTCTTTCGAAAGCAATTCCTAAGTAAAGAGGTGATGGTGTCAAAACCAACCCTTCGAAAGCAATGGAGAAGTGGCTAGGTTTTAAAAACAAAGTATCCTTTCGAAACCATTTGTTTCGAAAGGTAGAAAGCTGCAGCAAGGGGTTTTGGCCCCTTCGAAAGCATTTACTTAAAATAAAAGGCGCAACCTCAATCAAAACCATTCCTTAAATCAATTTGACCCAGTCGGAAGCCAACCAAGTCAAAAACGTTCCTTTTGAAAGTAAAGCAGGCACATTTCCATTTGAAAGCAAAATAGTGCTTCTACCCCCTTGGAACCCCTTGTTTCAACCCAATACCTTTCGCCTATATCCAATTCACTATGTACCAAGTCTTTGATACTATGTGCACTGTTTTCGATGGTGATGGAGGTGGAAGTACTCAATCGAAACCTAGGTACCGAAAGTGGTGAAACATGTAAAAAAAGCATGTAAAATATGATTTTTATCTTTTTAAAGTAATCTTTTCAACTAATCTGCCTTGTTTGTCAAAATATTATTGGTAGCTAATTTTCTTTTCTAAAAGTTCTGCTAAAATGTCAAAAATAAACAAATTAATTTATTTACAAAATACCCCTTCTCCTTTTATAAATATATAAAACATTTGAGTCGCGTACCTTAAATAATTTTATATATCTATTAAAATATTTAGGAAAATTCTACAAAAATTTCTATAAATCAATTTTAATATGTTTTCTAAAATATATAAATTTCAGACCTAAAACATATATAATTTAGCCGTAAATTATTTGAAACCCAAATATCCATTTTCCTCACTAGAAAATTATTATAAAATCCACATTAATTCAGAAAAATATGAAAATTTAAACCCATCTCTAAAATATCATTTGTGATCTAAATCAAAAATCGCATGGCATTTGGATGTCATTTAATAGGTTTTTTACATTAAAACAAATCATCAACAAGCATGTATATTTATTTCTAACAATCAAAACATGGCAAAACCTTGCAAAATAATTCGGATTCAACCTAAAGCTAAAAATAATTAGAAAACATGAGATGTAGTCATTATTCAACTTAGCTCTGTGATTAAGGAGTTTGAGATTTGAGAATGGATTAATGTTGATTTAGCTTCTTCCTTTAGCTTTTCTTCCTCTTGTTCTTGCTTAATGGTGGTCGGCCTCAATTTTTAATTTTGATAATGAATGTGTAGAATGAAAACGGCTTAAGGGTTTAGGGTATTAGAATGTGTCTTTTCCTATTTTACCCCTTATCTAACTTCCCTTGTCTATTTCTTTCTAATTCATTTTAGTTTACTTATTAGCAAGGCACGACTACCCTTACTAATCACAAATCTCAATCCCCTAATCTTTACATTATTTTATTTAATTTAACTAATTAAATATCGTAAATAATGTTGCTCAAAATTAGGGTCGTTACAGGATTTAAGCAACATTTTTGTATATATCACTGAACTCATGGGAGAAGATTTCGAGTTCGAGGGATTATCTCCTCGCCCCGGTCATATTAAGCCCAATTTCTACCATGGTGACTTCCCGATCCGGTTTGTGACGTCCTTTTAGGCTGCCTATGACACATTACACATTTCACTAGGGTTTGTTTGCCTACATAAGCATTATTTAGGTTCATTTTCTATCGCTAAAGCTCTTTATTTATTTTTATATATCAAGTACTATGAGAGATAGTGGACTTTACGAGAACCTTAAACAATTTACCGATTCACAACACTGGTCAAGATGGACTTAAAGCCACCATCAGCCCCTTGAAACCGAGGAAGAGTGGAGGAGGTGAAAAGATTTGGAAGCTGAAGTACGTAGTCAGGACGATAAAGAACAGGGTAGAGTTTACAGGAGTGGTTATGAGAAGAGAAAAACTCCTAACGACCGAGAAGAGCCGCCCAAGAAGTCGAGGGTAGATCGTGGTTCTCACACCTCCGAGCACTAAGCGTTTGCCCCGGCTCCAGTCTCTATTGGAATTGAAGTTCCGGCTTCCACTGTTCAAGTTTCACGTTCTTCCCAAGCCACGTCAACTCACGTAGTGCCTGCTTCTGGTTCTTCATGTCACCGCGGGAGGCCGACTTATATTCTCCTATCCGGTCCCCCTAAACTCGAAGCTACGCTCCTCGGATGGTTTGTAAAAGGAGTTAAATTTGATCACAACCTGCACCCAATCTGCAAAGACTCTTATATGCCCTATCTCCAGGCAATTCAAAGCAATTCGGATCAAGCTGAAGGATGGGAGAAGTTATGCAAGAAACTGGCAGACACCAACCGAAATAATTACCAAGTGATCCTCTCCTTCAAGTCGGAGAAGGATGATTATGCGAGGACGTTAACGGAACGTGGCGTCAGGATCGAGCAGTTGATAAAGGAGAGGGACGCTGCGCTCCGAGAGTGTGACAGCAATGCCAGTTTGCTGAAGGAATTTAAAGAGGCCCACACAAAAATAGAAATCATGTTCCGAGATGAAATCAAGAAGGCCCATGCGGATGAGGTTAAGCTGAAAGAGGAGCTTGAAGCCCGTGATGACATCATCGAAACTCAAAAGAGAACCATCGCTGATCATAACGAAGTTGTCGAAGCCTATAAGAAGACAATTGTTGATTACACGAGAATGGTTGAATCCTATGATAAGACTGTTTCTGATCAGACTCAAATGATTTCTTCACTCCAGGAAAAAAGTCGCACAGCTTAACACTGAGAAGATCCAGGTTGAAGTTGAGAAGGCCGCCGTGACAACGGACTACATGGAGTTGCAGAATGCTTTCGAAAGGAAAATGGAGAAGATGGATGACACCATCTTGAATTTCTATATTAACACCTTTTGCATCAGGGGAGCCTCAACTATCTAGGCCCCAAATTCCCACATACTCTTGCTGTGGTCTGGGAGGAAGTTCTGGCCCATTTTCGAGAGAACGGGGATGTATATGCCGAGCAAGAGTTGGAGGATGCCTATCTCAACAAAAAGTCGAAGAAGGCTTTGATAGAGGGTAGGGAGATCATTCGAATTGAGAGGGAACAAGAGGCCGCCGATGCTACTGCAACTACAACTGCGAAAGTGCTACCAAAGCCTTCCATTTTCGGGCCCGGCGAATCATCAAAATAGCCTCGCGATCAATTAGTGAGTTCAGTCGGCACTGCCTTATTGTCTTCCCCTCCGACGGCTATCTCGGAGGCCTTGGGTGATCCTGGAACTTCACTAAAGATCATGCAGCCATCCAAAGAAGGAGAAGGTGGAGAGTATGAGATTGAACTTCTCGACCACTCTTTTGATGTAGGTAATCTTCTTGTTTCCTCCGAGTTTGAGAATTTTCAGCTCACGCCGTAAGAATAAGACGAACTGAATGCTTTTATCTTTGATCTTATAGGTCCGTCTTCTTTACCTACTAACCTGCCTATCTCTTCAGTCCCTGGGCCTATTGCTATATCAACTACCTCGACGCTTGTTTCTATAGCCGCTTCGATTGCTACGCCCGTGTCTTGCTCAAAACCAAGGCCAGAATCCGAGAAGATTGCTACATTGCATGGTCTGGACGACCCTTCCGTATCTCTAGAGGGCGATTTCACAGCAGTTGAAGCTCGAGAGCAGGAAAACCAAACTGGCTAACTAAGTAAAACTGAACAGCAGATGGTAGCCGTTAAGAAAGAAAATATCGACGAGAGAAAGTCTTCAAGGAGCTCCCGCAAGTCCTGAAAGCACAGGACTAAGGGGGAGTCTTTCGAGAAGGTTGAAGAACAGGGAGGAGATGCTGACATGGAGGAGATAGTTGATATTTCAAGCAGTGACACAACTCCTGGCAGGGATTCTAAGAAGAAGAAAAAACTTCCAACCAAAGGTGGGAGGAGAATGGTGGAAAGAAACATTGACAGGCTTGAGTAATAGTGGGGCCAGATTTTGGGACATTCTGATTTGTTTGATACGTGTTTTGTACAAGTGTAGAGTCTGCACTTATTGGTTTTGTTGTTGTAGCATCTATATTTTCCTTTATGTTGGCCGATATTATGTGGCTACAGCCCTCTCATTTTGACTTTGTATAGAAAATACTATAAGTAATACAATGTTGACATTTTGATTGTAACTTTTTTGTCCACTTATCTATGTTCACGCATTTATGCCAATTTTATTTACTGCTATTTTATCTAGTCTTGTAATTTCCGCTAAAGTTCTTTGTTTGGAGCAAGAGAACTGTCAAGTACTTGGTTTTTGTTTTTGACTATTGGTGTGTTTTCCCCTCAGTTCACAAGGCTGTTTATTCAAACACTTGACAAATGACCGGTTGGTCCGTGTGATTCTTTAGATGTCTGTAACCGAGTCTATTTTGCGATTCCTATCTTTGGGAACTTATGATTTGAGCGTCTCGATTCTAGAAATTCCATCGGTCAACAATCGGAATTCGTTTTCGATTACTCCTTATGGTGGGAGTGGACAGATTCTTGTGAGTTTCCTAGCATTGCCTAGACAATGCCAGTACTTAAGAGTGTGCATGGCTTATGAAATGCGTGGCTTTTAAGGTATGCACCGCTTATGAGATGCACAGCTTTTGGGAGTGTGCGTGGCTTATGGGATGCGCGGCTTTTGGGATCGATATGAACCGTCTATCCGGAACGGTTTGGAATCACTCAACGCTACCAATCTTCCGGCATTGTGAGGAGTTCATGTTTCGAGGGCATGGTTCCATTATTCAAGAAGAAATACGTGGCTTATGGAGGCACACAGCTTTGATTGGGGCCTTCCCGGTGTTGCTGGAGCAACACCAGTTCTTAGAAGGCAGGGATCGAGTTCCATCGATCCAACGGCTTGAGTCGATTTGCTTCCTTCGACCCGACGGGTAGATGGGCGTACTTGAGCATGGTTCCACTATCTCAAGCAGCGATCGGATGGTTTTGAGTCGATTTGATCTCGTTGACTTAGCAGGTTACTTTTGTGAACACGGTTTTATTGGTTTAGAAAGCAAAGCAATTTTATTAGTAAAAGTTGAGCAAGTTTTGCCTATTTACAATGTCTCTGGTATTCCAGGATGACTTATTTGCTGGAAATAGGAAATACATAAGATAGTCTTCGATAAAATTAGGATGCGGCGATTCTTTGTTCCATGCTCGGGGAATTTGGGCTCCATCGACGGTTGTTAGCTTGAATGTGTCATCCCCTAGTTTCTGACCAATCACATAGTGTCCTTCCTAGTTTGGGCCGAATGCTCCTGGTATAGGTTAGACCCTCTTGAGGACAAGTTCTCCCACTTCGAAGGTGCAGTTATGAACTTTGAAGTTGAAGTACCATGCGACCCTTTTCTGGTGAGCGGCAGTCCTTAATTCGGCTTCTTCCCTCTTCTCACTGACCATATCAAACGACTCGCGTAAGTGCCGCTCGTTCTGCCTTTGATCAAAGTTTTGCCTCCGATGAGAAGGGACTTCTAGCTCAACTGGGATCAATGCTTCTGAACCATATGGTTGGGAAAACGGAGAGTGCTCAATTGCAGATTTGTGCGTTGTCCTGTATGCCCATAGTGCGAGTGGAAGTTCGTCGACATGATTTCCTTTTGCTTTGGTTAGCCGCTTTTTGATGGTAGACTTGATGATCTTATTTACTGCTTCCACTTGCCCATTTACTTGTAGTTGTGCGACAACGGAAAAGCTCTTCTCGATTTGGAAGCATTTGCTAAAGTCTTTGAACTCAGCGCTTTCGAATTAAGTCCCGTTATCCGTGTTGATTTTCTGTGGCACACCAAACCTACAAATGATATTTTTAATAACAAAGTTAATAAATTTCTTTATGGTAGTAGTGGCCAGCTTCGGTCCATTTGGTGAAATAGTCAACAACAATGATAGCATATTTGCCTCCTCCTTTAGCCATTGGTAATACACCAATCAAATCGATTCCCCAGATTGCGAACGGCAATGGGCTAACCATCTGTGTTAGCTAGGTCGAGGGGGTTCTTTTATCTTGCTAAATCTTTGGCATTGCTCGCACCGTCTGGCGTAATCCACTGCATCGTGGTTTACTATCGCCTTCATGAACTTCTTTTAGGATCTTTTGAGCTTCGTCGTTGGTCACACATCTGAGCAAAGGGGTAGAGAATCTCCTTCGGTAGAGTATCCCATCCTGTATTACAAATCGTGATGCCTTTCGAAGAAACTTTTTCTACTGGTTCCTGTCAGTGGGGAGAGTTCCCATGAGCAGGTAGTCCTTGGTCAGCGTCATCCATGTCTCTGGTTCTTTGGTTGTCTCAAAAATCCAGTCGATATCCATTTTGCTTATGCTTGGAGTTGTTAGGGTTTCAACTAGGACTAGCTCTAATGATTGAGCTTCTCCGAAACTAGCCAGTTTGGCTAGATAATCCACCTTTGCGTTTTGTTCCTTCGGAATATGAGTTATAGTGTAATGCTCGATGTCGTTTAGTAGTTCCTGCACCTTAGATAGATATGGGGAAAGGTTCTCCCCTCGAGCCCGGTATTCGCCTTTCACCTGACTGATGATTAGCTGAGAGTCGCTATAGATGTGTATGGATTTTAAATTGAGTTCCTTCATAATCTTTAGCCCAGCTATCAATGCTTCGTATTCTGCCTCGTTATTTGTTATAGGGAATTCCAAGCGTAAGGCATAGCAAACAGATTGTCCTTCGGGAGTCTCAAGCATCACCCCTGCTCCCGAGTAGAAGTTGTTTGATGCACCATCGACGAACAGCTTCCAACGTGTCTCCACTTCTGGAGTTATTTCTTCCTTTTTATCTTGTATTGTACATTTGGTAATAAAATCTGCCAGCGCCTGCCCGTTGATCGCATTTTGAGGATGGTATGTGATTTAGTACTGACTTAATTCGATGTTCCCTTTGTTATGTCGTCCACAGGTCTCGGGCGGTATAACACTTACTTCAAGGGTTTATCTGTCAGCACTCTGATCGGGTGTACCTGGAAGTACAGTGGTAACTTTCTGAATGAGACCAAGGGACAATATGCTAGTTTTTCCAATTTCGGATAGTTCTTTTCTGCTCCAGTAAACCGTTTACTGATGTAATATATGGGTCACTGGATCTTAGTTTCTTCTCGTACGAGTTCGGCACTCAATGCATGAGGCGAGACTGCTAAGTAGATGTACAAATCTTCTCCGTCTACCAGCTCGGATAGGATTGGCAGGGTTTCCATATGTCATAGCAACTCTTCGGATGCAGTTTGACAAGCTTGGTTCCATTCAAAGTTCTTCTTTCCCTTCTTTAGCGCATCAAAGAATGATATACATTTGTCGTTTGCTTTTGAGATGAACTGGCTCAGCGCTGCAACCTTTCCATTCAAGCTTTGTAAGTCTTTCCTATTTCTCAGGGCCTCGACTTCCCGTAAAGCGGTTATTGGTTCGGGATTTGCTTTGATGCCTCTAGCACTAACGATGAATCCCGAGAACTTTCCAGAGGCTATTCCAAAGTGACACTTAAGTGGATTGAGCTTCATTCCATATTTGCGGAGTATTTCAAACATTTCGGTGAGGTTATCTAAGTGATTTGCATCTATGCATGATCTAACCAACATATCATCTACATAAACCTTCATAGTTTTCCAATCTGATGTTTAAACATGGTGTTCACTAGTCGTTGGTAGGTCGTCCCAACATTCTTTAAGCTAAATAGCATCACTTTGTAGCAGTATAGTCCCAGATCAGTAATGAAACTGGTATTTTCTTGATCAGGTTCGTGCATCATGATCTGGTTGTATTCCGAATATGCATCCATGAATGATTACAATTTATGTCCAGCCGTCCCATCCATAAGCTGATCGATTCAAAGTAGAGGAAAACTGTCTTTTAGGCAAGCTTTGTTCAGATCTGTGTAGTCGATACTAGTTCTCCATTTCCCATTGGACTTCTTGACTAAGACCGGGTTGGATACCCATTCGGGGTAGGTTGTGTTGAGGATAAAACCATTCACCATCAGTTTGTCCACTTCTTCTCTCAGTGCTTTGGACCGCTTGGATCCTAGGCTACACCTTTTCTACTTCACTGGTGTATACTTGGGATCAATGTTAAGTGCATGGCATGTGATCTCTGGCGATACCCCATACAAAGGTTTGGATGAGGGTGACTCTTCAGTTGCCTTCTCCGAGTTCTACAGGTAAGTCGATCATTCCGAGAGGTTGTTTGGTTTCACCGGTGAACCCCTGAATCTTTGTTCGGCAAGCAGATACACCTTTCATACCGATCTTCATCTGATCAAAGGTGTGTTTGAAAAGGATATTCATAGAACTACCACTGTCTACGAATACTCGTTGGACTATGAGCTTGCATACGGCTCCATTTCTCCCTAATTCTTCTACACAGGATGAGGTCCTCCAAATATTGTTTGAATAAAGAGTCTTTGGTCGGTCCATCTGGGTCCCTCTTTCTTGGCTCCAGCTTGATTCCCTTGATCTCTTGGAGCTTGGGGCGCTGCAGGTTGAATAGAATTTTATGGTTTTCTCACGTACTGCTGAAGCTTGTTTTCCTGAATCAACTCCTCAATCAAATTCTTCAACTAACGACACTCATTCGTGTTGTAGCCATGTGTCTCATGGAAGCGGCAGTACATTCCGAAACGCTTTTGTTGTTCGGTTGCTTCGTTTCTAGGCGGCTTCTTGTACTCTTCTATCCCCTGCGTCGCGAGATGGATGTTTTCTGGAGTATCGTAGAGCGAAGTGTATTTTTCGGGCCTCAAATCTTTGATTCGCTTGCTACTTCCATTTTGCTTGTTGGAATTTTGGTTCTACCTTTTCTGATTTCCATTTCTTCCTTCGTTCCCTTCAGCTGTCCCGGAGGTATTTATGTCTTGGTTTGTCGCCGTACCACTCTGCCCAATGTTGGCTGGTTGTAAGTTAGCATATTTCCTTTCTAATTCCTGTGCCTTTTCCAATCTCAAGTACTGGCTCACCTTTCGGTTGAAGTCCTTCCCAATGGTAGGTTGTTTCATTTTGATCCATTTCCCGAATTCAGTTTCGGGGTGAATTGCGCAGACTAAGGCCATGAAAACCATATCCTCGTTTTTATTACTTTCCTTAGTTACCACGGTGTTGAACCGACTCATGAAGGACTTTAGAGATTCATTCCATCCCTGGAATAGGCCGGATAAGGACATCACATCTTTGGATTATGCCGTGTGAAGTCTAAACCGATCAAGGAATCTTGTTGCTAGTTGATTAAAGTTGGAGATGGATCTTGGCGGAAGCCTGGTGAACCACATGGAAGCAATTTCCTCCAGGAAAATTGGGAAAAGTCTACATTGAATGGCATCTGAAGCATTTGCTCTGTCAATGTACTAACTGTACTTATACAAGTGGGGTTTCGGGTCTCTCATTCCATCGTAAGATGGAATAGTTGGCATAGTGAACTTTTTAGGGTACTGCTCATTCAGAATGTCATCAGTGAAGGGAGTCCGACTTGAAGCAGATCCCCATTCATGATCCCTTCTATCTTTAATTTCATCAATTAGTTGCTTGACCATGTCTACAATATATGCCTCAGATGTCCGGTGGTCTGTGGGTTGGCTGTCAGCGACTACACCAAGTGTTTGATTTTGCAAATGATCTCGGTAAGTGGTCTAAAGCCTAGGCTCTCCTGTCTTCAGGAAGGCCATTCCCTTAGGGTTCCCTTGGCTTGCAGTTGGTTTGGTAGGGGCAGTTTTGATCTCCCTGGCGTCATTGAATGTATTGGTATTTTCTTCCAACTTGTCATCGTCAAGTCGCTCAGCATCTTCTGAGTCGGAGAGATCCATAGTTATATCTTCCTATAGGGTTTTCGCTCCTAGACTCAGGTTTGTAGATGGTTGCCTCGCAATTGGTGGAGTGTTTATGTTTCTTTCCATATTAATTCCTACGGTTCCACCTATCACTCCTTTCTGCTGCTGTTTTCCGTTTCTCTTGTTTAGGCCAGAGATGGAAGAATTTTCTTGTTCCATAGCAACCACGGGCTCTGTCATGGTTCTTGGAGCAGCATGTCACTGTAAGGTCAATAGAGCATTCAATTTGTCCATAAGATCACTTTGGCTATTTTACATCTTTTGATTAATTTCGTCAACCATTCTATTTAATTCATCTCTAGTGGCAACTTCACGCTAAATAGAGGATCATGGAACCTGATCTCTAGACTTAGCTCTTAACTGTTGATTGTTGGGGTTGTTGACTTCAATTTGCTGAGGGTTTGTTTCTTCTCCAGCAAGGGTAGCTCCTATGGATATCCCGTAGGTAGTTCTCCTTCTTCTAGGTGCCATTAATTCTCAACAGCGGATATTCCGAGCAGAGATTAAGGATCTAACTTCTAAACCTATCTAATCCAAAGTAGATAGTTAGATCTAAGTCTCGATTCAGTTTTCTTTGTGAAAGCCCCAAAATGTTAACCCAAAAAATGGATCAACACCCTGAATTAAGTGTGAAAGCACCAGCCTTGTTTATCAAGGAAAATAAAGTAGAACAAAAAATAGCTAATTGCAGGAAAAGTACAGAGCCAAGAAATTTTTATAGTGGTTCGGCTATTAATGAAGCCTACATCAACTTTATAACTTTCTATTATTGACCGACTGTTGTTACATGTTGAATCTGATTACAATTTGATTGGATTTTATAAGTTAGATCAAGTCACCGGTGTTAGAGTTCACTGGAGAATCACAGCGAACCTTTAGATGACTATTGTGTGGGAGGAGAAGAGTGAAGAATATTTCTGCAGAGCTTCAGCATCCAGTATAGAAGATCCTCTTTACATTGCAGATGGATGAGTATTTATAGGAATTGGAGAGCTATTGGACCAGGCCGCATTGCTAGAAGCTTGCATTTGAAGATACAAAGGCGCCTAGAAAAATATCATAGCGAGCCAAGCTAATAAGATGGATCGCTAGCGATCCATAGGGCATCGATCGATAATGATCCATGCAGTTAGCTTATTTCTGGCTCGCTTCAATTGTACCATGTTCCATGCCTTTTAGAGATGCTTTTCGTGCAATTTCATGACAAGATGCTTTATTTTGATGATGATTCATGTACATGTTGCATTGAACTATTACTGGAATTAGACGAATGCCCACTTCTCGATCTAGCTTGCTTGGAACCTCGTGAAACTTAGTAGGCGTCCCTAGAAAAGATAATGCTTCATGATGCAAGAAGGATGGATGACCTATGAGCAATATTTATGGATCACTAGCCATCTATACCCTTAGGCAATTTTTTACTTTTTTCTCTCGAGTCCCTCTTGGTTTCTTCTTTTGATTCTTCTGGTTGATTCTTGAGACTTGATGCAGATGTTCTAACTTTCATTGAATTCTATTGGGTTAAAAACCCGGATAACATGACTGGCGGTCTGTATACAACTCAAACTGTTCTCCTAAAAGATAATGTCTCCAAATTTTTAATGCAAAAACCACCACTTCTAGCTCCAAGTTATGAGTGAAATATCTAACTTCATGCAGTCTCAACTATATTGATGCATAAGCTGTCATTCATCCTTTTTTGCATCAGCACCGCTCCCACCCGTTCCACCAGCATCGGTATATTTTACAAAATCCTTATTACCTTTAGGTATGATAAAGATAAGAGCATAAGTCAATAACTTCTTCAACTCCTGAAATGCCCTTTTACACCTATCGGTCCATGCTAACATCTCATTTTTCTAGTCAACCTAGTCAAGGGTGCTCTTATACGTGAGAAATCCTTAATGAATCTATGGTAATAGCCAACTAAACCCATGAATCTTCTCATCTCTATAACTGTCATCGGTCTCTTCCAACCGTTAATGGTGTCTATCTTCATTGCTAATCCATTTTTCGATACAACATGCCTGAGAAACTTAACTTCTTGTCCTAAAAATGATAATTAGAAAACTTCGCCTTCAATTTGTGTTGTCTCAAATTCTCTAAGATCAATCTAAGATGGACTTCATGGTCTCTCTCATTCTTAGAATACACCAAAATATCTTCGATGAAGACTAACATAAATTTACGCAATTGATTATGAAAATTTCAGTTCATAGGATCTAAGCAGAACGATGGGGCGTTAGTCAGTCCAAACGGCATCACTAAGCACTCATGTGACCTATATCTTGTTCTAAATGTACATAATGGAACATTATCTTTTTTTGCCCTCAATTTGTGGAATCCCATTGCAACTCTAGCTGCGAGAATATTTTGGCTCCACTCAACTGATCAAACAAGTCGTCTATCCTAGGCAATGGGTATTGATTATTCACGGTTAACTCATTCAACTTCTGGTTAGCAATACACATCTGTAATGATCCATTCGACTTCTTCACAAACATCACGGATGCTCCCTATGGTGAACTACTCAGACTAATAAAACTTTTACACTCATGTTCCACCAGCTTCTTCTTTAATTCTTCCATCTCCTTGGGCGGCATTCTGCTAGGTGGTCTACTAACAAGTTATGCCCCCGACATCAAGTTTATTTAGAATTCGATCGCTCTTCTTGCCAGCAATCACTTTATTGATTTGAAAATATCTGCAAATTCTCGAACTACCAGTACCCTACTTATCTTATCTTCCCTATTCTCCATCCCATACAACATCAATTCTGACTTCTCCTTCATTACGTCTAAAGCCACCATGATATGTCTCCCATCCTTGGATTTCTCAAAGTGATGACTCTATCAGCATAAAAGATCCTAACATCATTACTCACTAACCAATCCATGCCTAATATTACCTTATACCCTACAAAGTCAAATGCGTTTGGGTTATAAACAACCAAATACCCACACAACTCAAACATAAGGTTAGTGCACCTTAATCCAAAAGTAGCATACCCACCAATTGGATTAACTACACGTAAAGACGTAACTAAATAGGTAGTATCTAACTCTAAGCTATCCACTAAATATTTTGATATGAAAGAATGTGTAGCACTAGTGTTAAAAAGAACACTAACGAAAGTACTAGAGATCGAAATCATACCTCTTAGCACAACCTTCTTTCCTTTTTCTTTAGTCGTTGGTTTGGCTAACAGTCCTTCTGAAGTAAAAACCTTTAGCTACCTTAACTCAAGGCAATCTTTCTTTTTGTGCCCAGACTTGTTACGAATATAGCATTTGACTTTTAGTACTCCAATAGTCTCCGGACACTAAGATATAGTGTTCCCTTTCTCTACAATTATAGTAGATCGCATCAGCAACATCCTTCGCTCTTCTCTACCTCTAGCCTTTCCTTTTTGCTATTGGCCCTTCTTGCCTTTCTGATAAGGAGTAAACTTCTTCTTCTTATCAGGCCTAGCCTTCTTCCCTACAACTCATCTTTAGGTGTACATTAGCTCATACCTCCTTGCCATGTCTACCACTTCCACTTCAATAAATCGAAGTGCTAGACAAGCCATTGTTAGGTCACTCAATCCCGACCTTAATTCTCGAATAAACTTCTTTACCTTCCTCAGGGTCCTACTCAGTTCAGCCCCATACTTTGATAAAGCATTAAACTTCTGCACATACTCTGGCACCATCAAACTCCTCCTTACAACTCAACAAACTCCTGGAACATTGCTGAATACTCATATCCAAGAATATACCATTCTTCAAACATCTCCTTAAACCATTCCCATCTTGCTCAGGAATCTCCGCCCTCATTGTTCCCACCCGACTGTTGTTGGTCCCTTGAATTGCTGAGATACAAGCTTCACCTTCTAGGAATATATCAGCTCCAAGTCCTCACTAATCCTCTAACACAATTACTAGCCAATCACTAGCCTCCAATGCTTATTTCGTCCCATCAAACATTTCTTCTCCTATACTTTTGAAATCTTTATTTATTTTAGCAAAGTCTTCCCTTGTCCCGGGCCTCCAAGTACATTGAGGGTCTAGCGTGGTACTTATTGTTGCACTAAGTTTTCCATAAACTACTGAAAGAGAACATTCATATATAAGTTCCCTAAAGTTGAGGCATTCATTCCATTATCGGCTTCCAAATAAACTTCTGGAGCAGCCTTCCCTCCTTGGCCATTATTTTGAGTACTAGCGATTCCTCTACTAGCGTTTCTCCTTTCAGTTTCTAAAGTCAAATGTCTACTTCATAGATCCATTATGGCTTTCTGCATAAGTAAACATTCTTAAGAAACAGAAATAA
This sequence comes from Allium fistulosum, assembly GCA_030737815.1. Classification (NCBI taxonomy): domain Eukaryota; kingdom Viridiplantae; phylum Streptophyta; class Magnoliopsida; order Asparagales; family Amaryllidaceae; genus Allium; species Allium fistulosum. The sequence continues at coordinate 70,926,280 of CM060906.1, forward strand.
AAGGGAGTGAGAATAATAATAGAGGGATAAATACATCCACCTATATATCAATATCGAAATACAAGTACATTATATATAGTGTATACCCTCCACAAAGTGTTCGTTTTCTACTACTTAGTTTCTACTTAGCTCCGTTTTGCTTAAGTGTCACTTAACCTAAGCTCTAACACCAACTTGTAACATCCCCCATTTTGAGATCTGAAAATGGACACGGATGATATTGTAGACATCACAGAATTTTTTTTTAAATGGCAATATGAGATCGATATTTTTCCACAACATTAAGTAAATAGAGCCGCTAAATAATTTCATTACATTGGATTGTCTTTATATAAATGCCATTGCACATTCATTAACCCAACTCATTCCCACGCAAGGGTAAATATAATAAAGCAAAAATATAGTGTCATTCCCAACATACTAAGATGCTGGCATGAACACTTAACTGGTTATAAACTTTAGTTTTACACAGTGGAAATTCTAGAATAAATTTTCTTTGTAAAATAAGCATCCTTCTTCGTCTTTAGAGTCTTTATTCTTTTTTTATAAAAGCAACCTGCCTATACTATATACTCAGCCTACTCGAATGAGTACCCATAAGTTTATGAGAAATAATAAAAACATGGGTCAGACATAAAGCCTACCATGAGTAATACTTTAACCTAACAACAAATCATATAGTGAGACCACCCCACTAAAGTAAGGAATTGGTTTTCCCCTCACTTTCCCAACCAATCATTAATCACATAATACTATGTAAATAACATCAAATCATGATCAAACCATGTGTAGTTAAAGCACTTAAGGGTTCCATGGCAGTGGAGGTGCAAAAAGTTATAGCGGGGATATAACGAAAAATAGTGGAGGTGCCAAAAACTTCATTAGATACAAAACAAAATATTTAAATTTAAATATTCTCATTCTCACGTCATTTGTGTAGGAAAAGAAATATTGTTTAATCTTATATAACAAAAACGATGAATATCATGATTTATGCGGTCCATATTTGGTGACTACAATAGATTTCTAACTTTTATAGAGCACTTATGCCATAAATTAGGTCTTTATCCTGACTTTGATGCTTTGGTTTAAACGAAACTAGTCAAATCAACCTTTTTTATTAATGTGGCTAAAGTGGATGCTAAAAAAGCCTTTATTTTGGTGGGTGTAGTGGAAAATAGTAGGGCTTAAAGCGGATATACTATTTAATAACGTTATATTGAAAAAGCATAGCGATCGAAGAATGCTATGCGCTATAATGAGGATTTTACAGGGCTTTAACTACACAGATCAAACCTAAGTTATTTCCCTTCACAAAATATACCGACTAGTTTCTATAAATCTATTCATTTTAATTTGCCACATAGGTTTTACTCTTAGTTTCTCATTTTTACCATAAACGGATAGTCAGGTTTACACAAAGGCCTCATACTTTTGATCTTATTTATTACGTAAATAGACATATGGATACTACAAAAGCCTTATAAACACATTGTAACATCCCTCATTTGGAGGCCCAAAACTAACTGCTACAGATGTTGCACTCATCTGTAGTTATTAATTCCCGGTGACCAAATGCGGTAATGTTAGATACATTGATATAATAGAAACATATGAATATGAAAAATTTTAAAATCATAAAATAAATTTCTCATCCACTTCAAATCACATTTCAAATTCATTACATAATCCCAATTTGGTCAACCTGTCCATCCATGGATATCGAATCCCATTTTCAAACTGGTATTTCCAAAGGTTGAAGCAATCCACTCGGCTTCTGATGTTCAGCCTTCACTTGTAGACAGTTCACAGAATGCCTTACCCATAAGCCAACATCCTCCTTCGTACCTTCCAAGTAGAAACTCCTCTTTATGTCTTGATACATCTTGGTTCCCCCATGATGAATTGTAAATTTGAATCGATGACATTCCCTGAGGACTTCTCTCCTCAAGTCCCCAACATTCGGAACACACAACCGTCCCTTCTTTCTCAACCATCCCCTCTGGTCAAGAATGAAACCTTTTATATCATCAATCTCTGATCCAACCTCAAGCCTTTTAATCTTCTCGACTAACAACAGATCCTTTTTCTGCTTAGAAGCAATCCTTTCGATTAGGTATGGTCAAACTTCCTAGCAGGATAACATGGCAGTGCTCTGACTAGAACTAGCAGTCGATCTTAATTACACACTACAAGTAGTCAAAGCCTCTAGAACCTTCCATTCTATTAACATACCTAAAACGGCATTCTGTTGTTTCCTGCTAATAGCACCGCTACTTTATTTCCCTTTCCATGTTTATACTGTACACCAAAATCATAAGCTGCTAAAAACTCCAACCACCTTTGTTGTCTCATATTCAACTCCTTCTGAGAGAATAAGTATTTAAGGACTTATGATTTGTGTATAACTCAAATCCTCCCCTAAGAGGTAATGTCTCCATATTTTCAATGCGAAGATCACTGCCACCAACTCTAGATCATGAGTAGGATATCTCACTTCATGCGGTCTAAGCTGTCGTGAAGTGTAGGCAATAACTTTGCTTTTTTCCATTAGCATAGCTCCCAACCCTGTTCCACATGCATTTGTATACATCACTAACCCTTGATTCCCATTAGGAACTACTAACATAGGTGCATTGGTCAACAAATGCTTTAACTTTAGGAATTCTTTCTCACATTTGTCAAACCAAATAAACTTTACATCCTTCCTGGTTAGCTTAGTCAAAGGTGGCGCTATCCACAAGAAATCCTTAATGAATCTCTGTAATTGCCAGCAAGTCCAAGGAAACTTCTGATCTCAGTCACCATCTCTAGTCTCTTCCAGTTGTTAAGAGCTTCGATCTTATCTGGATCGACCGACAAGCCCTTCTCTGAGAGCACGTAACCAAGAAACTTAACCTCTTTCTTCTAGAAATGACACTCCGAAAACTTCGCTTTTAGTTGATTCTTTCTCAGTATCTCAAGAACCACTCTAATGTGAACTTCATGCTCTCTCTCATCCTTGGAGTATTTTAAAGTGTCATCTATGAATACTAACACAAACCTATCCAAGTGCTCTTGGAAAATCTGGTTCATCAAATCCACAAAGAAAGCCAGCACATTCGTTAATCCGAATGGCATTACTAACCATTCGTACGAACCATACCTAGTCCGAAACACCGTCAATGGTATACTGTCCACTGCCACCCTTAATCGATGGAAACCTATCACTAAATCCAATTGGGAAAATACTCTAGCTCTACTCAATTGATCAAATAAATTATCAATTATCGACAAAGGAAACCTATTCTTGATCGTCATCCCGTTCAACTTATGGTAGTTGAAACACATCCTTAACGACCCATCCAGTTTCTCTACGAACACCGCGGTCGCTCCCCAACACGAACTGCTTGGCCTAATGAAATTATTCCCTTCTAAATCCATTAGCCACACATTCAATTCCTTCATCTCAGTCGGTGTCATCTTGCTAGGTGGTCTACTTACAGGTTATGCTCCTTTCACAAGATCTATCTGAAACTCAATGGCTCGCTTCGGTGGTAGACCTATGACCGACTCAAAAACATCCACAAACTCTTTTGCTATCAAAACCTAATTCAACTCTTTTTCTACTTCCATAGCCCTCAACAAAGCACAAGCACTCCGATCTAAATCCTCTACTGAGTATATAATTTGGTTATGACTATTAGGGTGCCTTAGCGATATTTCCCTATCTTGGCAAAATATCCTAGCATCAAACCTTTCTAACCAGTCCATACCTAGAATGATCCCGACGCCTACGAAATCAATAACATACAAAATGCATGCAAACTTATGACCTAACAAATCAAGTTCTAACTGGTCACATCTCATCTCCAGAGTTGCATACCCTCCTATCGGATTCGCAACCCTTAAGAAAGTAACAAGGTATGAGGGCTTTAAACATAACATATCTACCAAACACTGGGATATAAATAAATGCGAAGCATCAGTATCAAATAATACCTTAATTGGTATACTATGAATCAAAAGCGTACCTTCCATCACAGTCTTTCCTTTCTCAACGGCGGTTGGCCTAGTAGATGATGGTCCTAAAGCAAAGACTTTCCCTCATCCGCTTTGACCGGTTCGAGAAATTGATTCTTGTAATGCCCAATCTGTTCACTGTTGAAACACTTCACTCCCTTCTTATCTGCAACCTTCTTCCCTTTTCCAGTTCGACATTCATAAGCATAATGTCTCTTCTTATCACACTTAAAGCAAACTAGATTAGCCTTCGCCTTCTTGGCAGCTCCTCCATTTTGGGTTCCTTTCTTCTTAAAGAAATTCCTCTTTTTGCCTTGAAAACCCTAGGTTTCAACCTGCTTCTCCTTTCCATAAGCAGAAAGCATCTCTTCATTCCGCATTTCCATCTCTACTACAATTGTACTTGGATCACGGATATGTAGCATAGTCGCTATAGCAATCTCGGGTCTTAACCCTCGAATAAATTTCTCATTTATTTTATTGACGGTGTCAATGATAGCATATCTGTATTTGGACAACTTATCAAACTTCGTAACATACTCAACCACTGACATATCACCCTGCACTAAGTCCATGAACTTTCTTAGCAATACTGACGTGGTGATTTCAGACAAAAATCTCTCTTCGAATCTCCTATGAAACTCTGCCCAAGTCAACTCCTCCTCGGGAACTCCCACGGTAACACTATTCCACCAATGAAGTGCTGCTCCCTACAACTGTTTAGAGGTAAGCCTCCTCTTCTGCTCATCGTTTAATCCCAGGTCAATGACAATAACCAGTTTTCCACTTCAATAGCATCCTTTGTTCCCAAAAATGGTTTCCCACCAAGACTGGTGTAATCCCTGCTCAGCTTGGCATAGTTATTGCCAATTGGAGCCATGGGATTAGCTCCTCCAACATTGATAGCATTTCCCCCGGCTACTCCTACAACCGCTACAGCTTACATCAGATTAACAAAGAATTAATACATCATCCCCATATCTATTAGCAGGGTTCCAGCACCTACGTTGACATTTGCGTTTGGATTAGCATTTTCCTATCGACCCGAGTTCCTCCTGGTATTGGGTCGAGCATTTCCATTGGTTGTGGTGCTTCCTTCACCTAGATTTCCTCTTCCATTTCCTACCTCTATATCCTCCTTTCTCGTATATCTACATACGAGCCTTAGTAAGATACAAAAGAACAGTCTAAGAGAGAGAGGGGAATACGTAATTATAGATATATGTATAACAATTACAAGTACGTTACTGTAGCGTTAACCCGAACCCTGATCTTATTTTTTGATTCATTGGGATATGTTTTGAAAATCTTTAAGGTTCAAATTTCTTTTAAACTTTTACAAACCTATGCTCTGATACCAGCTTGTAACATCCCCCATTTTGAGGCCCAAAGCTAACTACTATGGATGCTGCAGCCATCCATTGTTATTAATTCCCGGTGACCAAATGCGATAGTGTTAGATACATTGATATAACAAAAACACATGAATATGAAAAAATTTAAAATCGCAAAATAAATTTCTCATTCCACTTCAAATCACATTTCAAATTCATTACATAATCCCAATTTGAAAACCATGTTCAGAGAAATATAATTATTACAAAATACGCCAAGAGCGACATATGAAAATCCACCTTGGTTGATCAGAGTTTAATATAGGCAAATAAGCAACTTTCCCGTTACAACCAAAACACAACGGGATCAAACAGAAAGAACTCCTAATAGCTAGGTTGCCTCCTACACATCTCTGGAAGCTTATTCGTCTAAAGAAGAACCTGAAAACCTTAACTCTCAAACTACTCAAAATCAATTGAACACCCAAGAGTTTAAGGGGAAAACATAAACTCCGAGTCAGACAAAAAGTCCGGTATGAATAATAACCTACCATCTCGAACCACATATATATCTAGTAAGACCACACAGCTTAACGGAACGAGTTTTCACCTTATTAGTATCTTAACTCAATTTATAATAACCATATACTATGCATCTGCATCCACAATGATTAAGACATAACATAATAAGATATATCATGATGATATGCAACCATACAATATGCGTTGGATTTTCCCATCCCCATTTCTTTGATTACTGTCCTAAGTTATAGTTTCTAGGGTCACTGTTTATCTATTAGTTTTCATGGGTTAACTAATAACCTGTTCCAAGCTTACGGACTATCTGTCCGATTTCATAGTTTTCATAGGATCACTAAGAACCTACTGGTATCTACCAATAACTTCATTTAATTATTGTTTTTCATTTAATTATTGTTTTCATGGGCTCACTATGAACCTATTGGGTTCTCCAATAACTTCTCTCATGTCATAATTTTCATGGGATGACTATGAACCTACTAATCTCTATCAATAACTTATCCCAGGCATAGTTTTCATGGGATCACTAAGAACCTATTGGCCCCTGCCAATAAAAATTTCCATACATTGTTTTCATGGGCTTACTATGAACCCGTCTAAACCAATAATTCTTTGATCAGTCTTTGGGCATCCTATATTCTGTTCTACCTGACCTCCTGGATGTAACTCACACAGGAGTTAACTCAATGTGTATTCACTAATGGGTCAACCTAGCCTGTTATTCTGCCCTTAACACCCCAAAAATGCATTTATGGGTTAATTATGAAGTGAATATGTTACAGAAGAAGCACACATGATAACTGATCAAAACATAATAATATAAACATCTATGGTTTAATTTCCTTGTAATCATTTCTCAAATGACACATGGTTAAATCCCTTAACCCACTATCTTTAGCAAGGAAAGCTTCTTCAAAAACTCCAAAGTTAAATACCATTTCCAAACTCTTCCATATTTGCCATGGATTTAACTTTAAAAATGAGATTGAGTTTCTTGTTTGAAAACTAAAGCTTTCAACTGTATTCTTCATATCATTACTCAAAATCTTAGGCCTTCACTTTCAATATCATTAAAACATACCTTTCGAAAGTATTCAAACCTTCCTTTCAAAACACTCAAGAATATACCTTTCGAAACACTCCATACATTCCTTTCGAAAGCATTGAAACCTTTCTTTAGAAACCGTTGAAGACACACCTTTCGAAACACTTAAAGCTTATCTTTCGAAGGCACTGAGTTCAAGTAAAAGTAATGGAAGCATAGCTTTGAAACCATTTGAAAGTATCTGTTTCGAAATCAATGGGTTTAACATTAACTATAACTTCTGGGTCAAAGAAAACAAAAGCGAAAGTAACCCTTTCGAAAGCATTGATCTTTAATTAAAAGAATTTAGGGGAGAGGATAGTTACAAAGCCCCTTTCAAAACCATTGCCTTCATAACTCTTATTAAAAGAGGCTCAACAACCCTTTCAAAAGCAATGAGAAGGTGGCTTTAAATTATACAAGGGCGAAAGCTTCCCTTTTGAAAGCATTGATTTAAAGTAATAAAGAAAGTGGCCTTTAACTAATTCGAAAGGCATGAATGTGGCGGCTAGGTTTCGAAAAGGTTCAAAAGCGGCTTCCCTTTTGAAAACTCCTTTTGTAAAACAAAACAAGCGGCAACTCATTTGAAATCTTCTTTTTAAAATAAAGGCAAGCGGAAATTCATTGCAAAGCAAGTGGCCCCAACCCCTTCGAAAGCAAGCCTTCGACACCATCCCTTCCACCTTTCTCCAATACACTACGTACCAATTACTTGATACCCTATGCATTGGTTTCAAATGGGTTCGAAAGGCCTATTGGGCATGGTTTCAAAAGCAAGCAAAAGGAAGTGGCAAGGTAGTAATTCGAAACAAAACTGATTTTATTTTTTTGGCAAAGCCAGTCGGTGTTTAACGTGTGCCGTCCACATTTATTACCCCAAACATTTTAAAGAACAGGTGATTGGAACTGGCTCCGGATCAGCGAATACAATAAAGGAAAGCAAGAGATAGACATACAATCCTAAACTACTAAACAAGAAGGACAACTATCCCTCAATGACAAGATTGACCATAGTGTCAGTCGAAGGACCAAGAACATGAAGAACCCGATAGAACAGCGTAGCAAGAGAAGGCTCGAACGATCATGACATGGTAGAGTAAAGATACTTCCGATCCCAAGATGAGTCCAAAAATATTTGTCAATTGCGTAGACCAAAATCGCCTCTTGTATGAAGTGTCAGACCTTCACCATCCACACGATAAAATAATCTCCTTGATTCCCTATCTTCGCCCACATATAAATAATAGCTATTGAAAACCGGATCATATCTCATTTCTATATCATAATGAACCCAAGAACGCTCTTTCAGGAACCACGAAATGGTATCCAAATCAGGAGATGCCGATGTAGTAGATATACCAGCAGGGGACACATATGACGTAGCAAGAGTTTCAACAGAAGGGATAGGGGGAGGAATAAAGTATGGCAGGGATGGAATTTTTACCTTGGGAATCCACTTCAAAACTGGTTGAGGAACCAGAACCTTAGCCGGAGGAGGCTAGGAATCTAGCTCGATCGAACACGCATCAGGAGAATGACCAAAGGACTTACAAGATGGGCAAATTTCAGGCTTCCACTTATACTGCACGTCCACTATCACATCATGACCATCAGCATGTCTCACTATTAGTTTCGAAGGCAATGGTTTAGAAGGCTTGATCTCAATTAATGCCCATGCATAGTGTAAAGACTTGCGGGCTTTAGTATTAGAATCAAAACACTTGAGGTCACCGATGAGACTGGCTAGCCAGTTTAGACCTAACACAGGCTGAAGGGCAAACAAAATATGAGTAAAAGTAGCCCAAACAGGAATAGAAAGCACTTGCTCCCTAGCATTGTCAACAACAAGGCTCCATGGAGTAACAATAAACAGTTTCCCCTCTATGATAAGTGGACTAGTCCCAAGTGCTCTCAACTTGTCATTATTGTTAGAGAATTTGAAATAAAACATAGTGTTGAAAAACTGGACATGTAGGCTACCTTTCAAATTCTATGAACATTTACAATGGTTACGAACCTCCCTGTATGGAGCAGAAGAATCCAAGAAAAAACCAACCAAATATTCAGATCAATATTTCACACCTTCTTGAACGACCTCAATCGGTGGAACATTGACACCATCGATAACAACCGTATCAATGGATCTAGGCGAGAAAGAACCAACATTCCTGGGTAAGGATTTGAAGAGAGATGACTATTTCGGCAAAGCTTCCACTAGATTAGCTGCAGCAGAGGATGTATGAGAATTATTGGTCTAAATAGCTTCAGAGATTGAAATATTCGTTTGGACATTTCCACAAGCAGATGGCGCGTGCAAACCAGAATACAGATCAACAAGCACCAAATCATTATCCAAATCAACATAAACATTCAACTCGTCACTTAAAGACAACCCAACGATATTTCCAGTCCACGAAGAACCATTGGCAGCCGAACCAAGTAGATTGGTTAAGGGATGATCACCCAAAACATTGCTGTCCAAACCAACAACCCTATTAGCACCATCAATATCAGATAACAAGGCACACATCGGATTGGCTAAAGGATCAGACTCACTATCACAAACAATTTGAGGAAGGGAATGCATAGATGGAGGAATTAGAGGCACGGCCAGAACTGTAGCAGGAGTATAAATCGAGGAATTTGCATTGGAATTGGATATAGAGTCCAACCACGAATTCAAATTGAAACCACAAGCCAGAGGAGAAGCACCAGTATAGCGAAGGCCAGAGTGGGTTAGGGATTCGCCAGTAGTACCCAGAACAGTGGAGTCCAGAGCCCTAGAATTGCATCGGTTCTTTTTTGGCATGGAGAAAGGGGAGGCGAGCGAAGAGGTTACGAGTAGAGCGGAGGAAGGGGGAGCAGAAAATTAGGCAAGAGAGGAGTAGAAGATGAGGACGAAGGAGGGCCATAAAAATCGCCTGGAAATAGATGCCATTTCTAATGGAAATAAAGTGTTTGATTTGAAATTAGAAAATAACACAAAACTGATTTTATGTTATTAAAAGAAATTCCTTTTCACCTAACTTGTCTAATTTGTCAAAATATGATTGGTTGACAATCCTTTATCAAAATAATTTTCCAAAAAGGCTACTGAATTCATCAATTAATAATTTAAAATTCTTTAACAAATAAGCCCTTCTCCTTAATAAAAAAATTAAAACGTTTAAGTCCCCAAACTTAACTAATCCAAATCACTTAGGAAAAATCCCCAAAACTCATAATAATTCACTTTTAATATGTTTTCTAACATATATAACTTTTTGGACCCGAAAACATTACTTTATTGCCTTAAGCGATTTAAACCCAAAATAACTATTTCATCCATCAAAAATTCATAATAAATTATGCATAGCTTGGAATATCATGAAAATTTAAACCCATCTCCAAAATAATGTTTTACATAACATATTCAACTATCATTGCATTCAAAACCCATTTTATACGATTTTAACCTTAAAATCGAATTATACCTTTACATAAAAATTCTTGTTTAAATCAAAACATGGTATATAATCAAAGCATATCATCATTCAATCCATCCAAACGGTTTTTAACCTTAAACCCGAAATTTAAAATGTTCAATAAAACATATATGAGATGGTTTAGATTATTATTCACCTTGTTTGGATAAGGAACTTTAGATTTTCTCTTGCTTTAACCTTCCTAGCTTGATTCTTAGCTTCTAATTGATTTTAAGCTCTTCTTCCCATTAGGTAATGGCCGGCCTTGATCTCCTTAGTTTATGTTTTTGTTTTTGTAAGAATTAAATGGGAATGGAATGGATGTGAGGGTTAGGGAATTTGGGGTTCGACCATTCCCCATATTACCCTTGCCTTATTTTTCTTAAGTATTTAACTTATGAACCATTCTTATAAATTCATTTAGTTAAGGGATGACCCTAATTGGTTTTCAAATCTTAATTCCCTTATCACTCTAGTCTCTACATATTCTATTTAATTTATCTAATTAAATTTCCTGAATAATGTTATTTAAAGTCAGGGGTGTTACAGGCTCCCCTCCTTAAAGAATTTCGTCCTCGAAATTCAACAAGGACTAAATACTAATCGTAGAAATCATTTGTAACATCTCCTAATTATCATACTAGCCTACTTGGCTAGCAAACAGTCTATTTAAAGCAAATATAGAACACACCCTTATAGCAGATCAGGATAAGTATCTCTAATCCTATCTTCTGTCTCCCAAGTATGGTCCTTCTCGTTGTCACTCCATTGAACTTTCACTAACTTGACTGTCTTGTTTCTTAACTTCTTCTCATTTCTCGCTACAACCCGAATCGGTTGCCTAACAAAAGTCAAATCTGGTTCTACTATTAAGTTTTCCAATGCAGTCGGAGGAATATTAGTCTTTGGATCATGTACATACTTATGAAGATAAGACACATGAAACACATTATGGACACCTGCCAAACTTCCCGGAAACTCTACTCTATACGTGAGCTTTCTGATCCTCCCTATAATTGGGAACGGTCCAACATATATCGGTGTCAGTTTCCCTGACTTTCCGAATCGTACCTTGCCCTTCATTGGTTGTACTTTAATAAAAATACTATCTCCAAGTGAGAACTCTAGATCCTTATGCCTCTTATCTGCATAACTCTTTTGTCTAGACTAAGCTTCCTTCATCCTTCCTCGGACCAACTCAATCTTCTCTGTTGCCTCTCTTACCAGGTCTGGACCTAAGACTATTCTTTCTCCAATTTCCAACCAACATATTGGTGACTTGCATGGCATTTCATATCAACTTTGAAAGGCGCCATTCCTATACTAGTCTGATAACTGTTATTATAGGAAAACTCAACTAAGTGTAAGTGATCTTCGCAAGATTCACCAAAGTCTAGCACATAAGCTCTTAACAAATCCTCGAATACCTTGTTGACTCTCTCTGTTTTCCCATCTGTCTAAGGGTGATAAGCAGTACTCATTTTGAGCTTGGTACCTAACACATCCTGTAGACTCTTCCAGAACTTGCTAGTAAACAAAGTATCTCTATCACTTAATATACTACTAGGAATTCCATGCAGTCTAGCTATGTTCTTCATAAAGAATTTAGCTAAAGCAGGTGCTGTCCTGGTTGACTGAACTTGAATGAAATGGGCACTCTTGGTCAACATGTCCACTACGACCCATATACTTTCATTTCCTAGATTCGACCTTGACAACCCGTCCATAAAATTCATGGATATCGAATCCCATTTCCAAACTGGTATTTCCAATGGTTGAAGCAATCCACTCGGCTTCTGATATTCAACCTTCACTTGTTGACAGTTCACGCACTGCCTTACCTACATGCCACCATCTTTCTTCATACCTTCCCAGTAGAAACTCCTCTTCTTATCTTGATACATCTTGGTTCCCCTAGGATGAATCAAAAATTTGGATCGATGACATTCTCTGAGGACTTCTCTCCTTAAGTCCCCAACATTTGGAACACACAACCGTACCTTCTTTCTCAACCATCCCCTCTGGTCAAGGCTGAAATCTTTTAGATCATCAATATCTGATCCAACCTCAAGCCTTTTTATCTTCATGTCTAACAATGGATCCTCTTTCTGCTTAGAAGCAATCCTTTCGATCAGTACTAGTCGAACTTCCAAGTAGGATAACATAGAAATGCTCTGACTAGAACTAGCATCAATCTTAATTGCACACTACAAGTAGTCAAAGCCTCTAGATCCTTCCATTCTGTTAACATAGCTAACACCACATTATGATGTTCCCTACTAAGAGCATCCACTACTTTATTTCCTTTTCCAGGTGTATACTCTGTACCAAAATCATAAGCTGCTAAAAACTCCACCTACCTCTGCTGTCTCATATTCAACTCCTTCTGATAGAATAAGTACATTAAGGACTTATGATCTGTGTATAACTCAAATCTCTCCCCTAAGAGGTAATGTCTCCAAATTTTCAATGTAAAGATCACTACCGCAAACTCTAGATAATGAGTAGGATATCTCACTTCATGCAGTCTAAGTTGTCGCGAAGCATTGCCTTTTTGCATCAACACAGCTCTTAACTCGGTTCCACATGCATCTGTATATGCCAGTAACCCTTGATTCCCATCTGGAACTACTAATACAGGTGCATTAGTCAACAAGTGCTTTAACTTAAGGAATGCTTCCTCACATTTGTCAGACCAAATAAACTTTACGTCCTTCTTGGTTAGCTTAGTCAAAGGTGCCGCTATCCGCGAGAAGGCCTTAATGAATCTCCGTAATAGCCAGCGAGTCCAAGAAAACTTCTGATCTCAGTCACCGTCTTTGGTCTCTTCCAGTTGTTAACAGTTTCAATCTTATCTGGATCAACTAACAAACCCTTCACTGAGACCACATGACCAAGAAACTTAACCTCTTTCTTCCAGAAATGAATCTCCGTAATAGCCAGCGAGTCTAAGAAAACTTCTGATCTCAGTCACCGTCTTTGGTCTCTTCCAGTTGTTAACAGTTTCAATCTTATCTGGATCAACTAACAAACCCTTCACTGAGACCACATGACCAAGAAACTTAACCTCTTTCTTCCAGAAATGACACTTCAAAAACTTCGCTTTCGGTTGATGTTGTCTCAGCGTCTCAAGCACCACTCTGAAGTGAATTTCATGCTCTCTCTCATCCTTGGAGTATATTAAAATTTCATCTATGAATACCAACATGAACCTATCCAAGTGCTCTCGGAAAATCCAGTTCATCAAATCCACAAAGAAAACTGGTGCATCCGTTAACCCGAATGGCATTACTAACCATTCGTACAAACCATACCTAGTCCGAAACGCCATCAACAGAATACTGTCCTCTGCCACCCTTAACTGATGGAAACCTATCGCCAAATCCAATTTGGAAAGTACTCTGTGCTCTCAACTGATCAAATAAATCATCGATTCTTGGCAAATGATACCTATTCTTGATCATATTCTCGTTCAACTTACGATAGTCGATACACATCCTTAACGACCCATCCGGTTTCTTTAAGAACACCATGGCCGCTCCCTAAGGCAAGCTGCATGGCCTAATGAAATTCTTCCTTTCTAAATCCACTAGCTGCACCTTCAATTCCTTCATCTCGGTCGGTGTCATCCTGCTAGGCGATCTACTTACAGGTGCTGATCTTGGCACAAGATCTATCTAAAACACAATGGCTCACTTCGGTGGTAGACCTGTGATCGGCTCAAAAACATCCGCAAACTCTTTTTCTATCAAAACCTGATTCAACTCTTTTTCTACTTCCATAGCACTCAACAAAGCACAAACACTCCGATCTAAATCCTCCACTGAGTATCTAATTCAATTATGACTATTAGGGTGCCTTAGCGATATTTCCCTATCTTGGAAAAATATCATATCATCATACCTTTCTAACCAGTCCATACCTAAAATGATCCCGAAGCCTACGAAATCAATAACATACAAACTGCTTGCAAACTTATGACCTAACAAATCAAGTTCTAAATGGTCACATCTCATCCCCAGAGTTGCATACCCTCCTATCGGATTCGCAACCCTTAAGGAAGTAACAAGGTAAGAGGGTTCTAAACATAACCTATCTACCAAACACTAGAATATAAATGAATGCGAATCATCGGTATCAAATAATACCTTAACTGGTATACTATGAATCAAAAGCGTGCCTTCCATCACAGTGTTTCCCTTCTCAGCAGCGGTTGGCTTAGCAGACGATGGTCTTAAAGCAAAGACCTTTCCCTTGTTCGCTTTGATTGGTTCTGGACACTGATTCTTGTAATGCCCAATCTTGTCACAGTTGAAACACTTCACTCCCTTCTTATCTACAACCTTCTTCCCTTTTCCAGTTCGACATACATGAGTATAATGTTCCTTCTTATTACACTTAAAGCAAACTAGATTAACCTTTGCCTTCTTGGGAGCTCCTTCCTTTTGGGTTCCTTTCTTCTTAAAGAATTTCCTCTTCTTGCCTTGAAAACCCTAGGTTTCAACTTGCTTCTCCTTTCCATAAGTAGAAAGTATCTCTTCATTCTGGATTGCCATCTCCACTACAACTATACTTGGATCATGGAGATGTAGCATAGTCGCTATAGCAATCTCGGGTCTTAACCCTCGAATAAATTTCTCATTTCTTTTAATGACGGTGTCAATGGTAACATATCTGCAACTGGACAACTCATCAAATTTCGTAGCATACTCAATCACCGACATCTCACCCTACACTAAGTCCATGAACTTTCTTAGCAATATTGACTTGTATATTTTAGAAAAAAACCTCTCTTCAAATCTCCTACGAAACTCTGCCCAAGTCAACTCTTCCTCTGTAACTCCTATGGTAAAACTATTCCACCAATGAAGTGCTGCTCCCTATAACTGTCTAGAGGCAAGTCTCCTCTTTTGCTCACCGTTTAATCCCTAGTCAGCGAAGATCCTTTCATAATGCAATAACCAGTTTTCCTCTTCGACGGCGTCCTTGTTCCCAAAAATGGTTTCCCACCTAGACTGGTGTAATCCCTACTCAGCTTGGCATAGTTATTGCCAACTAGGGTCACGGGATAAGCTTCTCCAACATTCATTGCATTTCCCCCGGCTACTCCTGCAGCCACTCCAGCTTGCATCAGATTGACAAAGAACAATACATTGTCCACATATCTATTGGTCGGGTTCCAACACCTACTTTGACATTTGCGTTTGGATTAACATTTGCCTGTCGACCCGGGTTTCTCCTGGTATTGGGTCGAGCATTTCCATTAGTTGTCGTGCTTCTTCCACCTAGATTTCATCTTTCGTTTCTTGCCTCCATATCCTCCTTTCTCTTATATCTGCATACAAGCCTTAGTAATATACAGAAGAACGACCTAAGAGAGAGAGGGGAATACGTCCTTATATATATATATAACAATTACAAGTACGTTACTATAGCGTTAACCCAAACCCCGATCTTATTTTCTGATTCATTGGGATATGTTTTGAAATATTTTAGGTTCAAATTTCTTTTGAACTTTCATAAACCTATGCTCTGATGCCAACTTGTAACCCCCATTTGGAGGCCAAGAACTAACTGCTACAGATGCTGCAGTCATCCATAATTATTAATTATCGGTGACCAAATGCGGTAATGTTAGATACATTGATATAACAGAAACACATGAATATGAAAAGCTTTAAAATCACAAAATAAATTTCTCATTCCACTTCAAATCACATTTCAAATTCATTACATAATCCCATTTCGCAAACCACGTTCAAAGAAATTTAATTGTTACAAAATATGCCAAGAGCGACATATGAAGATGCCGCTTGGTTGATCAGAGTCTAAATATCGGCAAATAAGCAACTTTTCCATTACAACCAAAACACAATGGGATCAAATAGAAAGAGCTCCTAATAGCTAGCTTGCCTCCTGCATATCTCCAAAAGCTTATTCGTCTAAAGGAGAACCTGAATACCATAATTCTCAAACTACTCAAAATCAATTGAGCACCAGAGAGTTTAAGGGTAAAACATAAACTTCGAGTCAAACAAAAAGTTTGGTATGAATAATAACCTACCATCTTGAACCACCTAGATATCTCGTGAGACCACGCCGCTTAGCGGAACGGGTTTTCCCCTCACTAGTATCTTAACTCAATTTATAATAACCATATACTGTGTACCTTCATCCACAATGGTTAAGACATAGCATAATAAGGTGTATCATGATGATATGCAACCATACAATACGCTTTGGATTTTCCCATCACCATTTCTTTGATTATCTGTCTTAAGTTATAGATTCTAGGGTGTTTATTTCCTATTAGTTTTCATGGGCTAACTAATAAACTATTCCAAGCTTACGGACTATCTATCTGGTTTCATAGTTTTCATGGGATCGCTATGAACCTATTGGAATCTACAAATAACTTCATTTAATTATAGTTTTTATGGGCTCACTATGAACCTATTGGGTTCTCAAATAACTTCTCTCATGCCATAGTTTTCATGGGCTGACTATGAACCTATTGATCTCTATCAATATCTTATTCTGGACATAGTTTTCATGGGATCACTAAGAACCTATTGGCCCCTGCTAATAACAATTTCCATACATAGTTTTCATGGGCTTACTATAAACCTGTCTAAACCAATAATTCTTTGATGGGTCTTTAGGCATCTTATATTCTGGTCTACATGACCTCCTAGATGTAATTCTACTCACACAGGAGTTAACTCAATGTATATTCACTATTGGATAAACCTAGCTGGTTATTCTGCCCTTAACATCCCAAAAATGCAGTTATGGGTTAATTATGAAGTGGATATGTTTACAAAAGAAGCACATATGATAACTGATCATAACATAATAATAAACATCTATGGTTTAATTTCCTTATAATATTTTCTCAAATGAAACATGGTTAATACACTTAACCACTATCTTTAGCAAGGAAAGCTTCTTCAAAAACTTCAAAGTTAAATTCCATTTCAAAACTCTTCCATAGTTGCCATGGATTTATCTTTAAAAACGAGATTGGGTTTCTTTTTTGAAAACTAAGGCTTTCGACTGTATTCTTTATATCATTACTCAAAATTTTAGGCCATCACTTTCGATATCATTAAAACATACATTTCGAAAGTAGTCAAATCTTCCTTTCAAAACACTCAAAAATATACCTTTCGAAACACTCTATACATTCCTTTCGAAAGCATTGAAACCTTCCTTTAGAAACCATTGAAGATATACCTTTCAAAACACTTAAAGCTTATCTTTCGAAGGCACTTAGTTCAAGAAGAATTAATGGAAGCATAGCTTCTAAACCATTTGAAAGTATCTCTTTCGAAATCATTAGGTTTAACATTAACTATAATTTCTGGGTCAAAGAAAACAAAAGCAAAGTAACCCTATCGAAAGCATGATCTTTAACTAAAAGAATTTGGGGAAGAGGATAGTTACAAAACCCCTTTCAAAACCATTGCCTTCATAACTCTTATTAAAAGCAGCGCAAACAACCCTTTCGAAAGCATTGAGAAGGCAGCTTTAAATTATACAAGGGTGAAAGCTTCCCTTTCGAAAGCATTGATTTAAAGTTATAAAGAAAGCGACCTTTAAGTAATTCAAAAGACATGAATGCGGCAGCTAGGTTTCGAATAAGTTCAAAAGCGGCTTCCCTTTTGAAAGGTCCTTTTTAAAACAAAACAAGCGGCAACTCATTCGAAAGCTTCCTTTTAAAATAAAAGCAAGCGGCAATTCGTTCGAAAGCAAGTGGCCTCAGCCCCTTCGAAAGTAAAACTTCAACACCATCCCTTCCGCCTTTCTCCAATACACTACGTACCAATTACTTGATACCCTGTGCATTGGTTTCAAATGGGTTTGAAAAGCCTACTGGGCATGGTTTCGGAAGCAAGCAAAAGGAAGTGGCAAGGTAGTAATTCAAAACAAAACTGATTTTATGCCATTAAAAGAAATTCGTTTTCACCTAACTTGCCTAATTTGTTAAAATATGATTGGTTGCCAATCCTTTATCAAAATACTTTTCCAAAAAGGTTGTCGAATTCATCAATTAATAATTGAAAAGCCCTTCACCTTAATAAAATAATTAAAATGTTTAAGTCCCCAAACTTAACTAATTTAATTTCCATAGTAAATCACTTAGGAAAAATCCCCAAAATTCATAATAATTCACTTTTAATATGTTTTCTAACATACATAACTTTTCAGACTCGAAAACATTACTTTATTACCTTAAGCAATTTAAACCCAAAATAACTATTTCTTCCATCAAAAATTCATAATAAATTATACATAGCTTGGAATATTATGAAAATTTAAACCCACCTCCAAAATAATGTTTTACATAACATATTCAACTATCATGGCATCCAAAACCCATTTTATACGATTTTAACCTTAAAATCGAATTATACCTTTACATAAAAATCCTCGTTTAAATCAAAACATGGTATATAATCAAAGCATATCATCATTCAGTCCATCCAAACAGTTTTAAACCTTAACCCCGAAATTTAAAATGTTCAATAAAACATATATGAGATGAGTTAGACTATTATTCACCTTGTTTGGATAAGGAACTTGATATTTGCTCTTGCTTTAATCTTCCTAGCTTGATTCTTAGCTTCCCATTGATTTTAAGCTCTTCTTCCCATAAGGTAATGGCCGTCCTTGATCTCCTTAGTTTATGTTTTTGTTTTTGTAAGAATTAAATGGGAATGGAATGGATGTGAGGGTTTTAGGGGATTTGGGGTTCGGTCATTCCCCATATTACCCTTGCCTTATTTTTCTTAAATATTTAACTTATGAACCATTCTTATAAATTCATTTAGTTAAGGGTTGGCCCTAATTTGTTTTCAAATCTCGATTCCCTTATCACTCTAGTCTCTACATTATTATATTTGATTTATCTAATTAAATTTCCTGAATAATGTTATTTAAAATTAGGGGTGTTACACACATTCTCGTTTATTGTCATGAATAGACATATGCTCGCTACTAGGACCTTCCACCAACACTAGACATATGGTTACCACTAAGGCCTTCGGTCAATCTTACCAATTCTGATGTCGTGTTTAGACATATTGTAGCCACTAAGGCCTTCCATTAATATTATCAAATCTATTGTCATCTTTAGATATACAATAGCCACTAAGGCCTTCCATCTACATATGTTTGGCTCAAATGATCTTACTTATCATCTCATAGCTTTCTTAAGCTTAATCCTAGTTTTTCCATTACTAAATAAGTCATTTTAGTTTAACTTTTTATGCTCTACGATCATTTCATCTCTATGAAATTCTCAACCATCACTTTGGAAGATGGCTTCCAAAGTCCTACCCATAGTTCCTTTATTTACTTAGAAGTTCTTTGCATCATTAGCTATCGCATGTTTACATTACATAATATCACATTTTGACAAGGTGCTATCACAAGTTGAGTACATAAAATATTGTATGTTTAACCCAACAAGGTTATCACATATTGAAAAATTTTAGCTATCGCGGGTTGACAACACCTAGCCATCGAAAGTTGATAATGTTTAGCTATCGCAAGTTGATAATGTTTAGCTATAGCAAATTGATAATGTTTAGCTATCGCATGTTAATATTACTTAGCTATCACAGGTTTATATGAGAAGCTATTTCAAGTTGACATCACTTAGCTATCGTATGTTAACATTTGCATGAGCAATCGCTAGTTGACGGAAAAAAGCATAACGTGTTGAGTTCTATAGCTATCGCAGGTTAAACATTTATAAGCAATCACGTGTTGACATTTGTACTAGCCATTGTACATAGGCATATATAAGCCATCGCAAATTGATATTTTTTACAAACCGTTGTAGGTTAAACATTTATAAGCCATCGTGGGTTGACAATTATAACTATCGTAGGTTGATATGACAAACTTGTAATTAAATGGGAAACTGTCTTATACGATTCAAACTAACCACCGTACACCAAAACCTGTTATATGTTGAATTATCGTTGGTCAACTTGAGCATTTGTAGTTTTCTTTTCAAGAATTGTTAGTTACTTTTCTAATTAATTATTTAAATTCCCATTAGTAATTAACACTTCCCTTTACTAAATAATTCATATTAATTTAGAAACACATGGAAAATAAATCCTCAAAATTTCAAAAAATCTAATTAATTAATTTTTATCTCATATAAAAATTTCAGACAAAAATGATTATTTTCGTATTTTAAACAAGTAAGCCCAAAATTATGATTTTTCCAATTTAGAAAATTCATAGTTAATCCAATTAATTTCAAAAAATTATGAAATTAAATATCAATCTCCAAATTAATATTCTAGACATCATATAATACTTCCAAGTAATTGGAGAAGGTTTGATTCACATTTTACCCCAAACATATCAAAAATCATTATCATTAAATTCCCAAACATGAACAAAGGTTATCTATCATTCATAAACTTGTTCATTATCATTCAAAGCATCATATTTACATATAATCCTAACCCAATGGTTTTGGAAGGTTTAGAGAAAGTGCTACTCGCCTTAATTTGGTTAAATCTTGTTTAAATCTCTCTTTCTCTTCTTAGGAATGAAAGCTTTCCCTATTATTCGATTTTTTTCCTTCTTCTTTCTCTTTAGAAATTATGGCCAGCTTTTATGGCTTTTTAAGTTTATTTTTGGGTGAGTGAGAAAATGAATGAAAGATGGGAGTGTTATGGTGTTAGTAATTTGGGTTTTGGGCTAAAATCTCATTCTAGCATATTCTTACTGCATCCTTTACTCTTCATCATATATTCATTCTCATTCCCTTAAATGGCATATCTTAATTATTATTATTTCATAATTTTATTTTATTAATGAATTATTAATAATTTTTCCTATATTATGGCACTCCAAAATATAGTGTGTTACAATCAATATGGATTTTTGACGCTGGCATGATGCAAACATGGAGGAAACTTGGAATTGATTCAGGGTAAGTATGCATTTACTTCGGGGAAGGCTGGTTGTTATGTTAGAAATGAGTTGAGGCAAGTGAAAATTAGTTAAATATGGTGTGATGATTGATCACCACAAATCGATCAAGGGATATATGTTATCGATCCCAAACTTTGTAAAGAGGTTAAGCATGTTGTGTAGATGCTCTAGGATCAATCATGCATGATTCCAATAGTTGGATCTTGAGTTATTTAAGAATATGATCAATTAAGAACATGGAGAAAACAAGGATGAAAAGCGATGAAAATGGAATGCTCTTCAGGTCATATGATGTGCACGTAAATGTGCATATTTTTACTTCCATATTTAATCCAATTTAATTACATAAATGAGCATATAGTGTATTTTAACATGTTTAAACAAAAATTTCAATTATTTTCAAATCATCATTTATTCATCTTCATATGAGGGCAAAATTGTCATTTTTGTGTGTGAATTAATTTGTGAATATTTATTTGCACATTTTATATTTATTTATAGGAAATTGGATGGAAAAATATGAAGAGTCTTCATGAAAATGTGCATGCACAAGAGAAGGAAACAAATGAAGATGGAAATAAATCATTTCGCACAACATGGAGAGCCCACCTACCCACTTACCATGATATACAATTAGGAGCTAATGCACATGTTAGTGGAGATTAAAGTTACATGCACATGTAATGGTGGATTATGCTCATGTTAATGACAACTTGGAGACCACAATTCCTAGTAGGGTATTTTGGGTAGTCCCCTAAAATATGGATTAGGGTTTTAGGCATGTATAAATATCCTTATGTTTCATGTAATGAAGCTCTTAACCTCCTCTTTAGTTAATTTAGTTGTAGGCACAAAAATAAACAAAAACTCTCTTTCATTTTTTAATGGATTCTTAGCCTTTTCTTTATGTAATTTATTTTTATGCAATTTTAATTCAAGTTCTTTTCTTGTTTATTTCTTTTAATGTTTGTAGCTTAGTTTTATTTCTTATGCAAGTAGTTTAGCTCTCGTTTTGTTTTAGCTCTCTTCTTACTTTGCTTGCTTTTTATGTCTATGTTGAACTCTACATTTTTTGAAATGATAACAAATATGAGAAGCTAAACCCCTTCAATTTAGGGGTAATGAAGCTCTCTTAATCATGTAGATTCAACATTTTGCTAATTTTTGATCTCTTTTTGTGGTTAGTGGAATGTTTGATGTGGTAAATATTTTGTTGTTTAGCTTTGAATATGATAGCCTATGTTGTTGACACCAATTAGGCTATGCTTAAACAAACACAAATTACCTCTTCATCTACATATGATTATGGTAATGAAGTGAATTTTAGAATCAAAATTTGATGGTCTATATTACTAATCAATAGTAAATAGATCATGCTTAGAATAGATTTTATTTTCAAGTTCATTAACATTTTCATGAGAATTAATAAGTTGTTTGGAGGTTGTGTTAAAGTTTGATGGTTTATGTTGGGCTAATTAATAGCACAAATAGACCATACTTATAATAAACACATCAACTAAATTCACTAATGACCAAAAAAGAGAGATCATAATTTCATTATGTTGACTTATGTGACCAGGAGAAGGAAATTGCCTCTAAATTGCCTTCAAACTCTCTTATTTTTATCCACTTTCCTTTTGTTAGTTTTTTACATTTTTAGCTCAACACAACTTCAAATCTTGGTTTAATTTGATTGAGAAGAATTTTTAATCAATACAATATTCTGCGGATCGATCCGTACTCGCCACGTACTAAAATTGTACGCCGTGCGCTTGCGGTTATTTTTAATTAAATATTTTTTGGCTATTTTCTAATTCGATGGAAAGTTAGTCGATTCAACAAGTTTTTTGCGCCGTTGCCGGGGAATTAATTTGATTTTATTTCTATTCTTCGAATTTTTTTTTGATTTTTGTGTGTATTAATTTTGTGTGTAAATTGCATTTTAAAAAAAATGTTGTGTTGTGTGTTTGTTGTTTGATTTTTGCTTGCATTTTTGTTTGTGTGCTTGTTGCTTTTCTATTTTGCATTTGCATTTCTATTAAAAAAATATATGTATACACAAGTGCATTTCAAAACAAAACAAAAATATTTTATTTTATTGCAAAGTACATTTCATTTTCTTTTTTTACAATTTTCATTTCAGTTTTTTTTTACAATCTACATTTCATTTCACTGTGCATCTTCACTGTGCACTTCTGGTTTGAGAACAATTGAACAGTGTAACTTTATCACCAGAACTTCCCACTCAATTCAAATTACTCTTGGTTAATTTCACTATATATCAACTTCTTTCTGTCACTACCACCACAACCAACCTTCTCTTCACACTGCCTATACATCTACTTCACATTTATGTGCATCAATTCATCATACAACCAATACAATCTCCCTTCCACCCACTATCACATCCCCACACCAGAAAACAACCTCACATTCACCAACATCACCATATCAAACCCACCTGCACCATCCACCTTTCCCATATTTCTTTCTACAACCCCATTCTTAACATCAATACATCAGTGCACATCAATACATCCCCATAACTTCTACACTACTGACATCCTCACACAAACTACCACCATCACTGCTCAACTTCCCCTGCTTCCTTCACCTCTGCTTCACTATACCACAATCAAACATCACCCTGCCCACAACTAGCCTTTGCCATACAACATCACAGTGCATACAAACATACTTCACAAAACACCCCATCACTTGCCTACTAACATATCAGTGCACAAATCATTCTCTGTGCATATCAGTGTACAGTGCATACCCTCAATCAACCACCAGACTTCCTTCCACTGTTGACCATCTCCCTGACCACACCACCACCCTTCAGCATTTTATCATCTCCAATCCATCAATAGCCTGCATACCCACCACATCCACTTCTTTCACCACATTCTCACTGCAACCATTTGCTTAACTCTGCCACATTCACTCCTCTGCTTTACTGTTATACCTTCATCCCATAAACCATACATTTTGTTAACCACAACAATCCCTACAAACTATTGCCTATACCACTTCATCCATATCTCTGCCACCATTGCCTGCAATCCCCCCCACAACTGCTTGTCATGTCTCCATTTCTGCCAACCATTACCACTCAAGTGCACATAACAACAACGGTGCACAAAATACTCCCACTGCATAGTCTAATTTCCGACCATCTACATCATCTGATGGCCACAGTTCAACTCCAACATGACCATCATCCTTCCATCAACTCAGTGCAAAAAACCTGACCATCATCCTTCCATCCCACTGAACTCCACCACATCCAAACCCAACCACCCTCAACCAATCACATCCTCTCAACCACAATCAACCCTCCGCTCTTTGGCACCAATCACGAAATCAGTGATCTAAAACCTCCCTCGTGACCATTCCAAATCTCTAAATGCCCAATATCCCAAATTAAAAATAGTTATCTCGCCTAGTTCCTCCCCTCTGCCGAACTACTTAAGCCAAACCCGAATGAGTCTCGGAGTTTGGAATTTCTGCTTGCGAATTTGGTTTCGAATTGATTGCTGGATTTGTTGATTGTGAAATTGTGATGAATTTTTTTTGAGTTTAAACTGTTTTAGTGCTGGAATTTAGAAGAGAAGTTGTGTATGAAGTTTTTGATTATAAAGTTGTAATCGCGTGAAGGTATAGGAGTTGGACTAAATTTTGTTAGCGGGCCGGGTAGCATTAAGTTTTGTAGGCCTATTTTAATTTGCTTTCTTTTGTTTTAATTTGTTTAAGTCCATCCTTATATAGAAAAAAATACAAATATACAAATATATATAGAGAGAGAAGTTATTTTGGTTTCATTTGTTTTATTTCTTAATTAAAAAAACAAGTTAGTTTTGTTTTAATTTGTTTTAGTTCTTCCTTGATAAAAAAACAAAAAAAAGGGATTGTTTTTGTTCTAGTCTTATATAATTCTTGTTCAAATTTTTTAGGTTGCAAATTCCAGGAAATCGAGAGGAATTGCTTTGCTTGCCAAAAATTAATCGCTTGCTTGCTTATAAATTTATTTTACCGCTTTAAAATAATTTACTAATAAATTTTTACGCTCTGATATCGTGCCCTTATCACTTGTTTTTATTCGCTTTGCATTGTTGGTTGCTTGCATTTTATAAAAAAAAATTTCAAAAACAAAAACAAAAACAAATTTCATTTGTAGTTGCATCGTTAATTCACGTTTATTTTCTATTTTGCATTCATCTCATCTTATTTTCTTTTTTAAGGGCAACACCCAAATTCATATAAGGTGGGGGATTTCATCACCCCTTCCTTGGCCCACAAATTGCATTTCATCATAGAATTTTGACTAATAATAACGGTTAGGCATTTGGCTTAAGGGTGTCACGAGCTCACCTAGGGCTTAATTATATCTTGACAGTTGTCTTCTTTGAAAATTTTATTTCTTGGTGTCTAGGCTACGGCAAAGCAAACCAGTTATAAATATTACGGTGATTTTTAAATATTATACTAATTGTTTCTCTGAAGATACTTAAACCTTCGGCTGCATTGCTACGGTGATTCATGGTGCACCGATAACTCCTGCCCGTTACCTGGCTAAGAACTATCTTGTTGAATTAAGACAAAGTATGATTATACAATTTTGGGTTAGGAGCTAATAAAGACAGCAAATTTGTAATTAAGTCCATTGCATTCATTTAGTTGCATTAGTTCATGCATACTTAAAAAAAGAAAAAAATTCAAAATACAAAACAAAAAAATTTGTAAATTTTCCTTTAAAAATTTTCAAAATCAAAAATCCAAAAAAAAAATTAAGTTAGTTTTTTTTAGAAAAGCAAAAATAAAATAAAAAACTAATAATCTTTTCAAAAAAAATTGAAAATCCCAAAAACAAAACAAAAAACAGATTTTCCTTTTTAAATTCTCTTTGGTAAATACTTTTCCTTAAAAGAAAAATCCAAAATAAAAAAACATTTTTAAAATGTCTGAATTTTCCAACTCATAGGAGTTTTACAATAGTTGTGAAAATCAATATAATCCATATAATTTCACATAAAATTCTTATGGATATTTTAATAACAACTATTGTGTAAACAATTCGAATTTTGAACCACAAAATTTTCAAAATGATGAACCACCCTCAAATCTTTAAAATAGTATTGAAATTATTTCGTCTTTACTTGAATTCTCTACACAAAAAATCAAATGATAAATGATTTGTGTAAATCATATCAGTGTAATAATTCAAATCAAGGATTTAAAAATAATCAAAATTTGAATTCACTTCAAAATTCAAATGATTTCGATTATAACACATGCCAATTCAATTTCGAACTCCAAAATAAATTTCAAAATCAAAACGAAAATGGAAACGATTGTTTAAATGATTCGCAATGGGAGTTATTTCAATTATGGTGAAAAATTTTACTCTCAACAATTTCAAATTGAAAATTCTCAAATTAATAAATTGGATTTTGTTGAGCAAATGGAAGAAATTCACAATAATCACATAGATTTATCGTTTGAAACTTATATAAAACAACGTGAGAAACAAAATCAAATCCCCACTTGTGACGAGTCAAATAATAATCCACCTTTTACCAAAATTGACGATTTTCAAATAACAACTTTTGAAATTGAAAACGACAATCTTAATGAAGTTGTTGAAAATATGGTAATTGAGTTGGATTTCAATTCTTTTGAGAGTGTGGAACCAAATTTAAAATTCGATCTTCTTTTTTCTGATTTTGAAAATTTTAATACAAAAACTTTGGATTTTGAACATGATACACGCAATGAAGTTGTTGATAATCCGACAAAGCAAGACGAATTTTGCAAACACAAGTTTTTTGGACTTTTCGAAGGTGAGTTGTTGAATTCAGAAGGGGTAGATTTAAACCACTATTTTGATTTTGAAATCAATATTTTTGAATAATTTCTCGATGATAAGTTTGAATTTCAATTTGGTGAAAATAAACTTGAACTTCAACCAATTGTTCTATCTACCCCAAAAATCATCGAAAATAAAAAACTCATTCGATTTTTAATAAAACGGCTTTCTTTTTTCCATATCAACATTCAACTTTGAAATCTTTATGGTTTGGTTTTTTGTGCTTAAGCAATGTCTCTTATACTTGACGAGAGAAATGAATTGGTCTTTGGAAGACCGTTGCATTTACTCTTTAACAATTTATATTCTAATGTCGTGTAAATATAACCATTTCATTTTCATGTAAATATAGGTCATATTTTTATTCTTCTCCTTTCACTTGGGTTGACTGTAGGGACACAGTCAAAATCATGTGTGTGCGGGGGGTCTCATCTTCATTTTTTATTTTTCATGGTTAATTTTTTGCATTTTCTTTCCAAAACTCAAAACTTAAAAAAAACAAAAAAAATTATCCTAAAACAAACTTTTTTTAGCATTTTGATTTATTTTGAAGAAACACTATAGGATGGTATAGGATTTTGGTTATTAGATTAAAAATTTTGAAAATTTATTTGTCTCAACAAAAATAAAAATAAAGTTTGATTACAAGTAACGATGGTTTAACTAGTATATAGGAAGGTTCATGGGTGTTAAATATGAAGTATATCCTAATTGTAATCTTTGTTTAATAAGTGGTTAATTTAAAGTAAAGGCGATAACATTTTAAATCTTTTAATTTAAGTGGTGCTAAGATGATTTTGCAAAACTCTCTCTATTAAAAAAAAGAAAAATAAAATTAAAAAACAAACATAAAAAACAAATATATTTTTTGTATATATGTATATATTTCATAATCACTAGAGTCATGTGTTCACATGCAAGCGTGTACACTCGCCATGCTCCGTACCCTTCTCACGTAAGCCCGAGTGCATGATCGGTATATCTGGTCTAAGTTTATCTGAGTTAGGTATATGTATATAAAAATTCTTTTATTAATAATGCCTACAGTTGATAGGTGTACACACTTGTGTGTTTACTCGCTAAGCTCCGTATTCCTCTCACGTAAGCCCGCAAGGCAGTCCGGCCTCAGTTTTCTGAATTAGGCATTTGTAAATATTGTTAATATCAATAAAATTTTCAATAAGAGAGAGTAAGCAATTGAAATCCAAGTACTATTTTCACTTACTTGGTTTGACTTGTTATCCAAAAGAAATGAAAATACCACTTTGAAAAACTTTGATAATCAACTAAGGATCTATTTCATAGTTGCACTATGTTATCAACCGAAACAACCAGTCAAACTAGAGTCTAATTATGATGATAACTTAATTTTTGTTGAAAATCTTGACAAGTAAAAGGACTTAAATTTCTTGATAATGACCAGAATTTATATTTAACTTATTTGTGTCAATTTGAAAGCAAATTCTTTAATTGTAAATATTTTCAAAAACTTGCATTCATCTCTTTATAAATAAATCTTGCATTTAGGAATTTTCATGTTGAATTTGGATTCTGTGGGTAGTATCCACTTAAAACCCTTACGAGACAACACTCGTCCTACTAGGGACACTTAGAGGTTTAACGGCTTGTTGCATACGCTCAATGCAATCGTGTTTCCTCCAAAAATAGATTTATCTTAGTTTTAGTTTATTCGAGGGCGAATAAAAGATAATTAAATAAATGAGCATATAGGGTATTTTAACATGTTTAAACCAAAATTTCAATTATTTTCAAATCATCATTTATTCATCTTCATATGGGGGCAAAATGGTCATTTTTGTGTGTGAATTAATTTGAGAATATTTATTTGCCCATCATATTTTTATTTGTAGCAAATTGGATGAAAAAATATGAAGAGGCTTCATGAAAATGTACGTGCACAAGATAAGGAAACATATGAAGATGGAAATAAATCATTTCATACAACATGGAGGACCTCACCTACCCACTTACCATGATGTACAATTAGGAGCTAATGCACATGTTAGTAGAGATTAAAATTACATGCACATGTAATGGTGGATTATGTTCATGCTAATGACAACTTGAAGGCCACACTTCCTAGAGGGGTATTTTGGGTAGTCCCCTAAAATATGGATCAGGGTTTTAGGCATGTATAAATACCCCGTATGTTTCATGTAATGAAGCTCTTAACCTCCTCTTTAGTTAGTTTAGTTGTAGGCACAAAAATAAACAAAAACTCTCTTTCTCTTATTAATGGCTTCTTAGCCTTTTCTTTATGTAATTTATTTTTATGCAATTTTAATTCAAGTTCTTTTCTTGTTTATTTCTTCTTATGTTAGTAGCCTAGTTTTATTTCCTATGCAAGTAGTTTAGCTCTCTTTTTATTTTAGCTCTCTTCTTACTTTGCTTGCTTTTTATGTCTATGTTGAACTTTACATTTGTTAAAATGATAACAAATATGAGAAGCTAAACCCCTTCAATTTAGGGGTAATAAAGCTCCCTTAATCATGTAGATTCAACATTTTGCCAAATTTTTGATCTTCTTTTGTGCTTAATGGAATGTTTGATGTGGTAAATATTTTGTTGTTTAGCTTTGAGTTTGATAGCCTATGTAGTTGACACCAAATAGGCTATGCTTAAACAAACACAAACAAAAATTACCTCTTCATCTACATATGATTATGGTAATGAAGTGAATTTTAGAATCAAAATTTGATGGTCTATATTACTAATCAATAGTAAATAGATCATGCTTAGAATAGATTTTATTTCCAAGTTCACTAATATTTTCATGGGAGTTAACAAGTGGTTTGGACAGTGTGTTAAAGTTTGATAGTTTATGTTGGGCTAATTAATAGCATAAATAGGCTATACTTATGATAAACACATCAACTAAATTCACTAATGACCAAAAAAAGAGATCATAATTTATTATGTTGATTTATGTGATTATGAGAAGGAAATTTCCTCTAAATTGCCTTCAGACTCTCATCTTTTTATCCACTTTCCTTTTATTAGTTTTCTCTACATTTTTAGCATAACACAACTTCAAATCTTGGTTTAATTTTACTGAGTAGAATTTTTAAAATGCAATTCCCAACGGATCAACCCGTGCTCGCCACGTACTAAAATTGTACGCCGTGCGCTTGCAGTTATTTTTAATTAAAAAAAATTCGGCTATTTTCAAATTCGATAGAAAGTTAGTCAATTCAACGTCATACGCAGGGCACTTGTAAGTTGCTTTGGGCTTGATGCAAGAGAATCCTTAGAACTTTATATAGTGTTTCGAGCTTCGACAAATCAATAGTGTGGGTCATTTGGATTGAGCGCTCTAATCGAGAAGTGTTCGTAAGACCCAGCGATGGTCTAAAAAGACAAGTTTGTCAATGGAAACTTGTGTATGGAATAGTTGATGAGTTTTACTGTCGGGACATGTGTTAAGGGATTATTGATAACTCTAAGGTTTCAATGCATGCTCGTAAAGTGAGGGGTATGTAAGGATGCTCACTTGGATTTGTCGATATATGATCGATATACCCTGGACCTTGTCGATACATGGGTCTATTTCATAGCTGTTGAAGGTGCATGTTTTTTAGCATTAGGAAACCGAGATGCATAGTAGAGTCTGATCATTGAATGTGATCATATGTGTTATCATATATCAAATGACATTTAAGTCAAGTGATGTAAGCTATGTTCGATGGTTTCAATGTTTGTTATTTTTGCTATGATTTGCTATGGATGTCACACGATGTAGGTATTGTAAATGTCAGATACCTAGACACTCATACTATAGTTTGTGTAATAGTACACGAATATGATGATAGTTTAACATATACTATTATGTGCTAATTGGATGCAATGACATGGCAGGTATGACTCCACATACCATTTGTTCCTATTACAACATTTTGTGACTTATGTCTATTTTGAGATTATAAATTGCTCGAACCAGGCTTATGTCTAAGCCAAGATTATCTTATCATCTTATGTACTCTTAAATGAGAAGATTAAAAATAACAACTATGAAATAGCACATGGAGCTGTATGGAGGATGAGCTGGTGGCTAGCACTTTCATATATCTATTTTTGGAGCTATTATTGCTATTTCCGCTATACAGTACTATGGAGCGATCGATACTTATTAATAAAGAAGTTTCTATTCAGAGTGTATTATTCATATGTATAAACTTTTTTCATTTTTTAGGCAAAACAAAGTATTATTATTTTACATGGGCAAACTGGTTTTATAGTGGCCATACCACTTTACATATTTTGACCAGTGTGAGGCGAAGATGCTTCAGCAGTTAATCGGATTATAGTGGCATTGCCATATTACAACAATGAAAATAGGTGTGAGATAAAGATGCCTCAGCAATTATACAACCGACATATGAGTATATCACACATACGACTCTACATCAGTACCATGCAGGGTGCAAAAATTTGACAACCAAGTTGCATAAGGCAGTTACTCAAAGGGCTTAAATCCTGTATCACCAATTAAAGAAGAATACTTTCGAAATGAGAACAGTATGTCAAACTGCGCCCAAGCAGCAAGTCTACACTGATGCAGGACAAATACCTCATTTTCATAAGAATAACATAACCTTTGCAAGACCAGACGTTATAACAACTATTACATCAAAAGCCTGCACAAATTAACTCAACCAGCAGTAACCTTCACAAGTGCATACACATTGTACACGAATGAACAACAACAATGAAATGCCATGAAAACCCAAATTTCATAAACAGGAAAAACCCATAATCCAAAATCAAGACTGTACCAAAGAGTGATAATCAGATGCGACCAGCCATAATGCCAAAATGAAGCAGCAAAAGACTAGACCCCCATTGCAAGCAATCGCCAAGGTCAATATTGAGAAAATAGCGAGGCACGGTAACAATCAACCGACCAGAATAAGCATAAGAATCGAAGAAGTATAATGGAGAATGCCAACAAAACTCAAGATTACCATAAGTACCAATATTTCATAAGCAAACTAAAAGCTGCAAACAAACATTCTAGAAGCAGTAGCACCATGATAATAATCCAAGCCAGTGAGAGAAAACAACCATTATGCATAGAGCTAGAAACTGCTATAGAAGAGCAACCAGAGGACAAATAAAGCAACATAAGCTACTACCATAGAGAACACCCCCGTTGCAAAGCAATCGCAAAGATGGCTAGAGCAGTAATAGAAAAGAAGGCAAGCACACGATCATTGAAATCCAAAATCCTATCAAAATACCAAATGCCTCCCAAAAGCACGAACAAAAAAAATGAGGACTGTTGCCTAATAACATACTACGCAAACCCAAAAATGGATAAAGAAAGCTTCCGAGCCACATCGATGGCAACCCAGACCAAGATCAAAAGTGAAGTTGAAGCACAATATTGGTACTTCAAGATCCAAACCCAACAAATCATATTGTAATTTTAGTAAAACTGATCTATCATTTACGGGACTACTAAGGCCGGCTACTTCAGATCTCAACCAAAGGGAGGCAGGAAGCATGCACAGAAAGATGAGGAAAGGTATCCAGGAAAATAGGCAAATGGGAGGCGCAAAAAAGAAAAAAAACTGAAACGTTAAAGAAAGCTAGGGCTGAGGTTGAGGAGAGACGAAGTGATATTGCTAGAGAAAGGGATGAACTGGTCGAAGACGCATTGAAAAAACGAGATGGGAAGTGGCGACTGAGAAGAATAACCCTAATCCCATCGTTACAGTTTTAACTAATTTATAGTTGCAAATAACTCCTTTGCATTTTGTTTTGTATAAATGTGATGGACCTACTGCACTCTAATTCTATTTAGTTTATTTAGTTATATTACCATCTCCCTTGTTTTATATCTATGTTGGTTATTATATTTTATCATATGTGCTATGAGATATATAACAAGTTATTGTTTGGATTGCCATTCTTTGCCCTTGACGGCCCCTCCACATTGGCCAAATACCATTGCAATGCACTATTTATAGTATTTTAGTACTGAAGGTGTAGGATGATCATCGTATTTGGTATCAGAGCTTAGGTTGAGATATGACCTAAGTTGATATCGGTATCCATTAGATATAAGGAAGGAATTATCACCGTAGAATGAATCAAGTGATATATGGGAGAGCGTACTTGTTATATATTTTGGTTTTTGAAACTATATAATATTATATACATAGTAATAAGTCACATTGCATAAATAAGTACACCTTTATTCATTTTTGAGAGACCATCATTCTTATTGCAAATTGTAAGAATGAGTAGGCAAACAAGGAATGCGGCAAGGAATTCTATCTTAGGAATTAAAGAAGGAACGAGCTCAGAAGCGGCAACTAACCCCAACTTACATACCATGTTCAATACAATGATGAGGAACACGCTGTAAAATGACCAAGGATGTGCTTTGAATTTTGTTGTCGTTGGTGGCGCTCCAATGTAGGGGCTATGGGCTGATTTTGCCAAGCTTAACAAACAATTCTCTAGCCTTGGGGGGAAATCCTTCATGGGAGTAGAAACAGCTGTTGAAGTGTAGGATTAGCTTGATACATGCAAATGCATCTTTGATGATAGTTAGCTGAAAGATGTGATAAAGAGGAAGCTAGCCTCTAGTCAATTTTAATAAAGAGCTACGAGCCGATAGAACACCATTAAAGTTGTAATTCTCGAGGACCAGTTTACTTAGGATTAGTTTAATGCTCTATTTAAAGAGAAGTTTATTGCAGCTTCCGAGAAGTTGATCTTATTTTGTAAGTGTGTCAATCTAGAACGGGGCAAGATGTCTGTTTCAAAATATGTAGCTGAGTTCGGCATACTGTCGAAGTATGGGATGTCTTTAATTAACACTCCCTTGAAGAAGAAAGGAAAGTTTATTATGGATTTGGACGGGTATTTTGGAGAGAGGCTATTGGCCACATAGATATATAGAATAAAGCATAAAGAAATTAGTTGAAAAGGCTTTATGAATGAGAGTATATATCCAAAGCCCATGATTCCTGTTATTCCTAGGGAGGAGCCCAAGCTACAAGTGAACGGGGGTGGCAAAAGAAAGTGGAACAAAAAGAATGAGAAGCAATCCTAGGGCGAAGATTGTCAAAAGAAGGGCAAGTGTGAGCATGTTTGTTATTATGAAAATAATGGTCATTTGAGCATGAACTACAAGAATGATGGAAAATAGTATTACAACTACCAAAAGTTTGGGCATATCAAGAATAATTGTCCCAAGCCATTGAAGGACAAATAGGTGGTGAAGGCATATGCTCTTAATGTTATTTCGACTTCATCGAGTGCTCCATCGGTAAAGGAGAAGGGGAAGGGCATTGCTATCCAATGCATGCTTTCTATTTATGATGTACCCATTTGTGTTTTATTATATACCGAGCCATCACATTCCTTTATATCTAGTGAGCTGATAAGATTAAAACCCAATTGAGTACACAAACTTTTGATTGTGTCGAACCTTGTGGGAGGTCCGACTATTTCGAGTATGGTATGTCGTGATGCGGTCTTATCGATTCAAGGATGCATGTTTGCTTATGGTTGTTTTATGCTTGGTTTTATTGGGATTGGTATTACATTGGGGATGGACAGGCTTTAGAGATATGGAGTCTGATTGATTGTGATAGGTTGTTGGTGACAATAGGGATGGATGGCAAGCATCGACTAGAGTTGAGCTACATGAATGATGATTCGGTAATGGTTAGCTTTTTATATTCACTCAAGGTCCCACACGATGAGCTGTCATCGGTACTATTGACAAAGAGTATCCAACAATATTCAAGGAGGTGATTGGATTAGCGTCACATAGGGACATCGAATCACGTATCCATTTGGTGTAGGATGTTAAGCCAATAGTTATGCCATCAAGATGTATAGTGCCCAAAGAGCAGAGAAAACTAGAGGTGCAAGTGAATGACCTGTTGTGGAAGGGGTTCATTCATAGGAGTATTTCTAGTGAGGAGCACCTGTAGTGTTCACCATGAAGGCAAACGACTCTTTGAAACTTTGTGCGGATAACCGTGAGCTGAATAAGGAGATGAGGAAAAAACAAGTATACATCCCACATATTGATGACTTATTCGATCAGCTCCTTGATGCGAAGGTGCTTTCTCAGGTGGATTTAGCAATGAGGTTCCACCAACTTAGAGTCATGAAATACAGTGTGTTGATTACTGCATTTCATATGCCATCGGGATTTTATGGGTGGTTTTCTATGCTGTTCGGGCTAACCAATGCACCGACATACTTTATTGATCTTATGAATCACGTTTTTAGGGATTAACTAAATAATTTTGTACTTGTGTTCGTTGATGATATTCTTGTATAATAACGAAAGAAATAGGAACACAAGATGCACTTAAGGGTTGTGATAGAGGTGTTTAAGGAAGCACTAGTTGAAGGTGAAGTTTTCAAAGTATCACTTTTGGAGGAGGGAACTGCGACCCTTGGGTTATGTCGTTTCAGAGCAGGGTTTGGATCCTGCCAAGTTAGTAGCACTCCAAGATTGGGAAAGACCAAAGAATGCTACAAATGCGAGAAGTTTTCTTGGATTAGCAGGTTACTATAGATGATTTATAAAGTAATTCTCAAAAGTAGCAACTCCGTCAACTAATTTGACGAAGAAGAAGGGATATGCAATCTTATCATGCATTCAGCGGTCTAAAGGAGAGGTTGATTAGTGCACCAATATTAGTTATTCTAAGTGGGAATTAGGAGTTGACCACATATGCTTGTGATACTAGATTGGGGGCGATATTGATGGATAGAGGTAAAGTTGGTGCTTATGCTAGTCGGTAGCTAGAACCACATGAGAAGAAATACCCTACCCATGATTTGGAGTTAATAACAGTAGTATTTGCTTTGAAGAAATACCCTACCTATGAGTTGTTCGATGACCATAAGTTATTGAAATACGCTTTCTCATAGAAGAACCATAACCTTCATTTGCACTTATGCTTAGGGTTGATGTCCACTAACGACTTACATTTCTTATAGCCTAGTAAGGGAAATGCAGTCGATGATGCATTAAGTAGGAAACATGTACATCTCCCATTTTGAGGCTCAAAAATAGATATTACTGATGCTGCAGTCATCCTTAGCATTATTTTCCAATGACAAAATAAGATCAATTATTATATCATTAACATCAAGACCACTAGAATTTAAAAAATTCAAAAGATAATTTCATTCTTTAATTTGAAAATTCATTACAATTTAATCTCTTAAACCCACGATTACATCGTTCAGATAAAATATAATAATTACATATATTTCCAAGAGTGACATATGATGATGCCCCCTTCGATGATCAAAGATTTAACTACCTAGACAGTTATAGTACCTGTCGTTACATACATTCAACAAATCAAAAGTAGTTAAACTACTGCACAATGGAAATATAATCTTCTATATAGTAGCTTGCCTCCTATATGTCTCCATAAGCATATTCGTCTAAACCTAAAAAAGCCCTACTCTCAGCCTACCCAATGCCAAATTGAGTACCCGAGAGTTTACAAGGAAATAAAAAACTTTGGGTCAGTCAAAAAGTCTGGTGTTAATAATTTTATTCCATCTTGAACCAAAATATAGGTACTTAGTAAGACTATGTCGCCGAGCAGGTTCCCTTTACTAATACCTTAACAATATGTCATCTATGACATATCTTGCATCCAAGATGATTGCACATACTCATAACATCGTTATTATATCATGCATGGGTTAA
This sequence comes from Allium fistulosum, assembly GCA_030737815.1. Classification (NCBI taxonomy): domain Eukaryota; kingdom Viridiplantae; phylum Streptophyta; class Magnoliopsida; order Asparagales; family Amaryllidaceae; genus Allium; species Allium fistulosum. The sequence continues at coordinate 70,963,262 of CM060906.1, forward strand.
AATGAATAGTTCGTCATTCTCAAGGTTAAGTGTTACACATTCCCAAAACTACCCATTCCATATATGGTTCATTCAATGACATAGTTTTCCCAGGGTTATTAAGAATTTATGTTAGTTTTCTCAGACCAATTAAAAACCTATCAGCCGACTCGGACCAAGATTTACCAGATAATTCAGCGATCTTCTAATAGTCAAAAAATATATCAGCAGCTTCTTGGATTGGTAGGAAAAGATAACAACGGTCTCTTAAGAACAGTAGGAGAAAACAACATCAATCTCCTAAAAATGGTAGGAGAAAAGAAAAATAGTCTCCTAAAAACGATAGGAAAAACATAGGTGAGCTAACTGCTATGAGTTTCCTGCTTTGTTTAACCCAAATTTCGCCTGTCCTTCGGTTGAGCCCTACGCAGTGGAATCCATGGACCTAACTAACTAAGGGCTAACAATTGGAGCATAGTGAGCAACCCTAAACCAGCTTCTATCCTTAAATCTGGTTTTAAAAATGTCAATGAGTGATATTACTTGATCAGTCCGGGCATCCTAATACAATTTGATCTTCTCGATTTCCTAGATGCAGTTCTACTCACTTAGAAGTTTAAGTCTGACCATACCCACTAACGGAATAACCCTAACTTGTCATTAGTTTGTAAACCAAGGCCAAGATGTTGGATAATAACATTCATTAAATATGTGAGTATGTTAATAATTCATCATATGTAATAATAACTAATCAAAAAACTAAATAAACATATAGCATATCAACAATCAATTAAATATATGTTCAATATGGTAGCCAATTTATACACAAATTACTTTTCTAAAGTAATTGCTTCTTCTCCACATAACTCTTTTAATATAGGAAAAATAACCTTTATTTCCTTTGAAAACTTTATAAATACTTAACAAAATCATCCCTTTTTGTTTGAGTAAAGAGTTTCCTGATATAGAGTTAAAATCCTTCCCATGTTATAAAATATGACTATCCTTTCTTTCAAAACAAGTGACATCGTGCCTTGTGAAAATTTGGCCTCCGCGCCTTAAAATTATAGTCTTAATGCTATTTTATAAAATAAAGTCTTCATGCCCTTTTCTATAAAACATAGCCATCGTGTCTTGACAAAGTAAAGCCGTCGTGGGCAAAAATGTAGGCTATCACGCCTTATAAATCCTTTAGCCATTGCATGTTAAAAATAAAGGTCATCGTGCCATATTAAAATTATTGCTTTCATTGAGGAAAACATAGTCTTCGTGACTTATTAAAAACATAGCCCTAGTGCCCTTTTCATAATAAAAAATTCATGACTTATCACGATGGGTAGTCATCGTGGGTAATTAAAACAATGAAATCAAAGCAATAAAAAATTAGCCTTTGTGCTTGGCCTTTGTGAGTTAAATAAATATAGCTTTCATGATTTAACTAAAATATAGCTTTCCATCTCAATAAAACATAGTCATCGTGACATATCACGATAGGTAGCTTTCGTGTGTTAATTAAAATATGCTTTTGAAGGCTAGTAAAAATATAGCTGTCGTGGACAATAAAAACAAGGCTTTCATGTGTTATCGAAGTAAACTTTTGAAGGCTAGAAAAACATAGCTATCATGGATAATAGCTTTCGCAAGTCAAAATGATAGCTTTCACAGGTAATAAATATCATTTCTGTAATTTTTTTTAAAACTGATTCTTTGCCTTTATAAGTATACACTTTTCACCAAACCCATATCATTTGTCAAAATCTCATTGGCCAGTACTAATCTTTTTAGAATTCTTTCAGAAATCAAAGTGGAAAATTTACTTTAATTTTCTCAAAAGTAAAATTTTCTTAAATTTATTTTATTATTATTATTGCAAATAAGTTCAATTTACACAAAACAATTTATATTAAATTGCAAACACTTGGGAAAAATCCAAAAAAATTCTAAAAATCAATATTTAGTTCCTTAACATCATATTAAAATTTAGGACCAAAATAATTATTCTTTATATTTAAATAATTAAATTCCGAAATTAACCATTTTCTTCTTTAGAAAATTCAAAATAATTTATATAAATTTCTAAAATTATGAAATTTGAAATATATCTCCGAAATAATAATTTTTTTAAACATGATTCAAAAGCCTTTATAAATAAGAAAAGGAAAGCAAACCCAACAATATACAACCACCAAAACAAAAAACATGCAACCTAACCCAAATACATCATATTCAATTAACCCTCTTTTAATGGTCAAATAACCCTCTTTTAATTAATAAATAATAATGGTGAAATCATTATGAAAATTGGTTCACAAACATATGTACTTTGAAGTAAAAGTGAAAATGTGACCGAAAAACATTTTTTGAAAAATCAACTTTTTATTTGCTAAAAAGTTGTTCAAATATTTTAAAACTTGCATAGTAGAAAATGAACTTATAATAACAATTCGAAGTATAACAAATAGGTTAATTAAAGTAAGTAGTCATTTGAAAATTCTAGAAAGTGATTAAGTGAATAAATAACGAAGGAAGACTTTTCTTCTTTATTTAAAATTGTTAATGTCAATTGATTTGATGTGCACATGAAATAAGGCAAGCACATGAGTCTTACTACTTTCATTCTCATTCCACTTCATTATTTCATTTTGTTTTTCAAAGTATTTTCAAAAAGCCTCAAAAGTAAGAAACTTAAAAATGGCTTCTTTTGTTCTTCCTTTTTCTTCGGTTCTCTCTTCCAAAACAATACCAAATCTTCTCTAACTCTCTTCATACTCTAGTATGTGCCTTCGCACACCATAACGTCACCTTCTATCAAGCCAAAAGTAGAAAAAGTTAAAATAAAAGGAGGGGGTTCTTTGATGTGCGTGAGTAAGGAGTGGGTAGGGAAGGCATGCTTTTGTCGTTTCATGAGCAAAGGTGGTAGCTTTGATATTTTGGTGATGGTAGGAAGTGATTGTTATTTCTAGGGGGCTTGTACTTGGATTAGCTTGCTCTTAAAGTGAGATTTCTTACTTTAAAAAATTCCCTTTTTATAATATATGATTTTGACATAAAAATGAGATTTTATGTGGTGGTTAAGTTATATCATGGTTGGTTGATGTGAATGTTGGTTCTTGCTTTGGAAAATATATTATTGTATGTTGTAGTCCTTTGGAAAGCACTTAAATTTATTGGTATAAATAGCATATGTAATGGACTTGAAATTATGGAATTTCATTTTAGAAACATATGTAAATCCGATGGAATATGATTTGATTGGGACTTGGACTTGTTTTTGAACATATGTAATAGCACATAAGGATTAGTAGAGGGCTTAAACTTGAATAAAAGTGTTTGTATAGTGATAGTCGCTATAGGAGCATTTTTGATATTATTTTATTCGTATTTGAAAATTGTGTTTTCATGTATATAATTTTTTACATATGATCTTTATACTTCTTGAGATGCTATGTGAAGTTAAAATTGTTATATGACTTGAAAGTTGAATTCTTTTGGAAACAAAAATAAATAGTGGTTTTATTTAAAAGCAATAATAGTCGCGAAGCCTCTTTTCGGATTTTAAAAGTTATATCTTGGATTTTATTTGGTTTTTACTTTTATTTTAAAATCAAAGGTTTTCTATACTTATAATAGTATAAAATATAGAAAGAGGTTGTGTTTTAAAGTTATTTCATTTATAAAATCAAGTTTTGAAAGTTATGGTCCGTATAACGATAGTTGCTATGGACGAAGTTTGGAAATCAATAAATTTTATAAAATATAAAAGATTATCCATTTTGGATATCTGTAAATTCTTTTCAAATATGGTTTATAAAGGTTATATAAGTATTTTAAAAGAGATTTTAGATTTAAAAGATTTATTTTGAGAGATTTAAATAAGTGGTTTAATTAAAGGAAATTGCTTTACTTTTCAGAGTCTAATTCTTTCGAAAAGCTCATGGTTTTAAGTCATGATTTGAATGGGGTTTTAAACTTTGTTTAAAAGTATTTTAAAAAGGTTTGAAACTTATACGTTTGATTTAAAAGAATTATTTGGATAATAAAGTAAATGTTTAATTTTATATAAAGAGAAGATCTATCCTTTCTAAATCAAAAGTGGTTTTTAAACATGGATTTCCAAGGGAGTTTTGGTATGGAAATTTTATGGAGTATTTTAAGGATTTTTAAGAGAAATTTGAAGAAGGCTATAATATTATGATTATAGTAAAATATTTTGGAAAGTGAAAAGAAAATTGTTTATAACCGTTTGTTTTAAATGAATAATATACGGAAGTAAGGAGTTTTATACTTGATATTAAACTTCGAGGTAGGTAGACTTCTACTATCATAAAGACAAGAGTGTTGTCTAGTCAATATTAGAGAGGTAATTGTAACACCTTTAATTGTTAATAACATTATTCAGGAGATTTAATTAGATAAATTAAATATAATAATGAAAATATAAAGTGATAAGGAGATTGAGATTGGTTAATAAACCTAGAGGCCGTGCTTAATTAACTCTAATAGGCTTATTAATGGGTAAATGATAATTAAATTAACATAAGGGCATTAGGGTAATTGTCGCACCCATAGTCCGCTACCCTGTACTCACGTTACCTTATCATTCATGATCATTTTATCACAAAAATTTAAACGTAAGAAAAGAAAAGAGCAAGCCAGCCATTAAGGAGTAAGAAGAGAAGAGAAAATTCAAGATTTAAGCTTAGGATTCAAGCTAGGGGAATCAATCTCAAACAATCTCCAATTTCCTTATCCAATCTAAGGTGAATAATAATCACTACATCTCTATTTTTGGTTTTTATATGATCATTGATTTTTGGATTTAAGATTAAACTAATGTGATGATTTTTGATGATATGCTTGACTTCAAATGAATGATAGAATCAAACAAAGTTGTTTGCATTTGATAAACACGGTTTTAAGAGTAAATCCATATGTTTTGATTTTAGAATGCCATGGGAAAATTATATGTTATAAGGAACATGATCTTGGAGTTGGGTTTCAATTTTTATAATTTTCCAAGCCGTGGAGAATTAATTATAAATTTCCAAAGGAAAACATGTATTATTGGGTTTAGAAATTAATTCCAATAATTAGATAATGAATTTGGGTCTAAAATTTATATATGTTAGATAACGTATTAAAAGTGAATTTATGTGATTTTTGGGGATTTTTATTAAGAGGTTTATTATGGAAATTAAATTATTTTGAAAGGAAGACCTAAATGATATAATTGTTGTTAAATGGGAAGGGCTTATTTGTTAAAGTTATTCTTGTTTTAGATCTGAGAATATGTAGCAATTTTCTGTAAAATAATTCAAAAAGTTTAAGGCAACCAATCAAGATTCAAGTTAGTTACAAAGAAATAACTTTATTTGGAAAAAACAGCCTTTTACCCAAAAAAGTGGGTTCCGCCTCCTTTGTTAATAACTTTCGATCCAAAGCTTCCACCTTCGACCAAGTCAAAACCAATACACATGGTATCACTTAGTTGGTATGCAGTGGATTGGAGAAAGGCGGAAGGTAGGGTGTTGAAACTTAACTTCCAAAGGGGGTCGAGACCTTTGGTTTGTTTTCTAAAGTAAAGCGCTTGCCTGTTTACAAAGAGGTTTCGAAGTAGTTGAAACCAATGTTTGCGAAAGGGTATTTTAAAACAAGCTTTCTAAGGAGAGCTGCCGCCTTTTTAATGAAGTAGCTTCCACAAGAGTTACTTAGTTTTCAAATTTAAGCTTTTGGAAGGGGGTAGTTTCGACCAAGTCGAAACGCTTCTGTGACTTTAAGCCTTTCGATGGCATTGAAGATGTCAATGCTGTAGAAAGGTACTTTGTGTTTTTATAAATATAAGCCACTTCCTATAGCTTTCGAAAGGGGTTAGGAGTTTCGAAGGCAATGATTTCGAAGGGGTTTCGAAGCCAACCTTCAAATATTTTACCCAGATGTTTTATGCTTTCGAAAGGATGGTGCCGACACCATCAAGTTTTCCCCAATACTTTTATAAGATAAAGAATGGTTTCGAAAGAGATGTTTTTGCTTTTATTCACTTGACCCAAAATGATATTTTAAATATAAACCCAATGGCTTCGAAAGGGATACATCCAACGATTTTGGAAGAGGGTTATTTAATGTTTTCGAAAGGGGTACTTTCCATGTTTTCGAAAGGTGAGCTTTCAAATGGTTTCGAAGCTATGCTTCTAAAGTTAAGTGCTAATACTTTAACACATTCGAAAGCTTTCGAAGGAATGGTTTTAAAGGATTCAAAAGGTAGGAGCCTAATGTTTCGAAAAGGGATTTTTATGTTTTGAAGGAGGGTATCCAGTGAGTTCGAAAGCTAAGATTCGAAGGAGTCGAATGGTTTTGTTTTTCAAAACTAATAACCCAAACTCAATTTTTAAAAGGACAAACCCATGGCTAAAATAAAGGAGTTTTTGTAATGGTTTTGAGAAGAAGCTTACCTTGATAAAATAATAGGTTAAAGGGATTAACCATGTTTTATATTAAATCCATAGGAGTGGTATTGTTATGTTATGTTGTTTGCTTCTTCAAATATAAATATATTCACATTATAATGTACCCATAACTGCAATTTAGGGATAAAGGGCAGAAGAACCAGCTAGATTGACCCAGTAGTGAATATAAATTGATTAAACTCTTGGATGAGTAGAATTGCATCCAAGAGGTCAGGGAGACCAGAATATAGGATGCCTAAATATAGAGTTGTTAGGGAGACAAGTTCATAGTGCACCCATGAAAACTATGATTAAGTAGTTATTGGAGTTACCAATAGGTTCATAGTGATCCCATGAAAACTATGATATAAAGAGTGGTTGGCAAGGGCCAATTGGTTTGTAGTACACCCATGAAAACTATATCCGGATTAAGTTATTAACAGTTGTCAATAGGTTCATAGTCAACCCATGAAAACTAGGATAAGAAAGAGAAGTTATTAGAGTCATCAATAGGTTCAGAGGAACTTATGAATTAATTAAACCCACAGGAATGATAGTGTTAAGTTAATCGGCAGGGGCCCATAGGTTCATAGTGCACCCAAGAAAACTATAAAATAGGATAGGGAGTCCAGAAACTAAATACAGGTTAATAGTAAGCCCATAAAAACTAATAGGTTAATAGTGACCCTAGAAACTATAAATATGACAGCGAGTCAATTAAATAAGGGATGGAAAATCCAAAATGTTTTAACTTGTATGCATATCATCATAATATTTTGAAATGACTATGTTGTTAACCATTATGGATGCAGGGGCACAGTATATGGTTTTATAAAGGTTTTAGGATACTAGTAAGCGAAAAACCCATTTCACTAAGCGGCGTGGTCTCACTAGATATATAAATGGTTTGAGATGTTAGATTATTATTCATACTAGGCTTTATGTCTGACTCGAAGTTTATGTTTTCCCCTTAAACTTTTGGGTACTCAATTGATTTTGAGTAGTTTGAGAGTTAAGGTTTTTAGGTACCTCATTAGACGAATAAGCATTCGAAAACTTGCAGGAGGCAGAATAGATATTTAGAGTTCTTTTCACTTTGATTCTGCCATGTTGTTTTGTAAAGGCAAAGTTGTTTAAGTGCCTTATTATATACTTTGATCAACCAAGAGGGCATCTTCATATGTCGCTCTTAGCGTATTTGTAATAATTATATATTTTTGAACGTGGTTAGCGATTATGGGATAATGTAAAGAATGTTGAAATGGTTTTTTGAATGAAATGATAATGTTGTTTTGAAGTTTAATTTTTTTTTCCATATCCATGTGTTTCTGTGTATCAATGAATCTAACACCGCCATATTTGGTCGCCGAGGATTAATAACTATGGATGACTACGGCATCCGTAGCCGTTAGTTTTAGGCCTCCAAGTAGAGGGATGTTACAAGTTGGTATCAAAGCACATGTTTATGAAAACATAAAAGAAAAGTTAAACCTAAAAGCTTTTTGAAACATAATCCAATGAATTAGAAATATGATCGGGGTTTGGGTTAATGCTATAGTAACGTACTTGTATTTGATGTGTGTGTGTGTGTGTAAGTATATGTTCCCCTCTCTCTTAGACCATTCTTTTGTATCTTACTAAGGCTCGTATGCAGATTTACGAGAAAGAGGATATGGAAGCAGGAAACAAAAGAGGAAATCTAGGTGGAGGAAGCACCGCAACCAATGGAAATGCTCGACCTAACACTCGGAGGAACCAAGGTCGACAGGTTAATGCTAACCAAAATGCTAAAGCCAATATGGGTGCTAGAAATCCGCCAATAGATGCGAGGATGGTGTATCAGCTTTTAGCCAATCTTTTGCAAGCTGGAGTTGCTGGTAATGTTGGAGGAACTAATCATGTAGCTCCTATTGGAAATAATTATGCTAAGTTAAGCAGAGACTACACCAGTCTGGGTGGAAAGCCGATAGTTGGAACGGAGGATGTTGTTGAGGTTGAAAACTAGCTATTGCACTGTGAAAGGATCTTTACTGATCTAGGTTTGGATGGTAAGCAAAAGAGGAGGTTGGCCTCCAGGCAGTTGCAAGGGGCAGTGCTGCACTGGTGGAATAGTGTGACTACCGGAGTTCTGGAGGAAGAATTGACATAGGCTGATTTTAGAAGGAGATTTGAGCAGAGGTTTTTATCTGAGGTTGCTAAATCGGTATTGATGAGGAAGTTCATGGATCTAGTTCAGGGAGAGATGTCAGTAATCGAGTACGCTGCTAAGTTTGATGAGCTGTCCCGCTATGGATATGCCACTATAGACACTGACATCGGAAGGAATGAAAGGTTTATTCGGGGATTGAGGCCTGAACTCGCTAGAATGACTACAACACATCCGAGAACCCTGTAATGTGGTGGTGGAGATGGCTATCCGCCATGAAGAGATGCTTGTTGTTTCTACCAGAGAGAAGCAAGTGGAATCTCAGGGTCTTCAGGGAAAGATAAGGAAATTTTTTAAGAAGAAGGGAGCCCAGAAAGGGGATGCTGCCGAGAAGGCAAAGGCTGATTTAGTGTGCTTCAAGTGTGACAATAAAGGTCATTATGCTCACGAGTACTGGTCAGGCAAGGGAAAGAAGCCTACAAAAATGAAGAATGTGAAATGCTTCAAACTGCGACCAAATTGGGCATTATAAGAACCAGTGTCCAGAGCCAGTCAGGGCGTACAGAGGAAAGGTTTTTGCTATTGGACCACCGTCTTCTTCTAGGCCTACTGCAGCAAAGAAAGGGAAAACTATGATGGAAGGTATGCTTTTGATTCAGAGTATACCAGTTAGGGTACTATTTGATACCGGTGCATCGCATTCATTTATATCACAGTATTTGATTGATAGGTTATGTATAGAACCCACATACCTTGTTACTTCCTTAAGGGTTGCGAATCTAATAGGAGGGTATGCAACTCTAGGGATGAGATGTGACCAGTTAGAACTTGATTTGTTAGGTCATAAGTTTGCATGCAGTTTGTATGTTTTTGATTTCGTAGATTTCGGGATCATTTTTGGTATGGATTGGTTGGGTTAGTATGAGGCTAGGATATTTTGCCAGGATAGGGAAATATCATTGAGACACCCTGATAGTCATGACCGAATCATTTTCTCAGTAGAAAATTCCAGCTAGAGTGTTTGTGCTTTGTTAAGTGCCATGGAAGTGGAAGAAGAGTTAAGTCAGGTTCGAATTGCAAGAGAGTTTGTAGATGTTTTTGAGCCGGTCACGGGATTACCACCGAAACGAGCTATTGAGTTTTGAATAGATCTTGTAGCAAGAGCTGAACCTGTGAGTAGACCACCTAGCAGAATGACACCAATAGAGATGAAGGAATTGAAGGTGCAGCTAGTGGTTCTTAAAGGAAGGAATTTTATTAGACCAAGTAGTTCGCCTTGGGGAGCGGCTGCGGTGTTCATGAAGAAACCAGATGGGTCGTTAAGGATGTGCATCGACTATCGTAAGTTAAACGAGAGGACGATAAAGAATAAATATCCTTTGTCGAGAATAGATGATCTGTTTAATCAGTTGAGTGAAGCAAGGTGTTTTCCCAATTGGATTTAGCGACAGGTTTCCACCAGTTGAGAGTGGCGGAGGACAACATTCCTTTGACAACATTTGGACTAGGTATGGTTCGTATGAGTAGCTAGTGATGCCACTCGGGTTAACGAATGCACATGTTTTCTTCATAGATTTGATGAACCGGGTTTTCTAAGAGCACTTGGATAGGTTCGTATTGGTATTCATAGATGACATTTTAGTGTACTCGAAAGATGAAAGAGAGCAAGAGATTCATCTTAGAGTGGTGCTTGAAACGCTGAGGCAGAATCAGCCGAAGGCGAAGTTTTCCAAGTGTCATTTTTGCAAGAAAGAGGTTAAGTTCCTTGGTCATGTGGTCTCGGAGGAGGGCTTGTCAGTCGATCCAGCTAAGATTGAAGCTGTCAATAATTGGAAGAGACCAGAGACGGTAACAGAGATCAGGAGTTTTCTTGGACTTGCGGGCTATTACCAGAGATTCATTAAGGATTTCTCGTGGACAGCAGCACCTTTGACTAAGCTAACCAGGAAAGACGTGAAGTTTATTTGGTCCGACAAATATGAGGAAGGGTTCCTTAAGTTAAAGAATTTGTTGACCAATGCACCAGCGTTAGTAGTTCCAGATGGAAACTAAGGGTTGGTAGTATACATTGATGCATGTGGGACTGGATTGGGAGCAGTGTTGATGCAAAGGGGTAAAGTTATTGCCTATGCATCCAGACAGCTTAGACCGCATGAAGTAAGATATCCTACTCACGACTTGGAGTTGGCTGCGGTAATTTTTTCCTTGAAGATTTGGAGGCATTATCTCTTAGGGGAGAGATTTGAGTTGTATACCAATCATAAGTCTTTAAGATATTTATTCTCTCAGAAGGAGTTGAAAATAAGGCAGCAGAGGTGGCTTGAGTTTTTGGTTGCTGATGATTTTGGTATAAAGTATACTCCTGGGAAAGGAAATAAGGTAGAAAATGCTCTTAGTAGAAAACATCAGAATGCAGTGTTAGCTATGTTGGCAGAATGAAAGGATCTAGAAGCTTTGGCTAGTTGCGGTGTAAAGTTAAGATCTACTACTAGTTCTAGTCAGGGTACCGCCATGTTATCGTATTTAGATGTTCGACCAGTGCTGATCGAAAGAATAGCTTCTAAACAGAAGTAAGATCCAGTTTTAACCAAGAAGATTAGTAGGCTTGAGGTAGGATCAGTGATCGATGACTTAAAGGATTTTAATTTTGACCAAATAGGATGGTTGAGAAAGAAGGGACGATTATGTGTTACGAATGTAGAGAACTTAAGGAGAGAAGGTCTGGAAGAGTGTCATCGATCCAAGTTTAAGATTCATCCCGGAGGGACCAAAATGTATCAGGATATAAAGAGGAGTTTCTATTGGAAAGGCGTGAAGAGGGATGTTGGCTTGTGGGTTAGGCAGTGTGCAAACTATTAACAAGTGAAGGCCAAACATCAGAAGCTGAGTGGATTACTTTAGCCTTTAGAGATTCCAGTATGGAAATGTGATTCGATATCCATGGATTTTATAAACGGGTTGCCAAGGTTGAATAGGGGAAATGAAAGTATATGGGTCATAGTGGACAGGTTGACCAAGAGTACCCATTTCATTCCAGTTAAGTCAACCAGAATGGCACATGTTTTGGCTATGTTGTTCGTGAAGAACATAGTTAGACTTAATGGGATTCCTAGTAGCATAGTCAGCGACAGAGATGCATTATTTAATAGTGAATTTTGGAGAAGTCTATAGGAAGTATTAGGTACCAACACTACGCCATAGATGGCCTACTGCAACGAAATTACAAGGTGTTGCTAGCTATAATGTAACGATAGGTATGCTGATTTTTGTCTATTACAACACTCGCTTCAAGGTGTTAGCATAGGTATCAACAAGATGTTGCAGTAGCTATAGATGTATATAAATTAAAAAATTAATAAAATTAGCAATCCGCGTGAATACGATCCAACGGTCTACATTTAATCCGACTGTTAAAATGGATCACCGCTGCACTTTTTACCAAATTTTTGTTTTCCCGCTTATGTTAGTGTAGATCCCCTTTCAGTTTACCATATTCACGAAATCCCCAAATTCATACTTCCAGCAAATTCACGAAATCCCCAAATCAAAAAACAAATTCACGAAATCCAGCAAATTCACGAAATCCAGCAAATTCATACTTCCAATTCGCTGTTGCTAACAAAATAAAAAAGGCACTGTAACTAGAAGCTGCCTTCAATGCTAGGTCAGATCTAAATTTCCTATGCCTGAATCTTGTAGTTGCTGATTCCACCTAATGCCTGATGAGTTTTGTTGTTTACTGCCGCCCATTTGATCTTTGCTCGCTGTTGGATCTGGATCTAAGCAGAAGTTCGTCGTTGTTCGATGCAGCCGCCTTGAAGAAACGCGATGCCTCGTTGTTCTGATGGAGTCGCTTAAATCGCAATGAAGTTTTTGCCTCTGACTTCGCTTGAATTGAAGACGTTTCCTCAGCTTGCGTTTTTATCAGTGTTCGTGCTCTGACTGCGGCTCTATTGATGATGTTTGTGGTTCTTTGACACTTAGGGTTGAACTTGAAAGTGTTGGTGTTCAGATAATGGTTTGCCAAACTTTGGATTGCAATGGTGTTGGTCTTAAACGTGGAGAAGGTTGTGTGCTAATTGCCCACTGTCCAGATTTTGGTCTTATTGGTGATTGCTGATGTGTTGAGCACTGTCGTGATGATGATCTCTTGCTGCTGATGCTGAAATCGATTGTGTAGTTCAATGCTTGCCGTAGTTGATAGCCTGATGTCTTGAATCTGGACTGAACTGGTACCATGCTAACCTTGTTCTTTAACATGAACTGCTCCTAGTCCTTTGTATATCATATTACTGCCTATGTTTCTCTTGTACATGCCTGATGCATTCACTGTTTTTGCTTGATAGGCTGCCTATGTGTTGATGATGTAATTTGATGAGGCAGTGAGTGGGTGTTTTGTGAAAGAGGTTGGGAGTGTGGTCAGTGTTTGGTAGATGGTCAGTGTTTCAGGCAATTGTGTTTCAGGTAAGTGGTAGATGGGCAGTAGTTCCGATGGGTGATGAAGTTGCTGAGGATGGGATTTGCTAAGTTCAGTCTTCATTTGTGCATCATTTTACGTCGTTTCAAAGAAGGTCGATCCCCGCCGGGACTGCGGTGCCCCGGACCCCCGCCGGCGCTGCGCCCGGACCCGCTTCTCGCCTCGCCTTCGGCTCGGCACTCGGCTCGCCTTCGGCTCGGCACTCAGCTCGTCATATGTTTGTCGGTGTCGGTGTCTGTATAAATTGAAACTGCATATGTAATGAGTGAACTGAGTGATGTAGTGAGGAATATCTGTATATGTGAATATCAGTGTTATATATCATTGAATTGTAAAATAGTGGAGTCAGGAATTTGTACTATTTTAAATGTTGAAATAAAATATTTATTTAAATAAATTACTGTTTGAATATCAAATTCTGTGCGGTAGCATTTTATTAAATAAATATTTATTTCTATTAAAAAATCAAATATGCTCTACATTGTGGGCCCCACAAATTCGGAAAGTTAATATCTATAGCAACATTTTGGAATGTTGGTACAGACACCTATGGATGTTGCTATAGACCCAAATAGGGTTCTATTGCAACAATATTTCTTATGTTGCCTTAGATAGTCAAAATGTTGCCTTTGAGGTCTGCGGCAACGCGGCAAAATGCAACACCGAGAAAGTGTTGCCTTTGCCCTTTTTTAGCCTACAGCAACATTTTTTGGCACTTCCTGCATCACTTCTTTGGTGTTGCAGTATGCAATCTATGGCGTAGTGCAAGCTCAAGATGAGTACAGCATATCACCCACAGATGGATGGGCTGACAGAGAGAGTCAATAAGGTACTCAAGGATTTATTGAGAGCTTGTGTATTGGACTTTGGTGGACCTTGGGAGGATCACCTACATCTGGTTGAGTTTTCTTATAATAATGGTTACCAGAGTAGTATAGGAATGGCGCCTTTTGAAGCTTTGTATGGAAGGCCATGCAAATCACCAGCATGTTGGTTGGAGACTTGAGACAGATTAGTCTTAGGTCCAGATTTGGTAAGGGAGGCATCAGAAAAGATTGAGTTGATCCGAGAACGGATGAAGCAAGCTCAATCTAGATAGAAGAGTTACGCAGATAATAGGCGTAAAGACCTAGAGTTCTTGGTGGGAGACAAGGTTTTCATTAAGGTGTCACCAATGAAGGGTGTGATACGATTTGGAAAGTCGGGGAAGCTGGCCCCAAGATATGTTGGTCCATTTCAGATTATATAAAGGATTGGGAAGCTCGCGTATAAAGTAGAGTTGCCGAGCAGTATGGCAGGTGTCCACAATGTATTTTATGTGTCTCATCTTCGTAAATATGTGCATGATCTAGAGACTACTATTTCTTCGACAGGGTTGGAAGACTTGGTAGTTGAGCCTAATTTGACAGTTGTTAGACAACCAGCCCGGGTTGTAGTGAGATATGAGAAAAGATTAAGGTCCAAGACAATCAAGTTGGTGAAAGTTCAGTGGAGCGACAACGAGAAGGAATGTACTTGAGAGACAAATGACAGGATTCGAGATACTTATCCTAATCTGCTTTGATGGTATGTCTATATTAGATTTATATAGATTAGTTGCTAGTCAGGTAGGCTAGTATGGATGTTAGGAGTTGTTACAGATGATTGTTATGTTTGATATTTAGTCCTTACTGAATTTCGAGAACAAAATTCTTTAAGGAGGGGAGCCAGTAAAACCCCTAATTTTTAATAACATTATTCAGGAGATTTAATTAGATAAATTAAATAGAATAATGAAAATGTAAAGTGATAAGGAGATTGAGATTGGTTAATAAACCTAGAGGTCGTGCTTAATTAACTCCAGTGGGCTTATTAACGGGTAAATGATAATTAAATTAACACAAGGGCATTAGGGTAATTGCCGCACCCATAGTTCACTACCCTATACTCACGTTACCTTATCATTCACGATCATTTTATCACAAAAATTTAAACGAAAGAAAAGAAAAGAGCAAGCCGGCCATTAAGGAGTAAGAAGAGAAGAGAAAATTCAAGATTTAACCTTGGGATTCTAGCTAGGGGAATCAA
The DNA here is from genome assembly GCA_030737815.1 of Allium fistulosum. NCBI lineage: Eukaryota > Viridiplantae > Streptophyta > Magnoliopsida > Asparagales > Amaryllidaceae > Allium > Allium fistulosum. The sequence continues at coordinate 70,978,374 of CM060906.1, forward strand.
TCTCAAACAATCTCCAATTTCCTTATCCAATCTAAGGTGAATAATAATCACTACATGTCTATTTTGGTTTTTATACGATAATTGATTTTCGGATTTAAGATTAAATCTAATATGATGATTTTTGATGATATGCTTGATTTCAAATGAATGATAGAATCAAACAAGGTTGTTTGCATTTGATAAACACGGTTTTAAGGGTAAATCTGTATGTTTTGATTTTAGAATGCCAAGTGAAAATTATATGTTATGAGGAACATGATCTTGGAGTTGGGTTTCAATTTTTATAATTTTCCAATCCGTGGAGAATTAATTATGAATTTCCAAAGGAAAACATGTATTATTGGGTTTAGAAATTAATTCCAGTAATTAGATAATGAATTTGGGTCTGAAATTTATATATCATAGATAATGTATTAAAAGTGAATTTATGTGATTTTTGGGGATTTTTATTAAGAGGTTTATTATGGAAATTAAATTATTTTGAAAGAAGGACCTAAATGATATAATTGTTGTTAAATGGGAAGGGCTTATTTGTTGAAAGATAATCTTGTTTTAGATCTGAGAAAATACAGCAATTTTCTGTAAAATAATTCAAAAAGTTTAAGGCAACCAATCAAGAGTTTACATATGGGCAAGGAAAAGAAATAACTTTATTTGAAAAAAACAGCCTTTTACCCAGAAAGGTGGGTTCCACCTCCTTTGACAATAGCTTTCGACCCAGAGCTTCCGCCTTTGACCAAGTTAAAACCAATGAAGCCGAAACCAATACACCTGGTATCACTTAGTTGGTACGTAGTGGATTGGAGAAAGATGGAAGGTAGGGTGTCGAAACATAACTTCCAAAGGGGTCGAGACCTTTGCTTTGTTTTCTAAAGAAAAGCGCTTGCCTGTTTACAAAGAGGTTTCGAAGGAGTTGAAACCAATGTTTCCGAAAGGGTATTTTAAAACAAGCTTTCGAAGAAGAGCTGCTGCCTTTTTAATGAAGTAGCTTCCTAAGGAGTTACTTAGTTTTCAAATATAAGCTTTTGGAAGGGGGTAGTTTCGACCAAGTCGAAACCCTTCTGTGACTTTAAGCCTTTCGATGGTATTGAAGATGCCAATGTTGTAGAAAGGTACTTTGTGTTTTTATAAATATAAGCCACTTCCTATAGCCTTCGAAATGGGTTAGGGGTTTTGAAGGCAATGGTTTCGAAAGGGGTTTCGAAGCCAACCTTCAAATATTTTACCCAGATGTTTTATGCTTTCGAAAGGATGGTGCAGACACCATCAAGTTTTCCCCAATACTTTTATGAGATAAAGAATGGTTTCGAAAGAGATGCTTTTGCTTTTATTCAGTTGACCCAAAATGATATTTTAAATATAAACCCAATGGCTTCAGAAGGGATACATCCAACGGTTTCGGAAGTGGGTCTTTCAATGTTTTCAAAAGAGGTACTTTCCATGTTTTCGAAAGTTGAGCTTTCAAATGGTTTCGAAGGTATGCTTCTAAAGTTAAGTGCTAATACTTTAATACATTCAAAAGGTTTTGTAATGGTTTTGAGAAATAAAGGACAAACCCATGGCTAAAATAAAGGAGTTTTTGTAATGGTTTTGAGAAGAAGCTTACCTTGATAAAATAATAGGTTAAAGGGATTAACCATGTTTTATATTAAATCCATAGGAGTGGTATTGTTATGTTATGTTGTTTGCTTCTTCAAATATTAATATATTCACATTATAATGTACCCATAACTGCAATTTGGGGATAAAGGGCAGAAGAACCAGCTAGGTTGATCCAGTAGTGAATATAAATTGATTAAACTCCTGGATGAGTAGAATTGCATCCAAGAGGTCAGGGAGACCAGAATATAGGATGCCTAAATATAGAAGTTGTCAGGGAGACAGGTTCATAGTGCACCCATGAAAACTATGATTAAGTAGTTATTGGAGTTACCAATAGGTTCATAGTGATCCCATGAAAACTATGATATAAAGAGTGGTTGGCAAGGGCCAATTGGTTTGTAGTACACCCATGAAAACTATATCCGGATTAAGTTATTGATAATTGTCAATAGGTTCCTAGTCAACCCATGAAAACTAGGATAAGAGAGAGAAGTTATTGGAGTCATCAATAGGTTCAGGAGAACCCATGAATTAATTAAACCCACAGAAGTGGTAATGTTAAGTTAATTGGCAGGGGCCAATAGGTTCATAGTGCACCCAAGAAAACTATAAAATATAACAAGGAGTCCAGAAGCTAAATACATGTTAATAGCAAACCCATGAAAACTAATAGGTTAATAGTGACCCTAGAAATTGTAAATATAATAGGGAGTCAATTAAACAAGGGATGGGAAATCCAAAATGTTTTAACTTGTATGCATATCATCATAATATTTTGAAATGACTATGTTGTTAACCATTGTGGATGCAGGAGCACTGTATATGGTTTTATAAAGGTTTTAGGACACTAGAGAGGGGAAAACCCATTCCGCTAAGCGGCGTGGTCTCACTTGATATCTAAATGGTTTGAGATTAGATTATTATTCATATCAGGCTTTATGTCTGACTCGAAGTTTATGTTTTCCCCTTAAACTCTCGGGTACTCAATTGATTTTGAGTAGTTTGAGAGTTGAGGTTTTTAGGTACCTCATTAGAAGAATAAGCTTTCGAAGATGTACAGGAAGCAGAATAGATATTTAGAGTTCTTTTCACTTTGATTTCGCTGTGTTGTTTTGTAAAGGCAAAGGTGTTTAAGTGCCTTATTATATACTCTAATCAACCAAGGGGGCATCTTCATATGTTACTCTTGGCATATTTGTAATAATTATATATTTTTGAACATGGTTAGCGATTATGGGATTATGTAGAGAATTTTGAAATGGTTTTTGGAATGAAATGAGAATGTTGTTTTGAAATTTAAATTTTTTTCCATATCTATGTGTTTCTTTGTATCAATGAATCTAACGCCGTCGTATTTAGTCGCCGAGGATTAATAACTATGGATGACTGCAGCATCCGTACCCGTTAGTTTTGGGCCTCCAAGTAGGGGGATGTTACAGTAATAGTACACTAACTTGAACTGCTTCATTGTTATCTTAAAGATAATTTTAAGTTTGAAATCAAAGATTGATGTTTGGTATATAAAGTATTATTTCCATACACAAATTGGGTTATTTATGGAAATTTAGCAATCCAATACTTGGTACTAAAAGTCGATGAGTAGGCTGATCCTTTTTTTGTAAGATCTAGAACCAGAGTTTCTAAGCGAAGGATAGGGTAAGTCAAAATATCGAAAACGTGTCAAGTGAAGAAGATATATAAAAGAAGTTTTATAAATAGATTTTTAAAGGAGTTTTATAAATAGATTTTAAAGGATTTTTATAAATAGATTTTTAAAGGAGTTTTATAAAAGTAAGAGATTTGATTTCCATAAATGATTTTTATAAATTATGGTGGTATGGAAAGTATTCCTTTCATACTTAACACATAACTCCGAGATATGGAAACTCATCTCTATCTTGAGAAGTAAGAATGTGTGTTGATGCAAGGAATGTATGCTAACTTATCCAACTACATTGTTAATTGAGGGATAGTACCGTTTGAAATCAGAAAGTGGTGGTAAGCATATTTGGCCTAATTTCCATATGATCCGTTTAATTACACCAAAAGGAAAGCGGTTTGGGTTTATAATAATAATGTTTTAAATGACATTTGTTTTAGCCCAGTTAAATATGATTTTGGGAAAAGGGAAAATGTTTTCTAAGTATTGGAAGTGAAATGGTTTGTGAATATACTTATACCTTTGAGATAAATATATGAATATTTTTCAAATAATTGGAAAGAGATTTAATTAATGAGAAGATTAATTAAAGAGGCTTAGTGGTTGCTTATGTGCTTAAATCATGCTTGGTTTTCTATGAGAAATTAAGCCTCTGATTTGATTATTTTGTTTGTTTGATAGTTAAATAACCGACTATCAAATCTTGACCAAAAATAACTCTGGAAACATTTAGAAAAAACAAGGGAATTATATGGTATAGTTATCTTCGATCATGCTATATTCGTATAAACTCATTTTTCTCTTTTAGGAAAATGATAAGGAAATCCGTCCGCTTAAACAATTAGGAGGTGATCTCCACTTTTATGTATTGTCTGTTTATTTCCAAAAGAACCAGGGTTGAGTTTACAAAAATCTATCGATTGTTTTGGAGCACCCGATAAGCTGGGGAGTATGCTTATATATGATGACTTAAAACCATAACCACTCCAAAACCATATGCCCATTCTATGCTTTGGAAGAGGTTCGTAATTGGTTCGAGATGATGGAATCAAAGATGGAATTCTTAGAAGTGCAAGGGCTACCTACTACTAATCCTGAGGGTAATTCCAAAAAGGTTGTAGTAGAAGTAGTGCGTTCAGTTTATTCATATCTTGAATAACTTGTATGGATGAATGCTAGCATTGCATTGTGCCTGGAGGGCATTGTTAGCATTCCAAGTAGGAATTGCTAAGAGAGGAAAAAGGTAATCGTGACTTCACAAGCCTCATAACCCGGTAATGACTAAAACATGGGAGATGCAGCAGAGCTTTGTGGTTCGCTACCATTAGGGGCATCATTCCTAAGATCTAGATCAATATTTATGGATTTTGGCATGCATGCGCACGGGAAGAGTGGGGCTAGGTGCAATAGGTATGCAGCATTTGTGCCCAAGGGATGATGTAATTCGGCTTGTCGTGTTAGTGGGGTAGGTCGGCCATATGATTGTAGAGGTGCAAGGTTTGGAGCCTCGGTACATTTTCTCTAGAGATGTACTGTACGAAAGGTAGTCCTTTATCTTGTCATTGTATGGAATCCAATCTCTAATACGTGCCTTACGGTTTTAGTTGTAGAATTTAGTACATTTGAATGTAATTATGGGTAACCATTCCAGATATGTTATATATTTATTTTAAACCCAAGACATTATTATTATACCACAAGATTTCCTATAATATGATTTGGCTACCGTAAGGTAAAAACCCGTCCATGTTTATGTACGGCGTGATATTACGAGATACCTTTATTTTATAAAGGTTTTATAAGATATAACAACCTATATGATTTGATTTTCTCATGCTAGTTTACCAGACTGATTAGGGTGTTATTTTCTTATAATACTCAGGTCAGACCCAAGTACTTTTCCAGATTTAGTTATGGATGATTCCAAGATGTATTCACATATTTTTTCCGTTGTATTTTCTTATTTGTATTTATCAGCAATTGTAAGAATAGACTGTTATAACTGTCATGGTTAATGGTAGGTTAGTTACTATGATTGATGTATGTATATAATAGTTTTCACTTGTAAAGATCATTAGTATATTATATATTACTCATCACACTATGAGATTATGCTCTGTCATTTCTTTTCTTTCACCCCAATAATCTGTCTTTCCGGTACTCGAAAGCTCGGCTCATGTATATCGTGGATGTATTAATGTCAACTTCCGAGGATCAAAAAGGCAGGTTGTTACACATGCCGTAGCTCACGCAAGAATTTAATGTTTGCCATGAACAAAAAAATCTCCAACAGCTGACACGTAGGGCACAAACCCAACTGTAAATCAATAAAATAAATCCACTCTAGAGCTAAACCCATCAGCAGTTACACTAGAAGAAATATGCCATGCAACATATAAAGGATAAAGCATCAACTCTGAACTAAACGAATCATAGCTGGTAATATATACTACAACTCCACTAACCAATCAAAATCAATATACAAATCAGTAGCTTCCTAAGAAGAAGATAGACTAGACAAGCATCTTACAAAAGCATGTAGCTATCAGCACTGATCATATCACATAACTTCTCATAGAACAAATATATACATCTACAGCAATAAGCCTATTCAACTTTTCTCTGAAGTTACCAACCTATTCAAACACTGGATGACAACTTTAATTATCCTATGATATGATCTATGAGCATGTAACACTTCTGATCAACTACTCCATAGGCAATACACATTATTTCTTCTTAAGGTAACTGCTAAGAAGTCTACCCGACAAATCCTTAGCTTTCACAATCAATTCATTAGTGTCCAATGCTTCCAACTTAGAGTTTCCCATTACCAACCTATCATTTTTAATCTTATAAAATCTCTTTATACCCTTACGCACCTCTAACGATAACATACCTAGAGGCATCACCAAAACCTCATCCCCAATCGAAGATGACTTATTAGAACATTCCTCTTTCTCTGTTGAAACGGCTCTATCATTTAGGGTAGAAGTGGGAGACTTTGGCTTAGTCCCTCCACCTGCAGAACCGATGATGCAAGATCAACCTCCTCATTGTTGTTACACGCTTCACGCAAAATTGAATTTTCATTTTTGGTGCCTTCTTTGAGCTACTACTCCTCCGCTGGATGAGTTTCATCTTCACACGGAACCTCAACCTTCTTTTCATTTAACTCCACCATCAAATCCCTCTTAATAGAGAGCAAATCTTCTACTGCCTATCTATATTAGCTACAGCCTTCTTTAGGTCCTTTGGTTCACTATCTTTCTCCATTGAGCTAACATACATCCCCTCACCATTTGAAGCAACGTTGTCTAAATTTGAATTGATAGGATGTACAACTGGGCAAGATTCTTTACCACAGCCTTTTTACTCTTATCCTTTACTGCACCAACATTCCCCGAAGATTCCATATGCTCATTATTAGTATCCAATTTCTCCTTAGGGGCCTATATTTTGCTCATTGAACATTAAGACTTCAGATGTTCAAAACATACACAATTATTGCATAAAGAAGGTGGATTTTCATAAATAATCTCCTACATATATACATTTCCCCCTCGTCTTCAGCTTCCAACATTTTTGGGAACCCAAACTTTGCAATAACCTCCACTAGTACCCTGGCAAATGAAATTTTGGATTTATTATGTGTTGTCTCAACTATACGAATAGGCTTACCAATAGCACTCAGAAGGGCACTATAGCCCACGGTCCCCACAGCTTGAAATTTAAACCGGGAAGTCTTACCCACATAGGCATCATAATTAATAAATCTTTGTCCATGGTCATAAAAGGGGTAATTTTCTTCATGATAATCAAGTTCTTGTCAAAAAACTAAGGACCATTTCCTAGAATCTTATCACAGTCCCTCTCTCCATCAAATATATTGAAGAAAAAACCATTATCTCTAGTTTGAATAAAAAAGGTTTTTTGGTCTTTCACATTCTCTTAGTATAGGCTTTAAAAGATTTGAAAAATGGGGGATTACCAACCACATACAATAGTAAACAATTTTACCAATGCTCATTCGCTTCTTGCATTGCTCAACTGGAATACCACCCCTCCTCTTACCTTCGACAAACCTAGGTTCTATGAATTCCAGATCAGTTCACTGAGAAAGGGAATCACCCTTCACCGCCTCACAATAAGTAGACTACTTACTGTCCTTTTCCGTAGAAAATGAAATATTCTTCATCACGCCACCTGCCCTCCTTACCGAATCAAATCAACCTCGATTAGGGTTTATTAGATCTCGACCAACCGATTGCTTGGAAACCTTACTATCATCCCCCATGTTAGACTGAAATCCATCCCTAACCTTTCTCTTTCCATTCCACCTTCTAACTTATTCACAACCGGCCTTAGCATCCTTATCTAAATTCGAACCATGTATGCTTGAAGAAAACAATAGTAGAAGAGGAAAAAATTGAAAAAAAAGAAGAAAAAAGGGAAGAGAAAACGTAATTAAAAGAGAAGGATTATGATTTTAGTTCTCCACAAATCCTCCATTAGCAAACACATAACCCTTGTTTTAATAAATTCTTTTCAGATGTGGAAATAATAATTCTAACATCATGTCAAAAGTATAGATCATTTGGAGATCAAAAACTTGGTTTTTTCACATAAAAACCTTTTAGGAAAATTTCTAAAATTTCTAAATAACAATCACTCAATCATATACATGATTATACATTCAACATGCATGACAAAAATTCAATAAAATTCAGATTTACACTTAGACCCGAATCAACATACATCAAATAAATGAGATGGTAATATTTTTCACATGTTAATCCTTGTTGAAATGATGAAATTTGGCTTATTTAGATTTTATTTAGTTTTACTTCTTCTTATTCCTTAATAATGGTGGCCAACCTTGGTTTCTATTCTTTGTTTTTGAGAATAAAAATGAAAATGAATGTGGGGGAGGGGCGATTGAATTACTCTTTCTCTTTTTTCCCTTCTATACTTATGTTTATTAAACCTTGTCTCCTTAACCATTTTTTTAGTTACAGTTATTAAGACTAATTAAATTAATCAATATAGAAAATTTCACATTTACAACTTCTCATTTAATTATCCCATAATAATTAAATATTTGATTTATGTGCAGTAAAATTAGGGGTGTTACAGGCTTCCCTCCTTAAAAAATTCCATCCTCGAAATTGCGATAAGCAAACAACAACAAGCACATCAATCATATAAACATGTGTGACAAGCACATAAAAGCAACAATACTAGTCATATCTACTAGTCAAAAGTCTATAAAATAATATAGATCATATAATCAAAATAGATCGGGATATACCTCCCTAATCTTATCTTCCTTCCTCCATGTACAGTCTCATCCATCGGTACTCTACTTGACCATTACAAACTTGATGGTCTTATTCCTTAACTGCTTTGTATCCATATTATTACAACTAAATTTTCAACAGTCTCGGAACATACTAAAACGGATGAAATGGACTGCAAACCGATGAAGGAATAAATCTAAAGACTTGGAGAACATCAAGTATGAAGAAATGAAGGAACACAAAAAATTTGGCATAATTCAGATCTTACAAACCAAGTCAGCACTGACTTGATTTGGAGACCACCGACCTGAATTCAAAACTTGATTTGGTAAGAGGTCGATGAGGAGAGCTAAGACATGGAGAAAAACTTGAAGAATGATGAAAAATTAGATCGGTACAGACTAGAAAAGGTCTGTACCAAGTTGATTTTCTATTTAGAGATCATGTTGGATGACTCAGTCTTTGTGCTTGCATATTTGGATCTTGGAGCTGTGACATTCCAAAACTGGATGACGAGATTGCATCGAGGATTTTCCTATAAATAGCAAGCTACCTACAACAAGGAAAGGAGTTGACACTTTGACTCTTTTCTATCTTCTTCTTCCCTCAACATTATCAAATCCAAGATCTACTATTGTGGTTTGATTTGAGTTGTAATCGTTGTATTCAAAGGGAATCAATCAAATAATAAGATTAAAGTGGACACAGGTTGGAGTATTTTCCGAACCATTATAAAAAGTGCTTGTGTGTTCTTATTTTCTACTTGTTTTTACTTGTTTGATTTAGATTTGTCTATTCTAGGGGGTGTTGTGCCATATTTTGATGCAAGACCTATCGACCATATGAATAGGTCGCCTAACGACAGTCATATCAGGCTCTACTGTTAATTCTTCCAAAACCGTTGGCTCTATAGTAGTCTCTGGATCATGCACATACTTCCTTAGACGAGATACATGGAAAAAATTATGGACTCCTGCCAAATTGCTCGACAACTCGATACGATAAGCAAGTTTTCTGATTCTCTCAATAATAGGAAACGACCAACATATCTAGTGCCAATTTTCTTATGTTCCAAAATCGTACAACACCCTTCATTGGTGAAACCTTTACAAAAACCAAATCTCCTACTGGGAATTCCAAGTCCTTAAGCATTTTATTGGTGTAGCATTTCTACCTTGATTGAGCTTCTTTCATCATAGCTTGGATCAACTCCATCTTCTCAGTCACTTCTTTCACCAAATCCGGACCAAGTATCGGTCTATCACTTGTCTCTAGCCAACTTGCAGGCGATTTGCATGGCCTTCCCTTCCCTAAAGTGATTCAAAAGGTGCCATGTCTATACTAGTCTGATAACTATTGTTATAGAAAAACTCCACTAAGTGCAAATGATCTTCCCATGACCCTCCAAAGTCTAGTATACAAGCTCTCAAAAAATCTTGGAGTGCCTTGTTAACCCTTTTTGTTTGCCCATCAGTTTGTGGATGGTAAGCGGTACTCATCTTTAGCTCGGTACCCAATTCATTCTGTAATCTCTTCTAGAACTCACTAGTAAATAAAGGATCTTTATCACTTGCAATGCTACTCCGTATTCCATGAAGTATCACAACATTCTTCATGAATAACTTCGCCAAACTAAGTGCCTTTCTTGTCGACTTAATAAGGATAAAGTGTGCACTCTTGGTCAGTCTATCAATCACGACCCAAATGCTTTCGCTTCCCCTATTCTACCTTGGCAACCCATCTACAAAATCCTTTGATATAAAATCCTACTTCCATAGTGGCACTTCCAATGGTTGAAGTAATCCATTTGGCTTTTGATGTTCGGCCTTTACTTGTTTGAAATTCATGCATTGCTTCACCCATAACCCTACATATCTCTTTATACCTTCCTAGAAGAAACTCCTATTCATATCCTATACATCTTCGTACCACCAAGTTGAATAGTAAACTTCAATCGATGACATTCTCTAAGAACTTTCTTTCTTATATTATCCATATCCAGAACACACAATTGTCTGTTCTTTCTTAACCAACTTCTTTGGTCAAGTGAAAAATATTTCAAATCATCAATCTCAATTCCCTTTTCCAATCACTTAATTCACCCGACTATCATTGGCTCATCTTTTGCTTTACTGCAATTCTTTCGATTAATAATGGTAGAATTTCTAGACAAAAAATCATTGCAGTATTCTGACTAGAACTAGTCGTCGACCTCATTCTAAATCCACACAAAGCCAACGCCCCTAAATTGTTCCATTCAGACAACATCTTTAATCCCACATTCTGATGTTTTCTACAAAGAGCATCCGTCACTTTATTTCCTATCCTCGGTATATACTCAATCCCAAAGTCATACACTGCTAAGAACTCCAACCATCTTTGCCGCATCATATTCAACTCCTTCTAAGAGAATAAATACTTCAAGGATTTATGATCTACGAACAGCTCGAATCTTTCTCTCAATAGAAAGTGCCTCCACCCTTTAGTGCAAAGATCACTGCTGCCAACTTTAAATCATGAGTAGGATATCTAACTTCATATGGTCGAAGCTTTCGAGAAGCAAAGGCAATAATTATGCCTCTCTGCATCAGCACAGCTCCTAACCCAGATCCACATGCATCTGTATACACTACCAAGTCTTGATTCCCATTTAGAACAACTCACACTGGCGAATTGGTCAATAAATGCTTTAGCTTTTGAAATGCTTCTTTACATTTATTGTTCTAGACAAACTTTTCATCCTTCCTTATTAGTTTAGTCATTGGTGATGCTATATGAGAGAAAGCTTTAATAAATCTCTGGTAATAGCTAGCCAACCCAAGAAACTTCTCATCTCAATCATGGTCTTAGAACTTTTCCAATCATTAACAGCTTCTATCTTTGACGGATCTACAGATAATCCATTCTCCAAAACTACGTGCCCTAGAAACATCGCTTCCCTTTTTCGAAAATGACATTTTGAAAACTTCGCTTTTAGCTGTTGCTGCCACTGCATATCTAGCACTATTTTGAGATGAACTTCGTGACCTTGTTCACTCTTTGAATATATCAAAATGTCATCAATAAACACTAGCATGAATTTATCCAAACACTCTCGGAAGATCCAATTCATCAAATCTATAAAGAAAGTAGGCGCGTTGGTCAATCTGAAGGACATGACTAATCACTCATACGAACCATATCTCGTTCGAAATGCCGTTAATGGTCTACTATCCTCCACCACTCATAATTGGTGGAAACCCATTGCTAAGTCCAGCCATGAAATCACATTGGGTCCTCTTAAGTGATCAAATAAATCATATATTCTAGGCCAAGGATACTAATTGTTTATCGTCTTCTTGTTTAGTTTCCTGTAATCATACACATCCTTAGCGATCCATCTAGTTTCTTCACAAACATCATTGCACCTCCCCAAGGCAAGCTGCTTGGTCTAATAAAATTCTTCCCTTTTAAGTCCACTAGCTACATCTTTAACTCCTTCATCTCGGTAAATTCCATTCTGCTAGGCGGTCAACATATGGATTCATCTCCAGGTATGAGATCTATTCGAAACTCTATGGCACGTTTCGATGGTAGCCCATTAATAGGCTAAAAAACATCAGCATACTCTCTTACAATAAAACCTGATTTACTTCATCCTTCATACCTTCCATTGCACTCAACATTGCACATATGTCAAACCTCGGCTCTCCAAATGAATATACAATTCGATAACAACAATCAGTGTGTTTCAAGGATATTACTTTATTTCGACAAAATATCCTAGCATCATACTGGCTTAACCAATCCATATCCAGAATTATCCCAAAATCCACAAAATCAAATGCATACAAATTGCAAGCAAATAAATGATCTAGCAAATCAATTTCTACATGGTCACATCTCATTCCAAGAGTTACATAGCCACATATCGGATTAGCAACCCTTAAAGTGGTAAAAAGGTATGTTAGTTCAATGTTTAACCTGTCTACTAAACATCTAGAGATAAAAGAATGTGATGCTCCAGTATCGAACAACACACTAATAGGAATGTTATGAATAAGAAGTGTACCTCCTAACACAGTCTTTCCCTTCTCCTCTGTAGTCGGTCCAGAAGCTGTAGGTTCTAAAGTGAAAACCTTTCCCTTTTGAGCTTTGACCAGTTCGGGACATTAATTCTTTGAATGCCCCGTCTTTTTGCAGTTATAGTAGCTTACATTTTTTTTATCAGCAACCCTCCAGCCTTCATGAAAACAACACTCATTAGCAAAGTTTCCCTTCTTATCACACTTGTAATAAGTCATTTCATCTGTTCCCTTTTTCGAAATCCCTTTCTTTTGAGCTCCCTACTTGTGAAAGAACTTTCTCTTCTTGCCCTGGAAACTCATAGTCTCCACGGACTAGTTTTTCCCCAGAGATGCAAATAAATCTTCATTCCTCAAAGCCATATCTGCAACAACATTAAACAAATCTCTAAGGTATGGCATGGTTGCCCTAGCAATCTCTGACTTCAACCCTCTAATGAACTTCTCATTCTTCTTAAGAAAAGTGCTAATGATGGCTTGTCAATGCCTTGATAACTCATCAAACTTCGTAACATATTCTAACACAGTCATTTCACCTTGTTCCAGCTTTGAAATTTCCTAAACAAAGCTAACTTAGCTGCTATATAGAAACTTCTTTTCGAACCTCTCTCTAAAGCCAGCCTAAGTAAGTTCCTCCTCCAAAACTCCTATGGTAACACTATTCCACCAGTAGAGGGCGGCTTCTTGCAACTGCCTCGATACCAAACTCCTTTTTTGATCATTGTTCAACCCCATATCAGTAAAAATTCTTTCACACTAAAGAAGCCTATCCTCCACCTTAATGGCATTCTCCATTTCCAAGAATGGCTTTCCTCCCAAGCTAGTATATTCTCGTCTTAATGCAACATAGCTATTATGGGCAGCCACTTCTGGTACGGAGCTCCCTTATTACCAACGTTACCTCTAATCAATCCAGCTGCTACTCCAGCTCGCATCATACTGACAAAGAACTAATACATGGTCCCCATATACACTGGTGCAGTTCCAACATCCACATTAGCATCAGCATTTGCGCTCGAATTCATGTTGGTAGTTCGGTTAGCATTCCTAGCATTGGCCCGACGATTCCATTATTTGTGGTGCTTCCTCCTCCCAAATTTAGTCTTCCACTTCTGGTATCCATATCTTGGCATATGAGTCTTCATAAGATATAGAAGTATAGTCTAACACAGTTGGGAGAGTATCAATAGATATACATACTTATACACACACACACACACACACATATATATATATATATAATGATAAGTACGTTATAATATCGATATCCCATACCCCAATTTTTCTTTCTATGTTCATTTGGGTTATGCTCTTTCAAAATCTTATTAATTTTTGTGTAATCCAATGCTATGATACTAAGTTGTAATATCACCTATTTTTAGGCTTGAAAACAGACACTATTGATGTTGTAGTCATCCATAGCATTATTTCCTAGTGACAAAATAAGATATGTTATTATATTATTAACATAAAGAGCACTAGAATTCAGAAATTTTCATAAAATAATTTCATTCATAAGTTTGCAAATTCATTAGGATTTAATCCTATAATTACATCGTTCAGATAAATCATAATAATTACACATAGTCCCAAGAGTGACATATGATGATGCCCCCTTAGATGATCAGAGTTTAAACTACTTAAAAAGCTACAATACTCATCGTTACATACATACAACAAATCAAAAGCAGTTAAACTACTACACATCGAAAATATAATCTTCTATATAGTAGCTTGCCTCTTGCATGTGACCGGAAGCTAATTCGTCTAAACATAAAAAAGCCCTACTCTCAGTCTACCCAATACTAAATTGAGTACCCGAGAGTTTAGGGAGAAATCAAAAACTTTGGATCAGACAAAAAGTCTAGTGTGGATAATATTATTCCATCTTGAACCAAAATATAGGTACTTAGTGAGATCACACCACTAAGCAGAATAGGTTTCCCCTTACTGATACCTTAATAAACAATATATCATCCATGGTATATCCTGCATCCAAAATGATTAGCACATAATCATAACTTTAATATTATATCACGCATGCATGGGTTAAAATGAATCGTCCGTTAATCTCAAGGGTAAGGGTTACACATTCCTAAAATGACCCAATCCCATATATGGTTCACTTAATGACATAGTTTTCTCAGGGTCACTATGAACTATTAGTTTTCTCAGGCTAACTAAAAACCTATCAGCTGACTCAGACCAAGATTTACTGGATAATTTAACGGTCTTCTAATACAATCAGAAGAAATATCAATAGTCTTCTGGATCGGTAGGAGAAGATAACAGTGGTCTCCTAAAAACAATAGAAGAAAATAACACAAGTCTCCTAAAAACGGTAGGAGTAAAGAATAACGGTCTCCTAAAGATGGTAAGAGAAAAACATAGGTGAGCTAACAACTACAAGTTCCCTGCTTTGCTAACCCAAATTTCATTTGTCCTTCCACTAAGCCCCATGGACCTGACCAATCGAGGGCTAACAATTGGAGCATAGGGAGCGACCCTACATCAGTCTCCACCCTTAAATCATAAATTTGGTTTTAAAAATGTAACCGAGTCATGTTTTATGATCAGTTTGGGCATCCTAATAAAATTTGATCTTCTCGATTTCTGGATGAAATTCCACTCACTGAAAAGTTTAAGTCTGACCATACCCACTAATGGAACAACCTAACTGGTTATCAGTTCTAAAATTCCTAAGGCCAAAATGTTGGATGATAAAATTCATTAAATATGTGAGTACGTCAACAATTCATCATATGCAATAATAATGTATCAACAAACTAAATGAACATATAACATATCAGCAATCAATTAAATATTATGATATCCAATTTATATACAAATCACTTTTCCAAAGTAATAGCTTCTTCTGCACATAAATATTTAAATATAGGCAACATATCCTTTCTTTCCTTTGAAAACCTTTATAAATACTTAACAAAATCATCCCTTTTTGTTTAAGTAAAGATTTGCCCAATATAGAGTTAAAATCCTTCCCATGTCATAAAATATAATTATCCTTTTTCAAAACAAGTGTCATCGTGCCTTGTGAAAATTCGGCCTTTGGGCCATAAAATTGTGGCCTTCATGCTATTTTATAAAATAAAGCTTTCGTGCCCTTTTCTATAAAACATAGCAATTGTGTCTTGATAAAGCAAAGTCGTCATGGGCAAAAATGTAGGCTACGACGCCATATAAATCCCTTAGCCATCGCATGTTAAAAATAGAGGCCATCGTGCCGTATTAAATCATAGCCTTCATTGAGGAAATCATAGTCTTCGTGACTTATTAAAAACATAGTCTTTGTGCACTTTTCATAAAACAAAGCTTTCCTAACTTATCATGATGGGTAGTCATCGTGGGTAATTGAAATAATGAAATCAAAGCAATAAAAACACAGCCTTTGTGCTTTACCTTCATGAGTTAAATAAATATAGCTTTCGTGCTTTAACTAAAACATAGTTTTCCATATCAATAAATCATAGTCATCATGACATAGCATAATGGGTACCTTTTATGTGTTAATTAAAATATGCTTCAGAAGGCTAGAAAAAATAGAGCAGTCATGGGTAATCAAAATAGGGCTTTCGTGTGTCGTCGAAGTAAAATTTTGAAGGGCGGAAAACATAGTTATCGTGGATAATAGCCTTCGCATGTAAAAATAGATAGTTTTCATAGGTGATAAATGCCATTTCTGTAAAAAAAAAAGTAAAACTGATTCTTTACCTTTGAAGGTATACACTTTTCACCAAACCCATATTATTTGTCAAAATCTCATTGGCCAATATTAAAATTTTCAGAATTGTTTCAGAAATCAAAGTGGAAAATTTACTTTCATTTTCCTAAAAATAAATTTTTCCTTAAATTTATATTATTATCATATTTTGCAGACAAGTTCAATTTGCATAAAAAAATTTATATTAAATTATAAACACTTGGGAAAAGTCCATAAAAATTCCCAAAAATCAATATTTACATCCTAAACATTATATAAATTCCCAAAAATTTCCAAAAACAATGTATAATCCATGAACAACTTTTCACCCATAAATTGACTGTCAGACTAA
This sequence comes from Allium fistulosum, assembly GCA_030737815.1. Taxonomy (NCBI): domain Eukaryota; kingdom Viridiplantae; phylum Streptophyta; class Magnoliopsida; order Asparagales; family Amaryllidaceae; genus Allium; species Allium fistulosum. The sequence continues at coordinate 70,995,073 of CM060906.1, forward strand.
GAGAGTGAATCATATATTAAAGGATCTCTTTCGAGCTTGCATTCTCAACTTTGGAGGCTAGTGAGATGATTATTTGCATTTGGTTGAGTTTGCATACAACAATAGTTATCGGTCAAGCATTGGTATGTCACCCTTTGAGGTATTATATGGCCGACCTAGCAAAGCACCTTCATGTTGGTGGGAACCAGGATGGAAACTGGTACTTGACTAGATATGATTGGGGAGACTTCGAAGAAGATTGAGATCATTCAGCAAAGAGTGAAAGCCACACGGGACAGACAAAAGAGTTATCCTGATAATAGAAGACGTAATCTAGAGTTATTTTTTACTAACACGGTGTTTGTCAAGATTTCTCCATTGAAGAATACAATTCGTTTGGTAATAAGCGGTAGTTGGCATCAAGATTTGCAGGTCCTTTTCCAATATTCGAGAGGATTGGGAACTCGACATATCGAGTCGACTTACCTTAAAGATAGCAGGTTTGCATAATATGTTTCATGTTTCTCATCTTGAGAAGTTTGTGCACGAATCAAATATGACTGTTACAGTAGATCAACTGGATGAACTTGAAGTTGAACCTAAAGCTTTGACACCTTGTAAGCCTATTTGTATAACTAAAAGTAGTACGAAGCAGCTTAGGAAGAAGATAATGGAGTTAGTAAAGATTCGGTGGAGTAAGAGTGAAGGAGATAGCACTTTGGAGCCGAGGAGAGCATGAGGACAGCTTATCTAAAGTTTTTTACTTGGTAAAATTTCCTTTTTACCATTAGCATTCACATAGAGTATCTTATGTTTCTTAATTTAGTACCTTGCATGCTAGGATTTGCATAGGTTTATTTATTGCTTATGTGTGCATGATTGACGGTTACTATGCTTGTTCGGTTGTTAAGCATGCATGGTATCATGCTATCTTGGTTATGTTTATTTTTAAATGGAGAGGTGAAATTCCTAAAGGTGGGATGTAACTACCCACATTTTATGTATTAACGAATTATAAAAATATTTTATTTTATAACCAAATTTGGTCTGAGTAGGCTATAACTTTGGGAAGAGTATTGAAACTTTTGACCTTCAGAATAAATTGTGGATGATTTTAACCTTAAACACTTATGAGAGCTATAACTTCTAATAGAAGCCAAATCAGATCCTGATGCCACTTCTAAATAAAAGATTCGACGGTTTCTCTTTTCGTACAGTGGTCATAATAGATTTTTGGCTTTGTGCTTTTAGATATGGCCGATTTAAGTTAGGCAGTTTTTAGATAGATTGGCAGGTAATTAGACTAAGTGCATAATTAGTCCACTAACCTATTTCAAGATTAAAGCTAATTATAGATGACGGGATAGACCCTAATCACTTTTTAACTTCCAAAAAATATCTCTAACCTCCAGTAAACCTTCTCTTATCAAAACACCATTAAACCCTTACTAAAGTTAGCTGATCAAGCAATTGAAGAGTAGTTAGTAAGAGGACCAACTAATCTCGAAATTAGGTGCATTGGAATTCGTGCAACTGCTATATGGGTCTGATCCACTTCGTTTTTAGTAAAATTCAGTGTTACACATCGATAGGTGAGTGATTTATCATCTCACACCTCATTAAATGTTTTATATGTTTAAAAGCGTTTTTTAAGCACTTTTCAAGTTAAAAACATGAAATTTAATTGATTTGAATTTATAAATGTTTTATAAATATATTTAACTGTTGTTAAATGGATTCTTTGTAGATTTTCATATCATAGTTAATTGTACAATTTATAGAATAGTATATGGATATTTTTTCTTATTATTTACTATGGTATGATGTTGGTTGGTTATTGTTCTTGTATTTGCATGCTTAGAATAGTTGGTAGTGTATCGATGTGTATTTTCAAGTATGGATCAGTTCTAGAGGAGACATAGCGATGTAGAGTGAAGTTTGCATTCAAATCTGAGTAGAAATTCAGACGATGATCAATGTACAAGGGCTAGAAAATAACTTATAAGAATTTTTGAAAAATCTAATTGAGGTGCACCGACCCATATGGGTCCATACCGATCAATTAGTGGGGGTCTTAAGTGCAACATTGCACTTGCGATGGAAGTTGTAGTTTGCTTAGGGAGTGCATGAGGCATGTGTAGAGTCTACTTTGGGCCACTTAAAAGAAAACGCAGAGAAGAATCGGGGTGATCGATCACCACCTGTCGATCCTCTTTATTCATATGAAGGGGCGATCAATATAGGGAGGTCATGGTGATGCAAGGGAACTTATAACCGATCGTCACCGGTCTATCCAAGAATTCTTGAATTATGGCCAAGAGACGTTGATATGGATTTTGGGGTAGGCATTATGCAAACGTGGAGGAAACTTAGAATTTGTAACACTCCGTAATTTTATGAAAGTAAATCATTAACTTAAAAAGGATAAAATTGTAATTTCACATAAAATAGTAAAAAAAAAATTAGGACATGGAATTAGGCTTTGGGATCTATTCCATTGCATCTAGAATGCTGTTTACAGTCAGAAAACATAGATAACTTTCCAAATTTGGTCGAACGGGCTAGAAGTTAAAAGAAGTCAAACCTAATGGCATTTTCTTAATATATCAATTTCAAAATTTTAGGCTAAACATGTGTTTTTTAAAGGTAGTAGGCTAAGGGAGCCTTGTCCTTCTATTAATATAGGATATATTTTATAGTAGGATATACATAGAAAGTGCATCACGTGTATGACACTTAAAAAGTGGGTGGACCTATGGAAAATCAAGAATAATACAAGTAGGCATCAACAACCTCCCAGATTAATATCTCTTAAGATCTTCCTATGAATTAACGGGTATCATCCACTATTCCAAAGGCTGCAAGCTTTTCTTTTGCTTGTAGAGCATTTGCCATTATTTTCCATAAGAGGAAGTTTCCTCTAGTTGGGCTTTTTGTTGTCTAAATTCTGTTAGTCCATGGAAAATACTAATCAGGTGATAGTTAAAGTAGGCAGTTGTAAACTAAGGAGGTTGAATGTGGCTTTTGCTTGTTCATCCATAAGATAGCCAGACCATTATTAGGTACCAATCTAGAAACTAGGGCCCAACCATTTCTGATGTTGAGAGCACTGAAGTATGGCAGGGTAACTTTTCCTTTGGTTATATAGTTGATAGCTCGTGCATTTTGGTGAATTCTTGCTAGGTATCTCAGGTTAGCATATATAATATCATTTAGAGTAATGCCAAGAGTAGCCTATGGAGAGGACCAGAAGGATATACAAGGGTTTACATATACGTTGCATTGGATAATTGGTAAGAAAGTGCATCTAAACTTTAAAATGCACCTCCAGCGCTTAAGTTAGGTGAGATTTACATCGACCAAAATTCTTTCTTTTTGATGATATTACCTTTGATCCAATTGGCCCATAGGTTATCCCCTAGAGATAATAGTTTGTCAAAATAGGTAGACATGGCTATCTTGTTCCATAACTTAAGGTTTGTGATACCAAGTCATCCCATGTTCTTTGATGATTGCAACTTACTGAAAGATATTTGTATTATTTTCTTCGAGAATGGGTCACCATGCCCTAAAAACCTGTTGAGAGCACTGTTAACCGTTGTAATGATCTTTTAAGGGGGAATATATTACCGTGTCCAATATGTCATTATCGCAACAGCTATGGAATGTACTATTACTAATCTGCCAGCCTGGGCTAGTTCGATGTTAGGCCATGATTGAAGCTTTTCTCCTTTCAAACAAGGGGAAAACACTTAGTTGTAGTGATTCTAAATGTAATTAGTAGTATGCCTAAATAAGATGCTTCAGCCGGCATTTCCATAAGACCAGAAAAGTTAATGATTTCATTTTTGAGGTTCTGAGGGTGGCCGGCGATGAGTATGTGTGATTTAGACAGGTTTATTTGCAGTCCTGTAATGCTATAGAAGCTTTTAATGTTGCGAGGATAGCTTGAATATTTTCTTTTGTTGGTCTAGTGAAGATTACAAGATTATCCACAAAGAGGAGATGAGCTATCATGGGGTTCTTAAAATTTAGTTGTACCTGTAGCTTCTCGTTATCTACCTGTAATCGAAGAAGGTTTTTGAGGAGTTCCACCGCTATAATGAAAAGGATGGCTTAAATTGGATCTCCTTGTCTCACTCCTTGAGTTGCTTTGAACAAACCCTAAGGATTGCTATTTCTTGATATTAAATAGTGCATAGTAGATATGCACATATATATCCACATTAAGAATGGTTTCGAAAAGTTCATACGTCACATTATGGCAGTGATTACGCTCTAAGAGGTACTATCAAAAGCCTTTCTTATATCCAACTTGAGCATACATCTTGAAGAGATTATCGATCAATCACGTCCCTTAATAAGTTCCTAGGTTAACAAAATATTATCACTGATAGATCTCCCTGGAATGAAGGCTGTCCAATTTGATAAGATGGTTGAGGGGAGGAATTCTTGAAGGTGCACAACTATTAAATTTGAGATACATATGTAGAGAATAATGCAGCAAGATATTGGCCTGAAATCAGACACCAAGAAGGGGTTAGTAACCTTTGGAATAAGCGTGATTGAGGTGGTGTTGAGGGTTATTGGCATTTTGTTGGCTGTAAAAAAGTATTGAATGACTTAAGTGATCTCATGGCTTGTGACATGCCATATATTCTGTATGAAACATGCATTAAAACTGTCCGGTGCTCTATAGCTATTCATGGTTAAACATGTGTTATTTCAGCCTATATATAGTATGTTAAACCATAATTATTTATTCCTATACAAGTCTAAAAATCTTACCACTAGTATCCATCTTCTTCTTCTTCTTATCTCCAAACAAAATCAAACCAACTTCACATCAAATCAAATCCAAATTAAATAAAGTAAATATAAAAACTGATCACCACAAAGTGGCTTACAAAAATATACCGAAGCTATTGATAAATTTGGCATTTTCAAGGCAAGGAATTTTTATATAGCAAAGAAGGAGGAGGATGCACTCGTATCAAAGGAGACGCAAGGCTAATCGAAGAGTGTGATTCATCCTATTTGGGTATATATTAGTAAGATACATTAATGTCATCCCTTATGGTCATAAATCACATCATAAATGATGTAATCGAAGATTAAAAAGTGATTTTTTATACACCTAACTGTGATGTAGTATGCCATGGATAGATGATAAAAAAGTGGATTTTTATTGATTGTAATTAACAAAGTTAACCACTATCTAATTAAAAGTGTAAAACATAAAATTGTTCTGAATTAGACATATTATATACCAAAATGGTAGTTCACGACAATGTAAATTCACCGGTGGTGTTCATTCATCGATTGAGTGTACGGGTTAACCAGAAAATGCATTAGAAGTTCAGCAAACGTGGACCGTTTGTTTTGATCTAATGGTGAAACAACGACAATATGACAATCAGAAAGCTTGGTAGTGTAGACGAGGATGAGTAGGCCACATTGTCGGTGGTTGATTGGTCAAGAGGAATCATAGATCACCATATCTGGAGCTCAAAGTTCAACGTCAACGGTGCTTTAGTGGGTGACCAGAGGTGAAAAGGGCGACGGAATTTTGCTCAGCTCAATGGAGGGAGGCGGCGGCTGGCATTAGATCAGTGAAAGGTGGTCAGAGGAGACAACAATAAGGACTAGAAGTTATGAGCAGGGTCATGAAGGAGATTGAGTTTTCGATCTACTGTAGCATCGAAAATAAAATCAAAATAAAATGAATATAATAATTAAATAATTATAATAAATACCCTGAACTTTAACAATTATAACCCTCACACACGACCTCCATTTCACGCACAGTTTGCGGCATCAGGATCGTGGCGGGACAAGGAACTATTCAGTGTATTATTTGCCATGTTTTAAGATACTTTAGAAAATTATCTTAGGACAAGTTCATTATTTGGTTTTGCACTTGTGGGTCGAGGCTAGATCTAGTAGCTTCATAAACGGTGAGGCAAAGACGAGTTTTGTGCTTGATTCCAATAGTGTCTTGGACCGTTAGGCAGATGATAGGCATGGAATTGACCTCAATATATGATAGTTCAAGGAGTCGAGTCCTCAATATACGATAGTCCGAAGAGTTGAGTCATCGATATATGATAGTTCGAGGAGCTGATTCCTCAGTATTCGATTGGGCATCACGACACAGGTAGAGGAGTTGAGTCCTTAGTAAACAATTTAGCGATTATGGGTTGAGACTTTAATGTCAAATCATAGACATGTGATCAAGCAAGGAATATATTTTAGCGGGACGTTAGTGTATGATGTCACTATAGTATTATATTATGTTTAGTTAGCTTGTTGGGTGCAGGTGAAATAGGTTAAGGTATGGTTTTCGAGTATAAGTGTTGTTTTATTAGTTTATTGGTATTATACATTTATGTGATGCGTTTCACTCACCAAACGTATGTTTGACCCCCTCTTTCATTTTCTTCTTTTCAGTTATACTTCGATAGGTCGATAAAGAGGACTGGTGGTAACTTGGAGGCATGATGGTGCGATGAAGGTGTGCATTAATCTATCATCTATCTACTATTTATTTAATATTAGTTATTCGAAGATAATAAACTGCTTTCCATGGATGATATAAATGATGATGTGTTTGGAGTTTATTTGACATTATACTATTTTATTTGTTTAGGATTGTATTATTGATTATTATATTTTAATCCTTCTGCTGTGAGTTTCAGAAAGTGTAGAATATTATTACATAGCTCTATGATATATTTTACATATTTTACTTCAAAACGATCCGCTGCCAATGCCATCTGCGATGCCAATGCCACTTTTAGATGTGGGTCGGGACTCGTAGATGGCAGGTTGTTTCATTTGTATCAGAGCATAGGTTAAGCGATTCCTACTAAATTAGGGTGTACGAGAGAGCATACTTATAATTTTTATTATTTAAGTTATATATGTATATATATATATGTTATTTTTATGCTACGCCTTATATATTTTGACTCATAGAGGTAGTTGTTGGCTTATCCTTATAGAAGTATACAACTATGAGTTAAATAAATATTAATATTTAAATAGTTTGGAGTGGAAGATAAATCCATCACATTTATTGCAATTTACTCCATAGAGAATTGCTAAAAGAGGGTTTATATATCAAGTAACAGTATAGTAAATTGTGGGACTAGGGATGCATTAGAAGAAGAGTTGTACCCTTAAGTCCATAGACCATAGTGTGACGTTAATGAGGCATAGTGAAGGTACTCAAGCTATTATTTAGATTGTATAACGTGGTTGGGCTTGTGTAAGTTATAACTTACTCCAATTAAAGTATTTAAACTAAGTGAAATGTGTTCCCTAAAAAGCTAGAAATAATAATGTTTGAGATTTATGGGAAAAATATAGAAGTTGAAGGTTGTTTAAAATATTGAAATAATAACCCCTTATTTTAAGTTTTAAACGTGAGAAAATTTAATAGGAGGAAAGTTTCCATAAATATTCTAAAGCTTTCGTTTAAAAAAAAATACTATAAGGCGCATTTTTGTCCTTATATTTTGTTATATACTTTTCTTTTGATAAAGAAACTTCTGAAAGTAAATTGACAAGTAAAGACACATCTTCTTGAATTTCCTTTCTATTATAAATATTTTTTTCACGCTTTGAGAAAAAACAAAATAGTACACTTTCTTTACCCTTTTGTGAAAATTTCTAATTTATAAAGGTAAAGTTTAAAATGATATGTTTTATAAATTTATTTTTCTAAGTTTGATTGAACCATTTTGGATAGAATTTAATTAAAAGTAAAAGCGGATAAACAATTTATTACTTTAAAATTGTGGATTTTCTTAATATTAATATGAATGTATTTTTAAATGGGAATTGAAGTATTTTGAAAATACATATTAATAAATGACTTAAAATTTGGGAATTATTTTTGGATTCGATATGAAAAATGTTAATAGCCAAAACCGAATTAAAAAAATATTTTATGTGTATGTGCGATGAATTATTTAAAGATGTTGGAAATTGGCAAATTATTAAATAAAATGATACACCAAATTGGTTCTATATGAAATAATGTTGTAAAAATAAAGTACGAGTATTTCAGAAAATAAAAAAAGTTATTTCAAATCAAACTATATTTTGAGTAATAAATATTGAATTGGTTGAACTATAAAGAATTAAGTTTTGGAAATTAAATGTTTTAAGATAATGATATTTCAAAGAATTATTAAAAAAATTGCTTTGGAAATTGAATGTATAATAATTGTTTATTTAAGGACATATGAACAGATAAAAAGTAATCAAATTGAAATAAATATTGAGTTATGATTTCTTATAAAATGATTTAATATGAAACATTTAATGTAAAACATTTTGAAAATTTGTTAAATTAGAATTTATTTTGAAAAAAAATGTCGATCGAAATAAAATGTTGGATAAAGTCAATAGTGAATTTTATGGTTTACAAATCTTACTAGTTTTGTGAAGAATATGATGTGAGATCAAAGATTTTGTTTTAAAAATCCAATTGAAAAGTTATCGATATTTTCCATTGAAATTTGATTAGAGCTAGAAAAGAATTACACAACCTATAAAATTTGAATCGATTATGGTGAATTAGCTAGGATAGTCAAGATGCCAATGTGCTAAGGACTTGCCAGAAATGGGCATAATAAATTTATGATTTGGGGACTTGTACTGAAAATTAATGAGGGTATTATTTATGAATTTTGAATTTCTTTTAAAACAATAATAGAAAATAAATCTATATTGAATTGAGAATTTATTATTATTTAAGCTGGAATTCAAATAAATAATAATATGATTTTGGAAGACTATCTAAATTTGAGAAAATAATAATATAATTGTTTATGGAGTTTATGAATTTATTATTATTATTTAAGTAATAATATAAGTGGTATTTGAGAATAATAATAATAATAAAGAGATATTTTTCATGAATGCTTTTGGGATTAATTATTACTATTTTTGATGTAAATAACACTAAAAAGGATTTAAGACAGAAATTGTTATTTTTGAATTAGGCAATAATAAAGTGGTTGTGCAAAAAATGATTTAAATAAATATTATTGTTTGATGTAAATCTCTACTATTAATAAAGAGAAGTCAATAAATAGGATTTCCATTGTGTCATTTTGTAATTCCAGATACCCCTACTCATCAATGGAATCTCAACACCGGTTTGCAAGTTTCACCATCTCTTCTTCCCGACTACCTATCAGCGTAATTTTATCACCAATTCATCACCAACACTACTAACAAAACAACTTGAAATAAAAAGGTTGTGACTACCAAAACATTTACACTTACAACACACATCCGACGACTAATTTTTTTAATAAATAAAATGTAAATATCTTTATCTATTAGATGCACGCGGAGGTGGAGGCACATACAACCTGGGGAGGTCACGTGACCCCGCTATAAATTCTTAAATAAATATGCATTTCATGGAAATAAAACCCTAGCTCAAAAGGACTGTCAAAATCGCTTTCAACCTTCAACTTCATCGTCGCATCCAATCATCTCAAAATTCCAGCAAAGTTTGTTACCTCTATCTCTCTAGATGCCTCTATCTATCTAAGCACCACAATGGGTAATTTAATTTTTTGGTTAAATTGGGTAGTTTGAGATATTGTTTGATGAGTTTGGGTTATTTGATTCTTTTTTTTAAAGCTTGATGGAATTAGCTTTGTTTCACTTTAATATAATTTGTTTGTTGTTTCAAATTGTTGTATGGATTTGATGGTGATGTAGTTTGTTGCAGCACTGTTGAATACAAAATAATGAAATTCTGTTTGTTAAAGTTTTAAGTTTAAGTATAATTTTTTATTTTTCAGAACATGTTTGAAACTAGTTTTTACTTTTGGTGACTTTAACAAGGTTAGAAAGCCTTTAACATGATCTAAAACATTGTTGAAACTAATTTTAACTTTCATTTAATTTTAGCTGAAAGTACTTATAAGATCTGGACAGTAAAATGAATTTTCTTTTCATATTATCATTGTTTTTATTTTGAAATTGAAACTGATTTTACCATAATTTTGAAACGAAATTGATTTTAGCATGGTTTGCTGGTTGAAATTACTTAATAAAATTAGTAATTTTCATTCCATGAGTGGAGTTATTTAAGAAGAATTCATTTGAATAATTCATGGTTTCTTTAGAGTAGTTATCATATCAACTATTTAGTTATGATTATTATATAATTTGCCGTGAATGCTTTTGTGATTATTTGAGTAATTGACAAAAATATACAGAGCCACTACCCATGATTCTATAAATATTTGTATTTGTTACCTCGCCAACCAAAAATCCTAGCTACGCCACTGGATGCACGTACGTGTGCTTTACACTAGTTGATAATAACATTATTGTTTTAAAGGAATTTTATGAAAATTATTATTTTTGGATAAGGTAATGATTTTTGAAATATTTAAAGAAATATGTTGAAAAAAAGGATTTTCGAAGTATATTATCGATTTGGGATATACACATACACACTATTTTGAGATAACGGATGATTGTTTGTATAAGACAGTCAACGATGGAGGATGACTCACTTGTCTATACAAAGTGTTTTTGGAGTACGACGATGTACATATGGTGCTCTAGCCATATGTTGGGCTATAGGACTTCACCAACATGTGGAGTTAATATTATTTTTAAAGTATCTAATGTTGAATGATTTTAAGACAAGAAATAAATGTCTTGCCTTGCACGCACTAAGGCACGAAGGCGATTTTCAGAATGGCAAGATTTGGAGATTTGAAAGAAAATTAACTAAGATGTAAGATTAATTCTTTTTAGTCATCACTTGGCTTGAAAGAACTATCTTATGAAGTCAATTTAACGAAATAATGACCATTTGTTCATAACTTATTTTCAATGCCTGATGCATGTGAAAATAAGTGAAAAGTGCACAACCTAGTCTATGGGTACGTTATAGTAGTATTGTGTTCACCGAAATTAAGGCATCATCCATTTGTGATATCTATAAATTAAACATGAGGAGTATAGGGTTCACCCAAGAATCCAAAATGTTAGTCCACATAAAGTAAGACATCGTCCGTTATTGTGTTGTCATATCCACAGACTTAAAGAAGGAGTTTAGTGGGTCATGTCAAAGGATACAAAGAAGGTCTTCTATCGCCCAAAGATGAAGAAGCAGGTGGTATAGTTTGTTGCAAGTTATTGGATAATGGAGATATGCCAGTAGCGAAGTCTGTTTATATTTAAGCTGTACTTGGACATTAAATTATTAGAGAAACCTCGGTGATACACTAAGGAATTTAAACTACATAGGATAAGCATGCATAGAGAGTTCTCAGTAGGTAGCTAAGTAGGTGAAGGACTCAATATTGAGATGTTATGTGGGAAATCTAGCTCCATAAGTTGTTGGACCTTTCCATATTTTCTAGAGAGTAGGGAAATCGGCATGCTTGAGTGGGCTTCTTGAAAAGTTGGTAAGTGTTCATACTTTTTTGTTTATTCCATCTGCGAGCATACATTGACAATTTAGCAATTATGGTAGAGCCTAGTTAGCTTACAAGGTGAATGTAGGGATGGAGTATAGAATACTCCGTAGGTGTATTCATATCTTAGGACTTGACATAATATGGCATAAAAATGAGAAAATGAAGTTGGTCCAAGAACGATGAGGAAAAGGTTTGGATAGGAGTATGATGGAGCTCGAGGAGAGAATCTGAGTTTCTCATCACGAGCTCCCTTCTAATAAGTTCTCTTTTATTTAGTTTGTAGGTTAGTTTGCTCTTTAGGTCATTGTATGTTTGTGTGGTTGCTTTCGCTAGCTTGTTAACATAGGTATGGATGTATGGATGCTAGGATTGGTTATATGCACATCCATGTGATGTGTTTTTGCTATGGTTTTTTTGTTTGGGTTATACTAGTTTAGTTTATACCGTGTTGGATTGTATGTATATACATGCAACTTATAAAAGATGCATATAGTTAGGTGTTCTAATTTATGCTAGATAATTTTACATATGTTATTTATTGTTTCTTTCTATATATGCGTTTATTGACTGTGTTTATGGACGTGGTTGTTTACTTGCACTTTGATATGGATTTTGCACATGCACATACATATAGAAACATACATACATATATGCACATATTAAGATGTTGGCATACATATTGGTTGCACTACATGTGCATTCATATAAGAGGCCGATTTAGTTGCATTTGCACCCATCTCATATCATATCATCGAATCAGTATCTATCATTTGTATTATAAATTCTTGGTTGTGTTTTTGCTTGTGTTGTATAAAATATGCTAGATGGATGTAGCTATGTTTGTTTTGTATGTTTGCACTGTCTGTCTCATGCAATTTAGGGGATGAAATTCTTTTAAGGGGGAGAATGTAATATCACATAATTTTATGAAATCAAATAATTAAATTAAAATTGTTCAAATTATAATTTCACATAATAGGCAAAATAGTAAACTTTTACAGGAGGTGGAATTAGGTTTCTAGCTTATTCCATTGCCTTCAGAATGCTATTTACATTCAACAAAACGTATATAACTTGTCGAACTGGCTAGAATTAGAATAAGTCAAACCAAATGACATTTTGTAATACATTAATTTTGAGGTTTTAGACAAAACATATGTTATTTCAGCATATAAGTAGAAAGTTAAACCATATTCTCTATTCATACATGAGCCTAAACATCTTATCACTAGTCTCCATCTTCTTCTTCTTATCTCCAAAGAAAATTAAACCAACTTCACATCAAATCAAATCCAAATTAAATAAAATATATAAAACCAATCACCACAAAGAGAGCTATGCAAATATACTGAAGCTATTGGTAAATTTGCATTTTCATGGCAAGGAATTTCTAGATAGCGAATATGGAGGAGGATTCACCTCGGATTGAAGGAGATGCAAGGCTAATCGATGAATGAGATTCATCCTATTTGGATATATTAGTAAGATATAGTTATTCATCCCTTATGGTCGTAAATCACATTATAAATCATGTAATCGAAGATCAAAAAATGATTATTTTTATACACCTAATTACGATGTAGTATTCCATAGCTAGATGATTAAAAAAAGGATTTTTGTTGATTGTAATTAACAAAGTTAACCGCTATCTAATTAAAAAGTGAAAACACAAAGTTTTTCCAAATTAGACATATTATATATCAAAATTATAGTTCTCGATGATGAAAATTCACCAATGATGTTCATTTGTCGATTGAATGTACGGATTAATCAAAAAACAGCATCAGAAGTTCGATAAACATGGGCCGTTTGTTTTAATCCAGCGGTGAAACGGTGACGATACAATGATTGGGAAGCACGGCTATGTAGAGGAGGATGAGTAGGCTACCTCATCAATGGTCGACTGGCCGGGAGAAATCGTGGATCACCATATTTGGAGCTTAAAATACAGAATCGATGATGCTTTTCTAAGTGGTTGGAGGTGAAATGGGTGATGGCATTTTGCTTGGCTCAATGGGGGGAGGCGGCTGCTGGCGTCAGATTAGCGGAGGTTAGTGGAGATGACAATGGTGGTTGGAAGTTGTGGGCTAGGGTCGTTAATGAGATCGTGTTTTTTCGATCTATAATAGTGTAAGAAATTAAAATTAAATAATAAAATAAATATACTAACTAAATTATTAATTAAATAATGATAATAAATACCCTAAACTTTAAATGCTTATAACTCTAACATATCACCTCCGTTTCACAAGTAGTTCACGGCATGAGGATCATGGCAGGACGAGGAATATTTAATACACTATTTCTATATTTTAAGGTACTTCAGAAAATTGTCTTAGTGGACAAGTTCGCTATATGGTTTTGCAGCTATGGGTTGAGGCTTGATCCAGTAGCTTCATAAACAGTGGGGCGATGATGAGTTTTGGGCTTGATTCCAATAGTATCGCAGACCATTAAGACAAAGACTATCGTGGACTTGACCTCAATATACAATAGTCCGAGGATCTGAATCCTCGGTATACGTTAGTTCAAGGAGCTAATTCCTCAATATATGATAGTCAGAGGAGCTAAGGCCTCGATATACAATAGTCATAGGAGTTAAGTCCTCGATATGCGATAGTCCGAGGAGCTGAGTCCTTAATACACGATGGTATGGGTAGTTGAGTCCTCAAATACGATAGTCCAAAGAGTTAAGTCCTTAATATACTATAGTCCAAGGAGCTGAGTCCTCAATATATGATGGTCCAAGAAGTTAGTTCCTCGGTATTCGATTAGGCGTCGCGACACAAGTAAAGGACCCGAGTCCTTAGTATGCAATTTTGCAATAGCGGGTTGAGACTTTGCGCTCAAATCGTGGACATGTGATTAGAGATGGAATAGATTTCATTGAAATATTAAAGTATTATGTCACTATAGTATTATATTATGTTTAGCTAACTTGTTGGGTGTAGGTGACATGGGTTAAGGTATGGTTTTCAAGCATATATGTTGTTTTACTAGTTTATAAGTATTATACACTTATATGATTCAATCACCAGACGAATTTCTGAACCTCTCTATCATTTTCTTCTTGTTAGTTATACTCTGATAGGTCGATGAGAGGACTAATAATGACTTGGAGATGTGATGGTGCGATGGAGGCATCCATTTATCTATCAGCTCTCTATTATTTATTTTATATTAGTTATTCCCGGACATTACACTACTATTCATTGACGGTATAAAGACGATGTATTTGGAGTTTTTTGACATTACATTGTTTTATTCGTCTATGATTGTTTTAATAATTATTATATTTTATTCCTTCCACTGTGTGTTTTAGAAAGTGTAGAATATTGTAGATAGCTATGTGATCTATTTTATATATTTTACCTCAAAACAATCTGCCATAAATAGTATGTGTGATGCCATTACCACTTTTAGACATGGGTTTGGACGTTATGGGTAGTGGGTTATTTTAGAATTGCTTCGGGTCAAGTATGCATTTACTTCAGGGAAGGCTACCGGTTATTTTGAGAATGAATTGATGAAAGTGAAAATTAGCAAACTATGGGGTGACGCTCGATCACTATCGATCGATCAAGGGCTATAGGAGATCAGTTCTAAACTGTGTATAGAGGTTAAGTATGATGTGTAGATGCTCCATTATCGATCGCACATGACTTCAATAGTTGGATCTCGAGTTATGGAAGAAATATGATCGATTAATAACATGCAAAAAAACATAGGTGCGATGCGTGGAGAATTGGAAGCTACTTTAGGTCATACGCGGGAAACTTGTGAGTTTCTTTGGGCTTAAAGCGAGAGAATCCTATGAACTTTATAGAGTGTTTAGAGCTTCAACGAGACAACAATGTGAGTTACTTCGATCGAGCTCTCCAAGTGAGATGTGTTTGTAAGACTCAATGATGGTCTAAGGAGACAAGTTCAATGATGGGAACTTATGTAGTGAGACAAACAATGTGTTCTACTATCGGTACGTATGCTAAGGGAACGTTGATAAATCAGAAATGTCAATGCACGCTCGTAAAGAGGGGGGTATCTGAGGAGCTCACTAGAAAGTAAGGATGAATTCTTGCCTCCTTCAGCACTCCATACATGCCTAGGATCAAGAACACACATTCCTTGCATTTGTTTACACTCTAATGTTCTGAAACTGACATGCTCCCTTCTTTCATTTCAGATACAATGGGCATAGATCGATTCAGTAATCTCCAGTATATTATTTTTGAGGAAAGGAATGTACCCATGATTCATATCCTTTCCATTCCAGCTATCGCGGGGAGTGGTAAACTAACGAAGAAAGAGCTCACCATAAAGAACGAGAATGCGAAGTGAAAAGACCGCCAAGCAAAAAGGAACAGGAAAAAGAGGCAAGCTAAAGAGAAACCGACCTACGACCACAAGAAGAGATATAAAGATTCACATGACCATCGTGGCTCCTCTTTTGGCATTCCTCTACCTCGATCTCAACCACATCTTCCTTCAAAACAATTAAATTCCAGCATCACTCTCTTGACTACCACTATTCCTCCTCCTCAATCAAAAGATGTTTTAATCCGTCTAACTCCTATTCCAGCCCTGTCAAGCCACATGCAAGCTGCTTTCCTAGAACTTTGCTTGACCAGGGTCATGTTGAACCTTGATATCAAGGACAATCCTAAGGAGGGTACAAACTGTAAGGTGGATAGGTCCAAGAACTTTTTGCCCAAGGATACAAGTGGAAGAAACTTTGTTTTGCTCTCTCTAATGTCAATCAAATCAATCGAATGAACATCCAATCATTTGACTATGAAAAGGGGACCTATGACAGCCTCATAGAAGGTACAAGAGGGATTTGGAGAAGATGGAGAAAGAGAGAGGCGACATTGAAAGCCGAAGAAAAATCTAATGACTTAATGGAAAAGATAAAGTGAGCTCACAAGCAGTCTGAGATTGTGATGAAGAACTTGATAAAGACTTCTCATGAAGACAATGCTGCTCTCAAGACACAACTTGCATCCAAGGACTTGGCCCTCCTAAAGAAAGACAAAACTATTAAGGACCGGGCAGCTGAAATTCAAAAGCTTCGTGTTAGAAAAGAAAAGCTTGAATCTGAACTGTTCCTAGTGAAAACAGAGAAACCAAAGGCCCCGATTACACTATAGTTATGCATGATCTAAGTGAGCCAAAGGAGCAGAAGGCCAAAGAAAGAGAAGAACTGAACACTGCCCTTCATCGGTTTTTTGCTAACGCCATCCAATACAAGAACTTGAAGTGTTTGTGAAGTACATATGTTGTTACCCTCTCTGATGCCTGGAAAGAGGTATTACACCAAGGAGGCCGGTGAATGCCTCACCAAAGATGAGTTGAAAGCCATGTACTTCAATGTTGAGGACATAGAAAGACTTAAAGAAGGAAAAGCTATCTAGCCATAGAAGATGTTTCCCCTAAAGCTCCTGTTGACCAAAGCGCATCAGGTCAGGCAGAATCATCAACTCCAAGTCTCAAGAGCTTGTAGCGAATATCTCGACCACTGAGGGGGCCAGCGTAACACCTAGAAAATTTAACGGAAATTTAATAAGAAAATTAAATTTAAATAAAACAATGACTAAAATAAAGTATTTATCGACATCCATATTTGGCTACAAAACTTGCACCATTGCGTCCATAGCGATTTTCTGGACAATTTTCATATATAACTTTTCGGAATCAGAGTTAGTACGAAAAAGTTACGGGCATATGAAAATTCAAAAATAGACAAAAATTTAAAAATAAAAATACCCAAATTTAAACAACCACCGGTCGACCCAGGAGGGTTGATGGTCGACAAGTAGCGGCCAACCTTTAAGGGTGTGAGGCATTCGATTGTGCATGTGGAAAGTTCGAGACACCTGGAGCTTGTTCTAATGGTTGTGATTGTTTGCTTTGTCGCCAAGTTTTGATGAGTGTACGAAATCACACTAAAATATCAACAAACCAAATTGATTCCCAACCTCTATAAATTGAAACCTAGGCTAACTCTTAAATCAGTAGAAAACTCACAGACTACCAAAACTCTACCAAATTCTTCCTCTCCACTCTCAAATTTCTTTTAAAAATTAAAAATAAAATCAAAGCAAACACATGATAGTAGATCAGATGTGGAAGTAGCAATCTTACGGAGGGCGATTCTCTGATGGTGCATGTTGGAAGAGCTTGGATCTAAGATGAGTGGGAATAGGTTTTATAAGAAGATTTATTACAGTTAAATTTAATATATTCTAATTGATTTGGGTGTTAGTAATTTAAAATTGAAATTGTAAACCTTAATTATATAACCTGGAATCTTGATTAGAGGTTGAAGCTACTATAAACTGATGTACATGCAAACCTCTTTTTAATTTAAACCTAAAATTGATCAACTGTTGGTATATAATCTGTTAAATGCATGAATACCAAACCATTGAAATTAGGGTATAATCTCAAAGAGAAACTGGTCACTTAATTGCTTAGGGTTCGCTTACTGTGTATGTTTAATCAATAAAATTAACAATAATCAAAATCAAAGAAGAAAATATACAAACTCCAATTTTCATACCGTGACCGGTCGACCCTTACCTTGAGAGGTCAACCACAAGCGGTCGACCAGTAAGGTGTGATAGTTGACCGATTATAGTTTGAAATGCATAATCTAAACTTCGGCCTAAGGCCGAGGTTGGTAATAAAAATAAATATAAACGTTAATTGTTGTATGAGCCTATTTAGGACTATTTGTATATATATTAGAAGTTGTAGGGAAGCTGGTTCCCTATAAGACGATGTTAGGACAATGTAATGTTGGGTAATTGTTATTTACCTAATGGAGGGTCGATTATTCACAGTGGGCAATTTTTATCATAATTGGCACTCACAAAAGGTTCTACAGTGGATGCGCAACACTGACTGATGCTTGATGGAGTGTGTGGGCCCGGCACAACGGCGGTTCTAATGCGCACGGATACTGACGTGACATAGTACAGTTTAGTGGTTGGATCCTGACACGTGTAACAAGAGGTGTAGACTATGGTTGAGAGGCGAAAACAGATTGCAGACGATGAAACACTTCGACGAGTCGGCATTTCAAGTTTTCCCCCTTGATTGGTAGTAGGGTTACGTGCAGTCGTAGTTAGGGGAAGACTTATTTATCAATAACCTAGCAGTGATGACGGTAGTGAAAATTTATTTCCACAGTAGCCTAGTGGTGGTGTTTCCATGACTAATAGCTCTAGAAGCGGTGGCCGATCGTTAAACATTAAGGTTTGATCCATAGTTCGACCCTTGTAGTAGCCTGCACAATTTGTAGAGTAGGTGTGTGTTGGACCAAAATCCCTACATAATGGACCCTAGGAGCCCACGAACACTTCTGGTACACCTTATGTCATTTAGAGTAGAGTTAAATTTAACTGCACATGATCACCGTATATTAAACTTGTACTCATTCACCAGACTTTCGTCTGACCCATCCTTTTTTATCTTTTTCCCTAACATGTGGATAGGGCAGTAAGTGATTAGCCCATCCTTGATACTTGGAGTGGCGAACCCATCATAAGAGTTGCTTGTTATCATATTTACTCTCCATGTATCCATTTATCTATCTTATCAATACTTTGTATTTTCTTGATCAGACTTGGAGTGATATTTTCTATGTACTATGTATTTGATTATGTACTAATTTTCAGAGTTTGTGTTTTTCGAATATTTTCTAAGATGATATTTTTTAGTATTATATGTTTTTTCCCTTCAGCTGTGAGTTCTGGAAGTGCAGTATATCTTAGATTATATCTATTATGTTAGTCTCTGTAATGTTATAAAAACCCGATAACTCCTCGGAATGACGCAATTCTGAAAGTCACACTATGGTTTGGATCAGTGTGTCGGGAAATGCGGGTTGTCACAGTTGGTATTAGAGCATAGGTTCAAAGTTTCTTAGGGATTAGGACCATATTGAGAGAATGTACTTGAAAAGCTTTTGAAAAAAATGGTTATTCAAAAGGTTTTCCAAAATGTTTTCAAAAAAGTTTCCAAAGATTGATTTTGAAAATATATGTATATAAATAAAGGTTTTCAAAAGCTTTCCAAAGATTTTATACATATCGTAATCTCTCTTATTCATGCCTATGCCATCTGTAAATAGTTGCTAATAAAATTCTTAAAATTCATAGATAAATAAAGAGCAATCCCATAGGTTAAGGCTCAAGCAATGCAGCCGAGGTTCTAGGCATGAACATCCTAATTTGGTTGCGTGGGTATCTCCAAGCGAGGAGATAAGCCAAGCTTAATCCCACTAGAGGACCTACGGAGAGGGTGACAGTGCAGATCTTGCCCACCCACCTACCATCACAGATTTTTCTAAGCAATGAAAGGATTTTGCTAAACTTAGAGGAATGCCATATATGGGGACAAAGTTATATGTGGATTCGAGAGCATGAATCCGTACATGTGAGAGGATTTTTGGCTTGATGGATTCGGCTGATGAGGTGAGGAGGCAGTTAGTTGCATGACAGTTATAGGGTTCGGCTCTTAGTTAGTGGAAGGTAATTGATGCTGAGACTGACGGAGGAGAGAGCATTTGGCGAGAGTTCCATAAGTGATTCGAGGTGAAGTTTCTTTCTAGGGTGGAGGAAGGTGTGCCGTTGGAGGAGTTCATTCACTAGAAGCAAGAAGGTTTGTCAGTGAAAGAATATGTCAATCAATTCAATGACCTAGCTAGATTTGGGATGGGACTGATTGATACCCCACATAAGATGGCTTTGAAGTTTGCAAAAGGGGTTAACCAACCTCTTTAATGTTTAGCCCTGAGTCACATTCCTATGGGTTCTACGTATGAGGGTCTAGTAGAGATGACCTTGCTGAACACCGTCTCCACGAAGGAAGCTAAGGAATAAGAACCCCAGAAGGCTAGAGGGACAGCATAGCAGAAGCAGCGTAATGGGGAAGTAGATCCAAAGGAAAAATAAGGAAGCAGGATATGCACTATAGGAAGTATGGAAGGAAGGGGCATTTCGCCAAAAAGTGTAGATCGAAGGGTCCAAAAGTCAAGTGCTATAATTGCAATCAGTTTGGGCATATGAAGCGAGAGTGTCCAGCACCTCAAAAGGCTTCTGCTTAGGTCTTTGCTTAGGTATTTCCTACTTATGCGCTGGAGGCAGTCCCTAGCTTGAGTGCACAGCTAGTGGTGGATAAGGGAAAAAAGTGGGGATCGAATGTGTGTTGACTTTATCTGGTTTATCTATTCGCACATTATTTGATACTGGGGTTTCACATTCTTTTATTTTTAGTAGACTTGTGGATGAGTTACACTTAGACACTAGCATAGTTATGGACCCTGTAGTTTTATCAAACCGCGTAGGAGGATCGACCTATTTGTTTATGTTATGTAGGGTTTGAAGTTATTCATTTTAGGGGTCGAGTTTGATTGTGATGCTTTTGTCTTGCGATTTTCTGGGTTTGGGTTGATGTTGGGCATAGATAGGATGACGATGTATGGGGCTATTTTAGACTGTAATAGGAAGGTCGTTAGGTTGAGCACGTGTAGTGGGTGTAGTTTGAGGTTTATTGCGATCTCCAAGGATTGGTTATGTTGAGCTACTTATTTTTTGTAGACCTATCACATGATGAGCTCGATACAGTGCCTGTAGTTAGAAATTACCCAGATGTTTTTCTAAGGTTATGGGTCTCCCACCCTAAGTCTGTATCCGGTTATGTCTTTATGCTTAACGGCAAAGCTGATAGTCGAAAAAGTTTCAATGTTGATTCCACGATGGAGGCCAAGTACGTCGCCCTTAATTATAAAATTTAAATATTATTTAAGGAATAAATATTATTGTATATATTTATAATATTTATAAATATATCGATCGATATGAGATATGGATAAAGGAATTAAATTGGATTTAATTATTTATTTAGGCTTAACTGGGCTGTTAGCCCTTGATATTAGAGACAAAATTCGGCTGAATATGTAAGGTACAAAAGGGCGGCCAAAAAGTGAAGGAGAGGGTTTGAAATGAATAGTTAAGATTGGGTGAGAAAAGGTAAGTGATATGATCCGCTTTTCCCTTTGGTTCAACCATTATATAAGATTGGGTGAGAAAGGGTCTGCGGTTCAGGACTATGATCAGTAGAATCAAGAAGGTTTCAAAAGAGGAGAACTCATCATTACAATGTAGACTTAAGGGCATTAGTTTTTGGGTAAGTTTTTATTTATTTATATATATATATATATATGTGATCCATAACCTCTGTATAATTGTATATTATTCATACATATATATATATATATATATATTGTGATTATTGTATTGTTAGTTAGGTTAGATTTATATAGGTATTGTTGTTGTTACACATTGATTGGTTTTGTGTATATGTTGATAAAATAAAAATAAAATTTTATTAAGGATCTGATATAGACAACCAAAATAAATATATTTTATTAATTAAAATTTTACTTATTAATTTATACATATATTAATATGTTAATTAATTTGTTTATATGATTTGTATTAATAGATATAACTATATCACATAAATAACTGAACTTATATTTTTAAATTATATGTTTACATTAATTATTATTTCTAATGATCAGAATAATTTTTTGGTAATTATTTAATAATTTTAATCATTATACGAATTAATAAATTGATATAACATAAATTATGTCTCAAAATTTTGGTTTTAAATTTCCTAAAATTAATTTGTCATCATAGATGCTCTCGGTAAAAAATCAGATTTTTTAAATCATTTTTTATACTTTTAAAAAATCATTCTTAAATTTGGCCTAAAGTAATTCATTAATAAAAATAATATTTTGACTTAGAAAATTTTGAAATTTTTTCGAAAGCTATAAAAATCATTCCTGATTTTCTAAAATTTTCAAATTCAAAATATTTATTATTTAAATATTTTTTGCCATTGATTTATTGTTATTTAACTAATTAATTTATAATACACACACACACATATATTAATATAATTAAATTTAGAGCTTTTGTGTATTCGATCTGAAATGTAAAATATATATATTTATATAAACTATTCTAACTCGTATTTACATTAATTATTATATTTATATATGCATATTGTTATATATATGAAGTTATGTTACTTTAATACATACATACATATATATACACACACACACACACTTACATATTTAAAATTAGAAAAAATTAAAATTAAATTAAACATATCTTACATAGACGCATATATGTGTGTGTGTGTGTTTATTTAATATTTAACACTATAATATTTTGATTATAAATATATTTATAATATTTTAGCATAATATACATACATACTTACATACACACACACAAATATATATATATATATATATATATATATTCACACTTGGGTTTGTATATAATAAGTATAAATATATACACATATTTGATCAACATACAATACGTATAGAATGAGCTAACATGTCTGTTGTGATGTAAATCTCAGTGTTTATATACAGGCATGTTATACCTTGCATAGAATATCATGCTATACATACACAGACATACACATATGTATATGATACATATGTATACTAATAAATAAATTAAAAATAAATAAATAAAATTAAATAAATTTCTATCAACAATTTATAAATTTAAATAAAATATATGATTTTATTTAAATTAATTTTAGAAATATTCTAAATAAATTAGACTTCATAGGACCAATAAAGATCTAATATGGTAAAAAATTTGAAATTCACTCCTATTTTCCGCTGCAGGCTGGCACAGTTCCAACAATTTGGCCTACCAAAACTCTAGCTACCTCATTTTAACCAGTCGAGTGGCCTTCCATGGATGTTCAACTACTAGCAGGGGCCTTCGTCCCCTGACCGAAATTTATTACTTAACATTGTATTATTTCTTCCCCTTAATTACCAACCCATTAACGTTTGCTTCAACGTTAGGTCTACCACTTAATATTCCAATATCTATTACCCGTTTTAAATGTCAAACGTTAACGTTTATTAATTTTAAGTTTAAGTTTATTTGAATTATTTTAAATTCGAAGGTTTCAATTGTCAATAACTTTTCCTTTGAACTTCGATAGTGAAACTTTATATATGAAAGTTGCTCAGAAAATTACCATGAACACAATGGCATAATTTTCGTGGCCAAATTCTAACATTTGTAAAATTCTCATTTTTTAAAGTCATTGTTAATTAATTAATTTCTTATAAATTTTACGGGATGTTACAGACCCATATGGTTCGGTGCACCTTGATCAACTTTTCCAAAATTTCTTCTAAGTCTTTTTCTGGTCCCTTTTCATTGGTTGTTATCTGAACTTCTGCTCCAATCTGAGTACAAACTCAAATCTTCATCAATATGTCTTCGGTCTCTCTAGAATCGATCCATATTCAAAAATTCTCATCGATAAACTACCTTCTATTCTAAGCATGCAAACACATAAAACGACAACCAACAAACATCATATCATAGTAAACAGCAATATAGACATCCATATACCATTATATAACTCATACAATCTACTACGATATGAAAATGCATATAATCTCCATTTAAAAACATTTAAATTCATTTATAAAACATTTATAAATACAAATCAATTAGAGATCTCGTTATGAACTTAAAAAGTGATTAAAACACATTTTTAAACATAAAAAGATTTTAAAGATGTGTATGATGATAAATCACTCACCTATCGATGTATAATCGCTCAATTTCACTAAAAATGAAGTAGATCTAGCCCCCATAGCGGTTGCACAATTCATAATGCACCTAATTTCGAGAATAGCTAGTCCCCTTGCTAATCTCTCTTGAATTACTTGGTTATCTAATTTTTGTAAGGATTTGATGGAGTTTTGATAAGAGAAGGTTTACTAATGGAGGTTAGAGATAGTTTTTTGGGAAGATGAAAAGTGATTAGGGGTTATCCCATCAGTTATAATTAGATCCAATCTTAAAATGAGTGAGTGAGTTAATATTATAGGCTTAGTCTAATTACCGACTAATCTGTTAAAAATCTTTCTAATTTAAAATGGCCATAACTCTTGAATCGTAAGACTAAAAATCTATTATGAACACTCCACGGAAAGAGAAACCATCAAATCATTCGTTTGGAAGTAGTTTCAAGACCCAATCGAGTTCTATTAAAAGTTATAGCTCTCACAAGTTTTTTGGATCAAAACCATCCATAATTTATTCCGAGAGTGAAAAATGTCAATACTCAATATTTCCTAAAGTTATAGCTTAATCGACCCTATTTGGTTATGAAAATAATATTTTTATGATCCTTTAATGTGTAAAAATGTATATCGTTACACAGATCATGCATCACATTAAAGAAATACGACAGACTGCTTTAATATTAAATAAGGACGGCAGAAGTTAAATATAGAATGCAAAGTCCAATAAAATTCTAGCAAAAACTACAGGTCATAAGCTTCACATACCAACCAATGTAGTTCCAACCCCAAATAGAAACAGCGCACCCAATATCCAAGATTTGTACCATAGCTAAAGTTAGCGGAGCCCAATATAAAAAAGATGCGCCGCCATAACTAATGGAAAATGCAGTCCAAGATCAACGAGATGTGATGCCATAACTAAAAGATAACATAGTCCATACCACCAAGATGCGCTGCCATGATTGAAAGTCGGTGCAGTCCCTTTCACCAAGATGTGCCGCCATAAATGAATGATCACGCTGTCCATATCTCCATGATGCGCCTTCATAAATAAAAGTTGACACAGTCCATATCTCCGTAAGGTGCCACCATAGTTGGAACATCGACAATGCATAACACCTTTTAACCATACCTTCCCAACAAGAACATGTGAATAAAAAGAATGCAACTCAAGCTTCCTATGTTGCGCCGATTTCAACTACGCAATATTTAGTTCACAACACCACTCTTGAGCTTAATATTTGAAAATTCAAACGTTCCTACCCAAATTCGAATTTTCCCGCCTAAAGCAAATTCTCTCGCTTGAATCCACATCAACAATCCATGCACATAAACCAAATCAAATGGATGAAGAACACGTGACAAGATCTAATAGTAGAGGAGTGGTACTGGGAATTGATGTCTGTGATCCACATGAAGTCTTTTTAGCTATAAAGGGAAAGACATTATAGTAGAGAAAATGATCGAGAGAATTAACTGTTGTCAAAATTGTACCAACCTCCATCAAATTTTATGCATGTACTGGAAAAAGAAACATTCTAAAGTGAAATATTTGACTTGTGGATGTTGGATTACTTAATATCTAAACCATGTAGATTTCAACATCTTTTACCTTTTAGTGCTTTTAATTCTTGTTTTCTATGTTGGATTTTATTTGGATTTGAATTGATTTATTTAAACAATTTAATAGATTGTTAAATTGCATTCCTTATAATTATGTAAGCATCAAGCAACATATGTACTACCTAAAATGACAATTTAATATCACTTAAATTTGCTAATTCATAATTACATAAGCATATAGTAGCATGATTACTGCTATAACTAAGTTAGTGTTCTAAGACTGAATTATTTTACTAACAATATACATACATTTGTTACAAAAATTAACAAATATACATTAATGTATGACACTTCACACTTGTTAATTTTGGTGTAATCTAAATTTTTTAAATAATACCAAAATACAACACATTAAATCCTTGTTAACATAAGATTTAGTCCTAAAATTTTGCAAATGTCTTGGACTGATTAAATTATTTTCTACCACTAACAATTTATAAGATTTATTTATTATCAATTTTAATTTTGTCAAACTCTAAAAATGTCGCGTTTGTGAGACTCTCAGGTGTGATGTCCTTAGTAATATTCAAACAATCTAAACATCAAAGTTTGTGTGGAGTTTGTTGAAGCATAACAGTAGACCCGGTATCAGTTGCTAATGAACCATCTAGTTTAAAATCCAATTTTATAATCATAAGTCAAACACCCTTAAGTGACAATATAGTGTGCATCTTTATCTTATTGTCAACTATAACACCCTGTAAAATTTATAAGAAATTAATTTATTGATAATAAGGCTAAAAATGAGAATTTTGAAAATTTCAGAATTTGGCCATGAAAGTTACATCATTGTATTCGTGACGACTTTCTGAGCAACTTTCACATATAAAGTTTCGCGATTGGAGTTCAAATGGAGAAGTTATGGACGTTTGAAGTTTTCGAATTTAAAATAATTCAAAAAAATTGAAAAATTAGTAAACGTTGACATTTGATATTTAAAAAGAAAATAAATAATGGAACCTTAAGTATAGGCTTAACTTTGAAGTAAACGTCAACGGCAGGGTTGAATGGAGAAATAAATAATATAACATTAAAAAGTTAATGTTAGTAATAAATATCAGCCAGAAGAAGAAGGTCGATTGACCACCTTCATTAGGCTAATCGACTTGTTAAAGTGTGTCGGTTAGGGTTTTGCTAGGGCAGAATGGTCCATATTTAATCTAATAGAAATATTCTCAATCCCACAGTTCTAATGTGTTCTAACCCTTATGAATAAGAGGCTAGCCCCCTCACTTTTATTTACAAGAAAAGTAGCAACGCTTGTAAAACTCTGTCAGTTCTCTTCCTTCTCCGTAAACTTTTCAGATTCAAGGTTCAACCTTGAGGGAAGGAACCTATCAGATTAAAGATAACTGGAGGAGAAAATAGGCAAAGGCAAGAAATCTAATCCTATAGAATTTAAGGAAAGCTATCTATGAGTGGAAATCTTAGTTTTTCTCTTATTAGTAAATTATGTATTAAAAGCTTGGATTTGTTTTGTACCTTGGGAAATTTTGTATATGAAAACCTTAAATTTAAAACCCCAAAATTCCCCCGTAAAATATCAATTCTTGGATTAGTTAGAATCTTATATTGTTTTATGTTAATATGGTAGGATTTAATTTGTTATTTGCGATATGAATAATTTATGTTCTATTCAACTTTCGGTTCCAAATTTTATTTGTTGTGACGAAGGGTTCTAAAAGAAAAGAATTAGAAAAAAGCGTGCAAAGTATGGGTTTTCCCATTTGTGGTTCTTATAGGTACCACCTATGAGAAGATAGTTGAAATGGACCTGCTTCAGACCATTGGCTTAGATGAAAAAGAGAAAGTAGGGTAGGCGCAAAATCAAGGTGGAGCAAAGAAAGGAAGATTCTGGACAGACGAGAAAGCCAAGGGGAAGATCAAGAGAAGGGATGTGACATGTCATAGATTTTAGAAGAAGAGGTACTTTGCTAAGGACTGCAAAGTGAGTTTGACGAGAGAAGAGTTCAAGGGGCGGTCTTATCACTACCATGAAGAAGGGCATTACAAAAACCAGTGTTTGAAGTTAGCAAAGGAGGGACAAAGTAGGCAAGCTTATACCATTGAGGCTGCACCTATCTCAAGCAGCCCTCTTCCTAGGGATAAAGGAAAAGCTACGATGGAAGCTACAACCATTATTTCCGGGAATACCATTCGTACCTTATTTGATTCTAGATCATCACATTCATTCATAGCCAAAAATATAGTTAACTCTTTAGGACTAAAGACCTAGTTAGTCACCAACCTTATAGTTGTTTCAAATCCTATCGGGGGATCAACACACCTTTCTAGATTTGCAAAGACACGGTGATGGACATATGTAATGTTGATTTTATATGTAACACGTATGTTTTGGCTTTTGAGGGGTATGGACTTATCTAAGGGATGGATGGTTATCTTATTACGGGGCTATCTTAGATTGTGAAAGGAGGATCATATGGTTAAGGAGTTGTAGAGGGGTGAGATATAAATGTTCGTTGTACACCCCAAAACACAATCAAGTTAAGCTATTTGTATTCTCTTAGCCTATCACAGAATGAGCTCTCATTTGTGCCCGTAATTCGAGACTTTCTCAATGTTTTCAAAGAAGTCTTAGGTCTCCCACCCCAAAGGGAGATCGAGTTTAGGATTGATTTAGAGAAGGACGCTAGACCCGTCGAGCTTCCATTGAGGCGTATGGCCCCCAAAGAAAAGCAAGAGTTGGATAAGCAAATTTCGGAGTTATTGAAAAGGGGTTTATTTGTTATAGCACATCAGATTGGGGAGTGCCAATTTCCTTTGCCATTAAGGTCGACAGCTCTTTAAGGCTATACATCGACTATCGAGAGCTTAACAAGATGACTAAGAAGAATAAGTATCCCTTACCTAGAATAGACGACTTATTTGACCAGCTTGTTAGGGCCAAAGTCTTTTCCTAACTAGACTTGGCCATCGGATTCCATCAATTAAGAGTAGATGAAGAAATCAAGAAGAAGACTTCGAACGGACAATATGAATGGGAAGTAATGCCTTTTGGATTAACAAACGCCCCCGCATATTTCGTGGATTTGATGAGTAGAGTCTTTAGAAGGCAACTGAATAAGTTCGTCATAGTGTTTGTAGACATATTCTAGTATTCTCTAAAAGTGAGGGTGAGCATGAAAATCACCCAATGGGGTACTAGAGACCTTGAGAACATCGGCCGAAAGCCAAATTCCCAAAGTGTCATTTTTGAAAGAAGAAAGTAAGATTTCTCGATCACATGTCTTTGAGAATGGGTTAGTTGTTGACCTTGCAAAGGAAAAAGCTATTCATGATTGGAAAATTCCAAGGAATGCTACGAAGAGAAGGATTTTTCTTGGATTAGCGAGTTACTATAGGAATTTCATCAAGGACTTTGCAAAGATAGTAGTCCCGTTTACTCGACTAATCAAGAAAAATTTAGCCTTTGCATAGGATGAGCACGGAGGCTTTTGAGAAGTTGAAGGGGCTATCAACTAGTGAACCAGTGCTAACTATTCTGGATGGATCGAAGATTTTTACCATTTATGCCTACATATGCGGTACGAGATTAGGAGCTATTCTTATGCAAGTGGGCAAAGTGATAGCCTATGTAAGTAGGCAGTTGAAGGACCCGGAAAAGATGTATCCCACTCACGACTTGGAGTTAGCGGCTATTGTATTCGCTTTAAAGATGTGGATGCACTATCTTTTGCGAGAATGGTATGAGTTATTCACCAACCACAAATCCATTAAATACCTTTTTTCCAAAAAGATTTGAACTTTAAGTAGCACAGGTGGATGGAATTTATAGCATCATATGACTTTGAGATTCAGTATACCCCCGAAAAAGGGAATGTTGTTGCAGATGCCCTTAGCCAGAGGCATACTACTCTTGGTGATATATATGAATGGAGGCAGCTGGAGTTTCTCTTGAATTTCAATTTCCAACCTCCATCGGAATTCACTCCAGGTTATCTTGCAGCTATGGAAGTGAGGCCAGCATTGTTGGATCGTAATGGTCAAGAGTAGAGGAGAGATGCAGCAATAGTCGACATTTTGAGCAAGTTGGGTAGGGGAGAGCATTTTCCCCACATTCATAGATTCAATCGACGAAAGAGGATGGCTAAGGAAAGGTGGATGGCTATATGTTCCAGTGGTGGAAGATGTTTGGGAGGAAGTGCTAGCAAAATGCCACTATTCTAAGATGCCTATTCATCCTGGTGGAAATAAGATGTATAGGGATATGAAGCGAGTTTTCTACTGGCCGAGGATGAAGAGGCGAGTAGCAGAATACATGTAACATCCCCCATTTGGAGGCCCAAAACTAACTGCTACAAATGTTGCAGTCATCTATAGTTATTATTTTTCGGTGACCAAATGCGGTAATGTTAGATACATTGATATACCGGAAACACATGGAGATGAAAAAATTTAAACTCAATTTTAAAATAAATTTCTCATTTCATTTCAAATCATATTTCAAATTCATTATATAATCCCAATTCGTAAACCACGTTTAGAGAAACATAATTATTACAAATTACGCCAAGAGCGACATATGAAGATGCTCCCTTGGTTGATCAGAGTCTAAATATAGGCACTAAACAACTTTTCCATTTCATCCAATTACACAGCGGAATCAAACAGAAAGAACTCCTAATAGGTAGCTTGCCTCCTGCATGTCTCCAGAAGCTTATTCGTCTAAAGGAGAACCTGAAAACCTTAACTCTCAAACTACTTAAAATCAATTGAGCACTCGAGAGTTTAAGGAGAAAACATAAACTTCGAGTCAGACAAAAAGTCTGGTGTGAATAATAACCTACCATGTCGAACCACATGGATATCTAGTAAGACCACGCCGCTTAGCGGAACGGCTTTTCCCCTCACTAGCATCCTAGCCCAATTTATAATAACCATATACTATGCACCTGCATCCATAATGGTTAAGAGATAACATAATGAAATGTATCATGATGATATGAAAACGTGCAATATGCTCTGGATTTCCCATCCCTATTCACCTAGCTATCTGTCCCAAGTTATAGTTTCTAGGGTCACTATTAACTTATTAGTTTTCATGGGCTAACTAATAACCTGTTCCAAGCTTACGGACTATTTGTCTGACTTTATAGTTTTTATGGGACCGCTAAGAACCTATTGGTGCCTACCAATAACATCATACAATCATAGTTTTCATTGAGTCACTATGAACCTATTGGATTTTCCAATAACATCTCTCATGTCATAGTTTTCATGGGCTGACTATGAACTTATTGATCTCTATCAACAACCTGTTCCGGATATAGTTTTCATGGGATCAATAAGAACCTATTGAGCCTTAACGACCAATCCGGTTTCTTCACGAACACCACAGTCGCTCCCCAAGGCGAACTGCTTGGTCTAATGAAATTCTTTCCTTCTAAATCCACTAGTTGCATCTTCAATTCCTTCATCTCGGTAGGTGTCATCCTCCTAGGTGGTCTACTTCAAGGTTCTTCTCTAGGCACAATATCTATCCGAAACTCAATGGCTCGCTTCGGTGGTAGTCCTGTACTAGCTCAAAAAAATTTGCAAACTCTTTTGCTACCAACACTCGATCTAATTCTTCTTCCACTACCATTGCATTCAGCAAAGCACAGGCACTTGAGTCTGACTTCTCCACCAAGTATATAATTTGATTATGACTATTAGGGTGTCTTAGCGATATTTCCCTATCTTAGAAAAATACCCTAGCATCATACCTATTTAACCAATCCATATCCAAAATGATCCTAAAGCCTATGAAATAAAAAACATACAAACTGCATGCAAACTTATGACCTAACAAATCAAGTTCTAACCGGTCACATCCCATCCCAAGAGTTGCATACCCTCCTATCGGATTCGTAACCCTTAAGGAAGTAACAAGTATGATGGTTTTAAGCATAATCTATCTACCAAATACTGAGATATAAATGAATGCGATGCACCGGAATCAAATAGTATCCTAACTGGTATACTATGAATCAAAAGCGTACCTTCCATCATAGTCTTTCCCTTCTCAACAGCGGTTGGTCTAGAAGATGATGGTTCTAAATCAAAAATCTTTCCCTTGTCCGCTCTGACTGGTTCTGGACACTGATTCTTGTAGTGCCCCATCTGATCACGATTGAAGCATTTCACTCCTTTCTTGTCAGCGGCCTTCTTTGCTTGCCTGTCCGACACTCGTGAGCAAAATATCCCTTCTTATCACACTTAGAGCAAACCAGATCAAATTTTGCCTTCTTGGTAGCTCCTCCCCTCTGAGCTCATTTCTTCTTAAAGAATTTCCTCTCCTTGTCCTGAGAATCCTAAGGTTTAACCTGCTTCTCTTTCCTAAAAGTAGAGTGCATCTCTTCATTCCCGATTGCCATCTCCACTACAACTGTGCTTGGATCATGAAGATGTGGCACAGTCGCCCTAGCAATCTTAGGCTTCAATCCTCTAATTAACTTCTTATTTCTTTTAATGACGGCCTCAATGGTAGCATATCCGTACCTGGACAACTCATCAAACTTCGTAGCATACTCAATCGCCGACATCTCACCTTGCACTAAGTCCATGAACTTTCTCAACAATACTGACTTGGCAACTTTAGACAAGAACCACTTTTTGAATTTCCTTCAAAACTATGCCCAAGTCAACTCTTCCTCGAGAACACCCACGGCAATACCATTCCACCAATAAAGTGTTGCTCCCTGCTATTGTCTAGAAGCAAGTCTCCTCTTCTGCACATCATCTAATCCGAAGTCAGCGAAATTCCTTTCACAGTGCAATAACCAGTTTTCTACTTCAACAGCATCCTCTGTTCCCAAAAACGGCTTCCCACCAAGACTGGTGTAATTCCTGCTCAGGTTGGCATAGTTATTGCCAACTGGGGCTATATGATTTGCTCCCCCAGCATTCATAGCATTTTCCCCATCTACTCCTACAGCTTCTCCAACTTGCATCAGATTGATGAAGAACTGGTACATCATCCCCATATCTACTGGTAGGGTTCCAGCACCTACATTTGCATTTGCGTTTGGATTAGCATTTGCCTGTCGACCCGGATTCCTCTTGGTATTGGGTCGAGCATTTCCATTAGTTGTGGTGCTTACTCCACCTAGATTTCCTCTTCTGTTTCCTGCCTCCATATCTTCCTTTCTCGTATATCTGCATACAAGCCTTAGTAAGATACAGAAGCACAATCTAAGAGAGAGGGGAATACGTACTTATATATATAACAAATGCAAGTACGTTACTATAGCGTTAACCCAAACCTTGGTCTTATTTTTTATAATTCATTGGGTTATGTTTTGAAAATATTTTAGATTCAAATTTCTTTTAAATTTTCATAAACCTACGCTCTGATACCAACTTGTAACATCTCTCATTTGGAGGCCCAAAACTAACTGCTACAGATGCTGCAGTTATCTATAGTTATTATTTTTCGGTGACCAAATGCAATAAGGTTAGATACATTGATATACCAGAAACACATGGATGTAAAAAAAATTAAACTCAATTTTAAACAAATTTCTCATTTCATTTCATATCGCATTTCAAAATCATAACATAATCGCAATTCATAAACCACGTCCAGAGAAACATTATTATTAAAAATTACGCCAAGAGTGACATATGAAGATTCCTCGTTAGTTGATCAGAGTCTAAATATAGGCACTAAACAACTTTGCCATTTCATCCAATTACACAGCGGAATCAAACAGAAAGAACTCCTAATAGCTAGCTTGCCTCCTGCATGTCTTCGGAAGCTTATTCGTGTAAAGGAGAACCTAAAAACCTTAACTATCAAACTACTCAAAATCAATTGAGCATCCAAGAGTTTAAGGGGGAAACATAAACTTCGAGTCAGACAAAAGGTCTAGTGTGAATAATAACCTACCATCTCGAACCATACAGATATCCAGTGAGACCACACCGTTTAGCGGAATGGATTTCCCCCTCACTAGCATCCTAACCCAATTTATAATGACCATATACTGTGCACCTGCATCCACAATGGTTAGACATAACATAATAAAATGTATCATGATAATATGCAAACATTCAATATGCTCTGGATTTCCCATCCCCATTCACCTGACTATCTGTCTCGAGCTATAGTTTCTATGGTCACTATTAACCTATTAGTTTTCATGGGCTAACTAATAACCCATTCCAAGCTTATGGACTATCTGTCCGGTTTTACAGTTTTTATGGGATTACTAAGAACCTACTGGTGTCTACCAATAACATCATCCAATCATAGTTTTCATGGGGTCACTATGTACCTATTGGATTCTCCAATAAGATCTCTTATGTCATAGTTTTCATGGACTGACTATGAACCTATTGATCTCTATCAACAACCTGTTACAGACATAGTTTTTATGGGATCACTAAGAACCTATTGGCCCATGCCAATAACAATTTCTATAACATAGTTTTTATGGGCTTACTAAGAACCTGTCTAAACCAATAACCTTTTGATCAACCTTGGGCATCCTATATTCTAGTCTACTTGACCTCCTGAATGCAATTCTACTCATACAGGAGTTAATTCAATGTATATTCACTACTGGGTCAACCTAGCCTGTTATTCTGCCCTTAACACCCTAAAATGCAGTTATGGGTTAGTAATGAAGTGAATATGATTACACAAGCATACATAATAACTGATTAAATAACACAACAATATAAACATTTATGGTTTAATTTCTTGTAATCATTTTCTAATGAAATAGGTTAATACCCTTAACCCATTATCTTTAGCAAGGAAAGCTTCCTCCAAAATTTCAAAGTTAAACGCCATTTCAAAACTCTTTTACATTGCCATGTGTTTACTTTAAAAATGAGATTGGGTTCTCAAATTTGAAAACTAAGGCTTTCAACTATATCCTTCAGATCATTATGACATCATGAGTTACCCTTCGTCACTCTCTCTTTCGACATCATAGAGCAAACAAGCCCTCCGCCCCCTTCCATTTAACTAATGGGTTCGAAACAAGCGGTTATGCCCCTTTCGCCACTATACTCTAGCGGTAGGACCTTTCTAAACCATTGCTTAAGCAATGCGGAAGGCCCCTTCCACTACTTCTTTGAAAGCATGCGGAAGGACCCTGTCGACACCATTGATTGGGTGCGGCATAACCCTTCCACCTCTATAATTAAACATGCATGCACAAGGACCCTTTCGACATTATCAACCATTGTGGAAGGTACCTTCCATGATGGTTGGACTTACTCAAGTATAAAAATGCGGATGGTATGTGGTCGATACCATTGATTGTTGCGGCACACCCCTTCCATCTTCATTTATTAGCATACTTGCAGAGCATATAAGAGCGGAAGGAATCCCTTCGACACTATCTACTAGTGCGAAAGGTCCTTTCCATGATTCAATTAATGCGACGATGCACACTTGTTAAAGTGTATGTATGCGGAGGGATCCCTTCGACGCTATTGATTAGTGCAGAAGGACCCTTCCGCCTTCATTCTAGTATATGTTTACTATAGCGACTCCACTATCCCCGTAGTATTCAAAGAAGAGTGGCATTGTATACTTTCGAAGGTATCAATGCTTTCGAAGGCATCAATTCTTTTGAAGACAGTTGGCATTGCTGTAATTATCACAAAAACTGATTTTTTTTAATTAAGTAAAGCAATTTCTTTTTACCTAACCCCTTATGTTGTAAAATAGTATTGGATAACAAAACCTTTATAAATTTCTGTTTAGAATTTGCTGCCGCATGTAATCCCCAATGCTTTAATATTTAAGTAAAAATTATTAACTAACTCTTGTATTTAATTAATCATTAAATACTAATTTTTCTAATTAAATCCAACACTCACTCAAATCTCTTGAAAAAATCTCAGAAATTCACATAAATTCCAAAATGATAATATCTTTATCATATAAAGTTTTCAGCCCGAAAGTAATTAATTAATTTCTTAAATTAATTAAAACCCGAAATATCCATTTCCTTTACCCAAAAGTTCATAATAAATTATCCACAGCTCAGAATATTATGAAAATATAAACTCATCTCCAAAATAATGTTTTACATAACATATTCAAAAATCATGGCATTTGGAAATCATTTTGCATGATTTTAGCCTTAAAACCGTACTATATTATTCCACAAAATCCTTGTTTAAATTATAACATGGCATTTAAATCAAGACATATCATCATTCATCCAATCATACGGTCTTAAACCTCAAACCCAAATTTAAACATTCAAGATGACTTATATGAGATTGTTTAGATCATTATTCACCTTGTTTAGTTAAGGAACTTGAGATTTGTTCCACACTTTAATCTTCCTAGCTTGAATCTTAGCCTCTAATTGATTTTTGAGCTCCTCTTCTCCTAGGGTTATGGCCGGCCTTGTTTTTCTTTTGTTTATATTTTTGTTTTGTAAGAATGTAAATAAGAATAAGAATGTGGTAAGGGTTTTAGGGGTTATGGGATTTGGCTATTCCCATATTTCCCTTGCCTTATTCTCTTAGGTTTTTAAGTCATAACTCTTTCTCATTAGTTAATTTAGTTAAGACACGACCTCAATTTTTTTTCAAATCTTAATTCCTATATCTTTCTAGTCTCTACATTATTCTATTTAATTTATCTAATTAAATCTCCTGAATAATGCTATTTAAAATTAGGGGTGTTACAATACATCACTAAGTGTTTGACATCCCAATGGATAAAGGCAAAATAAGAGAAGCCTGGAGGTCTATTATTGCCGTTAGAGGTACTTATTTGGAAATGAGAGCATATATCGATGGACTTTATAGATGGGTTGCTTAGAAGTCAAAGAGGCATATGTGGGTTATAATGGATAGACTCACTAAGAGTGCCTACTTTTTACATGTAAGAAGTAATAGGATAGCAGCATCTCTAACGCAAATTTATATTAAAGAAGTGGTACGATTGAATGGAGTTCTGAAAACATTGTTAGTGATAGCGACCCCTTATTTACTAGTGAATTTTGGGGGAATTTGAAATAAGCCTTAGGAACGACGTTAAACCATAACACTGCTTACCATTTATAGACCAACGGACAGAAGGAACGAGTGAACAGAATTTTGGAAGATTTATTGAGGGCTTGCATCATGGATTTTGGAGGACATTGGGAACAACATTTACCCTTGGTAGAATTCATGTACAATAGTAGTTATTAGGCGGCGATTGGTATGCACCCTTTGAAGCCTTATACGAGAGGTCGTGCAAGTTACCTAATTATTGTTGAGAAACTACCAATAAAATTCTACTTGGGCTGATCTGTGAGATCAGGGAAAAAGTTAAGGTATTAGGCAGTGAACGAAGGCTGCTAAGGACCGATAGAAGTCCCATGCTGACAAATGAAGGAAAGAGTTGGAGTTTTCGGTTGGAGATATGCTGTTTATTAAGGTTTCCCCTCTTAGGAAGGTTATGAGGTTTGGAACATTGGGAAAGTTGGCATCGAGGTTTGTTGGGCCTTTCTCGATTTTGGAGAGTGTAGGAAAACTTACGTATCGAGTAGAGCTTCCAGCTAAGTTAGCGGGAGTCCATGATGTATTCCATGTATCGCATTAGGAAATGTCTGCACGACACTGCCACTATAGTAGAACTTGATCAATTAGCAAATGTAGAGATAGAGTTATTAGCTTCTCGTGCCATCACACATATAGTGGAGCACAGAGTTAAGAAGCTTCATAAAAAATAAATTAGACTGGTATGAATGCAATAGGAAGATAATCCAATGGAAAGTACATAGGAGACAAAAGAGAATATGAAAGCACGTCCTGAGCTGTTCTTTGGTGAATTCTCTCTCCAAAATTTAGTATTGTATAGGTTTTGGTTGCATCATGGTCGCTAGATTGGATGGTAGGGGATGGTTATCACACTTTTTACTGTTATTTTGCACTCACATAGAATCTTATGCATATATAGGATGTTTGCATACATGCCTATGTATCACGATTTTGCATTCATGATAGGGTTGAGTTCACATATAGTATGTTGTATATATAATCACATTGCATTTTTGGATGAGTATATGGTTGTGTAGATAACTTGGTTGTACAACATAGTTGTAGAGTGCACATTACACTATCCTTCCATTGGGAATTTCAGGGATGAAATTCTTTTAAGCAAGGAGAATGTAACAAGCCGTAAAATTTATATGAAATTAATTAATTAACAATAAGGCTAAAAATGAGAATTTTACAAACATCGAAATTTATCCACGAAAGTTACACAATTGGGTTTGTGCATTTTTTGTGCAACTTCCATATATAAAGTTTCACGACCGGAGTTCAAATGGAGAAGTTATAGACCTTTGAAGTTTTTGGATTAAAAATAATTCAAACATATTTAAATTTAAAAATTAATAAAAGTAAACGTTTGAAAATTAAAATGGAAATAAATAATGGAACGTTAAGTAGTAGGGTTAACGTTGAAGTAAACGTTAATGGTAGGGTTAAATAGATAATATAATGTTAAAAAATTAACGTTAGTAATAAATATCGGCAAGAAGAAGGCTGGTCGACCACCTTCACTGGGTCGGTCGATCGCCTTCATTGGGTCGGTCAACCACAGGCGGTTGATCGCCTATTAACAGGTTTTTAACCAAGCAGAATTTAACCAAAAGTAAAAGGTCAAGATGAAGAAGAATCGACTTAAGAACCTGGGAATATAATCAGAAGGATAAATGAGTGGAACTTAAGAAATTTCACTGAGTTTGGAGCTAAGTAAAGAAGTCAGTACCAAGAGGTTTCCTCTTGGTACCAATAGGTTCTTCATTCCCTTTTTTGCCTCTTAAACCCCACATCCTTCATACTCTACCTCAACCTCTCATGGTCAAATGCTTTTCTCAAAGTTCAGACAAGC
Organism: Allium fistulosum; assembly: GCA_030737815.1. Lineage (NCBI taxonomy): Eukaryota > Viridiplantae > Streptophyta > Magnoliopsida > Asparagales > Amaryllidaceae > Allium > Allium fistulosum. Next base: position 71,033,663 of record CM060906.1, read on the forward strand.
AACTTCAAGGATTAATAAGAAGAAAGCCAAGAAAGCAAGATAGTTCAAGTGTTACCGAAAGAATCGTCAGAATCAACTCAATGACTATGAAAAAAGAGCTTGAAACACATTGAGTAGGAGGCAGAAGAGTGAGGGAAGTGCAAGAGTGACTTTGCACAAGTCAATTCCTATCGATACCGAGAGCTTTCTCTTGGTATTAAGAGGTCTTTACGACTTTTGGGCTTCACGTGACCACTTGTACAACATTTGGCTTCCCTCTGGACTTCAATGCAAGCAGGCTCCTGCATATATGTGCACAAATTTCTCTATAAAAATCAATCCTACTGCAACCAAAGAAGGATCTAGGACTCTGTTCTTTCTTCTTCTCTTATCTCTCCCATACAATAGTCACATAGGCAGATATTATTGGCAGTTCTACGCTCTTGAACCTGTCAATCCCTTGTGCTAGTGACTAATTCTCTATAATTAACAATCAATAAAACTACAAAGTGGACGTAGGCCAAAGATTGCCGAACCATTATAAAATTCTTACATCTTGCTATTCTTTTTCTGCTATTTTACTATTATCCGCTAGATATTGGTCTAATAGGCTCCCAACAACATATCTTTGAGTGTTTATCCATTTGTGGCTTCAACATTTTAGAGCTTTCACTCAAAAAACTGAACCAAGGCTTAGATCTAACTCTCTGCTTTGGATTGATAGATCCAGAAGTTAGATCTAGAAAACTTGCTTGAAGAACTTAAAGGATTGCTACTATAAAGTCATGGCTCCTAGAAGAGGAAGATCATCTGGAACAGTGGTTGGTGGAGATGAAGAGAACGCCTACCAGCCTAAAGTAGGAAACAAGCAAACAATACCAGGGTCCTCTGCTCATCAGGGAGTAGTTACCAGAGGAGAGCTTAATAAAATGCTGCAGGAATTGAACCAGAAGATGGTGGATAGTCAAAAAACTTTGACAAATAAGATGGATGCTTTGCTAAACCTACATCCATGAAGAACCAGGAGAAGTGGAAGGGAAACTTCACCTGGATTAGAATAAGAAAACTCCTTTGTTTTTGGTCAAAACAAAAGGGATAGAAAGCAAAGATAAAACGTAGGAATCACTGGAGATGTTGAAGGACTTGCCAGAGGAAGCAGGAGTGCTCCTCCATAAGAAAACCACCTGGTACCGAGAGGAATCCTCTTGGCACTAAGAGGAATTTAGAAGGGGGTGATGCTCCGGAAGGTGATACAATGGTGGTTTCTGATGAAAAAGTGGATTTACAGCTTGATGATGATGGTTTTGAGTTGGATATTTATGATAATGGAGATGAAGTTCAGACAGCCCCAGCTCAACCAATCCCACACCTACGAAACACCGAAGGAATGGTTCTCCTGGAGATAGGAGGACCTAGACGTCAGCAGGCAAACCGAAACCATTTGCGGAGCCAAACGCTCGGTGTGGCCCTTGATAGTCGACCTTCGGATTACCGTGCTAGTGAAGAGTACATAGTTGATATGGTAAAATGGTTGGTAGAGGAATGAAGAGGCAGAAAGAATGAAGATTAGGGTTCCGCACCAAGTGGGACTCCGTTCATCGAAAATATCTTGAGAGAAGTGTACCTTAGAAAGTTCATGATGCCAACAATGCTATTATACAATGGAACTATAGGCCCTAGGCAACACTTGCTCAAGTACGGATGGCATATGGATGAAGCTAGAGCTACGAATGTTGTTCGTTGTAGATGTTTTCCTATCTTCTTGGAAGGAGTCGCTAGACTCGCACCAAAGTTTATATCTACTTTTAATGAATTAGCCATTAAGTTCTTAGAGCGGTTTAGGCTCCATGCTGCCCGACCAAAGGAGGTGATGTCTCTATCCGGCATGTCTCAAGGACCCAAAGAGTCATTGAAGGGTTTCTTGAACCAATTCAACATCGCTGTCATTAAAGTTTGCAATCCAAAGGAAGATCTTGTATTTATGGCACTTGTCCGAAGCATTCACCTGGATAGATTTTGGTAAGTGACTAACGATGAAACAACCAGCTACTATGGAAGAATTCCATCGAAAGACAAATTAGTTTCTGCGATTAGAGGAAGCGAGCTGGTTGAAGGAAAGGTTAGTGACCTACAAATGAAGGAGGTAATTTGAAGCAATGTGGTGGTTAAACAGGATGGAGAAAACCCTGGTGAAATCGCAGGTAATGCTGGAAATTTTGGGAATCAGAAAAGGAGGAATAAAAACTTTGGTAACAGGCGTAACGAGAACAAGAAGTGCCCCAAGATTATGTGACCACGGGAGTATATGCCTCTGAATAACACGTTGGAAAATATCTATCTTGCTACTCAAGGAACTGAGCATTACAAGAAACCTCCTAGGAGGGAAGTAACAGAGAAAGAGAAACATTCTGAAAAGTTCTACCGCTTCCACGAAATCCATGGACACAACACAAAAGAATGTCATCGCTTGAAGGACTTAATTAAGGAGCTGATATAGAAAAATGAACTCCGGCAGTATATTAAGCAACAATAGAACGTTGATCAAGCTACGGGTCCTCAAATACCCCCAGCTTAAGGAAAACTCCCTAGACCCAGTAGTGAAGTGCCCAAATGTACTGATGGAAGATTGCTAATTAATACCATAACCAAAGGACCTCAGCCATCAGAGAAAAACTAGTGTAAGATCGAAAGGTATGTGAGTTCACTGAAGCATGCATCATAGGAAAGTTGCTACCCCCTTGAAGATGGAGCTCGGTTAAGCAACAAAAGATGATATCAGATGATATTGTATTTAGAAACCAGGATTTTGATTGAGTTGAGGCACCGACCCTTGGTCCCATGGTGATAATAGTTGGGATTGAACCAGCAGTTGTACGTCGAGTTTTGGAGGATAACAGAAGCTCAGTTAACATGCTATTTAGAAAGACTTTCGATCGGATGAAAATCGATATAAAGGATGTGAATGCCTACAAGGTAAAGATTCAAGGGTTTATGGGTGAAGCATAAATAGCTGATCGGGACGATCGACTTGCCCGTAGAACTTTGTGAAGGAGAATGTAGAATGTTTCACATTCAGACATTTGTTATTGTTAATGAGTACTCTGCAGTCCGCATACAACGCTTTCTTTGGCTGACCGGCTCTAGTTGATTTCAGGATCGCTTTAGCTCCGTAGTGTTTGACGATGAAGTTTCCTACAGAGAATGGGATAGGAGTAATATGAAGAGACCAAAGCACGGAAAGGGAATGCTATGTTGTGGAACTATGGGAAGCAAAGCGCCGGGAGAAAGGAAAGAATGTAGGGAAGACTGTCCGCATTCAAGACTCGCAAGCATAGCAACTAAAGCCTGGACCCTGGCTCAGGAACCATATCCTATTCAATAAGGCTATGGATCATAGGAAGCAGTCAGGGGAAGGGCAACTAGCACCGGCTGAGCTGACGATGAATGTTCCAATCGACATGGATGATCCTACTCGGGTCCTGAAGATTGGATTTCAGCTCAATTCTCACTTGAGAAAGGAATTGATGAATTTCCTTTGAGGAAACCTAATTGTGTTTGCCTGGAAACATTCAGATATGTGTAGATATCGCTGGAGATAGCATATCACGCACTAAATATTGACCCAAAGTTCACCCCAACAAAGCAGAAAAGGCACAGTCTGGGTCCAAAGCGATCCATTGCATTGAAGGAAGAAGTGGATAAGCTGTTGGCTAATGGCTTCATCTGTGACGCTTTGTAACTCGATTGGGTATCTAACCTCATGTTGGTCAAGAAGTCGAACGAGAATGGTGGACATGTGTCGACTATTCGGATTTGAATAAGGCATATCCAAAGGACAGTTTTCCTTTGTCCAAAATCGACCAATTGGTGGACGGGACTGCAGAACTTGAATATTTTCGTTTATGGATGCCTATTTGGGTTATAACCGGATTCTGATGCATATACCAAATCAAGAGAATACTAACTTTATCACAGATTAGGGGTTATACTACTATCGAGTAATGTCGTTCAGTTTGAAGAATGTTGGAGCCATATAGCAAAGACTGGTGAATTCAATGTTCAAGAATCAAATTGAGTGGACAATGGAAGTATACATGGACAACATGCTCATGAAATCACGAGTGTCACAAAATCATCTGGATGGCCTCTCTATAATGTTTGAAGTTATACGGAAATATGGAATGAAGCTAAATCCATTAAAATATTATTTAGGAGTGGCATCGAGAAAGTTTCTAGGATTTATTGTCAATGCGCGGGGAATCGAGGCTAATCTAAAGCAGATAAATGCCTTAAGGAATGTAATTGCCTCAACAACGAAAAAGCAACTTCAAAGCTTGAATGAAAAGATAGCTACCTTGAGTCGAATCGTCTCAAAAGCGATGAATAAGTGCATATCTTTCTTTGACTTGAGGAGTTATTGAGGCACATGGAAACACCATTGGTCTTATCCAAACCACTAGATGAGATGGATTTATTCATCTATCTAGCAGTGTTTGCTCATGCAATAAGTGCAACATTGGTGCACTGGGAGGCAAGGATTCAAAGACCGATATACTACCTCAGCAAGCGGTTCACTAAAGATGAAAAGAACTACTCAAAGCTGGAGAAACTCGCCAACTTCTTAGTGGTTGCCGTATTTTCAGGCTCATCCTATCAAAGTGCCAACAGACCAGCCTTTGAAACAGGTATTATACCGACCCAAGATCTTGGTAAGGTTGCCAAAATGAAATATCAAGCTGAGTCAGTGTGACATCACTTACCATTTAAGGAGAGCGATAAATGAACGGGCATTGGTAGACTTCATCACTGAATTTACTGTGTGGGATGGTGAGGAAGAGGAGGAGGATGCTGCGATCGTAGCTTCTTGTTGGAAGTTATTTGTTGACGGTGCTTTAAATGAATTTAGCTCGGGGGTAGGAATAGTATTTGAAATACTAGAGGGACGATCAATTTGCTAAAACTGGAATTCCCCGGTACTAATAACGAAGCTGGGTATGAGGAATTGATAGTAGGATTGAAAATAGAGAAGGAACTGACAATAAAGACGCTGCATATATTTAGCGATTCCCAACTTGTGGTTTTCTAAATCAAAACAGAATACCAGACCAAGGGTGCAAGACTAGTCCCTTACCTTTCAAAAGCACTGGAACTGCTTGAAGACATAAAACATTATACAATAACGCACATCTCTAGAGAGGAAAACATGAAAGCTGATTAACTAGCTAAGCTGGCTAGCTCCATGGAAGCGCGATTAATGGCTCCTAGTATCGATCAGATGGATGTTAACTAGATTCTGAAGACTATAGGAGAGGAGGAGTAATGGATGACTCCAATCAAAGGCAATCTGGTCAATGGAACTCTCCCGAGAGAGATGAATGAGTAGAAGAAACTTCTCCGAAAGCCGCCACGGTTTGTAATGCAAGATGGAGTACTGTACGGGAGAGGATTCTCAACTTCCCTACTTCGGTGTGTAGCCAAGGATGAAGCTAGGAAGATCCTCATGGAAATCGATGAGGGTAGCTGTGGCGATCATACCAGGAGGCAAACCCTGGCAAAGAAGATACTTCGCTACAGATATTTCCAACAGACAATAAACTGAGATGCTACTGACTACTCCAAATGATGTGACCGATGCCGGAGATTGGCGAAGATTCCAAGAGCCCCATCATGGAACTTACACAAATGGTCAGTCCATGGCCATTTGCGACTGGGGAATCGAAATCATCGAAGTGCCACCGATAGCAAAGGGAGGAGCCAAATATGCTATTATTGCAGTGGATTACTTCATGAAATGGGCTGAAGTGGAACTGCATGCCACGATTACAATGAAAAATGTAATCAACTTTGTAACGAAGAATATTATTTGCAGTTTTGGAGTACCCCATAGGATCATCATGTACAATGGGACTCGGTTCGAGAGTGTTAAGTTCAAGGACTTCTACAAACTTTATAGAATTGAAAAGAGCTTCTCCGCAATAGCACACGTGCAGGAAAAAGGGCAAGTGGAAGCAGTGAACAACATCATTAAATCCACGTTGAAAAGGTGACTAACTAAAGATAAAGGAAATTTGGTCGATGAGCTTCCATTAGCACTATGGGCTTATAGGAAAACACACAAGTCGATGACTGGACAATCGCCATTCACCTTGGCTTACGGTTCAGAAGCTATGATCCCAATGGAATTGGAAGTCCCACCTCATCGCATGAGGCACTTTAACTAGAGACAAAATGAGGAACTACTGCTCGAGTCCCTCGACGTCGATGAGAAGTGGGAAGAAGTCGAATTATGAGTTGCTTCTCACTAGATAAGAGTAGCATGACACTTCAATGCCAAGGTTCACAACCTACTTTTGAAGTAGAGGATCTCGTTCTGAAATGAGTTCTCCCAGGTACGAGAGCGCTTGGCCCAAATTGGGAAGGACCCTACACGATCCATCAGAGGTTTAGAGATGGAACATTCAAGCTAGCAACCGTCGATGGAATCCCTATCCCATGTGCATGGAACAACAAACAAGCTACCACGACACATTAATATTTTCTTCATTTGTTTTCGCAAATAAGCTACTCAAGGATGCTAGGGGCACTGTAAATAAGTAGGACTTGCCACTCTTCCCATTCACGAATAAAATTAGCTTCTTGAACCAATGGAATCGTTAGGGGTAGCAATTAGACATGACCCAATGGATACCGACCCAACCCGGTGGGTCTCGGTCTAGGTGGGTCAGTTATTGGCGAGTTGGTTATTGGTGGGTCCAAACTATTCATTTCAAAAACCTAGACCCGAACCGAGCTTCAGTTCGGGTAGGTTCGGGTCTGGTTGGGTAATAACACTAAAATGCATATATTTCAATGTTTTTTGACTGGGTTTTCAAGGTCGGTTCAGAACGAATTTGATCAGGTCTTTATTGTATTTTTCATCACCCAGACCCAACCCGAGACCTACCGGGTTCGGTTTGGGTCTTTTCGGGTCGGTTCGGTTTCAGTTTTGTGGTTTTCGATTCTAATTGCCAGTGCTAGGAACCATGTTTTTGTAAGTAGGATTCCTGTGCTACATAATTAGCAGCCTAACCTTCTAAGAATCGGCGTTACCCAGAGATAGGCAATGTCGGGAAGGTCTAAACCTCTGGATCGATGGTGAAAATCGACTCTAACCTTCTGAGAACCGAAGTTGCCCGGAGATAGTGACGCTGAGAAGGTCCAAACCACCGGGTCGACGATGAAAATTGACCCCAACCTTCTGAGAATCGACGTTGCCCAAAGATAGGTGATGCTGGGAAGGTCTAAACCATCGGGTCGACGGTGAAAATCGACCCTAACCTTCTGAGAACCAATGTTTCCTAGAGATAGTTAACATCGGGAAGGTCTAAACTACAAAGGTGACGATGAAAACCGACCCTAACCTTTTGAGAATCGATGTTGCCCGGAGATAGGCGACTTTGGGAAGGTCTAAATCGTTAGGTCGATGGTGAAAATTGACCTTGATCTTCTAAGAACCGATGTTTTCTGGGGATAGTGATTCTGGGAAGGTCCAAATCGCAGGGTCGACGGTGAAAATCGACCCTGACCTTCTAAGAACCGATGTTACCTGGAAAAGGTGACACCGGGAAGTTCTAAACCGCCGAGTCAACGGTGAAGATCGACCCTAACCTTCTGAGAACCAATGTTGCTTGGAGATTGGTGACGCCAGGAAGGTCTAAATCTTCGAGTCTATAATGAAAATCGACCTTAACCTTCTGAGAACCGACGTTGTCCGGATATTGATGATGCCGGAAGGTCTAAATAGCCGAGTCAATGGTGAAAATCAACCCTAACCTTTTGAGAATCAACATTTTCCAGAGATAGACGACGCCAAGAAGGTCCAAACCGTCGGGTCGACGGTGGAAATCGACCCCAAACTTCTGGAATTTTAGTGTGGCCTGGAGATAAGCAATGACAAGAAGATTGGACAACTCAAAGATTGATCGGATAATTGGATCCTAATGTACAAGGATACCCCATTGCCCGAAGATAGGCGATGCCAAGAAAGAATCTTCGGATTCAAGCTATTTGTGCACAAACTTCTAAAGATAGAAGTTAGTGCTTGTTCAAACTTCCAACCTTCAGGAATCTGTCATTACTCGGAGACAGGTAACGACAAGAAGGTGAAGTTATTTTCGAGTTGATCGGATCATTCGACTCTAACTTGCAAATTTCAGACATTGCCCAGAAATTGGCAACGTTAGGGAAAAGTCCCTGGAATATAACCACTGGTATTCTAGTTTCCATGGATATAAACTAGAGCACAATCGGATTCTCAACACTGAACTTGAAAGAATTTGTTATGATGGAAGATGACGATGACACATCTTCACGTCGCATATGTCTAAAATGACATTTTCAACTCAAAAGAATTTAGTTGTAGACTGGAGATTGGTCCTATCAAAGACATAATGCTTGGAATCAAGCGGCAAAGTCACTAGTTTCTAGAGATAAGAACTATCGTGCAAACAAGATTTATGTGACAACGCTAGCAGCCGAGCATGATACACTCAGGCAAAGATAAATAAGGATAGTCATAGAGAATCAATTGCTAGAATTATCAGACTTACCTAATCCCAAAGTAGGATTGAGAACTGGACTGAGGGCAAGAGGATGAATTGCCCATGATGTTTAATTCCTTATAATTGCCCAAACTATAGCACTTAGAATAATCAGCCCTACGAACAGGGGCATATGCACAAATACTTGGTTGAAAATAACTCGACCGAGCCCAAATGGGATTAACCGCAGAGTTGCTAAACAACAGTTCTATTTTGCCAAACAGAGTATTTTAGCTGCTATAAATAGGGCTAAGTAACAGGATATAACTGAAGCAATAATAGGAATAATATTTACATGCATAGAATTGCGGTAAATAAGCATATTACACAGTAATAGTAAGTATATATATAATATAAGAAAAATTATAGAGTAGGCAATTATATTATATACCTAGGCAGTTGTACACAAATATCCACAGTACATAAAATGAAGACACGTAAATCGAAGAGAGATTATAGAACAAAGTTAATCATTCATTACTAATGGATTTTATGTACAATCAAACAGCGGGGGCCATACCCGCACAAGCTCGGCCCGTTCAAAACAAAAGCACAAAAATACAGACTCGGGCATGACCAACACAAAAGCACGCTACCACACCAGCAGCCTCCAAACCGAGTCGTGGACTATTTCTTCTCTTTTGTAGTCATCTTGTCATAAGGAGTGCCGCCTTTAGAATGGGTGGATTCTTTCCTAGTCGCAGTATGTGATTGTTCAGATTGGGCAACTTGGGTCTTGGTGGGCTTTGTCTTAGGTGGCTTGTTGGTTTTGTGAAAGTAGGCTGGTCAACTCTGGGCTCCTTTTTCACTCTAACTTATCCAGATCCTTCCCTAGCCTCTCTGCCATAGTCTCATGTGTAGTTGGATCAGAAGCACTTAAAATTGTTGCATCTTCCTCCAAGGACACTGAAACGTCCTCCAAGGCGGCTATCTTCTCAAAATCGGGTACTGTGCCAGTGCTGAAAGCAGGAACATTTATGGTAAGCCTCACAGAGATGGTGGTAGATGTAGTAAAGGTAGCTGCTATTCTTGAGCCCTTTTTAGCCGAAGGCAGAGGAGGCAGATGCGGTTGACTTACAAGTTGCCAAACAAAATAATAAAGTTTAGAAATGGACTACGAAGAGAAGTGAAGCTTCTTGAACACCGGAGAGACAAGAGAAATACCCAAGCCTAGGATTCTCTCCCGAACATCAACTTCAAATCCCCCTTCATCCATTATGTGCTCCTCGGTTTGGCACGCGGAAGGGGGAATGTAGGATCATGAATAGAAGTCACCACAGAAATCGAAATTGCACGAGCGGTTTCGGAGCTAATCCCCGTGGATGCAGGAATAATTGCCATTGGCTCTTTGGATTTTGAAGTAGACACCTCATGCTGACCCGAAGAGCTCGGGCTAGCAAGAGCATTGGTAGCGACAGTGGGAACAACAACATCAGCGACCTCTTCAGTTAGGAAGGCCCTTCCAACGGAGAGAAATTTTATGTCCTTAGCATCGAGGTACATAACCATCAGCTCTTCATCGGAGAGATTGTCTCCGCCCTGCATAGCACTTCTTCCCAAATGTCAGCAAGGATCTCAGGATAGTCGTCTTCCAATCATTTAAGATTTCTATTCATGATCACACTAGCATAGAAATGCAACATATTGGCATCAAGTGCATCATTAGTCTTGGAATTCTCTTCCTGAAGCTCTTGTTGGGAAATTGCAAGTTCAAGATCATTGGCAAATTTCGGGAAATTGCAAGTTCAAGTGCAAGTTTAAGCTCTTTAAGCTTTTGTAGGAGGGTTGTGTGCTCGTGGGGAGAACAATGTCATCTTTGGGATTCTCGTGCCGATGATAGATGTTTTGCACCATTCTGGCTATCAGAATCGTTGGCACTTGTTTTGGTGGATCGTTCAGTATTCTTAGTCCTAAAAACTCATTTAAATGAGGCGATTGATTCACGACTAGCTCTACTGGAATCATCGATCTTTCAGATTCAGATGTAATATGATGGTCAAGTTTAGTGAGAATAGTTGGCGAACCCTAAGCTGTAGAGGATCTAGCCTCGGGAGGAGTAGGTGTGTCCTCATTGGATTTGAATTGAGGCGGTCGACGAGTCATTCTACATAATAAAACTTGGCATTCAACACAGTTATATATGTTTTAGTTAGAATAATAAGCCCTTATGACCAATGCTTGGAATCCAAAGGATGTCGATGTGTGTTGACCAATCAGATTCTAAGCGTGACCGGGGTAAGTGAGAAGTGTTAACCTATGCAGTGTGAGTCATGTGTCCCGTATACGATGAATGGCCCATCCTGTGTAGATAGTGCACTCATGCTAGAAAAACAAGTCGCGTCATGCAATGATATTATATATCGGAACTTACCCATTATTTCTGAATAATCGATAACGGAGTGGTTGTGTAAAGCGACGCGAAAGCTTGCTTTTCTTTTCAAGAACACAACAAGCACATGAACAAGGAAAAACGATACAATGAAATCATCCAATAAGATCATTCTCAAAATAAACCATCCTATTGGAATTCAAACGACGGTAAGTGCTTAGCCGGGTTTTGTCAAAGGATGGTTAGAGTCCTAGAGCCAGACTTGTCTCTAAATCGGCATGCACACGACCATGGCAATACCCTACTTCACCAGGAATGGAGTGTGGCCAAAATTCCAGCTATCCTTTCGATTGCAAACGATCTAACCCTCACCATCACCATCACCATCTCATTCACCAAACACCAACCATGAGTAACATAGGAATTATGATCGGTGGATGGAAGTTTGAAGCTTTAACTCATGGCCAAGAGCTTCACTTAAACGATTGGAAGTGGTAGTGTGCTAGCGGCGTCCACAAGGTAACGATGGCGGTTGGGAAAGCAGCGCCGAAGGGATGGTCGGTGTCAAAGGTTGGAATCTCGAAGGATGAAAGGGTCGGTGGCAGGAGGGCATGAGCAAAGCCTCGGTAGAAGGAGGAAGGCACAAGGTGAAAAGCAGAAAGTAAAAAATTCTAAGTACAACTCCTTTTATAAGCATTCGAGGAAGACCATAGGTCTCGGTACCGAGAATTTTTTCTCGATACCAAGAGGTTTTTTACTCCCTAAAACTATATAGAATACATCACAAAGAAATAGCAGACTCGTGCAGAGCATAGATCTGATCTCTAGAGCATAGATTTGATCCTTAGCATGAAAAATAACATTACAACTATGCAAAGTAGACAATGGAAAGCCCATCAAATAAAAGAAACGTTACGAAGCAGCACTCGAACAGTCAACTGGAATCACCGGATAACATGTTAGAATTTGTCTCGATCTAGAGCACACTTTGTTTTCAACGAAAGCACACTCTAAGGGGCAAGTGTTAACTGGATTTTTAACTAAGTAGAATTTAAACAAAAGTAAAATTTCAAGACGAAGACGAATCAACTTAAGAACTTAGAAATACGATCAGAAGGATAAATGAGTGAAACTCAAGAAATTTCATTAAGTTTGGAGCTAAGTAAAGAAGTCGATATCAATAGGTTCTTTCTTCCCCTTTTGGCTTCCCAAACCCCACATGCTTCATACTCTACCTCAACCACTTGTGGTCAAATGCTTTCCTCGGAATTTGGAAAAGCAACTTCAAGGATTGATAAGAAGAAAGCCAGAAAAGCAGGATAATTCAAGTGTTATCGGAAGAATCCTCGGAATCAACTCAAAACTATGAAAAAGAGCTTGAAACGCATCAAATAGGTAATAGAAGATTGAAGGAAGTGCAAGAGTTAACTTTGCACAAGTCAATTCATGTCGGTATCGAGAGGTCTTTGTGGCCTCTGGGCCCACATGACCACTTGTACAACATTGGACTTCCCTCTGGACTTCAATGCAAGCGGGCTCCTACACTTGTGCATCTGTTTCTCTATAAATATCAACCCTACTACAATTAAAGAAGTATCTTGGACTCTGCTCTTTCTTCATCTCCTATCTCTCCCATACAATAGTCACCTAGACAGATACTATTGGCAGTTCTAAGCTCTTGAACATGTCAATCCCTCATACTAGTGACTTTAATTCTCTATAATTAACAATCAATAAAACTATAAAATGGACATAGGCCAGAGATTGCCGAATCACTATAAAATTCTTGCGTCTTGCTATTCCTTTTCTATTATTTTTCTATTATCTACTAGATCTAGGTCTCACGGGTTCCCTATAATATATCTTTGGGTGTTGATCTATATTTGGCGTTAACATCGCCCAAGGTAGGCCGGTCGACCAGTCAAAGTATGTCGGCTATGGTTTTGCTAGGCTAGAACCCAGTTTTAAACTAATAAAAAATTCTCGACCGACAATTCTGACATGTTCCAACCACTATGAATAAGATGCTAGCCCCCTCACTTTTATTTATAAGAAAAATAGCAATGCTAGCGAAACTCTACCATTTCTCTTCCTTCTCCATAAGCTTTTTAGATTCAAGATTCAACCTTGAGAGGAGGAACCAATCAGATTAAAGATAATTGGAGGAGAAAATAAACGAAGTATGGAATCAAATCCTGAGGAATTCGGGGAAAGCTATCTATGAGTGAAAATCTTAGTTTTTCTCTTATTAGTAAATTATGTAGTAAAAGTTTGGATTTCTTTTATGCCTTTGGGTATTTTGTATATGAATATGTTAAATCTAAAACATCAAAATTGATCCGTAAAATGTTAATTCTTGGATTAGTTGGATTGTTTTATGTTGGTATAGTAAGGTTTAATTTTTTATTTGCAATATGAATAATTTATGTTCTATTCAACTTCCGCTTCCAAGTTTCTATTTGTTGTAACAAAGGGTTCTAAAAGAAAAGAATTAGAAAATGGTGTGCAAAATATGTATCTTCCTATTTGTAGTTTGCACCATCTATTTCCATAATCTAGGTAAATATGAAACCTTTTTCACTGCACTTTTGTATATGTAAAAGTTGAATGGAACATAAAGGATTTAAATTATGAAGTTTGGTTTCCTTGAAATAAAGGCGTTAATTCTACTATGTTAATGTAAAATAAATTAGGTATTTTGATTCTCTTTTTGAATATATACGCAAGTATGTTTTGTTTAGCTAAGGATATTAGCTATTTTTTAAACTATTGTATAAGATAGAGACTTGTATGAATATGGAAGTTTTGACATTTTAACAACTCGTATAAGAAGTGAAAACCTTGGTATAGAAATAATTTACGCACGCTTAGGAATATTTAACAAAAACCAGTTAATATAATATTTATGTTAAGTATAAATATATCGGTAACATATACGTTGTAACATATACAATAAATATGTAATAAATAACGCTAATCCCTATAGGAATGAAGTTAAGGATAATTATGGTAGTTAGTCAATAATTAGAGGCAAAATAAGGAGTTTCCCTTATATGGCTTTAATGCGTAAAAACAGGTGATGTATATTATATAATATATATACTATATATCATAGTGTATTTTGTAATGTCGAAAAGCGGAAGTATGTCTAAGTTATAGGGATGCGAGGTCAGTAAAAAGTACATAAAAGTCCACCAGCTAATCTGGCTGCCAGCAGTGTGACTTTAGAACTGATGTGAGACATCACCTATTGTTTGTACCAAAAATGGGCACAACACTCTTCGGAAGTTTTTTGAAGAGATAAAAGTGAAGAATGAAAATTAAAACTGTGGATTATCTAACAAAAACTCCAAATAACAGAAAGTAAATTGGTGAGACAAGCGATTTAGAGTGGTTCGGCGTTTTGCCTACGTCCACTATGAAGTTTGATGATTTTATTGCTCGATTACTTGAAGATTACAGTAGTTAACAGTGTAATACAAAAGTGTTTCAATGCTAAGTGTCGATCTAAAGCAGCGGCGGTGTTCTGGAGTAGATCTGGCAGAATCTGGGCGCTCTTCAGTACTTAGAATTCTCCGACCACTTTTCTGAATGACCAGGGGGTCTATTTATAGGTGTAGGAGGCTGGTATTTCGCCTAAAATGTGGGGAGACCAGTTCTGGTACGTCAGGGGGCCCACATGGCCGAAATCTGGAGACCCGGGCCCACTTTGGGATCGATTCGACCCTTGGTTCGAATCGATCAAGAAATCGTCCAATTGAGCTGAAATTTGGTGTGCACATTCTTCATCATGTGTTTGAGCTTCTGTGAAAATTTCATGGGATTTGGACTTGTAGAACTCGAGTTATGATCGATTCAAGTTGGTGTTATTCGTATTCTGGAGTCGTTCGAATCGATATGCTCGAATCGATTCGTTCGAATCGATCTTCCTGCTCGTGAAGATGGTGACGTGGTGCGCTTTCCTCGAATCGATCCGGTTTCCCTTCCGGATTGACTGGGTCGACTCCACGTTCTTAGCTGTTGTGGCCTAGTGGATTCGAGGTAGCTTATGGGATGGAGTCGAGGCGCATCTATCAGATGGATTCGAAGTAGGCCAAGGGGATGGATTCGAAGGTAAGCTTCCACGATGGATTCGAAGTAGGCCAAGGGGATGGATTCGAAGGAAGCTTCTACGATGGATTCGAAGTAGGCCAAGGGGATGGATTCGAAGGAAGCTTCCACGATGGATTCGAAGCCAGGCAAAAGGGGATGGATTCGAAGATGATCGAGTCGACCTTAATGGATTCGAATACAAGGTTGTTTCCTCCATTTTCCATCGGTGATATCTTGAGCATACGAACTCGGATTGACTTGAAAATTGGAACGTCATTTCCTCTGGCCTTGCTTAGCATATCTTATCAATTGTAGCCCGATCCGGACTCGGACAAATTTCGTCGATATCCGTAGCGATCCTTATGTGTAACCGACTTCCAAGACGATCTGTTACTGTTTTCTAGTTAAGTCCTTGGTATCACGGCCTTGCCAAAAGGCGGGATAACATTTGCCCCCCAAAGTACGTCTTGTGTAAACATGAGGTGCTTTGAAAAGTTGCAGTCTCTCACTGGACAGCTATGACATGCTTTACCGAAAGTTGCATTCTGTATCGCTGTAATCGACCGTCGTACAATAGTGAATGGCTGTCAGTTTTTTGAGTCATGACGAGATGAACATTCGATCCCTGTAAATGATAGAGATCAAACATTAGTCAGAAATACGTGCACACGTGTATTATCTTGGCTTTGATTAACGTTGCGTGATCGCAAGTCGTTGTCAGTTCGGTTTACTATCGAAATCTGCGTCGATCCTCTCCTGGTCCGATTTTAGATTTGAGTTAAAACACTGCTTTTATGATTATCTATGATCATCCTCTCGTACTGATCCTCTCCTGAATCGGTACAAGAGTAGACAAGCAATTTTAAACATTGAGACTATTCGTCCATTTTCATCAGTGGTTGGCGATGGATTCGAAGCTGTGCCCCTTCGAATCGATATTGCGTGGATTCGATGTTCTCTGAGTTGATGGAGTCGAAGTTGTAAGCGCTCGAATCAATGTTGCTTTGTTTCGATGCTGCTGGGATGGATTCGATGTGGCAAAGGATTCGAAACCGGATGGATTCGAACTAAAGGAGGGATTCGAACTGGTTGATCGACGCAGTGCTTCGAGTCGATGCTGCGGATTCGAAGGAAAAGCCTCGAAGTCGTCTGGTGTAGGTATTCGAGTCCGAGTCGACGAGGTCGCCTGGTCAGCTTCGAATCGATTTGGACCTGTGGCGATGGATTCGAAGATTCTGCTTCGAATCGATGAGTTAGACCCATTATTCCCGGTTGCGTTTGACCGGGAGGCGAATGGTCTCGTTTCTCCTATATATACCGGGGTCCTGTTCACTTTTTACTTTTTACTTTTCACTGTTTTGAGAGCTTCTTCTTCGAATCGTTTTTTCCAAGACCAAGACACACCTGCTCTCTTTAAAACAATCGATTCCTTCCACGTTTTTACTCGAAATCCAAACAGGTATTCAATGGATCGATTCGAGATGAGGAAAATGGAATTATCTTTGCCTTAGAAAATTCTGTGAAGTGACGAGATCTGAATGGAATGGGTCGACTCGATGGAGTCGAGGAGTGATGAAATCTGAATGGAGTGGGTCGTCTCCCGTTGTTTCGCATCGATCCAGGAATGACCGGTTCGAATCGATTTCGAGGGCAAGGTTTCGAATCGATGACTTGGAGGGAAAGGGTCGATTCGATCGATTCGAAGTGATGTCATTTAGATCGATTCGAAAGAATTGAATCCTGATCGATTCGAAACAATGTGGAGCCTACGGATTCGAAGAGCTCCTCTATCACAAAGTTATATCGAGTCGAACCATACGGATTCGAAGTACCTGGTATCGAACTCCATCGATTCGACCCTTATCGATTCGAAGTCGATGGATTCGAACGTCTTCGTCCTCTGATACCATTGCTTCTCGACTTGCTCCATCATATGAACTACGACCAGTTTCAAGTTATTCTCTGATGAACTTAATGAACTTTGGCATACTTGACTCCGACGAGCTTCGGCCTTGCATAATCGAACTTGATTGACAGACTTGAACCTGAATTTCCTTTGAAGCTCGTCGATGGAACCATGACTTAACCAATAATACAACTGATTTATACTTGAAGTTGGTCCGTAGCGTTTGGATGGTGCGGAAATGACGGTCAGCGATGACGGTCACTTTCTTTCTTAAATTCTCAAGTTATGTTGCACGAACATCTCGCTTCATTCTGTTAAATTTGCTCGAGTGATGTATAATACTTGCACTGCACGACATGTTCACACACACTACACTGGGGCATGCACGGGCTTGTTCATAAACTTAATGTTGCTTTCTAATGAGTTAGCTAATTATGGAATCTTCGAGCTCCCAGCAACAAGAGGTGCAGAGCTCGACTCCTCCCGTGCTTGAGATTCCTGACATCCCTGCCGACGTAATCGATCCGGCCCCAGATGAATTGCCGGAAGCGATATTTATTGAGGACCCTGTTGATTCGGTTCAGTCCAACATATCTGAATCCTTGTTGGGACGAATATGTTTAAAGCATAACATATCTCTGGGTGACGTATTATTGCCCAGCGCCACCGATAGACCGCACAATCCGCCTGAAGGATATACAGCATTCTACCGTCATGCTTGTGCGGCTGGAACTCTTCCTCCCTTCAATCAATATATCCGAAGGATGCTATCATATTTAGGGATTGCTCCTTCACAACTTCATCCCAACGGGCACGCGCTGCTGAATAGTGTCTTCGTAATATTCATGGACTGTCTTTTTCGCCCGCCGAGGCCCTGTGAAATCAGACATATATTTAACTTCAAGAGCAGGGGTGATAGCCCGTCGTTTACATTTTTGGAGGCAGTTAGAAATTGCCAAGTTGTAGTTGGAGCTTGGACGCGACTGAGCTACTTCAAGAACGAATGGTTCTACGTTCGATGCCCTCCGGGTTTTGCTAGGCGATGGTTGTCTAGACGTAAGTGCCTTAACCTGTTTCTTTGACCAATATCTCTTCGGTATTAAAATTAACATTCCATTCCTTTTACAGCTATTATCTCTAGGCCCGATGGAGGGCGTTTCAAGGGTACCGTCCGGAGTCTTCAAGAAGTTCCGAGCGAGCTGAGGCATATTGACTCGGTGCTGAACGATTACAACTTAAGAGTTCTGGGTTTGATCGACATTAATCAAAGCATAGTTGTTGAGGGATTTTCAAAGTCCGTCTCCAAGAAGGAAAATAAGAAGAAACCCAAGGAGAGAAAAGCGAAGAGGTCACTCGGGATCAGAATAATCGAGGCGAGTGACGAAGAAAGAACCCAGACGGATTCAGAGCCTATGGCTGACCTTTCGGGAAACTTGGAGGAATCGGGAGAAAAACGGAAAGGCAAGGCCGCCGTTTCCAAAAAACTTAAGTCACAAGGGGGAAAATCTGTAGATGTGTTTCTTCCCGCTTCCGGAGTTATGATTTCTGAGGCCGCCCCTTCTCATTCGAGAGATTCTCTCAAAGGGCTTGACGATATTCCTATCCCAGATTATATATCAATCTCTCATAATCCTGGGTTGGAGGAATTACAAGATGTCTTAAATATGAACGAGCCCTTTCCTTTAAGTGCGGTCAACACTTCCGGTCGGTTTGGGGGTTTACACATTTACACACACTTTCACGGCACTTCATGACTTCTGCATAGTAAACATTGCTTTATGGGATTTTAATCCGTAATTCTTTCTTATCGCAGGTGAGATGTCAGGACGTGGCTCCACCCTAGATAGGCTTAGGAATGTGCGCCAATCTTCTCCATTTTATGATTCCCGTAGGAGAGAGACGGATAGGGACCATGGGCGAGGCTACTCGAGTCAAGAACGTTATGATAGAGACAGAGATTACTCGCGTAACCGTTCTGGCTATGATTACTCTGACAGAGATCGGGGATACCAACACCGACCCCGATCTCGCTCTCCTCCGCCTCCCAGGGCTCCAGTAGACCTCCCAGGGCCATCTCATCAGCAACAGTTGCCTTCTCAGTCTTCTCGGCCTGATGCTCAACGGCCAAGAGCGGAACCAACAGCAGCTGCTATAATTGAACAAGCTCCGGCCGAGCTGACAAGCGAGGGAGCTGCCAAACTCGCCCAAATGAAAAACGACTACCCGGAGATTTGCATGGACGGCTACATCTTCCCGCCTAACTTCAAAAGAATTCCACCAGAGGCTGAGACCACTGCTCATAACTACATCCACGACTTCTACGCTCAGTACAAGGAGTGGTATAAGGCAGCCGTGAAGGCTTCTAGAGTAGCTTTCGACAGGGCGAAAGTCATTGTAGAACGTGACGTCGACATTGCGAAGCAGAAACGCATTATCCAAGTTCTTCAATCCGAAGTGGAGACGTCCCGAAAGTCAGAGCTTGAAACTCTTAAGAAACACGAGGGCGTCGTGGCCAAACTAGCGAGGATGCAGCAAGAACACTGTGCCACAGTGGAAGAGATGGGCCATCGCAATACCACCGTTGCAGCTGAGCGAGACTTAGCCGTTAAAGAGCTGAACGAGCTCAAGGCCAAATTCGCTGAAATGGTGAAGGAGAAGGACGATGCGAACGCTGCTGCTCAAGAGGCTTGCGACCAAGCAGTATCCCTCAGGGCCGAACTTGCTGCGGCGGCGGTCAAGGCTAAGTCTGTGGAAGCGGAGATTCAGGAAAAAATCTTGGAGGAGAGGTCCAGGCTAGATGCTGAGTTTGACGATCTCCTGGTTACGTATAACGCTAATGTGCTGGAACACAGAAATCTAGCGTGGCTGGGAGATGACTCCATGATCTTGTATAATGCCTGGACCCGGCTGGTGAACGAGAAGAGAGCGGCGCATCCAGATGGATCACTTGACGACTTTGAACTGGAGATGCGCCTGCTTACTGAGGATGAGAGGAAGGCTCTTCATGAGGTGGTAATTTCTATGGCGAAAGAAAGACTCGGCGTCCAGTCATCAGAGACAGGCGAAGGTTCGGGGACCGCGCATCACGAGGCAAGTGTCGGAGCCGTAATCTCAACATTGCCCGAGACTACTGGTGTGGTAGACCCCCAATCCGTTCCTGCATATAATCCTGACCAACCGTTGTTATCTTCCGCCGATAATTCTACCCATGTTTCGGTCCAGACTAAGGAAGGTATTTGAACGCTTCTCGTAGTTTTGTTGTGAAGATCCTTAAGCAACACACTTGGCTAACAGTCTTCGTTTTGTCGTATTTCAGTGACCGAAGTTATAGTTTCTGCGCCCCTTGCTTTATCAGTTCCTCAGCGAACACAAGGGGTAGTTTTTTCTGAAGCTATCACGACTTCTACTTTGATTGGCGAGGAGGGAGATGCAAATATGTTTTCTTTCAGCGCTCAGATGATTGAGGAGCTTCTCAATGAACCCATCGATCCCTCTGCTAACCCGTCCGATGTTGTAAGTGAGGTTGCTCCGGCCGCTAGTTTACCTATGCCAGCCATTGGCACATCTGATGCGGCCCTAGCATCTCGTGAGGACGACGTTTTAGCTGAGATTGCTGCCGAGATGACAGCAGGGAATGTTGGTTCTAGTCCGCCCGGGCCCGCCCCGTTAATGGTGATTTCGCCGGGTGGTACTGTATTGATCGAGACCGCTCCTGGCCCTCCTCCTGCTACTACTCCTATGCCCCCGGCTCGTCCTCCTAGAAGAACTTCCGTCGCCTCCAGCTCTGAGGAAGATGTCGACATCATATCGCTGCCGGAGGGCAAGCCTGAAAAGAGCAAGCGATCGAGGAAGAAGTCGGGCAGCGGATCAGGTGGAGCCACTCCAAAGAAGAAGATAAGGAAGAAGAAAGAATGAACTTCTTTCCCTAAATCTTTGTTGCGTAGGGTAGCATTTTGTCGATTTTTCTATAGCCGTGTATAGATGTGGATTCGGCTCCCACTAGCAGAATTTTTCATAAACACTTTGTAATCAGATTCTTTTCGTTGATAATGGAAATGAAAATCTATTCTCTTTCTGTCTTCAACTTGTTATGTGTTATGGTTCTGCCCCCTGTATTGGGGAGAAGTGTAGAGTTGACGTATGTTTATACTCTGCCTTGCGTACTGGAAGCACGGAGTTAGTTAATGTTTACACTCCAGTTCGCGTTCTCGGAAGCTGGAGTTTGTTAGTGTTTATACCCAGCTCGCGCTCTCGGAGTTCTCTGGGGTTTCTAGGAAAATGTTTATACTCCGCCTCGCACTCTGGGAGTACGGAGTTAGATGAATGTTTATACTCCGCCTCGCGCTCTGGGAGCACGGAGTTAGAAGAATGTTTATACTCCGCCTCGCGCTCTGGGAGCACGGAGTTAGAAGAATGTTTATACTCCGCCTCGCGCTCTGGGAGCACGGAGTTAGAAGAAAGTTTATACTCCGCCTCGCGCTTTGGGAGTACGGAGTTAGATGAATGTTTATACTCCGTCTCGCACTCTGGGAGTACGGAGTTAAGTAAAAAGCTTGTACCCAGCTCGCGCTCTCGGAGTACTCTGGGGTTTAGGAAAAACGTTTATACTCCGCCTCGCACTCTGGGAGCACGGAGTTTAGTAAAATGTTTATATTCCGCCTCGCACTCTGGGAGTACGGAGTTAAATGAAGGGTTGTCGTGTATCAACCCATTCTCGTGGCTTGACGTGATGGCTTGCCCCCGAGCTCGGGTTTCATTTAGCGAGTGGTTGATTGCTTCACAGCCACTCCCTACTTGAATAAATTCCACTGTATGATGGAACTTAGCTCTCCGTGCATCGTGATGTTGTACATTGTATTTAATGAATCACAGCTCTGGCTCGAAGAGATGGCATTTTATTGCTGAAATAAGAAAATATGGCAAATCAGTTGCCTTATTACAAATTCTAATTTCGAAATGCAAAAGTAAATTGCTGAATAAAAAACATAATGAAATGAATAAAGCCTGTCATATGTAATAGCGGCGGAGACTCTCGCTGTTCCAGGCTCTTGGCAAAATTAGACCGTCCACGGTAGATAGTTTGAATGTGCCATCTCCAAGTCGTTGCGTAATCACGTACGGTCCTTCCCAATTTGGTTTCATGTGTGAAGGAACCGGGTATACTCTCTTGAGGACCAGATCGCCGAGATCAAAGGTTCGGGGGCGAACTTTGGTGTTATATAATCGGGCGACCTGACTTCGGTAAGCGGCCGCTCTTAAATCAGCTTCTTCTCGTTTCTCGTCCAACAGATCCAAAGACTCAGCGAGTAATATAGCGTTTGTTTTCGGATCGTAATAAGTTACGCGGTGAGAAAATACTTCTGTCTCCACTGGAATGACGGCCTCCGAGCCATAGGATAAGGAAAATGGGGTGTGTCCAGTTGCGGTCTTGTGAGTTGTTCGATAAGCCCATAACGCCATAGGAAGTTCATCGACCCATTTGCCCCCAGCCTTTTCCAGTCGCTTCTTTAAGATGGATTTGATAACTTTGTTAACAGCTTCGACCTGACCATTTGCTTGTGGATGTGCGACTGCAGAGAACTTTTTATGAATATGAAATCGTTGGCAGAAACTCTTGAACTCTGAACTCTCGAATTGGGTCCCGTTATCGGTGATGATGGTGTGCGGGAGTCCAAATCGGCAAATGATATTGCGGACCACAAAGTTTATCACTTTCTTTGACGTAATCGTTGCGAGTGCTTCGGCTTCAGCCCATTTCGTGAAGTAATCAACTGCAACGATGGCATACTTCGCACCACCTTTTGCCAGAGGCAAAGCGCCAATGATATCGATACCCCACATAGCGAACGGCCAGGGACTGACCATTTGAGTTAACTCGGTAGGCGGAGCTCTTGGAATTCGCGCGTGTTTTTGGCACTTGTCACACTTTCTGGCGTAATTGGCTGCATCTCGATTTACTGTCGGCCAGTAATATCCATATCGGAGTATTTTCTTAGCAAGCGCTTGTCCACCGGTGTGATCGCCACATTCCCCCTCGTGTACATCATGTAACACTCGTTTGACTTCGTCGTGAGCGATACACCGGAGGAGTGGAACAGAATAACCTTTTCTATACATGATCCCGTCCTGAATGATAAACCGCGAAGCTTTTCGTAGAATTTGCCTTTTCTCATTTCGGTGTTCAGGCAATATTCCATTCTCAATATAATTTCGATATGGAGTCATCCATGATTCTCTGCTGGGAAAGGTCTTTAACACATTAGTTGTTTTGATTTGATCGATGCTCGGGGAAGGCAAAGTTTCGACCGGGACGAGTCCCATTTGCTGTGCTTCACCTGTGCTGGCCAACTTTGCCAATGAATCGGCCTTTTGATTGTGATCTCGTGGTATGTAGTAAATAGCATAATAATCAAATTGATCCAGCGCTTCCTAAACTTGGGCTAGATAAGCAGCTAACCTTCGATCTCTCGCTTGATATTCTCCTCGTACTTGACACACAACCAACTGCGAATCACAATAAACTTCTATAGCGATAATTTTCAGATCTCTGGCAAGCTTTAACCCAGCCAACAGGGCTTCATACTCGGCCTCGTTGTTGGTTGCGTGAAAATCGAACTTCAGAGCATAGCATATGGATCGACCTTCGGGGGTTTCTAGTACAACTCCGGCGCCCGAACATCGATCGTTTGATGCACCATCTGAATAAAGTTTCCATATATATTCAGGAGACTCGCTGGTTTCAGGTAATTCGTCAGGAATAGTAAATTCAGCTATGAAGTCAGCTAGGACTTGCCCTTGAATGGCTCTCCGCGGAGCATAAGTAATGTCAAATTGGCTTAGTTCAATATTCCACTTGAGTAACCTTCCAGACGTCTCAGGCCGCGTGAGGACCTGTCGTAACGGCTGATCGGTATACAGAGTAAGCGGATGTGCTTGAAAATAAGGACGAAGCTTTCTCGAGGCAATGACCAAGCAGTAAGCCAGTTTCTCCAACCTGGGGTAATTTCTCTCAGCTCCGGTCAGTCGTTTACTGACATAATAGACCGGTTTCTGCACTCGATCTTCTTCCCGGACCAAAGCAGCACTGATCGCATGCTCTGATACCGCCAGGTAAAGGTATAATTGTTCGTGATCAATTGGTTTCGACAAAATCGGTGGCGTAGAGAGGTGTTGAACCAGCGATCGGAATGCGCCTTCACATTCCGTGGTCCATTCAAAGTTTCGTTTCCCTTTCCGGATTAGATCGAAGAAAGGAATACATTTATCAGTGGATTTTGAGATGAACCTGCTTAGCGCTGCTACCTTCCCGTTGAGACTCTGGACTTGCTTGATGGTCTTTGGAGTTTGCAAATTCCTTATCGCCCAGATCTTCTCGGGGTTTGCCTCTATCCCACGAGCGTTAACAATGAACCCTAGAAACTTTCCGGATGCGACGCCGAAATGGCATTTTAGCGGGTTAAGCTTCATTCCATATTCACGCAAGATACGGAACATTGAATTTAAATCCTTGACGTGATCTGTGGAAAATCGGGACTTAACTAACATGTCATCCACATAGACTTCCATGGTCTTCCCGATTTGATCAGCGAACATTCGATTAACCAAGCGTTGGTAAGTTGCTCCGGCATTCTTTAAACCAAAGGGCATGACTCTGTAGCAGTAGAGTCCCAGATCGGTTACGAAACTAGTATGCTCTTGATCGGGTAAATGCATGGGTATCTGATTATAACCTGAATAAGCATCCATAAAGGATAACAATTCGTGACCTGCAGTTGAGTCAACGAGTTGGTCAATTCGGGGAAGTGGAAAACTATCTTTTGGACAGGCTTTGTTTAAATCAGAGTAATCGACACAAGTTCTCCATTTCCCGTTCGGCTTTCGAACCATTACCGGATTTGACACCCACTCTGGGTATAGAGCATCTCGGATGAAACCATTCGAATGTAATTTGTCAATTTCTTCTTTAAGGGCGGCAGATCTCTCTGGATCCATACCACGCCTCTTTTGCTTGACCGGAACATGTCGTGGATCAATATTTAAAGAGTGACTTGCAATGTTCGGTGAGATTCCGCACAT
Organism: Allium fistulosum; assembly: GCA_030737815.1. Taxonomy (NCBI): domain Eukaryota; kingdom Viridiplantae; phylum Streptophyta; class Magnoliopsida; order Asparagales; family Amaryllidaceae; genus Allium; species Allium fistulosum. The sequence goes on from CM060906.1 coordinate 71,058,624, forward strand.
GTCGGAGTGCGTCCAGGCAAAGACATCAAGATTCGCCTGAAGAAATTCAACCAATTCCTGTTGTATCTGTTCTCCCAGTTGAGATCCAACTTTCAGTACTTTCGAGTCGTCATCCTCACTGACCGGGACGTCCACAGTCAGTTCGGCTGGAGACGCTTGATTCTCTTCTACTTCAGCTTTATCTTCGCTATCTCTAGGGTCGAGATCTCTAAGGAATTGGTGGTGGTGCCCGGGCCGGGGCCCAGGCGTTAGCTGTCAATTATCAGAAAAACGGACGCAGAGAGATTCCTCTACGCCCTTTCCTTTCTCCTTCTTCTGTGCTTCTCGCAATTCAGCAACATAACAGGCTCTTCCTGCTGCCTGATCTCCCTGAACGATTCCTATACCATGATCGGTTGGGAATTTTAAAGTCAAACACCACGGGGCAATGGCTGCCCTGAATTCAGCGAGAGCTGGTCGACCTAGGAAGGCATTGTATGGTGAAGCAATGTCAAGAACAACGAATTGCAGCAGTCGAACTCTCCTGCGCTCTCCGATCCCCAGTTCCACTGGTAGTTCCACTATTCCAGTTGGTATCGTTGCACTGCCATTGAAGCCATGAACCCGGGATTGGCAGGGTTTTAGGTCTTTTGCCTCCATCTTCATTAAATCATAAGCTCGCTTGAATAGAATGTTTACAGAACTCCCACTGTCAACCAGGATCCTCTTCATCCAAGCAGGACCAACCTGGGCAGATATGACCAGTGGATCAATCGTTGGAGCTTCGATTTTGTCAGCATCTCTGCTTCTGAATATGATATCGTCAGACATCGTTTTTTGTTGCTTAGCCGGGGTTCCATCCTCACAATTACTGCAGCATTCGAAGCTCGCATGCCTGATAGAGCTAGCATACGACTCCATTTCCCTCCAGCTCCTGTCTGCTGGATGAGGACCACCACTTATGGTATTGATAACTAGCCTCCCGCCTGTACGAGCGGGTTCCTCTTGTCTTTCCTGATCTTGCGCACGGTTTGGATTCGATGGGCCCGCACCACCAGACTGCGGCGCCCGCACGAATTGATCTAACTTCCTTTCCCTGATCAACTTTTCTATCAGATCTTGCAAATGGCGACAGTCATTAGTATTGTGGCCATAGCTCTCATGAAACCTGCAAAACTTTCCCGTCTGAATCTGCCTTTCTGACGACCGCTTCGGAGCGGGTTTCTTATATTGTTCGGTGTTGCAAGTCTGCAGATACACATTCTCCAGTGATGTGTTTAACGGTGTATAACTTTCGAACATCGGAGCCCTTCGCCGTGGGCCCGGATTCGGGTCTCTCTTCTTATTCTGACCATTGCCACCTCTTGGCTGAGCTTGCTTGTTCTGTATGTTTAACTGGACTTTTCCGGAATTGTCACCGGACTGTTTAACTGCGACATTGCTTTGTATTCCCTCACTCCCGGGTTTTGCATCGTCCTGCTTCCTAGACTGTTTCGCGTCCTCTTGCCGTAGGAATTGAGCGGCTTTGGAGTAGAAACGGTCCAACGACGCGGGGGGTTTTCCGGCTAACCAGTTTCCAAATTCAGAATCGGGATCAATTCCCTTTGTCAATGCCATTAAAATTGAGTTGTCATTGGGATTACTTATTTCCACGCATGCCGCATGGAACCTCTCCAAGTAACGCCTTAATGTTTCCCCACGAGCCTGGGTAACATTGGACAGGGTGTTAACATCTTTGGGTCTGGCAACATGCATACGGAACTGTTCAACAAATTTCTTAGCCAACTGGTCGAATGACGAGATAGATCTTGGAGGTAGTCTTGTAAACCACATTGTTGCAATTCCTCCCAGTGAAATGGGGAAGCTACGGCATTTCACTGCATCGTCGGCCCTTGCGGCGCTCATTGACCACTCGTATTTCAGTATATGCTGATTGGGATCAGAACTTCCCTCGTACATAGGGAGAGTCGGCATTCTGAATCGCCGAGGAGGTTCAGCGTATAGTATTTCGTCCGTGAAAGGAGTATGGCTTCGAGAGATTCCCCAATCGTCATTGGTAAGTCCCTGGCTTTCACGGATCATTTGATGTATCATAGTCGGGATGTCCGGCATTGCTACATTCTGAGCCTGTTGAGCTGAGGTGTGGTCGGGTTCCACAATGCGAGTTTGGACCGGGCGCTGTCGACGGTCCAAGTTTCGCCTCCTTGGCTCAGCGTCTTCCTGGACGTATGGTTCAGAAGTACGTCCTTGCTGTTGATTACCCGAATCTGGAAGATATCGGGCATCGACCCTTGTTTCCGCGGTTGCAGCTGTGACATGATTGTCCGTAGTGTATTGTGAAGTGCGGCCACCCCGTGCTGATGGCCCAGCCTGGAAGCTGGTTGATGGTCCTACCCTCAATTGCCCGACAGTCAGAGCGGGCTGATATCCCGTAGTCTGAGCATAATCTCCGTCTAATCGGGGACGGGTAGATCTACGATGATAGTCAGATGAAGCAGAACTTTCAGTGGGTGAACGGGAAACATCATCCCTCCTGGACCTCCTACGGCCCTGGCGATTCAGTTGATTTGTCAACTCAATATTGGCTCGCAGCTGTTCGGCTAACTGTTGCCGACTCTGAGTCAATTCTTGGAGTAACATCTGAAATTCTTGTCTAGTGACTGCCCCAGACGGATCTGAGTGGGCAGTGTTGTCTTGATTGGGTGGCTGCTGTTGAGCAGGATTTTGTCCATCCCTACCTTCTTGTCCTGGAGCTGCAGAAGTGGTTCTCGTGCTAACCATTTTGAACGATGAATCCTTTTCCTAGATTTTATGCAAATCTGAGTAGAATGGAAGGACTGTGATTCGAAGATCTGGATCTTCCTCTTGGATTTGTGCAATCCGGTATCGATGGTAGATCCAAGGAGCAGGAGAAAAAAGCTGGTCAGCTCTCAGTGAAAGCACCAAAGTGTTTGTACCAAAAATGGGCACAACACTCTTCGGAAGTTTTTTGAAGAGATAAAAGTGAAGAATGAAAATTAAAACTGTGGATTATCTAACAAAAACTCCAAATAACAGAAAGTAAATTGGTGAGACAAGCGATTTAGAGTGGTTCGGCGTTTTGCCTACGTCCACTATGAAGTTTGATGATTTTATTGCTCGATTACTTGAAGATTACAGTAGTTAACAGTGTAATACAAAAGTGTTTCAATGCTAAGTGTCGATCTAAAGCAGCGGCGGTGTTCTGGAGTAGATCTGGCAGAATCTGGGCGCTCTTCAGTACTTAGAATTCTCCGACCACTTTTCTGAATGACCAGGGGGTCTATTTATAGGTGTAGGAGGCTGGTATTTCGCCTAAAATGTGGGGAGACCAGTTCTGGTACGTCAGGGGGCCCACATGGCCGAAATCTGGAGACCCGGGCCCACTTTGGGATCGATTCGACCCTTGGTTCGAATCGATCAAGAAATCGTCCAATTGAGCTGAAATTTGGTGTGCACATTCTTCATCATGTGTTTGAGCTTCTGTGAAAATTTCATGGGATTTGGACTTGTAGAACTCGAGTTATGATCGATTCAAGTTGGTGTTATTCGTATTCTGGAGTCGTTCGAATCGATATGCTCGAATCGATTCGTTCGAATCGATCTTCCTGCTCGTGAAGATGGTGACGTGGTGCGCTTTCCTCGAATCGATCCGGTTTCCCTTCCGGATTGACTGGGTCGACTCCACGTTCTTAGCTGTTGTGGCCTAGTGGATTCGAGGTAGCTTATGGGATGGAGTCGAGGCGCATCTATCAGATGGATTCGAAGTAGGCCAAGGGGATGGATTCGAAGGTAAGCTTCCACGATGGATTCGAAGTAGGCCAAGGGGATGGATTCGAAGGAAGCTTCTACGATGGATTCGAAGTAGGCCAAGGGGATGGATTCGAAGGAAGCTTCCACGATGGATTCGAAGCCAGGCAAAAGGGGATGGATTCGAAGATGATCGAGTCGACCTTAATGGATTCGAATACAAGGTTGTTTCCTCCATTTTCCATCGGTGATATCTTGAGCATACGAACTCGGATTGACTTGAAAATTGGAACGTCATTTCCTCTGGCCTTGCTTAGCATATCTTATCAATTGTAGCCCGATCCGGACTCGGACAAATTTCGTCGATATCCGTAGCGATCCTTATGTGTAACCGACTTCCAAGACGATCTGTTACTGTTTTCTAGTTAAGTCCTTGGTATCACGGCCTTGCCAAAAGGCGGGATAACACCTATAATAAGTACCCACAATGAAAGCGAGGTTAGTCTCAATTATGTAAGGTATGTCTACCCAGCTAATCTGGCTACCAACGTCTATGAATGGTCAGGCTAATGTGAGACGTCACAGTTTTGGTTACGGATCATAGAACATATATCCGAGTATGAGCCTGCTTCGGGGTTGGGGGTATTAAATGGCTATTGTAGGGTCTGCCTCCTTCCTATTCAAGAAATATTAAATGGTCAGGATTTCTTTTAGGTGCGCTAGTGGGAAATCTCTGGAGGGAGACTGCTTTGGAGTTGAGGTATTAAATGGCTATTGGAGGATCTTCCTCTTTTCCATTAAAGAAGTATTAAGTGGCCTTGTGAGATGTCTTACGATGTCAGCTGAGAAGTACTAAAAAAGGGTCCGCCTTAGGTCTTGGTATTAAATGATTCAGGTATACCTATGGTAAAGGTATTAAATGATCGAAGTCTGCATATTTTCCATTAAAGAGGTACCAGGTGGCTCAAGTACTTTCTCTCACATCATTAGGACATGGTTGACGGAGATGGGTCGTTAAACCACATAGCTGTATTGCACCCGCATTATAGTTACGAACTTAGACTTGAAAGGGACCTCGGTCTACAGTTGGAGATACGCTATGGGGCTGGAGTAGAAGAGCCTTCGGCTTATAGTTGGATGTATACTCAATAGGTTATAGTGTATGATATGAAAGACATAATGCTTATCTAAATGATACTGCCCAAATATTTTTATAGTAAGACTTGAGATTTTCATTCCTCATATATTATTGTTTTGACTCCCTCCTTGTTACAAACCATAGGTTAAGGGGGAAACAATGCTGATGAAGATGGTAAAGGAGACGGTGAAAACTTGGTGCGGTTTAGTTATTTATCTATGTTTTGATTTATCCCAATGTACCAAAAAATTTAAACTTAATAATGTTCTATTTTGAGACGTTGTGGTATGGATATTTGAAATGTTGTATTTCTAAAATTTGGAATATGTGAAATGGGTACTTATTTTGTTATTATATCTTATCTCTTCCGTTGTGAGAATCTGAAAGCGTAGATGGATAGCTCTATATATTATTTAGTCAATTTTACCAACCAATAGTCAGCTCTGGAATGGACCCAAGGTTCGATTGGGCTTTTATTGGATCGAAAATTAGGCCTATTCTAGAGAGGGTTGTTACATCAACACTATGTCACTTAGACATTTAGATCTTGGTCAACAGTCAAAACTCTAATAACATACGTAGTTAGTTGCTAAATTGACTTCGAAGTCACTTGGTCCAATATGAAAACAATTATCGATTAACCGTGTCTCTTTGGCCAAAGGCCAACTTCCAATTATAGTGATGCTAACCTTCTATATCAAAGGAGACAATTCTTCTCATGATAGTGCTTCATTTCACGTATTTGAACCATATCCAAAATCAGATGTAACACAAATCATTATTATTGATATTTGAAATCAAAGTATGACCTACGTACATAAAATTCACAATACTCTCGAGTCAAGGGATTACTACGCATAATCAAGTGAGATCTTCTATTTGATCAGATATAATAACTTATAAAAGACTAATTCATAATATCTTCTTCACATATAAAGATAACTTGAGGGCCTTTGTTTGGTATATTCGCTTTACCTGATTTACCATCAGTTGAGAGTCGCTAAAAATCTGTATTCGTGGGACTTTCGGTTCTAATGCCAAGGTTAGTCTTGCTACCATTGATTCATATTCCGCCACATTGTTGGTTGCAGGAAATCCCAGTTTCATGGCATAATGTAAACGATGTCCATCTGGGGTTATGATTATATATCCTACGCCAACACCTTGTTCATTTGATGCTCCATCCACAAGTATTTGCCACATGGACTTCTGATCCTTCTCTTTTTCCAATTGTTCCTTTATAAAGCTGGTGCATTCATTAACAAAGTCTGCCAGTGCCTACCCTTTAATTACAGCTTGTGGTTGAAATTCTATATCGTATTGACTGAGCTCAATTCCCTATTTCACCAACCTTCCTGAGGTCTCAGGTTTACTAAAAACTTGCTTAAGAGGAAAATTGGTCAATACCCTGATCGAATGTGCCTAAAAGTATGCTCCGAGTTTTCGAGCTATGAGAATCAAGCAATAGGCCAATTTCTCTATAACTAGGTATCGAACCTCTACATCCTTTAACCGCCTGCTTACATAGTATACCGGGAGCTGTGCCCCCATTTTCTTCTAGGATGAGCACCGAGCTAACTGCATGTTCCGACACTGCCATGTATAGATACAATACTTCCCCGCTCTCGGGACTTGAGAGTATCGGTAGTTTTTCCAAATGGATTTTTAATTCCATGAAAGCTTTTATGCAATCCTCTCCCCCTTCGAAGTTCTTCTTTTTCTTAATCACATCGAAGAAAGGTATACACTTATCAGTAGCTTCTGAGATAAACTTGCTTAGGGTAGCTACTCTTCCATTTAGGCTCATCACTTCTTTACCAGTTTTAGGTTCGGCCATGTCCTTTATGGCTTAAATTTGGTCGGGACTTACCTCGATTCCTTGAGCACTTACTAGGTAACCTAAGAACTTTCCAGAGTGGACCCCAAAAGAGCACTTTTGCAGATTCAACTTCATTTGATATTTCCACAATATCTCGAACATCTCCCTTAGATCCTTAAGATGGTTTTCAGGCTCGCTAAACTTTACCAGCATATCATCAACATAAACTTCCATGTTTCTGCCAATTTGCTCCTTGAACATTCGATTAACCAATCTTTGATAAGTGGCCCATGCATTCTTTAGCCCAAATGCCATGGCCTTGTAATAATAAATTCCCCACTCTGTTATGAAGCTTGTATGATCCTCATCTGTCTTGAACATTGATATCTGATTGTACCCTGAATAAGCATCCATAAGGGATAATAACTTGTGTCCACTCGTTGCATCCACTAACTGATCTATTCATGGTAGCAGGGAAACAATCCTTTGTGCATGCTTTATTTAGATCTGTGTAATCGATGCATGTTCTCCATTTCCCATTCGACTTCTTCACCAGAACTGGGTTGGCTAACCATTTGGGATAATATATCTCCCGGATTAACCTATTTTCAAGGAGCCTATCAATTTCTTCCTTTAGAGCATCTGTTCGAACTTTATCTAATTGTCTCTTTTTCTACCATATGTGGGTTGCTCTTGGGTTGATATTAAGGGCATGGCACATGACACTCGGATCAATTCCTACCATTTCGGAATGTGACCAAGCAAACACATCCTTGTTAACTTTGAGGAACTGAATCAAGTCTTTCTTTAACTCGCTATCAAGATCTTTTCCCACTTTGACTACTTTAGAAGCATCTTCTGAATCTATATGGGTTTCCTCAAGGTCCTCTATGGTATTATTCTTTCTGTTTCGCCTCGGTAGTCAAACGCTGTAACTATTGTCCCTCTTCTATTGAATTAGTGTCAACCCTCTTTCCCTTGCTTCTTGCAGGAATGTACCTTTGATACATACGCTTGTTAGATTTTTTAATATTAATCTTTGCTTCGAATGTTGGATACGAAAATCCATCATCCGAAGGCTGTAAAATAGTAGAATAATCAAAGTAAGCAGAATACTCCCTTTTGTATTGATCAAGCGTAGCAAAGTACATTTCTCGAGAGCTAAATTGTTCTCCCTGCACAGTTCCCAGCCTCGCTTTGTTAATAATTTTACCATGAGGTACTTTGGGGAAACAAAAGCATTGATTTCATCCAAGGCTGGTCTGCCGAAGAAGGCGTTGTAGTAGGAAGGTTGGTCAATTATCACAAAGATAGTTTCAAATGTTCGGCAAGTTGAGGGCACTCCTATTTGCACGAGTAGCTTTATTTGTCCTATTGGAGTTGACCCTTTGTTGTTAAACCCAAATATCGGCTCTGTACTTGGCTCTAATTTGTGCTTGGGATATTCATCTGATCGAAAGCATGTTTGACGATGACATTGACCACGCTGCATGTATCAACTAGAATCTTGGAGACAATGGATAGTCCGATTTGTGCAGTAATCATGAGGGGATCGTTATGGGGATGATGGACTCCTTTGCGCAGCTCTTGTGGCGTGACCACCAGATTAGGCATTTGGATGCTAAGGCGCGGGTTTTTCATTGGGGGCTCTTCTTGAATAAAATAAATCCCCTTCTTGGCCTCTTTGAGGTATCTGCTTCGAGCTCCTTTACTGCTTCCTACTAGGTGTAGCCCGCCAAGGATCACATATATCCTGTTGATTGGCGGGCTTAAGCTAAGAGGGTCCTCATCTTCTAGCACATTTACAGCGTTGCTTGGGCGTTTCTGAGGAAAACTTTCAGTTCGTTGGGCCTTGTGATGATCTTGGATAAAGTCTTTTAGATGGCCTTCCCGGATCAACTTTTGAATTATCCCGGCCATAACTCTGCATTCATCAGTTTTATAGCCGTTAGCTTTATGATAAGCACAGCAGTCCCCTCTTTTCTTCTGCTCTAGATTATTCTTAACTTTGAAGGAGGTCGAAAAGTTGACTCTTTCCTTAGCTATAGCATATATGTAAGATAGTGGCTTGTTTAAAGCAACAATATCAGCAACTGGTTCTTCCCATCTGACCCTTTTGTGGCTATGGTCCAAGCCAAATCTTCCTCCTTCCTTTCTGGGAATTATCTTTCTCTTTTTATAGTAAAGCTCATCCATCTGGACGAACTTATAAGCTTGGAAGTGGAAGTCCTGTAGATCTTTGCAGCCATTGACAAAGAGCTTCTTCCAGAAAGGGGTATTCTCGATTAAACCAGAGTGGACGGCTATGAGCTTATCACGATCATTCATATCCTTGGCCTTCAAGGCTTCTACGTTGAATCTTCTCAAATAATCCACCAAAGACTCACCCTGCCTTTGCTTTATGTTTGCCAAGATCGTATAATCAATAGTAGGATCCATGCAAATGCAAAATTGAGCTAAGAACTCGTAAGAAAACTGCTACCAAGAGTATATGGTCTTTTCTCTGTATTGTCTATACCATTTGGCCGCCACCCCCTGGAGACCGACGGGGAAAATTCGGCATCTAACTGCCCCAGAAGCATTAAACAAATCCATCAAGCTGTCAAAAGCCATTAGATGATCATCTGCGTCCGTAATTCCATGATATTTCATAGTCGGAATTTTGACATATGTGGGCATTACTGTTGCCATGATCTTATCGGTGAAAGGTGGCACCCTCTCATTATCATTGGCGTTCTCGTCCATAGTTATTTTTCCCTTGGAGTTTATAGCGTCTTTGATAGCCTTCTCAGCAGCATCTTTAAGAAAAGCTTCAACATTGCCGTAATTTTTTGAACTTGAGCAATACTTTTTAGATGTCTAGCTACCAGACCGTTCTAATGACTTGTCGAGAACTCTCCCCTAATTTGTCCTAGTATAGGACAGATAATAAGGACATGATTTTTTGCGTGAACATTTAAAACGTTGGCAAGATTAAGATGCCAAAAGAACTTCAATTCAAAAATGGAATGGTATGAAAGTAAAACATGATATCTCTTTTTGTTTACTAACAAAATGTTGGGTCCTATACAATGGTGACTAGGCATAAAAATGTCCCCTGGACACACTTGCACTATACTAGGAGATATTATACCTGCAATTTAGTGATAAATATCAGCATACCTAGATGATCAAATTTCTTTATTTCAAGTTGTTTAATGTCAGATTGCATAACCCGATTAATTATCATCATCTAAAAAATCAGGTTTGAAAAAATACTGATGATTGTTTGCTGACAATGACAATGATCCACATTTTTTAAGTGAGCCACTAAAAATGATAAAACATATGGAGATGATGTTGAGAGCCAACATTGATCATTTGAATTTGGAACCATGTTTCTGTATCGTAGTCTGAATCCTGGTTCATTCCACAATAGTAGTCGAATTTGCAAGAAAGGCCCAATAACTTGGTTATTCAACACAAGGTATTTATTTCATTGATTGGCTCAGGCTGTATATTTAAACTATTAGATCGATTTAATAGCTTGATGTGACCTTCAATAAGCACGGTGTTACGTACTATATTTAAACTTTTAAATATTCAAGCATTACAATACTCTCTGTACTGTTTTTATAAAACATCTATATATTCAACATCTCATATTTTTCATCTCTTTTTGTTGATGACGAAGAGGGAGAAAAATTAAACTAATTGATATGGGGCACATAGAGTAATATAAATTTTATATTTTTACAAGTCATAAGATTATCATCACTAAAAGGTGGAGAATGTTAAGAACATGATTGTAGTGTTTAGTGACAACAACATCTGACAACGCAACCAATGCATTTTTCAAAATATTACAAGATTTGTACTATCATACGAAGAGCAATGCATGAAGAAAAAAGGAAATAACGAAGAAAAAAAACAAATGGTGCACATAAATTTATAATAGAACTTGCTTTGTTTGAAGATTTTTCGATAAATCAAGTTCCAAAAGCAGAGAATGCACAAGCGGATTCTTTAGCAAAATTGGTCGGCTCAAGGGGAGCCCTAGAGACACGAATTGTCCCGGTCGGATATCAGGAAAAGCCATGTATTGAAAAGGAAACATCCAAGCAAGGGAAAGAGTTGCAAGTTATGACGAGATCTCAGGCCAAGTCACAAAGGGGATAGGAAAAAGAAAGTGGTCAAGAGTTGACAGAAGAATGGATAAGCCAACCAAGGCCAAATAACACGTATGATGATACATGGATGTCACCCATTGTTGAGTATTTAGTTAAAGGGATACTACCATCCGATAAAGGAGAAGCGAGAAAAGTCATAAGACAAGCTCCGACCTTCGTTATGATGGACAAAATCCTCTATAAAAAGGGATATGCTCTTCCCTATCTTAGGTGTTTAAGCATGAATGATGGGATAAAACTAATGGCTGAAGCACACGAAGGGTTTTGTGGCGACCATTCAAATGGAACAAAGCTTGCAAAGAAAATAATTAGGCAGGGATTTTACTGGCCCCATATGGTAAGCCAAGCCATAGACTGTGAAAAGATGCGAGAAATGCCAGAAATACTCAAAGATACTCAGTTTGCCCCCAAGTCAATTAACTCCAATCACAAGTCCATGACCCTTTGATGTGTAGGGAATAGATTTGATCGGCCCATTACCAATTTCAAAGGAAGGAGCAAAATATGCCATAATGGGCATTGACTATTTTACCAAATGGATTGAAGCTGAGCCACTTTCGAAAATCACTTCTAGAAAAGTATTGGGATTTGTTATCAAGAACATCATAACCAGGTTCGGAATTCCCCAGAAAATAATTTCTAATAATGGAACGCAATTTGAAAGCGAATAATTCTCCCGATTCTACCACAAAAATGGTATTATTAAAAGTTTTTCATTTATCGCACACCCAATAGCTAATGGAGCAGTCGAGACTGCAAACAAAACCATAATAACAATTCTGAAAAAGTGACTAAATAAGGCAGAAGGAAATTGAGTATAAGAGCTACCACTAGTGCTATAGGCCTACCGAACATCTGCTAAGGCAGCAACGGGACATACCCCATATTCTTTGACATACGGGTGTGAGGCAATGCTACCAATCAAGATTGAAATACCCTCACACCGAAGGATTGCCTATGCATTTGATAAGAATCAAGAATTGAAAAGAGAATCATTGGACTTGATACATTAACTAAGAGATGAAGCAGCGGTAAGAACCGTCGAATATCAGGGAAGAATCTTGAAGTATTACAACTCAAGAGTAAGAGCTCGATCATTTCAAGAGGGGGATTTGATACTCCGCAGAGTAATGGCCAATACTAAGAACCTTGCAGATGGACCCCTAGGACCAAACTGGGATGGGCCATTAATCATATGTAAAGTAATCCCCCCGGGAGCCTATAAATTATGCTGCCCATATGGCAATATGGTGCCTAGAACATGGAATGCCGAGCATTTAAGGCCATATTTTCCAAAGATGGATCAGTAAAGAGCTTCTTTTCGTAAAGAGAAAATCTACATGGTTGGGAGAAAAATACTCCTTATATTTGGATACTACCTAAGATGGTAGCCTACCTAAAATGGTAGAAAAGCCTCTGTCCACACCGAGATGGCCAGGGCAAAACACCTCCTGGAGGGAGGGTGAGTAAACCTTTAGCCGTGCCATGGGATGACCAGGTTAAAGCACCGGACAAGCCCTTGGTCGTGCCTCTGGTCAGGTCAAGGGACCTCCTAGAGGTAGGATGGAGTAAGCCTTTATCCATGCCATGAGATGACCAGGTTAAAGCACCGAACAAGCCCTTATCCGCGCCTCGCTATGGCCAAGGTAAGGCACCTCCTGAAGGGAGGACAGAGTAAGCCTTTATTCATACTATAAGATGACCAGGTTAAAGCACCGAACAAGCCCATGTCCATGCCGTAAAAGGGCCAGGGCAGGATGCCTCATAGAGGGAGGTTGGGTAAGTCCTTGGTTCCAGCCTATAAGATGATCTAACCAAGAGTACCAGACAGCAATGGACTAAGATGTCCAAGCCCAAGAAGAGGCTCAATCAACAATGGACTAAGATGTCCAAGCCCAAGAGGAGGCTCAATCAACAACGGACTAAGATGTCCTAGCCCAAGAGGAGGCTCAATCAATAACGAACTAAGATGTCCAAGCCCATATAAAGGCTCATCAAATTATGGACTGAGATGTCCAAGGCCTAGAGGAGGCTCATCGAGTGAAAGACTGAAATGTCCAAGCCTATAAAGCGACATATCTAATCATGGACTAAGACATCCAAGCTCAAGAAGCAGGTAATCGAATTATTTCTATGCAAGACCTGAAGGATTCATCTATGTCGAAAAGGACGAAAGCAAAGGAGTGAAACAAAACTCTATTGATTATTACCCGAATATGAGTTTCAGGACTTTCTTAACATCATCTATCAATGCCTGAATCTGGGCTTCGGGATTCTTATATATGAATTTCAGCATTTAATATCTGAATCTGAGTTTCGGAACTTTATCAATCGCCATCTTTATTAAGCCCGAGTCTTGGTATGGGAACATTGTCAATCGCTACAATTCTTTATACTCAAACTGGGGTTTCGGGATTATTATCTGATTTTTCTTTAATACCCTAATCTGGGTTCATGGCATCTATTATAAAGATAATTTTCATGGATTTCTGGTTGTTTAAAATATGCCCCAATACAGGCAAAGGATTTTTATTTTTAACAACTATCTACTTATGTAATATGTGCCCTAATCTGGGCTGAAGATTCTTTTTGCAAAGAGAGTTGACTAACATACGCCCTGATCTGGGCTCAAAGCTTAATATGAGAGTAATACCTACTAATTCCCATTTAGATGACCATAAAAACCTAAATCTGGGTTTAGAAATGCCATGTATAGAACTATGTTGGGATATTGTTATCTAGATTATGGATATCACATTATCAACTTCCAAACTTCATAGGTTAATACCTTAATCTGGGTTGGGTTTCATGGTTGACATGATGTAATTGAGTCTACTGCAGACAACCGAAAATTTCAAACTGGTCTTTTTAATGCCAAAATTGAAAGTTGGTATTTATTAATTCCAAGTGGTGCTTACCAAGTGAATGAGGGCATTAATGAGCTGATCAACCACTAAACATACATGTAAGTATGATAGTAACGACAGCGAATACCATTAACTTTGAATTTTGCAGGAAAAGTAAAGTTATGAAGAGTAAGAAAGCCATGAAATCTTTGTCCTAAAGAACAAAAGCTTTTTTCATACAAAGAGGGCAAAATGTTAGCCATAAAACCTACTTGATAGCAGAAGTATGAAAGAAGGTTAATAAGATTGAGGTTTCGATGAAGAAACACGCCAAGTCATTATAAAAGACATAAAAAGGATGTTTCGAAGGCATTGAGCAGGTATCGAAGGAGTCGAAGACACCAACTACTCATACAGTTCAAAGGCCTTCGACCTAGATGGAAACAGATAGGCCCATCCGCCACTACCAACCTTTCGACAGAAATGAACAAGTAATGATGACTTCGGAACCCTTTTCGAAGGCAGTCAATAGTGCTCTCCCAACTACACGTCAAACCTTTTGAAGTCAAGGGTTTCACCCCCATAGCAGCCTTTTCGAAAGCATAGCAAGCTTCTCGAACCAGTCAAGGTCCATAATAATAAGAAACTATCCCGCATCAGTTCATGGGCATATATTCCGGGGCTACTCAACGTCATCGAAACCATTGACAAGTGAATCTCTTTGAAACCAATATAGTCGACCTATCGATGGTGTCGAAAGCTCCAAGCTTACTTCCACTAACGGCAAAAGAAACAGAGATCCATTTAGGACACCTTTCGACAAGGTCGAAAGGTGCTGAAAAGAAAGCAATGCTTGTAAATCAGTAAAGTCGAAAGGGGGGATGGCCTTTCGACAACATCGAAAGGGGGATGGCCTTTTAACAACATTGAAAGGTGGCATGGCTTTCGACTAGGACAAAAGGCTCAAAATAGCATAAAAAGAGAGGACCTTTCGACCCGGTCATAGGCAAGGAAGCGAAAGGATAAACCAAGAAGTACAAGAGAATACCTTTCGACAACATTAAAAGGGTCATGACCTTTCGATCAAGTCGAAAGGTTTGAGGCCGCATATAAAAAGAGGTCCTTTCGACCCAATCGAAAGCAAAGGCGCGAAAAGGGGCCGACCTGCCTCTATAAATAAGACCCAAGGGGTCCAGTTTTGGGGACTGAATTCTGGAATTCAAAATTCATTTTCTTTGGTCTTTATTCTTAGTGATAATTGTACTTAGAAGAAACCCTAAATCGAATTAGGGAAAAAGCTCAATATCTTGTAACTCATTCCATATTGTGAATATAAAAGGAGATAGCTTATTCATAAAGGATATTGGCGACGAGGAAGATCATTTAGATCATTAGCTAGACTAATGATCAATTGCACATGACTTTAACCTATTCTCATAATCTCTTTTGATCTATGCTATATGTAAGATCAACTTAGGCATTTCCAATCGAAACACATCATCATCAGAACCTATGCTTAAAATCGAAAATAAACTGATGATGGGGTGTTAACCATGTTGAGTGCACGAGTTTTGGGAATACCTAAATTGATCTTATATAAGGAGGGTAAAGTGCATTATAGACAATCATAAATTAGGACTGCTTCGAAAGGAAAAACCTCTTTCGACCTAGTTGAAAGGAGACTTCCTAAAGGAATCCTGGTTTATATTGGCTAACAATCATTCATGATGAAATTCATTCGAGGGGAAATTACTCTTTTAGGCATTAGTAACCCTTTCGAAGGAATTCCAAGGATCGAACATTGACACCAAGGGGTTGAAAGCAATCAAGGCATACAGATAGAGAGAGCATCCCCTCTTGAAAAAGTCAAAAGGACTCGAATGTCACCTTTCGACGTAATCGAAAGGGGGTAGAGAACATCGATGATTGATTGTTTTCGACTCCCTGAGGGAATGAGACCCAATAAAATGATGATTTCGAGAGCTACATATTGTGAACAACACCTAAAGGCAATTTGACTATACCAACCTGGTCGAAAGGTTGGAATGGCATTGTTATCCCTTTCGATAAGGTCGAAAGGTTTGGCAATTTACTATTCCTCTCAGCCAGGTCGATTTGGTCGAAAGCTAGAGCTATCGCCTCAAATTCTTTCGACTAAGTCATTTTATTCAAAAGATATGCTTTCGAAGGCTAGAATCCTCTCAACAACATAGTCATGTTCAAATAGGATTATCCTATAAAATGCATTGGGGATGTTGACAAGATTTCTTGTTAACACACCTCCACTACCAAAATGATTCTATAGCCAAAGAAAATGCATGTTTGTTAGAGGATATTGTGATCTTCAAGGCGCTTACTAAATTACAAGAAAATACCATCCATGAGCTTCATGGAAAAACCATGTGGAAGTCAAGAATAAAGCCGATACAAAGTGTGCGTAAAGTAAGCACAAGCTCTGTTAGAGTTTAGAGTATGCTCTAGGACTGTGTAGTTAAAGCCTCGCAAAATCCCCGTTATAACACGTAGCACTCTTCGATCGCTACACTTTTTCAATATAGCGCTATGAACAATAGATCTGCTTTAAGCCCCGCTATTTTCCGCTACATCCGCTGAATCAAAGTATTTTAGCATCCGCTTTAGCACAATTAATATAAAAAGTTTGATTTGATTAGTTCTTCTTTGAACCAACTCAATAATGCTAGGGTAAAGACCCAATTTTAAGGTATAATGCTCAATATAAGTTAGAAATCTATTATAATCACCAAATTTAAACTGGATAAATCATGAAATCCTTTGATTTTGTTGTATATGATTAAATAATAATTCTTTTTTCTACACAAATAACGTGAGAATGGTAATATATTAACTTTAAATATATTTTTTTATATTTAATGAAGTTTTTTGCACCTCCGCTATATCCTCGCTTTATCCTCGTCATAATTTTTTGCACCCCCACTGCTATGTAATCACTAAGCGCTTTAACTGCACAGCTCTAAGTGCAGTTAGATTATGTAACTAGACTCTTGTGAATGATCTTATTCAAAATAAAGTAAATTTTATGTTTGTGTATTTATCATACTTAATATTTCGTGTACATTAGTTTCATACATTTAAAAATCCCTAGGTAAAGTGTTTAATCGATTGGACTTTGCAGAATGGTTTGTAAACATGAGTTAAAAATTAATAAATAAATGTTTAAACTTAATATTCTTAGTTGTTTGGTGTTTCGAGAACGGGATATCAATACCAGACCGTTCTAATGACTTTGTTGAAAGGGGATGCTCTCTCTATCTATATGCCTTGATTGCTTTCAACCCCTTGGTGTCAATGTTCGATCCCTGGAATTCCTTCGAAAGGGTTACTGATGCTTCAAAGAGTAATTTCCCCTCGAATGAATTTCATCATGAATGATTGTTAGCCAATATAAACCAGGATTCCTTTCGGAAGTACTCCTTTCGACTAGGTCGAAAGAGGTTTCTCCTTTCGAAGCAGTCCTAATTTACGATTGTCTACAATCCACTTTACCATCCTTATATAAGATCAATTTAGGTATTCCCAAAACTCATGCACTCAACATGGTTAACACCCCATCATCACTTTATTTTCGGTTTTAAGCATAGGTTCCAATGATGATGTGTTTCGATTGGAAATGCCTAAGTTGATCTTACATATAACATAGATCAAAAGAGATTATGAGAATAGGTTAGAGTCATGTGCAATTGATCATTAGTCTAGCTGATGATTTGAATGATCTTCCTCATCGCCAATATCCTTTATGAATAAGCTATTTCCTTTTTATTCACAATATGGAATGAGTTACAAGATATTGAGCTTTTTCCCTAATTCGATTTAGGGTTTCTTCTAAGTACAATTATCACTAAGAATGAAGAGCAAAGAAAATGAATTTTGAATTCTAGAATTCGGTCCCCAAAACTGAACCCCTTGGGTCTTATTTATAGATGCAGGTCAGCCCCCTTCCACGCCTTTGCTTTCAACTGGGTCGAAAGATTCTCTTTTTATATGCGACCTTCAAACCTTTCGACTTGATCGAAAGGTCATGACCCTTTCGATGTTGTCGAAAGGTATTCTCTTGTACTTCTTGGTTTATCCTTTCGCTTCTCTGCCTTCGACCGGGTCGAAAGGTCCTCTCTTTTTATGCAGTTTTGAGCCTTTTTTCCTAGTCGAAAGCCATGCCACCTTTCGATGTTTTCGAAAGGCCATCCCCCCTTTCGATGTTGTCGAAAGGCCATCTCCCCTTTCGACTTTACTGATTTCCAAGCATTGCATTCTTTTCAGCACCTTTCAACCTTGTCGAAAGGTGTCCTGAATGGATCTCCGCTTCTTTTGTCATTAGTGGAAGTAAGCTTGTAGCTTTCGACACTGTCGATAGGTCAACTATATTGGTTTCAAAGAGATTCACTTGTCAATGGTTTCGATGATGTTGAGTAGCCCCAGAATGTATGCCCATGAACTGATGCAGGACCTTCTCTTATTATCATGGACCTTGACCGGTTCGAGAGGCTTGCTATGCTTTCGAAAAGGCTGCTATGGGGGCGAAACCCTTGACTTCGAAAGGTTTGACGTATAGTTGGGAGAGCACTATTGACTGCCTTCGAAAGGGGTTCCGAAGTCATCATTGCTTGTTCATTTTTGTCGAAAGGTTGGTAGTGGCGGATGGGCCTATCTGTTTCCATCTGGGTCGAAGGCTTTTGAACTGTATGAGTAGTTGGTGCCTTCGGCTCCTTCGATACTTGCTCAATGTCTTCGAAACATCCTTTTTATGTCTTTCATGATGACTTGACATGTTTCTTCATCGAAACCTCAATCTTATTAACCTTCTTTTGTACTTCTACTAGCAAGTAGGTTTTATGGCTAACAAGGTGTTTAAGTTTGCAGTCTCTTTCTTCGGTTGAGCATTATCGCTACTCAACTCCTTGATATGAATACCCTTACAATCAATTTCTTAGTTGATAATGTGTTAGAGGAATTTGATTGAGACTGAAATTTGGCCACAAATTACTTTTTTTATACTTGAAATTGACTTTTAACCAATGTGCTATCTCAAATGTTTGAGATTGAAATTTGATCGTAAACTAATATTGACCGACTTTTTGACCAGTGTTAGGCTGTAAATATTTGAAACTGAATATTTGCTAGAAATTCAATTTTCTTTTAAGATTGAATTTGTGACAAAATTTTGTTCTTAAATATTTATAACCAAATTTTGGTCGCAAATTTAGTTATATTTTGAAACCGAATTTGCGACTGCTTTTTGGGTATAAAAAATTATGATGGAATGGCGGGTCACAAATTCGATTTCAATAACCAAAATTTTCAATCTCAAATTTCTTTTTTGAGACCGATTTTTTATTTTTATGAAATTTTCATTCTCAAATTAA
This sequence comes from Allium fistulosum, assembly GCA_030737815.1. Classification (NCBI taxonomy): domain Eukaryota; kingdom Viridiplantae; phylum Streptophyta; class Magnoliopsida; order Asparagales; family Amaryllidaceae; genus Allium; species Allium fistulosum. Next base: position 71,077,742 of record CM060906.1, read on the forward strand.
AGGTATTCGTAGTCAACATCTAAAGGTACCAAGCTCGCACATTATGTTACCGATACGAGAACCTAATTTTAGTAGCATCAGTTAAAACACTAATTCTAATCATCTAAGACCGATTCCGATCAAGCTGTGAAACCAGCAAACTCCTCCCATTGAGCGACACATCAAAATCAATACATCTAATCATCATTTATTGATTCTTCAATTTTTTCAATGCAATTGTTTTTTTACTCGGATCAAGACATATGACATATGAATCTTATGTTTTTTTTTAAAAGTAGTTTAATGACGATAACAAATTTCGAATTCGATAAATCTACTAAGAGACATCTTTTTCATATTGGAATTAATTAGGGCATGATAATTATATTAGTTGGATGGAAATATGTGAAATTGGAGGGACTTAGGAAACTAGTTTTTGTAAAATTAATAATCTGATTTCCACTGAGAAAAATCTCTTTCTATTAGTTTAACAATGAATTCACAAAGAACTCATTACTCGCGCTCTAGTCCTGGGTCTAGCGGATCCAAATTATAGAGTGCGATCCAAACCCAACCTTCTTCCTCCCCCCTTGTTCTCAGATCCAAACCCAAAACCTACAAAAATATGTCCCCCAAAAGGAGCTCATTCCCCCTTCTCTTCCTCTTCCTCTTTCCCATTGCCGCCATTTTCATCTACTCTTACCATTACCACACATCCTCCTTTTTCTCAACCCAAAACCCTAACTATTATCAAAACTCGAACCATAACTTTACTTTCACAATCAAGGTCCTAACCTATAACCGCCTCCCAGCCCTCCGCCGCTGTCTCATTTCCCTTTCCGCTGCCTCCTACTCCGACGACGTCGTTCACCTCCACATCTTTGTGGACCACTTCAAATCCGAACACAATGATACAACAATTGATGAGAAGTTGGAGGCTTCAAAGAAGATTCTCGATTTCATTGATAAGTTTGAGTGGAAGCATGGACAGAAGATGGTTCATTATAGAACTCAGAACGCAGGGCTGCAGGCGCAGTGGATTGAGGCATGGTGGCCGAGTGGGGATGATGAGTTTGCATTTGTGGTGGAGGACGATTTGGAGCTGTCCAGTTATTGGTATTTGTTTTTGAAGAAGGTGATTTTGAAGTACTATTATGATGAGGAGGTTTGGAGGATGGGCGTTTATGGGGTTTCCCTGCAGCGGCCCAGGTTTGTTGCCGGTATGCTTTGCTTTAATTTGTTTTGTTTTTTTATTTCCTTTTGATTTTATTATCGATTGATGTTTTTAAGCTATCAAATCAGTTAAAGTAATACCTAGATGCTGCTGACATACTTGTTAGGAATTTTCCGGGATTACTACACAATTAGATTTAGATTTAGAAGGGAAAGTAGTGAAAAAAGCAAACAAAAAAAATTTCCCCAAAAACAAAAACTTTTATTGATTCAACCAAGAAAATACAAAAGAGACCTAAAATTGAGGAGAAATCTCAATCCCGAACCCTTTACAAAATACATTTTTCCCATACATTTTTCCCATACATTTTATGAACCCTAGACATGTCTATTTATAATAGACTTGACAAAATATCTTTGTTAAGAAGGTATTGAATACTTCCATAAATCTTTCCCATGTAGATGATTTGTTGCCTTCTCTAATGCAATAAAAGAGGCAACTAATCACTCTACCAAATACACAAAATCTCTAAAATGTGCAATTAATCATACTAAAATATGTCAAATCTTTAAAATAGACAATGAATTTGAGTCATAATACCACATAGACTTAATTATCTTCAAGATCTACTTAAATATGAAATATTGTATCACTAAAATCTAACAATCTCCACCTTGATACAATATTCCATAAATGTCATCCAAGCTCCTCCTAGAACCTCAAACTCCAAACAATCTTCAATATTACCATGGAAACAAATGTCACCATTCCAAAAATGATCAGCCTTCAAACCACCTTATTACGCATGCTCACAAATGAACATGCATATCATTAATAAATCAGAACTGTTTGTAATACCACAATGGCCTCCATGCGTTCTTTGAGGCTTTCCGTTGCTGACTTCACATTGATTCAGACAGACTTGTCTCTTCAACTTCGTTTGTATAACATTTTGCGATCTTTAAGGTTTTTTCAAGCAATGAATAAATATTATTGTTTTTTCTCTTCGCGCGCAGCACCTCATTTTTACCCTTCCAAACCCTAGTTACTCCACCTCAAGTCGAGAAGTTACAACCTTTCCCTTTCAACTGTCCAACAGAAACAAGATACCTTTTAATTTTTGGGATATGCCTAACCTCTGTAAGCATTACCAACCTTTCAGTATCCATCTTCAACCTGACAGAACCTGTGTCTTGAACATGTGGATCTCCACCATTAGCGGACTTCACCTTACACGCTTTCGCCTTATAATCAGTGAATGCTTCCCTTTGATTGTAAATGTGGAAACATGCACCAGAATCTAGCACCCACTCTCCTTCCCTACTCATTTCAACACAAAGAACATCATTGCTAATGCCACAGTTTACCTCTTCGTCACTGTCCACCTTCAGCTTATTTTTGCTTCCTTCTTGAGTTTTCATCCTTTCTTTATCTTCTCTTATTTTATTGCAAAATTTCAACCGAGGATCTAGTTTTTCACAGTAATAGCAAATGAAGTCTCGATCCTTATTTGATTTGAAAGAGTGTTTTTCTCTCCTTGCAAGGAAGATCTCTGCCAATGGATTTGTAGTTTCCTTTTCTTCAATGGTCTGTCCTTCTGATGAATTTATCCTTCGCATCTACTCATTAAGAAGGCTGCTAACCACAGTCTTCATGGAAACAACACCAGTAGAATTTGAATTGTTCAACGCAATTACAAGGGTTTTCCAACTTTCAGGCAATGAGCTCATTAATATCAAAGCTTGAGTTTCGTCATCAACATTAAAGCTTACCGCCGTCAATTGGTTCACAATTGCTTGAAAGTTGTTGAGATGTTCACCAATCGATTCGCCTTTCTTTAGTTTAGAATGACTAACCTTCTCATCAGAAATGCCTTATTCGTCACAGAATTTTTTTGCATAAATCCCTTCAAATTTCTTCCATATTTCAAAAGCAGATATTTCACCCGCAACGATATGAAACACAGAATTCTTCATAAAACATCGAATAGCCGCCGCTGCCTTCCTATCCAAAATTTCTCATTTTGCCTCAGTTATGCCGTTTGGCTTTTCCCCTTTGTTTTCCAAGGGTTGGTGAAGATCATTAAGATAGAGATAATCTTCTATCTTCACCTTCCACAACCCCAGTTCCTTCCATTAAGCTTTTTAACACTTATCTTCTCCATAGTCAAAGACTCTTCCAAAAATTTGTGCAGCTGGCTCTGATACCAACTGTTAGGAATTTTCCGGGAATACTACACAATTAGATTTAAAAGAGAAAGTAGTGAAAAAAGCAAACAAAAAAATCCCAAAACAAAAACTTTTATTGATTTAACCAAGAAAATACAAGAGAGACCTAAAATTGAAAAGAAATCTTAATCCCGAACACCCTACAAAATACATTTTTCCCACACATCGTATGGACTCTAGACGTGTCTATTTATAATAGACTTGACAAAATATCTTCGTTAAGAAGCTATTGAATACTTCCATAAATATTTCTCATGTAGATGATTTGTTGTCTTCTCTAATGCAATAAAAGAGGCAACTAATCACTCTACCAAATACACAAAATCTTTAAAATGTGCAATTAATCACACTTCAAAATCTACCAAATCTTTAAAATAGGCAATGAATTTGAGTCATAATTCCACATAGACTTAAATATCTTCAAGATCTACTTAAATATGGAATATTGTATCACTAAAATCTAACAATACTAGCAATCACTAAGCACACATACAGTCAATGACCTAAATTCTTGATATATGCTTCTTCTTTGTCAGTTCGTCCTTGCCCAAACCATTATATTTTCCTTTCTATACCCTTTAAAGCACAATTCATCCGTTCATGGATCATTAGAGAATGGCGGTTTATAAATGTGTAAAAGCTTTGTTAATGCAAATTTTCGTTACGCTAACAAGTGACAAGTAGATTCTATAACGAACGAACGATTGAAGTGTTATGAGTGCGACATGAATTCTCAGAACGACATCAAGCAGTGATTGCAACCGAAAACTTGAAGATGTTCTACGGATCGAGTATTCTCTCATAGATTATGCGCAAGAGAGTAATATGGTTAGTATTAAAACGTAAAGCGCAGAAAAAGTAAAGGGCAAAATGATTTTACAGTGGTTTGGGAAGTGGAATCTTTGTCATGTTTACTGTGCAAATATTTTTTTCATGTATACTCAATTGTAAATTACAAAGTAGAATTCCCGTGTGCCACCATTGCTTATAAAAGCTTACAAAAAGAGAGCAATTTCTAGAGGTAACGCATGTGGAACGTGATTTTGCGGATCGGATCCTTTTTCAAGTGGGGGTAACCCCTTATTTATAGTGGTAGGAGAATGAATGGCATGACCACGTTGGTTCAATTTATGATCGTGGATTGGTGATATGGCCGTTTGAAGTTCGGTTGATAGTATGTGTTACAATCTTGATACGGGTAGAAGTAATGCGGATTGCCGAAGTGTTAGGAAAAGTTGAGGTGTTTTTATTCGATGCTCAATTTTTGTAATGCCACGTGAACAGTTGGACGGTAAGGGAAATTTATGCTCAATAATGATATGTTAGAATTTGGTGTGTGTCTAAATAATTGCAAGTAGAAGAGGTGACTGTATTGGTTGATATGGCAAGGTAAATTTGAGTGCTAGGGTAGATTGGTTTTAGCATGATGCGGAAACTTGATAGTTGTCTTTAGGATGTGATGCTGGAATTTAACCAAGTATGAAGTCGAGGTAAATTTGCAAGGTGATATATCCGTTGTTAACTAATTCAATAGGTCGAAATCGGATGACTTGTTTGAGACCAGTGGTGTTTAGTTGCAAGATCATATTTTATGAGGTTGAATTGCTCTTGAAGAGGTTAATCATGTTCAAAGAATCAAAAGTTGATATCACATTTGGAAAAGAGGAGTTGGTTGTGGTGATGTTCGCAACCTTAAGACTGGATGAGGCTGCTCACATGTTTTCTCATGACTAGGGAAATCGGATAGTTTTGGTCACATACTTAGAATATCAATTTGTTAGGAGTTACATCTTTGATCGATGGAGAATAAATGCAAATGTTTTATTCCTTTGTGCATTTGATTGATGGTGAATGTGGAAGCGCAGTTGTCCGCTGAGATGCAGGTAAATCATACCAAAGCAGACATATTTTGCTGAATGGACTTGGGCTGATCAAATTATAAGGTGCAGCCGTTCTCGAAGGGATGACAGAATGTGCTCAAGAGACCTCAAGATACTCTGAGAGGTGGAACATGTTATTGGTTTACTTGCACCCTTGTGATTGATGACCTGGTCTGTATATTGTATCAGAACATCATGCTTGTTGTATTGGGTCACATGTTGATAACTGCTTCGCAAGGTGTTCCCTCTGCTAGGGGAAATTTTTTTTGGGAGGCCTGCAAAGCTTACTTTCATACGTTAAACTGATCAATGAAGAATAGTGCTAGACGCGCTGCCGAATGTTCCCTCGCAGTGTATAAACATTTAAATGAAAATATGGTGTAACAAGCTTCTGGAAGCCTTAATGTTCAGTGCATGCCTTTTTGAAAATAGAGAATTTGTTTAAGGTTATATTGTTATCTATAACGTTATACACCAACAAAACTAATATCAAATCTATTTCTTTAAACAAAGTATATCCAACAAAGATTTCTGGGTCAGTTCATGTAGCTTTTATCAAATATAATGCTGTATGCATATCAGTGTCAAGTTTGAAATCATTCTAAAAGAAAAAATAAAATACAATAAAAGTATAATGTTCCAACGAAGTGCATATCTGTAATGTACAGACCCAAATATATTATTTATGACGTACAAAATGTAAACAAGCACACATAAAAAATCTGTTATATTAACGCATCTTAAGATGTGCCCTGTTGACATATTCTAATGTATTCCAAAATCATATTAGTACTTCTACCCTATTCTTTAAACCAAACGCCAATGATTTCGGCACAATGAATTTCTGGTTAAATAAAAAACAAGGTTCTGTCCTCAATGTTTATAATATCAAACAGTATTTATTCATTTTTAATTTATGTTCTCTTTTATGGGTCATGTGATTGCGTATAGTAATAAAGCATGAATACGACGAAGTCTAAAACTTGAACAATTTATATCCTTAATTAATCATGTGAATGTTAAATATAACCTATTATTGAAAGAAAAAGAAAACGAGGGCAAACAATATGTCTCGATGGCAGTAACTGTTAATTGATGATATCATGGATAATTTTTATTATTTGTTAAGGTAACGGTATTGCTTTAAAAACAATAATGCACTTACATTGATCACATACCAGTTAAAACTATTATCCATGTCATACAAGTATGCTCAAGACTTCGAGTATACATTCCCGTACGTAATTTCAACACCTACGACATCTGTAGGATAACACCATTCTTCATGTTTCTTCACAACTTCCACTTGTTGTCAAAAAAACATTCACATATTCAATTCTCAGTTATTGTGAAAACGAGGGCATAAGGTCCTCGTTCTTACCGTTAATCTGTTAACCTTGCTAAATTTGGACTTCCAAGCACAATTTTAAATAAATTTAGCTTGTAATTAGTCACAACCTTCTGGTTTCAGAGAAGGATAGGTTTTGCAATTGCATAGTATGATTTTATGGTGTTAATAGTCTATAACGACCCAAACTATACAACATTTTGATGCCATAAGATAATAGTTCTCTCTTAATGCAATTGAGTACCATAAGCCCTAAACCTTTCTAGTAACTGTGTTTTTTAATTTTTGGTTACTTAGATTTTCTCATCGGGCCATTAAATGATAATTAATGACTATTTATCCATTTCTACGTGCATTTTCAGTGATTATAATTCACATAGATAATAGTTGCTACCCGAGAATCGATGTCAAATTTCTGTGCCATGCAACATGGTTGTATAGAAATTATGATTTGATTATGTGATTAAATTTCACATTGAATTATTATACTATATCTTTACAGTTGACTTGAAAGAGATGTATTAAGATTAATTTGGCTCATATGAAAAGAAATATATGCACGATATACAAATTATACTCAAACTTTAGAACCTCTCGTTAACCATTTGTCGTTTGGTTGCATTTGTATCACCTGCAATATACTGCTAATTTCTGTGGGAAAAAACAGTCGCATGCGCACTATTTTTCATTTCTGTATGTATGTATGTATGTCTCTGTGTGTGTGTTGGCATCTTGGTGTCTCCTTTGCTTTTATATTGCTAAGAATCTCACAGAGTTCGCGACAGTGAAAAATGTTCCGTCTCTCGTGTTTAATCATGGAGACTGTGCCAACATTTATGTCAAACTTTAAACTTATTGGTATATTTGAGCAGGTAAACATGGCAACAAACTTCACGTGGACGATGAAACACGCTTGTTTCTATACCAGATGGTTGGCACGTGGGGTCAACTTCTATTCCCAAGAACTTGGAAAGAATTCCGTTTGTGGTTTGATGCACACAAAGCTAAAGAAATTAAACCAATTTTGCAAGGAATGGTAATTCAGTTTAAATTGTAATTAAATTGGACACCCACCTCTCAAAATATTATTTCAGCTCGAAAACTTTAATGATAAGAAAATTTAATACTTTGTTATCTATACTACAGGAGTAGTAAATTACTCAATAGTGGCTGTAAATTTCAACAATTGGTTTATATCATAGAGCATAGAAATTAAGAAAGACAATCTCCTTCAAATTTTGTAGGAATAAACCGTGTTCGGAAGGAATCGACCACTTTTTGGTCAGAGATTTAATTTGAAGAATTATAATTTGAATTAGCATGTACTTCTTGAAGTTAGATTTTTGGTCATAAAGTGGTAGATTCTTCCCTAGCACGGTTTACTTCCATAAAATTTGGAGGAGACCGTGTTTCATTGTTTCTATGCTTGTTGATATAAATCAATTCTTGATATTTACAGCCACTATAAGGGGAATTCTATTAAAACATCAAAATTTGCTTAACCTACATTGGTATTTTCAAAATTAATTTTAGGGTAGATTTGTCCTTTTTCATTATAACAATTATTTTTGAATCCATCAAATTAAAACCATAAGTTATACCATGAGTGCTCTCCTCTCAAAAGTGGATCACTCATTTTCCTCAAAAAAATAAAACCATAAGTTATACCAAAACAGACAATCAGAATTTTAATTACGGATCTCACTATAAGCTTGAAATAGAATAGAATAAAAGGAGATCGTTATTTTTTCCTTCATTTTTAAAAATATTATTTTTCTAATCAACCAAATTGAAATGATGATTTTTGAAACAGATGTTGATAGTTCTCTTGGAGAAAAACTGACATGAATTAAAAGATATGAAAATGTACCCAAGTATACAAAGTTGGATTCTAATTTTGAAATTCTATTTGGAAAGAAAAATTGAAGAACAAGTTAAGGAATGTAATTGTATTGGTAGTGCTGTAATTTTTTTAGGTGTAGGGAAAGTAAAATTTGGTGTATACCGATTTGTTTAGATTTTTGGTGTGAGTATATTACATCTTTGGTGTTTGAATAGAATTTGCCCCACTATAAAATAATAATATAATTTCATAGTTTAGATATTACGAAGTATTAAATTCTCTTGTCTTCACGGTTTTCAAGCTGGTATAATATTTTTCGATGTGGGTGTCAAATACTTATTTGGTTGGTGGTTTTCTTCATATCTTGCACAATAAATAAACTACAGTTTTACTTCATTTGAGATCTCACCCATTCATCTTGATGAAGCTGATGTAACTTTTGCATTTGCTTTGGATGATCGGGTGATAGCATCTAGCAAAATTAATAGTATTCTGCCAGTATATGTTTTACACTTTCATTTGATAGGACAGATATAAGGACATGAATTTTTGCGTGAACATTTAAAACGTTGGCAAGATTAAGATGCCAAAAGAACTTCAATTCAAAAATGGAATGGTATGAAAGTAAAACATGATATCTCTTTTTGTTTACTAAAAAAATGTTGGGTCCTATACAATGGTGACTAGGCATAAAAATGTCCCCTGGACACACTTGCACTATACTAGGAGAGATTATTCCTGCAATTTAGTGATAAATATCAGCATACCTAGATGATCAAATTTCTTTATTTCAAGTTGTTTAATGTCAGATTGCATAACCCGATTAATTGTCATCATCTAAAAAATTAGGTTTGAAAAAATATTGATGCTAGTTTGCTGACAATGACAATGATCCACATTTTTTAAGTGGGCCACTAAAAATGATAAAACATATGGAGATGATGTTGAGAGCCAACATTGCTCATTTGAATTTGGAACCATGTTTCTGTATCGTAGTCTGAATCCTGGTTCATTCCACAATAGTAGTCGAATTTGCAAGAAAGGCCCAATAACTTGGTTATTCAACACAAGGTATTTATTTCATTGATTGGCTCAGGCTGTATATTTAAACTATTAGATCGATTTAATAGCTTGACGTGACCTTCAATAAGCACGGTGTTTCTGTTGATAGGCCCTGACTATGCAGTTAATAAAGAGCTATTATATCATTTAATACATACTCACACCAACTTGATTTACGACGACAATGATTCATCTTGTATTATTACTTGAATATTATAGGCTATGTTCATTGAATGACTCACATAATTTAAGTTCACAAGTTAGCAAGTCATTTAGGTAAAATTATTTTGTTAATGCTGTATGGATACACCTGTAGAAATTTGGTATCTTTAGGAACCGAATGCTTTACTAATTATTTTTGGTACATGGAATCGTTCTCACAATCACTCCCTTTTCTGATGTATGCAGGTGACAACAGGATGGTACAAAAAGATAGGCGAGAAAATATGGACACCTTGGTTCATCAAATTCATACACTCCCGAGGATACTATAACATCTACACAAATTTCCTACAAGAGAGAGCCTTAAGCACCTCACATCGTGATGCAGGTGTAAACTACGGCAAAACTGCAGGCCCCGACTCCAAATTACTAACTGAAAATTCTCTCGATTTCAACCTCTACAAACTCCCCCCTTTAAATCAGTTAAAATGGTACGATTTCTGCTTTTCCGAAGTCTTTCCTAATAGAAAAATCATTAAGACCTACAGTGAACTCAGCACTGTTATTAGCTCCATGCAAAAGCAGAAACCTATCATAGTTATAAGTCTGTACCATACCACTGAAAAAATTGCTAGAAACCTGATATGCCATTTAGAGCGACTACACGTACAAAACTTCTTGTTTATCGGTGGAAATGTCCATCTTCTTCATGATTTTGCTCGGCGAGGGTACCCGGTGATTGATTCTGATAAGTTAAGCAGCGAAAAATCTGAAGATAATTTGACTAAGGAGTTAAGTGCAAAATTGAATGTGATTAAAATATGTCTTGAATTGAGATATGATTGCTGGATGATGGATGGCAATATAGTCCCTTACACCGATTTTTTCTCCGAGCTGCCAAATCCTGAATATTCATTCTCCGCTTCCAAAAATTCGGAACTTTTATTTGTGAAAGGTTCTTCGGCTTCTTTACAAGTTTGGGTTAAGAATGTTGTACCTAATCTTCATAAGTTTGTACATGAAGGTGGGCAAAACTTTGTGCATTTTGTTACTGAAATATTGGAAAATGGCAATACTGCAAAAGTGTTGAGATTTGATGATTCAAAGATTGGTGAGAAACTGAGAAATAGTGATGATATAAATGTGAGTGGTGTAGACAGTGGAAAGAAATTTGTATTTTGGTCTGATATGGGAATGGATTTGGTTCAAACAAGTCTAAGGAAACTGGATATGTGGTTAATAGATGGAGATTTGTCCTGTGTTTCTGTAGTTTGTCATGGGTAGCATTGTACTTGAATTCATTTTTTCCACATGTAAAATATGTTCTTTTGTATCTGTTATGTTACTTTTTTTTTTTAGCTTCAGTTTTGATAAAGAGAGCTGTTGTATCTTGTAAAACGTTATATCCATTTCATCATCTGGATTAGCATCGCTTGTTCTGTCTTGCATGAGTAAATAATTTTAGGTACTTTTGAGTTGAAGTTTTTAGTATAGTAGCCATCTATGAGTACATAATTTTACGACCGCTTGATGCTAAATCTCATCATTTTATCTCTACTGCAATCCGATTCTAATTTAAACAATGTCTATATCAAAATATGTTGTCTTTTCAGTGGTGATTCTGGATATGATGAAATAGAAGCAGTCCAATTGGAGTATGGACCATTTTTTTAGCAAACAAGAATGCGTCAGTCATATGCTAAGAGTATTTCCAATCCATCTAAAATTCTAATGAAATGTGAATGCCAAACCATCAGTTCACAAAATTATGTAATACCCTCTCTTCAATGGTACTCTTAATAAGAAATTAAAAATGAAAATGTGAAAAGAAATGTCTATTCTTGGACATGCAACATCATAATTTACAACATGCCACGTCATTGTTTTGTTACCATTTCTTTTCTATTTCTCTGTTCTCCACTGCAGAACCAGTCATCTCTTCTCATCCAAAAAATAATTTTTTCCAGATCCACACAGTTCTTGTTTTCCAATCCATGCAATTCTCCTTGTCAAATGATTAACTAAATCAACAACCGAAAGCGCTCTCTCATAAAATACTCTATATCGGAGATTTACTGAAGCGAAAAATATACGTTCTGAGTGTTTAAATTCCTGTTTTTCTTCCTTCTATATTGAGTGCAATAAACAATATTAACTGTTTATAAAAAACTAAGTTATTTTTGCGTCTGTTTTATAATTGTGTCTGTTTTACAAATGAGGTTATAAAAAATATTTAATTTAACTTGAACTGGTTTAGATTTAGTAATAAAATTTGAAAGAAAAAAAAGTGTGATACAACGTTAAATCACTGACCTTTTATCTGGGTAGTGAAAGTTGATTGACAGTGAGCAAGAAACAACAAAATAGTGAACATATAAAGCGTGCATGTGTATATTTAAGGGTATTATATGTTTATACACTTATTTTTATTTACAGTTCATTATTCTTTTGTATTACTGAAATATGAATATATCTTATATTACTTATAGTTTGTGCATCCAAATGATTCACCAGACATTTCAGCAACCCTAATGCATGGCTGCAAGTTTACAAAAAATAATGATCTTGTTTTCATTTATATGTGCATTTCTACAGTAACTCCTGGTTCTTTTTATGTATTCTTTGTGTATAAAAGACAATATATTATGACTAATGTAATACTATTGTTTAAGCATTTACAGACGTGTAGCTATCGATGTCTTCATCAAGTTCATAATTTGAAACCGATAGTTCATGCTAGAGTGATGATTTGTCTATAACCCAAAATATAATAGAGTTAGATGAGAAGGATGAATGTGGTGCCTTCACCGTACTTGCAATTCCAGTTGTACTTATGGCTGCAACAATGCATGGAAAACGACCACATGGTGGATCAACTTTTGGTAGGCGCTACATTCATCGTGATAGGAAGTCTCGACACAATCTAATTATCAATGACTACTTCAAAGGACAATATTCAAAATATACACCAGGCCAATTTCGACGTCGTTTTCGAATGGATGTTAAACTCTTCAATCGCATCTTACATGAAATTGGAACGTATTTTACACAAAAAATTGATGTAGTTGGACGTTATTGGTTAAGTCCTTTACAAAAAATGATAGCTGCAATTCGAATGCTTGCATATGGTTGTGCTACCGATCTTCTTGATGAATATCTTCAAATAGGAGAAAGCACTGCCATTGAAAGTCTTAAGCATTTTTGTAATGCTATAATTGAAATATTTGAGGAACAATATTTAAGAAAACCTAACGAAGCAGATATTGTAAGATTACTTGAAGAAGGAGAACGTCGAGGTTTTCCAGGCATGCACAGTAGTCTAGATTGCATGCATTGGCAATGGAAGAACTGTCCTACGGTAGGGCACAGTACACATACGAATGGCTTTAAAAGAGTTCTTACTCTCATTTTGGAGGCTGTCGCATCAAAAGACTTATGGATCTGGCATGCCTTCTTTGGTATGGCTGGTACGAGCAATGACATTAATGTTCTTGGTAGATCTCCACTATTTGATGATATTGTCAATGGAGTTTCTCCACCTTGCAATTTCATAATCAATGGCCAACAATTCAACAAAGGATATTATTTGTCTGATGGCATTTACCCCAAGTATGCTACCTTAATTCAAACAATATCTCAACCTTCAAACTGTAAGGAGAAGCTTTTTGCAAAACGGCAAGAAGCCGTAAGAAAAGACGTGGAGCGAGCCTTTAGAGTATTGCAAAGTCGGTGGCATATAGTCAAAGGACCATCTTGTATGTGGAAGGCAAAGGATCTAGGAAAGATCATGAAGACTTGCATCATCTTGCATAATATGATAATTGAGAGTGAGCGTCATGAAGGATTGAATCCTGAACGATGGGAGCCTTCTATAAATGAAACTGTTGAGAATGTCAACATAAAACATGATTACGCGTTTCTTGTTTCCAATATGATTAATAAACTAAAACAAATTAGAAATAAGGAGACTCACAACCAATTAAAGGCGGCTCTTATCAACCATTTATGGAATACATACAGAGATGAGTCGGATGAGGAAAGTTAGTAATATGGCATTTTTCATTGTATGATCATTAAATATGCTGATAGAACCGTTCTTGCTACCTCGTAGTTGAACCTTTTTTTATAATAAATTTGTGCTCAATTCATGTTTAACTGTACCATTTTTTTTGCTGAACATAAACATGTTGTATCATTTTTCTTATGAATGGTTATTATTGCTTTTTGATACTGGTTTGGCATGGAAATAGTAGCTAAGTTAACTTACTGTCAATAGTTAACATATGGTTAGAGTTCATTACTCTGTTGTGTTGTGTTTTTCTTGCCCGTGTATTATATTTTATATATCAGATTTTTGGATTGCTGTGTAATGGAACATTGTTTACAAGTGGTACTTGTAGCTGTAACACAGGAACAGAGGCAATGAACATGAACAAATGCGCCAAGAGACGGAGTGGAGCAACCGGGACCTAATCCCGATCCAATGCTAGGGGTCGATACCAACCCCTAATGGTTCGACATCGATCCCCCTCGGCCTGGGTGTCACGGCTCAGGTCACCCCTGGTTGAGATGTTGCGCGTCCAAGGAATAACGCTGGGCGTACCAATGCAAATCAGAATATGGAGGCGCCAGAATTCCTACACGAAGTCGAGGGGCAGCCCGAGAATGCAAACTGGAGATTACCTTTGGATGACAATGGTAGATTTGCTGAGATGATAAGGGGAGCTATCAGAGGCTGATTGTCTAATCGAAGTTTGGGAGACGTAAACAAGTGTGCATTTACTCCAAACATCCAGTATGCTAGGAATCCATCGGAATTTAAACTACTAGCACTAGGAACATATGATGGAAAGTCAGACCCTACAGTTCATTTGACAAGATACATCTGGCACATGGAAGTGTTGTGGGCATCTAAGGAAGTTATGGGATGGTGTTTCCCTGTATATCTTATAGATTTGGCTACGCTATGATTCAGACAGTTGGAGAATGGTTCCATAAGCACATGGAATGAGTTAGTTGATAGGTATATGAGACAGTTTCGGGTCCACATCTCATGACCGAAGAAGGTGATGACTTTATCGACTGTGAAACAGAGGGCTGGGGATTCCTTAGGAATTTTATAACAAGATTCAATGCAGTGGTTTCCTCAGTGGATAAGCCGGATCCATCAGTGTTTTTGATGGCGGCGGTTTCTGGAATTGCAGATAAGACAGATTTTAAAGTTGCATTGGAACGGGATCCACCAATGCACCTTGTGGAGTTTTACCACGAAGCTGAAAGGTTTATGCGGTAGGAGAACATAGTAGCCGATAAGGAAGAGGTTAATGCTGTAAAAAGCGAAGGACCGCCTAGAGAGGGATCCGTTAAGGACAAAGGAAAGTGGAGGATGGATGATGGATATGATGGCTCAAAGTAGTAGAGGAGAGAACCAAAATTCTCTTTTTACACTGATCTGAATGAGACCCTAGAACGGATCTACTTGGATACTAAAGGCATCTCCCCTACCAAAAGCCGACAAGGCAAGAACCCACAGAGCGTGAAAGGACATCTGGAAAGTATTGCATATTCCGTAAACTAGATGGGCATAGCACAATCGATTGTAGGCACCTACGGGATCTGATAGAGGAACATGTAAGAGACAACCGATTACAGCAATACGCAAGAAATTAAACTGCGATGACGGAACGAGAGCGGTTGTCATCCTCGGTGAATGGAAACGGCCTTGGATCAAGGCCGAGGATGGTCATCACTTGATCGGAATGGCAGGAAATCAGGTTTGGTTGTTGAGCTCCATTTTCCCTTTTTTAATAAACCATCCAATAATATAGTCCAAACACTTACTCATGTACGAGATCCTGGTAGTCCCTAGGCATGCTCTGGGTTGGATGCTAGACTATAGTGCCAAGTGAGGCAGTTACCTTGATGTTAGGCTATATATTGTTTTTGATATTTGAATTTGATTATTGAAATCCACATATATTAAATAATAGTAAAGCACAAAAATTTAAAGCTCTCTTATTAATTCTAGGGAATTTCTCCATTCTCCATAACTTTCTCAAAGCTCAGATGTTTTATTTTCAAAATTATATAATTTTATCATTTATTCCATTAAACTTCTTCACTATATTTTACACTCAAATGCATACTTTTTGAAAATAACTACAATCATTCACGAATCTTTTTTCAGTTCTCTCCCAGTATTTTACATTAAAGCCCATACATTTAAATTATTTTCATAATCCAAACTTTAAACTAACTGGTAAACTTAGTCAACTGATGTTTATTATTACATCACATAAATCCTAAAAGATACCATTTCAATATGTATAACATCAAATTGGTAAATTTATTTTTTCATTTAGATACAAATATATATAAACCATAATATAAAATAAAATATATACATTAACAATTTATTTACCTAAAGTATATTCTATAAGTTACATTGTAAAATTTTATTGAACTTCAAACAGTTACATTTTACAATTTGTACAATTACATACAAACCCTTCTTAATTCTCCACTAATATTTTACGCTCAATTCCATATATTTAATTGATTGTGCAATCTCCAATTTAGACCATTTCAATAGTGTCAATTAATTAGTATTAATTAATTCTTCTAATAAATCTTCGAAATGTGAGAATTTCGGTATATATAAAATATTTATGTAAAAAAGTGGAACCCAGTGCATGAGGCTCCCGTACGATAGTGGGCTCCGAGGAGGTTGATAATGTATGCAGTCTTTCCCTCGTGTTGCGAAGATGCTGTTTTCGAACTCGAACTTGGGCGTCCAGATCACCATGCGGGTGACATAACCGTTGCACCAAGGCTCCACCTCAAATATACATGAGAAAAGTGATAAAATTAATTTTTATTCAAATATAAAGATATTTAAATCATATAACATAAAAAGTATACACAAATAATAATAATTTTTTTGATATCTAATTTATTTATTTCGAAAAATTTATCTTACATAACATAATTTATTTTTAACAATTTTTAAAGTATAAGTTGATATATTTTACAACATTACGATGTAAATGCACATATTATACTAATAAGAATTGAATTATATAAACATTCTCAATTTCAACATGATATTAAATCTTACCCATCTCATAATTCAATTAAATGCTACTGAACATTGGTTTGCAATTATCAAAATTGTAGACATAACTCTCCTGCAAGAACATGATATATATGGATAAAATTATTTAAGAGAAAAAACTAAATAATTGATAAAAGTTCACATGTATATAAGCTGACCAAAAGATGTCATTCTCAGTTAAAAATATGTACAAAGTTCTTTTATATTTTCTTCAGTTTTTTTACAAACAACTTCTTATATTTAATTATTTCATTCGATTATAATTTAAATGTAAATAAATTAAATTATTTAACATTCGATAATTATTTACAAATTCGTAAAAAATGATAATTCAGTATGCACATGACATTTATATTAGCAAAATTGGTAAAGTTATTTATTTACTCATATATAAAAAATATATTGCATAACACAAATTATTTTCACAACATGAACAATCTTAACCTATATTTTTGTTTGAGCTAGGACATTAATTCTCACAGAGATATGTAGATAGTGATGATTGAACCTTCAATCTTACATCGAAGCATCATATGTTAATTTAATTTATAATTCATTTATCATGATAAATTTATCATATAATGCATAATAAAAAATTATTTTCATCAATAATTATTAGAATATAAATACTATATTATAACAACGTTATTGTGTGCAATGCACAGGTTATACACTAGTTTAATGTGATGACCAATATTGATCGTTTTAATGTCCCGTCCAGAAGGGTGGGACATGTGTACAAGGTGCAAGTCCTTTGTCGGAGCGCGAGCGGATGGGCTTGTATGATACAAATCGTTGTAAAGTCATGTCCGAAGGGATGGGACCGGAGTGCAAGAAGTAAATCCCCTCAACAGAACGTGAATGGATGGGTTTATTTCTCGTCGAGTACCCTTATCGGAAAGCAAGCGGATTAGGCTCAACAGGGGTCCGAAGAGACCATGGATTTGATCGCGTTATGTTCCATCTGGAGAAATGGAACCGAAGTGCAAGGAGTAAGTCGCCTTACCGGAGTGCGAGCGGATGGGCTTACTTGTCGTCGAGTCCCCTCATTGGAGAGCGAGCTGATGGGCTTATTCGAGTCCCTTCGTCGGAGAGCAAGCAGATTGAGCTTAGCAAGGATCACATTATTTCCCAACCGAAGTGCCAAACCGAAGTGCAGGTTGTAGGTCACTTCACCAGAGAGTGATTGGATGGGCTTGCTCGTCATTAACTCCCCTCACATAAGAGCAAGTGAATTAGGCTTAGCAAGGGCCCGAAGAGGCTATAGATCGGTCCGGAGAGACCATAACCTGTTTATCGACCTCGAACGGTCATCAGCCCCGAACGGCTACGGATTTGATTACTGGTCTCGAATGACCAAGGATTTGATTATTGGTCCCAAACGACCACGAATTTTGTTTACCAGCCTCGAACGGTAATGGATTTAACTATTGACCTTGAACGGTCATGAATTTAATAAATGACCCAGAGAGATTGAACGTGAAAATGAAAATAAATTTGATTTTGACAAAAAAGGATTTGACCATCTTATAATTGGAATAGAATTGACAAATCCTAGATGAATACGGGACGATTTTGATATGTACGAATGAAATCAGAATGATGATGATGTATAGATTACACTTTGACATAGCTTAGAGTCTTAGGCTATAAAGGGTTTGGAACGACCTATGATTGATAGGAGAATCCAAAGGAACTGAATGATTCACCATGATTGAAGTAGCCAGAGAGCTCAACCATCGAAGATTGGCATTACATATGTTCTTGAGCAAAGAACACCTTCCATTCGCAAGGAATGCTTTAGGGGGCAAATGTTGTCCCGCCCTTTGACTAAGCAGTATACGGACAAACCCCACATGTCAGACTTCGAAGTTATCGAGGCAAGAAGCCCAGAGAGATGAAAACAAATCTAAAAAATCAAGCACAATCAAGACCGCAAAGTGGAGGCAAACCATCCCAAAAAATTCCAAAGTTAGAAAATCACTAAGTGTGGGATAGGTATCGATTCCTCACCTAGGGGGTAACGATCCCACATGCTGAATTTGACTGAGTGTGGAAAAGGTATCGATCCCTCTCCTAGAGGGTATCGATCCCACATGTAGAATTTGACTAAGAGTGGGATAGGGATCGATCCCTCACCTAGGGGTACCGATCCCACTTGTTGAATTTAACTAAGTTTAGGATAGGTTCCAATTCCTTACCTAGGGGGTACCGATCCCGCATGCTGAATTTAATTAAGCATGGGATAAATACTGATCTCTCACCTAGGGAGTACCAATCCCATATGCTAGAATTCACTAAATGCTTCACTCTACATAGGGGATAGGTACCAATCCTTAAGGGTACATCCAGAGTAGTCCCCACTTTTCTGACACTCTTCTCTAGCTACATGGAGCCTGATTCAAATGTCGTTCCAAATTTTCCATGCATCGTATTGGCAATCTCCATATATAGTCTAAAGCAGAAGTTCAACCTTTTGTAGATCCATCGCTTGGGCCCAAAAACACCAAGGAGATTATGAAATACAACCTTCGAAACATGAAGTCAACATCAAGGAGAGCCAAAACAAAAGGTTTCTAAGTCTCTGTACCTATACATAAGGATCGGTACCGATCCCCAACCCTAAGGGATATGAAGTTGAGATTTTTTCAATGACTTGGTCTTGGCGGTGAGATTTTGTAGGAGAAGTTTCAGCGAGATATTTGGTCGTCCACCCCTATAAATAAAGAAGGCATGGTTCATTCAAGGGATTTTCTTTCTCTTCTTCTTTGCCTATGCTCTGCCATTTTTTCATAACTTCACAGATTTATACAAATCCAAGTAAATTGTACTTGTAATCTACAGTATAAATGAACAAAATCTTTAGAGTGGATGTACGCCAGAGTACGCCGAACCACTATAAAACCTTGTGTGTTCATTTCCTTCTTGTTTTTAATTTGTTTTCTTCACTTTTTATTCTCTTCTATTTTCTATTGGGTGTTTGTGCCATTTTTGATTCAAACAATAGTTAAGATAGCTTGGGATAGTTCGAGGAAGGACTTCTCAACTAGTTTTATGACAATTCAGATAATCTTCTAAGTGACGATATGATACTTGCCTAGGTGAGCGTCCCAGTACACTTAGTATAGTATCCTTATTACCATTGTTTGGTGGTTCATCATATCATGTAAGTTTTCCATTTCAGAGTGGGAAGGGTGATGGTCTTTCATGTATTGTATTTGTGAAAGAAGTTGCACCACTTAGCATTTTGAAGCCGAATAGACTCATATGAGTTTACATCTTGACATGCATGTTATAACAGTTATTGGTTACCGTGCGTTTTGTTATGGACTCCTTTTTGAATGATTGGTTGGTTTTATGGTAAACGTAATTGTTTATTTTGTTGATTGATCACTGATTGATTATTGTTGCTTATTGATTGCTTATTGATTGCTTAGTGATGCTTGTTGTTGCTTAATTATTGATTGCTTGTTTATTTTTGATTGATTGTTTGTTTATTTTTGATTGATATTTTGCTTGCTATTGCTTAATTATTAATTCATCGTTTAATTGTGTGGTTTATTGATTGCTTGTTGTTGATTGTTATTGCTAGCATATTATGTTAAATTTCCTTTTCCGTAGAAGGAGTGCACAATGTATGTAAGACCCGAAATTTTCGATCGCGAAAATTCCAGATAGTTAGGAAAAGAAGAAAGAGATAGAAGAAGAAGAAATAGAAACACAACACTGATTCTCACAAATCGCAGCGGATCAAAGTATAATATCAAATAATAACAGTTTACAAAAGAATACCTGTATCTGTCAATTATATTTTTACATCAGAGTTATACTCATACAAAAACACTGGACATATACAAATCGCATGTCTCAGATAAACAGAATAATATCACAGCGGAAACACTCCATACGTTCCTGCCATCCAGCTCGTCTTCTGAGCTTCAGAACGTCCATACCTGAAATCTGTAATACTCGGTCTGACCCGAGCATTACATCAAAGTAACACCCGGGTCAGGCTGGAAACCAGCGTGAGTAAACCCATATAATTTGAAATACTAAGTTCAAACCATAAAAGAAAACACGGGGTAACTCGTACTTCACTACGAGTTCATTACTTGTTATGCTCAGCACTTATTTCACAAATCAATCCCTAAGTACCCTTACTTAGTTTGTTAATGGTCCAGTTTACTTAAATTATTCCATTCCAGCCTATTGATTTCACATATCAAATCTATAAAGAATTATTGTAGATTACTAATCGAAGTGGTTTCGGGTATTTAAGGATTACCCGACCCCGGTCTCTTCGAATCCAATATTATCTTAAATACAAAACTGTTTAAGTTTAAACAATTCCATTTATATCCAAAATTACATACTTACATAGCTATTCATCACAGATAGAAAAACCATAATATTACAGTTTAACCCAATCACATATCAGAGATATCAACTAATCTAAGCATACGACATCATTCAATCATTCATAAGCAAGATTAATTTGTCACACCATTCTAATTAATTTAAATAAATTAAATTAATTACTACAATCGCCCTTTTAAATCCTGCTTACTTATCATCAAACCATTAATTAATCATCCTTTAATTGCCATTAATTTCCCATAATTACTTCCATTAAGTAATTACCCCATTGGTTAATTATCCTCAATTAATTAACCTTAATTATTAATTAATTTAACCTTTAATCACTAATTTAATTAATTAGTAATTATCATTTAAGTAATTAATCTCCACTTACTAACCAATTAATCTCAAATTACTAATTAATTAATTAACTGATAACCCTCAATTATAAATTAATTTATAATTGATCATTAATTAATTAATATTCTGTTTAATTTCTTCATTTATTTAATTAATCTATAATTACCCAAAATCTTAATTAAGTTCAAGATAACCTATTTATTATCTTTAAATTACTTAATTATCATTATAAAATTAAACTTAAAACCTTTAAGTAAATCAAAACATTATTTAAGATAACTATTTATCTTTAAGACCTTATTTAAATAACCTTGAAATTGATTCACATTTACTTATAGGTTAACTTAGATTAATAATTTAAAAGCATCTTACCATTTTAATTTAATTCCTTAAATACACTATTTAAATTCTTTCAAATAGACTTAAGTATTAACTTAATTTCATTCAAGTAAAAACAAGAAAAACATTATACAACTTCCATTTATCTAAATATATGTATAACATTAAGATTTAAAAGAATTTGTTCAAGGAAAAATTAGAACTTGATTTAACTCAAATTTGCAAACTGGTTTTATTAAATTTAAAAACATGGTTATCATTTAACCTGACCCGAGTCAAAAATCAAATTACCCGTGCCATAATTCAAAATCCTCGAGTCAAACCTCGAGTTCATCCCAAGCCCATTTTTATCTTTTCTGTTAATATTATAAACTATTCCTGGAAACATATACGCGTGCAACCCGAATCCACTCTCGAGCTATCACGATGCTACCCCGAAAACAACTTCGAGACGCAGACCTTCTTCCCATACCAGACTCTGACACACCCAAATCCATCGTGCACGTGCACAACTGATCCCGATCGCCTCCGATCACTGCGGACCTTCAACACGTCGTCGACGTCACCGTCGACCAACCCAAACACCCAGAACCACAAGTTCACCTGAGAAACGAAAACGAGTCTATCGACTCCTAACTGGAACGACATAGTTCATCAAAAACTGCCTCGCACCACCGTGTGACAACGCCAGAACCTACGCGACTCCGACCACAGTTGCTCCGATGACCCACGAAGCTTTTTCCCCGGTCTGATCACCTTTAATCCACCATCAACGATGCAGCAATCACAAAAGCTCAGCCGACCAAAACTGTGAATCTAACCCTAGTTCGACGTTGACCGGCCACCTCGGCCAACTATAAATGCTTCGAGCATTTTTCCTGAGTTTCCTCGTCCTCTACCTTCCTTCAACCACGATCCCGAGACCACCACGTTCATAGATCACCAGAATTTGCCACAAAACTCGAAACCATACAACTTCAGATTTCTCAATCAATACGATATTAAAAATCCCGATTCTTCCTTTAAAATTCATGGTTTTCCAAGACGAATTTAGTAATATAGGTGAATCAATAAATTATGAGATTCGAATTTATCATGTTTATGAAATTTTTCACTGTATATTTAAATTTCTAGATAACCTCAAACTAATTCTTCCCAAAAGTATTTTTAAGACCTAGATCTTGATGATACAAACAAGTTTCATTTAGACCTTGAAATTTAACAAGAATCATAGGAAGAGATATTGATTTTTAAACAGGTTTTTGAAACCTGGAACTAAGAACAGAAGTGAATTTGCCTGTATATCAGACATGCATAGACAAGTCCTACCTATATACATACATCCACATTCATTTCATACATGCAAACATCATTCACATCAATATTTCAAAGAAGATCACAGGCATCACAGATAAAAACAAGTTTTAAGCTTTTTAGAAAGAAGTTTACTCACAGAATTTTGATAAGCAGAGAAACAGAGCCTTTTCTTTGATCTGGAACTTGATTTTGAATCTTGAATTGCTTGATCTTTTAAAATCTGAAATGCTTAGTTGTTGCTTTGATTAAGAACTGAAACTTTGAAACTGAAGTTTATTTGTTGTTCAGTTTTGATTTCTTTAAGTTTGAAAAAAATGACAGTAATGTTTTCTATTTTTCTTTAGTTTTGTTCAAGTGGATGAAATAAAAGAAGACAAGTGTGATGACCCTGAAATCGGCCTTCGAAAATCGGCACCCGTACTTCACTTGTACTCAAAATGCCGAAGATTCAAACACCGAATCTGGTTCACTGGAGCATATAACACAGTAAGTATAACAAACACAGCGGAAAGAAAACAATGATATCATATACAACTCCAATGAATACAATATCCAGAATGATATACAACAATGATATCAATATGATACAACAATATCAGAGATAAATAAAGATGCTACAGCGGAAACATCAGAACTGATAATTCCAAATGATCTGAAAAGGAGCATGAGTCCAACCACTCCAATATCAAGCTCGAACCACCATCACGATGCACAAAGATAAGCAAGTGCAGTCACGAGTGAACTCCAAGAACTGAACTAGCTCCAGATAATCTACTAAACCTGACTATCTGAAAAAAACCCAACTCTAGACTGCCCGTGTGGAAAATTGTGGGCACCCAGAGTTTAGGAAGGGAACGATAAACTCTGGGTCAGTCATGGGACTGGTGTGAGTAACAAAAACAGTTTATCTTTAAACAACAACAAAGGAATTTTAAACATTGAAACCCGCAATGCTTTTGGAAAATGAAACTACCATAAGACCTCCCGCCACACACACAATGCAAACGCAGAATTGGAGGAGATTTCTTCTTATGATAGTCAAACATGCTTACTACGCAAAATCATTGGATTATTATTATTAGTGCATAGTGGAAAACATTTCGAAAATACAATATTAATCTTAGCCAACATACAACCATTATTGTATGCCTACTATAGCTACTATGTTCAATAGCAGGTTACCGCCACATTCCATAGCAGGTTATACAACTAAAACCATACAAGGTTCGTATTGTTTCTTTCGATTTCCAATAAATGGTCAGGCTAAGGAACTTCCTACTGCCACATGGGTACGCCTCTGGCGGGACGTCCCGAGAACTAACTAGCTCTCTGCCAACACAAGGCCGGGTTACCTCTTACACTAGGTAACTACTACACGAATATGCCACCCCCGGTCCTTTGGGACCTTTTTCCGAGCGCTCGATAACCAACATCACACAGTAATAAATATAGTGTGTCCACATGAGTAAGTATCTGGGCTCCATACCATGATACCACCCTTTTCCAGAAGGAAATGACATACCCTAAAGGGCGCGACCCTCATAACCTTGCCGCATCATTCCTGTTTCGACCATTTCCGGTCTGTGAGGTCCGATGAGGTCTCGTCCACAAAGCTACACTTTTTCACAAAGCCGTGCTTTGATCAACATATGATCAGTAAATGATCATCAACACACAGCAACACTCAACATGCCACACTACCAAATTGGGAGTATATCGCTGATAACCTTCAACTACATAACCTCTGAGCTCGTACGTCTCAGAGAAGGGTGTTAAGCTAAGAGAATAAATTCTCCGCCACCAACAGAAATGTATTTGAAAGAAATCAGCTTTATATCTCAAAGTGTAATGTCAGACATACAACCATACAAGTCTGTTCCGGGTTCGAACAGAACCGAAGGCACTTCCGAAGAAGCCCTTGCAATCCGGGTATTCAAAATCCCGATCGGATTTCCCATCACTTAGGGACTCTCTATACCGACGCGACTCGGTGCAGAGACAATCGATAGGTTATCCTATCGTTTTCACAAATACCCAGTCTTCACCACCGGTCTTCAAATGCAATCCATATACGACGTATCATTATTCGGAATGGGTTATATGACACAAAGGTCCTCTCCCGGCTAAACCGAATAATGAGCGTAATATTCAAAAATATATGGACATTGGGGTTTCAGTTAAGTCACAACTTATTACCCAAAACTTTTCTTTCAAATGGTTTAAACACATTACCATTTTAATCTTTTAAACAAAAAGATTCAATTCACAAGGTTCACCCAGTTTCACAAAGATTCATTCACAGATTTTCCAAATCAATTTCCATTTCAATTGGATTAACTCATTAAATCTTTAAAACAAAGATTTAATTTATAGCTTTCAAAACACGTTTCCAAAGATTTATTCGTAACTTGGAAAACCAATTTCAATTCAAACTTGAAATTCCTTTAATTCAAATTGGAAATTCATTTCTTATATGAGAGCTTTTATCAGGTGAAAATAATTAGTTTCCCAATCATTGAATTCAATTTCAAATATCGAATTCAAATTTAAATCAAATTATTAAGATATCAAGTTTTATTAAGCTATTTAAAATAACTTTTACATTTGAAACTCATTTACAAAGCTCTCAGTTCAAATTTCAAAACTATTTGGATTCAAGAATTCAATCTTTAAAATTATCAAAAATCTGCGACTTAACCGATTTCCACGTGAAATCCATGTTTGTGTGTGTATGGTGTAGTCCAGGGGTTTCACACAGTAGTACAACATCATTCAATCATCACAGATCAGAATACAGAAATATAGTTGATAAGTGGTATAATTATAACGCTCATCTTTATTTACAGATCACAGATCACAGATATATAAATTACAGATAATATATTACATTAATTCGAGATAAATAACTACAGTACAGATCACACACAGATCAGAATATATCACAAAGCATTACAGATCAGAGATATCAACCAATTCAATCATTCAGTCAAGTCCAAACATTCACAAGTAAATTTATTAATCAACTAATTAATTATTAATCCGGGTTAATTATCATAATTTAGTTACAAATTATTTGAAATAAATTTCCCTTTCAAATTTATTAGTTAACCCTTAATTATTCACTAATCATTCTTAATTAATGAATCAATTAATCTTTAATTATTAAATTAATCTTAATTAATCACCATTATTAATTAATCCTTTAATTTATTAACAAATAATTTACTCAGATTTTAAATCATCATTCAATTAATTACATTCAGTAATTATCTGTTAATTACTTCTCTAAGTAATTATATTTCCCAAATTATCAAATGATTATTCTGAATTAATTAACTTAAGTAACCAACTTAAACAAATTCGATTAACTCAATTAATTACATTGAATAATTAATTCCATAATTACTGTCATTAAGTAATTTTACTTAATAGTTCCACAATTGATTATTATTAAATTAATCAATCTAATTTATTATTAAAATTTATCACATTAATTAATTGTTAAAATCATCTTAGTTAATGATTTCATTAACGATTAAATTTCTTTAATCACCTTTTTTAAAAGAAAATTCCTTATATTAATCATTGTAATTATAAATTGATCAACCATTAAGGATTCATTCATTAATGAATTATAAATTACTAATCTTCATTACTTAAGGTAACACTTTCATATTCATTCATTAATGATTATTTATAAGATGTTGGAAACATTGATTTCAAGTTTCCCTTTAAATTTCAATTTAAATTCAAAATTGAAATAGAATCTTATTTATCTTCAAACAAGTTTAAAACAAAATTTCCTAACATTTTAAATCTACCTATTAAAGTAACAATTTATCACAAAAGAAATTTTAAAGAGTAAAATCAATTTTCTCTTAAACTTTAACATTTTTAACTTATTGCAAAACTTAAGTTATAAATAGAAATTAATTTCTAAAGTCTTAAAATCCGATTTAAAACTTATTTCAGGTTTAAATTTTTAACTTGTTTAAATTTTCATTTACAAATTCAATTTTATTTTAAATTCAATCCTCCCATACCATTAATTTCTTTTATATTAAATAAACAAATTGAATTTAAAACTTTATTTATCTTCAAAACTGAATTTTATTTCAAACTAGAATCTTTATTTACATTTTTGGTTTAAACTCAGTTTTAAAAACCTTGTTTTAAAATTTAAATTTAGTTTCAAGATTTCAAACCAGAAAATAATTCAGACATCAAAGCCTGGAACAAAACTCTGACCCGAGTCTCCACGAATTTACTTCGAGTATATGACTCGAACCACTCGAGTACGACGCGAGAAAATTCACGTTCTTCCCGGGCAAACAAACATTCAGGCACACATGCTCGTGCACGTGCACATCGCCTCTGGCGAACTCCGACCATCGCCACGACGTCGAGCACGTCGACGATCGACTCCAGACCATGCTCCTACCACACGAACCACGTCATCGCCTCGAAATCGTAATCGAGTTCGAGCTCAAAACCTGGAAACATTAACTGGAACCACCACCAATCCCTGTCAACGCCATTTCCTCGAAACTCGGACCACCAGATCGCCAACACCTCCGGCCACAGCTTCGCCAACACCTACCCTACCACCTCCCAAGACCACGTGCAACTCGATGCACTGAGGAGGTCGCGGTGATCATTTTCTCGACCACCTCGAAAACTAGGGTTACAAACTTCAACCCATCACCGTCGCCACCACGTTAAACTGCAACCCCAACCAGTATTTTTCCCAGGACCCTCGTAGGCTCCTCCATCTCCACGAACAACTCCGACCAACTCGACTCAGTCGATCACCAGAAATTGGTCAAAATCCAATTTTTAAACAAAAGGGAACTGCTCTCAAACCATGCATCTAAAAATCGTCAAACAAAGCTTAAAAATCATGACTTTCAATATAGATTCAAGTTATATCCTTTAATCAATGATTCGTGATACTCGAAATTTCCAAACTTTAAAGATTTCACTGTAAAAATTTGATTTTTCATCCTCTATGCATTAATACTTCGTGAAACCATTTTTTGTTTGTAACTCATACGTAAACACAATTACTTTGTTTTAAAATCAAAGTCTAATATGGATTATAAAACAAGAAATTAAATTTTCTTGTTGGGTTTTACTCTGTAAAATAAACAGAGAAGAACATTCACTGATGCAAGCATATGTACACAAAGCCATTGCAACATATATTCAAGTAAAAACTATCTATCACTCACCTTGAACATTTTTAGATTCCAGAAGTTTTGAAGTTGTAGACTTCTAAGTTGAAAAGTTGAAATCTTGTTTGAGTTTGCAAAGTTGAAAATTGGTTTTGAAGTTGATACTGGAAGTCTTCCTTGTTCTCAGGCTTCTTTGATTGCTTGATGGTTAAATTTGAAATGTTTGTTTTGGTTCTACTCAGTTTTAAATGGTGAATGAAAAACTGGAATGAAGAGTTTTATAACGTGTTGAAATGTATAGGCTGAAATGAGATTAACAGTGTGATGATTCATATTGTACAAGATGATATAAATTTGTTGTACAAATGTTTATACTTTGTACAAAGATTTGTACAAGGATATTTCCTTGGTTTAGAGGCCGATATGTTGTTTTGGGGGCTAAAGACTTCTTGCATTTATTAGGCTTGTACCATTTTTATTTTATTTACTTCGGCTGTACAATATGAGATGAGATAGTGGTGGCTTCTTTTACAACTTTATATACATGTATTCTTGTTTCACTTGTTTGTTTTTAACTTGTCTTTATATTTGAATGTATCTCTATATTTAATATGTGGTTACAATTTATTTATGTATTTATTTTATTTTGTTTGATAATTTATAATTTATGTAATATAAATGAATATATTATTTAATTTAACTAATGTGTTTACTATATATATTTTTCTATAATTTATCTTATGTATTTTTCTTATATTTATTTCTATCTCCATTATTTATCTCTAACTTAAATACTAATTATTTTTATATTCATTTGGTAATATAAGTGAATCTCTAGATTCTAATTTGTTATTAGATTTTATCCAATGTATTTACTTTATATTTTTATATCTTATATATTTTCATTTTTAAACCATTTATCTACAATTTAAATTCAAACCAAATATATATATATATATATATATATATATTATTTCTAATTTACTCATATATGCTCAAATATATACACATTCACATATATAAACATATATACAATATTTAAAGTTTAAATGATTTATACAGAATTGAAGTAAATTCGGGGAAACTCGCATCACTCTATCATTTAATTTTACAAATTTTTATTCAAAACTAAATTAAATATCAATTTAAATATATATAAAATCCAGGGTCCTTACAACCTTCCCCCCTTAAAAGAATTTCGTCTTCGAAATTGCACAGTTCATTTTATGAATTATCCACACACACAGAATAGACCAATGACAACTCAAACTATACCCGTAAACACATAGATTCTTACGGTTAATCCAAAATACACTTTATATTAAGCATTACTAAGGGCATTCATACAGATGTTATAGTCATTCATCCAACCATACCTATATATACATCTAGCATTCACAACATTCTGAGTCAAAATACATATATAAAGCATACACTACCCAAAAGGAAACATCCTAATCATCTACAGATCATCACTATCAGAGCTTTCCCTTTCAGGCCCTGACAATTCCCTGATCTCCGCCTCACCTTCTGATTCTAAAACTTCCATTGGATCAGGTACTACAGGGATAAAGCCTCCATCATCTAGTTCCTCAATGGCATCATCTAGATCCCAAATAATTGCTTCATCATTGTCTGATTCTACATAATACTCCTTAATTTCAAATTCTTCTTTATCCTCAACCTCTTCCTCATCCTCTTCGATTCCTTCCTCGTCCTCGAACTCTTCTTCATCATCGAATACTTCCTCAGGTTCTTCTTCATTTTCCTCCTTAGGCTCCTGATCTTCCTGAGTTTGTGGCTGCACAATAGGTTCCACTGGCACTTCCTCATCCATAGATGGCTTACCTAGGTCCTCCTGAATCCTCCTAGCTGAACCATAATCACCATCTCTTCTGGCCCTTGAGGTTGCTCCGCCTCGGCTGATGCTATGGGTTCTCTACAATCAGAATCAAAATCCAAAGATATGATAGATGAAAGATGATTCATAAAATCAAACTAAATATCTATTCTGCATTTGGCTTCCCAAATCAGAATATCAACAATAGATACAAGAAAGAATCTATTAAGTTTTTCACACTATACTCGGGTCATCCAGATCTACGAAATATGGAGTGATATCAGTCAGTTTGAAGGGATAACTAACCATTCGTAGAATATATTTGGAATCCCAAAGAAATAGATATATAGATATAATCTCAAAAAATTTAGTTTAAAAACTAAAGTATACCTATCAACCATAGCAACCAAAGCAACCAATTCATCCAAACAAACAATTCTGACCTATTTGGAGTTTATGTCCCCTATTAATATATCGAATCTCTTCCTGGAACTACCAGGAACTATCAAAGAATTGAGAAAAAGATGCTGAACAAAAGAGATTAATAGAGAAAAGATTGTTTCCTTGTTATTACAGAGTATTGACCATTTATAGTCGTATTCCCCTGTCCCCTATCTCATCCTCTTCTTGCACTCATACTTACTATCAGTGAATAGTAAGAGAATTTACTGAGACATTCGAATGGATATCCGAGGAATACTCATTCTAGGGTATACTTCACCCTATCTCTAATGAGCTACTTAATGTGTTATACTCTTGAGCTAAAGTTCAACCTTAGCTCTGATACCAAATGTGATGACCCTGAAATCGGCCTTCGAAAATCGACACCCGTACTTCACTTGTACTCAAAATGCCGAAGATTCAAACGCCGAATCTGGTTCACCGGAGCTTATAACACAGTAAGTATAACAACACAGCGGAAAGAAAACAATGATATCATATACAACTCCAATGAATACAATATCCAGAATGATATACAACAATGATATCAATATGATACAACAATATCAGAGATAAATAAAGATGCTACAGCGGAA
Source organism: Allium fistulosum (assembly GCA_030737815.1). NCBI lineage: Eukaryota > Viridiplantae > Streptophyta > Magnoliopsida > Asparagales > Amaryllidaceae > Allium > Allium fistulosum. The sequence continues at coordinate 71,108,958 of CM060906.1, forward strand.
ACAACAGAATTGATAATTCCAAATGATCTAAAAAGGAGCATGAGTCCAACCACTCCAATATCAAGCTCGAACCACCATCACAATGCACAAAGATAAGCAAGTGCAGTCATGAGTGAACTCCAAGAACTGAACTAGCTCCAGATAATCTACTAAACCTGACTATCTGGAAAAAACCCAACTCTAGACTGCCCGTGTGGAAAATTGTGGGCACCCAGAGTTTAGGAAGGGAACAATAAACTCCAGGTCAGTCATGGGCCTGGTGTGAGTAACAAAAACAGTTTATCTTTAAACAACAACAAAGGAATTTTAAACATTGAAACCCGCAATGCTTTTGGAAAATGAAGCTACCATAAGACCTCCCGCCACACACACAATGCAAACGCAGAATTGGAGGAGATTTCTTCTTATGATAGTCAAACATGCTTACTACGCAAAATTATTGGATTATTATTATTAGTGCATAGTGGAAAACATTTCGAAAATACAATATTAATCTTAGCCAACATACAACCATGATTGTATGCCTACTATAGCTATTATGTTCAATAGCAGGTTACCGCCACATTCCATAGCAGGTTATACAACTAAAACTGTACAAGGTTCGTATTGTTTCTTTGGATTTCCTACAAATGGTCAGGCTAAGGAACTTCCTACTGCCACATGGGTACGCTTCTGGCGGGATGTCCCGAGAACTAACTAGCTCTCTGCCAACACAAGGTCGGGTTACCTCTTACACTAGGTAACTACTACATGAATATGCCACCTCCCGGTCCTTTGGGACCTTTATCCGAGCGCTCGATAACCAACATCACACAGTAATAAATATAGTGTGTCCACATGAGTAAGTATCTGGGCTCCATACCATGATACCACCCTTTTCCAGAAGGAAATGACATACCCTAAAGGGTGCGACCCTCATAACCTTGCCGCATCATTCCTGTTTTGACCATTTCCGGTATGTGAGGTCCGATGAGGTCTCGTCCACAAAGCTATGCTTTTTCACAAAGCCGTGCTTTGATCAACAAATGATCAGTAAATGATCATCAACACACAGCAACACTCAACATGCCACACTACCAAATTGGGAGTATATCGCTGATAACCTTCAACTACATAACCTCTGAGCTCGTACGTCTCAGAGAAGGGTGTTAAGCTAAGAGAATAAATTCTCCGCCACCAACAGAAATGTATTTGAAAGAAATCAGCTTTATATCTCAAAGTGTAATGTCAGACATACAACCATACAAGTCTATTCCGGGTTCGAACAGAACCGAAGGCACTTCCGAAGAAGCCCTTGCAATCCGGGTATTCAAAATCCCGATCGGAATTCCCATCACTTAGGGAATCTCTATACCGGCGCGACTCAGTGCAGAGACAATCGATAGGTCATCCTATCGTTTTCACAAATACCCGGTCTTCACCACCGGTCTTCAAATGCAATCCATATACGACGTATCATTATTCGGAATGGGTTATATGACACAAAGGTCCTCTCCCGGCTAAACCGAACAATGAGCGTAATATTAAAAAATATATGGACATTGGGGTTTGAGTTAAGTCACAACTTATTACCCAAAACTTTTCTTTCAAATGGTTTAAACACATTACCATTTTACCATTTTAATCTTTTAAACAAAAAGATTCAATTCACAAGGTTCACCCAGTTTCACAAAGATTCATTCACAGATTTTCCAAATCAATTTCCATTTCAATTGGATTAACTCATTAAATCTTTAAAGCAAAGATTTAATTTATAGCTTTCAAAACACGTTTCCAAAGATTTATTCATAACTTGGAAAACCAATTTCAATTCAAACTTGAAATTCCTTTAATTCAAATTGGAAATTTATTTCTTATATGAGAGCTTTTATCAGGTGAAAATAATTAGTTTCCCAATCATTGAATTCAATTTCAAATATCGAATTCAAATTTAAATCAAATTATTAAGATATCAAGTTTTATTAAGTTATTTAAAATAACTTTTACATTTGAAACTCATTTACAAAGCTCTCAGTTCAAATTCCAAAGTTATTTGGATTTAAGAATTCAATATTTAAAGTTGTTAAAAATCTGCGACTTAACTGATTTCCACATGAAATCCATATTTGTGTGTGTATGGTATAGTCCAGGGGTTTCACACAGTAGTGCAACATCATTCAATCATCACAGATCAGAATACAGAAATATAGTTGATAAGCGGTATAACTATAACGCTCATCTTTATTTACAAATCAAAGATCACAGATATATAAATTATAGATAATAAATTACATTCATTCTAGATAAATAACTACAGTACAGATCACACATAGATCAGAATATATCACAAAGCATTACAGATCAGAGATATCAACCAATTGAATCATTCAGTCAAGTCCAAACATTCACAAGTAAATTTATTAATCAACTGATTAATTATCAATCCGGGTTAATTATCATAATTTAATTACAAATTATTTGAAATAAATTTCCCTTTCAAATTTATTAGTTAACCCTTAATTATTCACTAATCATTCTTAATTAATGAATCAATTAATCTTTGATTATTAAATTAATCTTAATTAATCACCATTATTAATTAATCCTTTAATTTATTAACAAATAATTTACTCAGATTTTAAATCATCATTCAATTAATTACATTCAGTAATTATCTGTTAATTTCTTCTCTAAGTAATTATATTTCCCAAATTATCAAATGATTATTCTGAATTAATTAACTTAAGTAACCAACTTGAACAAATTCGATTAACTCAATTAATTACATTGAATAATTAATTCCATAATTACTGTCATTAAGTAATTTTACTTAATAGTTCCACAATTGATTATTATTAAATTAATCAATCTAATTTATTGTTAAAATTTATCAAATTGTTCAAATCATCTTAGTTAATGATTTCATTAACGGTTAAATTTCTTTAATCACCTTTTGTAAAGAAAATTCCTTATATTAATCATTGTAATTGTAAATTGATCAACCATTAAGGATTCGTTCATTAATGAATTATAAATTACTAATCTTCATTACTTAAGGTAACACTTTCATATTCATTCATTAATGATTATTTATAAGATGTTGGAAACATTGATTTCAAGTTTCCCTTTAAATTTCAATTTAAATTCAAAATTGAAATAGATTCTTATTTATCTTCAAACAAGTTTAAAACAAAATTTCCTAATATTTTAAATCTACCTATTAAAGTAACAATTTATCACAAAAGAAATTTTAAAGAGTTTAAAATCAATTTTCTCTTGAACTTTAACATTTTTAACTTATTGCAACACTTAAGTTATAAATAGAAATTAATTTCTAAAGTCTTAAAATCTGATTTTAAACTTATTTCAGGTTTAAATTTTTAACTTGTTTAAATTTTCATTTACAAATTCAATTCTATTTTAAATTCAATCCTCTCATACCTTTAATTTCTTTTATATTAAATAAACAAATTGAATTTAAAACTTTATTTATCTTCAAAACTGAATTTTATTTCAAACTAGAATCTTTATTTACATTTTTGGTTTAAACTCAGTTTTAAAAACCTTGTTTTAAAATTTAAATTTAGTTTCAAGATTTCAAACTAGAAAACAGTTTAGACATCAAAGCCTGGAACAAAACTCTGACCCGAGTCTCCATGAATTTACTTCGAGTAAAAGACTCGAACCACTCGAGTACGACGCGAGAAAATTCACGTTCTTCCCGGGCAAACAAACATTCAGGCACACATGCTCGTGCACGTGCACATCGCCTCTGGCGAACTCCGACCATCGCCACGACGTCGAGCACGTCGACGATCGACTCCCGACCATGCTCCTACCACACGAACCACATCATTGCCTCAAAATCGTAATCGAGTTCGAGCTCGAAACCTGGAAACATGAACTGGAACCACCACCAATCCCTGTCAATGCCATTTCCTCGAAACTCCGACCACTAGATCGCCAGCACCTCCGACCACAATTTCGCCAACACCTACCCTACCACCTCCCAAGACCACGTGCAACTCGATGCACTGAGGAGGTCGCGGTGATCATTTTCTCGACCACCTCGATAACTAGGGTTACAAACTTAAACCCATCACCATCGCCACCGCGTTCAACTGCAACCCCAACCAGTATTTTTCCCAGGACCCCCGTAGGCTCCTCCATCTCCACGAATAACTCCGACCAACTCGACTCAGTCGATCACCAGAAATTGGTCAAAATCCAATTTTTACACAAAAGGGAACTGCTCTCAAACCATGCGTCTAAAAATCGTCAAACAAAGCTTAAAAATCATGACTTTCAATATAGATTCAAGTTATATCCTTGAATTAATGATTCGTGATACTCGAAATTTCCAAACTTTAAAGATTTCACTGTAGAAATTCGATTTTTCATTCTCTATGCATTAATACTTCGTGAAACCATTTTTTGTTTGTAACTCATACGTAAACACAATTACTTTGTTTTAAAATCAAAGTCTAATATGGATTATAAAACAAGAAATTAAATTTTCTTGTTGGGTTGTACTTTGTAAAATAAACAGAGAAGAACATTCACTGATGCAAGCATATGTACACAAAGCCATTGCAACATATATTCAAGTTAAAACTATCTGTCACTCACCTTGAACATTTTTAGATTCCAGAAGTTTTGAAGTTGTAGACTTCTAAGTTGAAAAGTTGAAATCTTGTTTGAGTTTGCAAAGTTGTAAACTGGTTTTGAAGTTGATACTGGAAGTCTTCCTTGTTCTCAGGCTTCTTTGATTTCTTGATGGTTAAATTTGAAATGTTTGTTTTGGTTCTACTCAGTTTTAAATGGTGAATGAAAAACTGGAATGAAGAGTTTTATAATGTGTTGAAATGTATAGGCTGAAATGAGATTAATAGTGTGATGATTCATAGTGTACAAGATGATATAAATTTGTTATACAAATGTTTATACTTTGTACAAAGATTTGTACAGGGATATTTCCTTGGTTTAGAGGCTGATATGTTGTTTTGGGGGCTAAAGACTTCTTGCATTTATTAGGCTTGTACCATTTTTATTTTATTTACTTCGGCTGTACAATATGAGATGAGATAGTGGTGGCTTCTTTTACAACTTTATATACATGCATTCTTGTTTCATTTGTTTGTTTCTAACTTATCTTTATATTTGAATGTATCTCTATATTTAATATGTGGTTATAATTTATTTATGTATTTATTTTATTTTGTTTGATAATTTATAATTTATGTAATATAAATGAATATATCGTTTAATTTAACTAATATGTTTACTATATATATTTTTCTATAATTTATCTTATGTATTTTTCTTATATTTATTTCTATCTCCATTATTTATCTCTAACTTAAATACTAATTATTTTTATATTCATTTGGTAATATAAGTGAAACTCTAGATTCTAATTTGTTATTAGATTTTATCCAATGTATTTACTTTATATTTTTATATCTTATATATTTTCATTTTTAAACCATTTATCTACAATTTAAATTCAAACCAAATATATATATATATATTATTTCAAATTTACTCATATATGCTCAAATATATACACATTCACATATATAAACATATATACAATATTTAAAGTTTAAATGATTTATACAGAATTGAAGTAAATTCGGGGAAACTCGCATCACTTTATCATTTAATTTTACAAATTTTTATTCAAAACTAAATTAATTATCAATTTAAATATATATAAAATCCAGGGTCGTTACAACAAGGTAGTGGTATTATACTCATGGAAGTGAAGCGTGCTGGAGAAGCCAGGCTGAGATTTTTTTCTTTTGCCTTGATTTGATTTTATAAAGTGATCAGATATATTATAGGGTGATTTGATTTTTTTGCTTGACCTTGAATTTGTTTTATACTTTTGACCAGAATGGTATATGCACAGATAACATAAGGTATGTAGATGAGGGAGCAAATAAATAAGAGGCTGAAGCCTATTGCTCATATACAGGCCTTAAATCTCTTATTTTATTTTTCTTTGTTTTATTTTGATTTCATTCATATGCAGACCTGATTTTGATTTCATGTGACAGCCCTTGGTTTTTGTTTTGACCTTGATGAAATGTTTTGTATGCTTGAGTTGATATTTTATGTGCTTGAGATGATGTATATTAAATGCTATGCCCCCTTGTATGTTTGCGTACATATCCATACCCTTAAGTATTATACATATGTATCTATACATTTTATACATACTCCTTCTATACTTATGTGCATTTTGTAATTATATATCTATATTCTCCATATTTATGTACTTGTATATACATATACTTTTCTATATTTAATTCATATGGGCATATGTACAATTATATATTTCCCACTTTTACATACTTATACATATTTTATCATTAGATATATATATATATATCCTATTATTTCCTATTTACTTATAAATTTGCTTCCTATGGTTGCACATACATACATATATTTTTATATAATTATGTATATATGTTTTCAATCACCATATACATATTTATGTACTCATATGTTTGTGTATATATATTTATATTTATATTTATATTTATATTTATATTTATATTTATATTTACACTTATATTTAACATCATCTCTTGTATATGTTAAATATATATATTTATGGATGTTTTATCTAAATTTAAATAGTGGAGTTCCTATATACATGAGACTCAAATATTTATCATATCCGGAAATTTATAATCAATATCTAATATAGTTTTTAAACCAATCTATATATGTCCAGATATTTTAATTATCAGAATCTTATTCGTTCGACTAATCAAAACTAATATTTCAATAACTTCAAATCAGTTATCTACCCAAATAACCCGGGTTAAAAATCCGGGTCGTCACAATGTATTTCATGAATTCTATTTGTATAAGTGAGAAATTTTAGTGAGGTTGTCGTGATGAGTCGACTAGAGAAAGTTGATGTGAACTGGATATGGCTTTAGACCTTGAAGGCCTATTCATATTTTTTAGAATATGGCTATGTGGCTTCAAACTAATGGGGTTAAGTTTGTCTGTATTCGATGGAGCTTTGTATTGATATGTCTCCAACAATTTGAGGAAATTTTGTTTTGTTAACATGTAATAAAGCATAGTTTGTTTTAATATGTTTTTTGAGATGCTGGTTGCATTAGATGTGCTTGTTGCACAGTTGTACATGCTTATTTGGAATGCTTGTTGCATTAGATGTGTTTGTTGCTTAGTTAGTTGTAACACATTTATTTGAGATGTTTGTTGCATGGTTTGATATAGCATATTTATTTGAGATGATTATTATATATAATTTGACATGCTTAAATCCATAGTTTAACGTTGTAACCGTGTTTAATCCTCTTTGTTAAGTGCATGATTAGGTACATGGAAGCAGATATGCGCTATCGGGATGCTTATTTGCTTGTATTAGCATCTAAATGGCATGCTCTTGCTGTGAAAGAGGTACGTAAGGTCTGTAGCGTAGACACACACATATGTATGCATGCATGCTTATATGTCCTCAAAAATGAAATGCCTTGGATATGGAATGCCTTAGATATGAGTAGTATATATATATGTTGTTTTGGGATTTTTTCAGAGCTAATCACGTAAAAGAGGTTTTATCAAAAAAATTTGAAACAAGAGGATTTTTTTTAAGGGTTAAGAGGTATATTCCATACTTGGAAATTTTGATCAGTCGGCTTACATTTCATATTCCTAGAAATTTCGAGGGTGAAATTCTTTTAAGGAGGGGAGAATGTAAAAATCCACATTTTAACGACTGGATATTCAAATAATTAATTTAAATATTGAATCATTAATTGATCGAAGGTCCAAAATTTGATTTTTACACATACGGTCGAATTAGGACTCGAGACTACTTCAAATGGTTCTGGATTGGTGTTGAAAATCAAAATGAGTAAAAATATCGCCATATTTGGAGTCGTGATATTTTTACGATTTACGTATTGTTACACGTATTATGTAAAAAATGTGTGCGTAGTCGAGTTTAGTGGGATCTCATCTGACGGCTTGTGATTTTGAGATGAGGACTTCATTATGAGATGTACGGTTGATGAATTTTTAGAATCGGGTGTTTCGATAGTCGAAGCGACCTCGAAATGCATGTATTTATCATCTTGGAATGCTGTCTCATATAATCACAAAACTTATACCATCGAAACCGAAAAAATAAGGTGTTGTGCATTGACGGGTTTTGTGATGATACAATGTACTATATGATCATAGGAGCTCGAAACGTGAGGCTATTTATTTTTGGTAATAAATAAATTATACATACATACACACACATACTCATAAGATTTCTCCCTTGATTTTCTCCTTTCCTCCTCTCTTGAGTAACAGCAGCTCCACCTCTTGGAACCAAATAAAAATGTCGACCTCCACTCAGGCAGCTTATATTCCTCCCATCATTCTCGTCCATAGAAGGGACAGAGCTTGGCAGGGTGGCGACGACGTTGGGTGTAGTGGTGATGAGAGCATTGGCTAGATGATGGGGTTGAGGAAGGAGGATCGGAAGTGGAGTGTTAGGTACCTACGTGTGTGGCTTGGCCTAAAGAGAAGCTTGTTGGTGAGTTTGGTGGCAAACAATGGTTCTGGCAGCGTGCGTGCTTAGTCAAAGCATGGTCAAGGATTTCGGGTAGGGGATGTCACAATATTTTTCAGGTGCCTAGGGGTAGAATGTTGGCATGGTTAGCCTTGGCACTCGAAGAGGAGGGTGATGGAAGTGGTTGGAGGTACTTTGGTGCTCGATAGTGACGGCGGCATTGTAATGTTGAAAGGGATATGGAGTGCTTACATGCATAGGCATGTGCAAATTGATTTGGGGGGAAAATGTGTTTCGGCTAATGAAGGTAATTAATTATTTTAATTAGTCTCGATTTGTATTTAATTCATATTGTTTTATAACGAGGTCCAATCGAGATATAGTCTTAGCCGTTGCACTCGTAGGGAGATTATCTACAATGTTGTATAGTGTTGGACTAGATTCAGATGCTTGAGAAATTACAGCTCAGGTGAGTGAAATTATAACTCTGAATTTATATTTTAGTCTAAATTCTCGTAATTATATATATTTAAAAATATTACCTAGGAGATGTCAAATAATATATATATATAAGTAATAATTTCCCCATTTGATTGGATTGGTTTGAGTAAATATTCGGGATAACTGATTAAGATCGTGTATATATAGTTTTTGTGTCCTATTCCTACTGAATAGAGTTAGATGGAGTTAGTATTAATCTATAACATGGTTATAAATTAATTAAACTCCAATTTATAGTTATGTTAGTGATAGAAATATTATTATCTATTTTATTACATATATTTAGGATAATTCATTAAGATCCCGTATATATAAATATTATGTTCTATTTGTGTTGAATAGAGTCAAATTGTTAACCCACCTTTTGGGAAGGCAGCATACAGGTGGATTTAACCCAACAGACTTCACAATTATTGAGTGCAGAGTGATGATTGTGGCGTTCGGAAGTCAGCTATAAATAATAACATGAATCCAGGATTAAACGTAGTTGGTAGAAAAACGATGCAGGATGCTTAAAATATGGATATATGCTTGAGAAGTAAGCATCGGCATAACTTGGATCGGCGTAATATGGATCGGCATAGATTGGATTAGCATAGTATGAACCAGCATGGGAAGGATCGACATAGTTTGGAGCGGCATAGTAAGGATCGATATGGGGAAGGATCAACATAGCATGTATTGGCAAAGTTTGGATTGGTATGGCATTTAGGATATGGAGGGTTCGGCATATGTCTCTGGAGCTAAAGGGATCAGCATGTCAAGTTAAGGGCAACATACGAACGAGTATGAATTGGAAGGGAAGGTTCGGCATAATATGGATCAGCATAATATGGATCGGCATAACACCCTAAGCAAGATGGGTCGGTATGCACCTATAAAGTTGGAGGGATCGGTGTACATTCCAGGCGACATCAGGAAGGGTCGGCGTATCCTCTTGAAGGAGGAGGATTGGCATGCTTTTTGGAGGATGGATCGATATAGGATATTGGAAGGAGATGGATCGACGTAGCAATATGGAAAGGGAAGGATCAGCATGAAGGACTCTCGAAAGACGCTCGACCTTGAATTGGATGAAGGAAAAAGGATTGGTAGTATGTTAGCCGATCGATACTTATGGACGAATCATACATGCCGATCGTTATGGTGGACCCATATAGGCGAGAAGGCATTGTAGCTGAAGTTTCACCTATATATACAGCAGGTTTGGCTTCAGAAGGGGAACCTTCATTCTGTTTCTCTTCATCTTCTACCGAAGGGACACTCTGCCATTTTTATTCTGGAATTTTGGACTGTAACTGTAATCAAACTTCATTATAATAAAAAAGATTGCACTAGAGTGGATGTAGGCTGGAGTTAGTCAAACCACTATAAAACTTGCGTCTTCCTTTACTTTTTCTGTTATTGATTCTGTGATCTGCGTGTTTGTCTTTCTATTTGGATATCGTTTTGGGAATTTGGTGCTTTCACGTACAACGGGGTGTTGGTGGTCAATTTTGACGCCAACATTTTGGTGCTTTCACTGAGAAGGCTTGCACTCGCGGATTTGGCAGCTAGGATCTCAGATTGGGAGGCTTGGATACTTGGATCTGGGAAGTAATGTCTAGGCAATCAACAAGGCGACAGAGAACAGATAGGAGCCATCATGAAGGGAGTCGGGAGGCTTCCTCAGGAGCTAATCAACCCTCAATCTTAATTACTAGAGACGAGATGGAAATAATGATGGATGCTGTGCAGGAAAGGATGCTGAAGAGACACGAGGAAATGATGCAGAACCTACTCTGACAGATTGGACAAGCTGGAGTGCAAAACCAAAGAAATGGAGTGGCAGGGAATACTGGAGATATGGATCACGGAGTTGGAGCAGCAGGAGCTGAGGAAATCCAGAATCTGAACAAAAGAAACGAAGCAAACATGATGCAGGATGGAGTGGAGCCTCTTGGAGCAGCCCCTAACCGACCAGGAACGATCGGTGAAATTATAGCCGATCGTTATAGAACGATCGGTGCCGATAGTCCCACACTCGGGGGCGTGCCCTCGGGTCATATTGGCTCGGTTCCATGCATGATACCAGGCGATGCCGTGCAGTTTGGCGCTGATCGGAATATGGATGTTCGTCCAGAAGAGCAGATTTTAGGATTCCCTCATGGATTCGGGGGGCAGGTCGGGGACAATGAGCGAAGACTACCACTTGATGATAACGACAGGCTGGCGGAAGTGATCAAACGGGCTATGAGAGGAGGATTGGTAAATAGAGATTTGGAAGATGTGAATAGGAGCCTCTTTGCTCCTAGGATCAAGCAAGCTAGGAATCCACTGGAATTCAAACTACCAACACTTGAGACGTATGATGGAAAACAGATCCCGCCGTTCATTTGACAAGATATATGAGACACATGGAAGGACTGAGGGCATCGGAGGAAGTCATGGCACGGTGTTTCCCCTTGTACTTGACGGATATAGCTGCGCTATGGTTCAGACAGTTGGAAAGCGGCTCTATTGGCATATGGACGGAATTGATCGAAAGGTTTATAAGGCAGCTCAGGGTTCACATCTCGAGACCCAAAAATGTGATGAGTTTGGCAACACTGAAACAGAGGACCACAGAGTCTTGAGGAGTTTTCTAACACGGTTTAATGCTGGGGCGACATCAGTGGATCGTCCAAATCCATCCATGGTTTTGATGGCGACTGTATCTGGAATTGCTGATGGCACGGAGTTCAAGGATTCACTAGCACGGGATCCACATATGGATCTAGGGGAGTTTCACCATGAAGCAGAAAGGTTCCTGCGACATGAAGATGCACGAGCAAACAAACTGGAGGTGAATGTTGTGCAAAGTGGAGGATCATCAGGGGATGTAAACAAGAATGATAAAGGAAAATGGAAAATGAATGGTGGTAGTAATATGTCGAGAAGGCAATGAAGAGAACCAAAATTCTCTTCTTACATGGATTTGACCGAACCTTTAGAAAGGATTTATTGGGATACTCGAGGACGCCTTCAGTACCGAAAGCCGGAAAAAAGGGAACCCTCTGAATACGAGCGGGCATCAGGAAAGCATTGCCTATTCCATGAGCTGGATGGGCACAATACAAGTGACTGTAGGCATTTGAAGGATATCATTAAGGAAAATGTGAGGAATGGTCAGTTAGAACAATGCATAAGGACTCGGGCTGCGGCGGTGGAACAGGAGCAGCCTCCGTCCACCTCGAATGAAGATGGCACTAGATCAAGGCATTATCGTCAACTTATCATTAATTAACTGGATTTATGGCATGGAATAAGTAATAAAACCCATATTAAAACGGCTAAGTTACTTATACATGTACGGGATTGAGGACAGTCCTTAGGCATGCTCTAAGATGACGATGAACCATAGTGCTTGGGTTTGTGAAATTTTTTTTCCCATTTGCTACGAACTCTAGTTTTTTTTATACTATGGCTATTTAGTTTTTTGGTTGTATGGACTTTTATTTTATATTTTACCGAGTGGACTTTGGAATGATTGAATCTGGATTAATGTAATAAATAACACAGGTTACGTTTATGGCCCTGACCGGAGAGACGGGACAATAACTGCGAGTTACGAGTCCCTTCGCCGGAGAGCGACAGGATGGACTCGAACATGGATAAGTCCTCGACCGGAGAGTCGAGGCTGGAGTAGGATCCCCATGGATTAAGCCCTCGATCGGAGAGTCGAGGCCGGAGAATAGAACACAACAAATCATCGGGTATGGACTATACCTGGCAAGGGTAGGCCACTTCACTGGAGAGCGACAAGGATCGGCCTACTCAGATCGTCGAGTACGGATTGTGTTCGACAAGGACCCAGAGTGGTTCTGGATTTGAATAAAATGACCCGGAGAGGTCCAGGGATTTGGATATGGACCCAGAGTGGTCCCGGATTTGGATAAAATGACCCGGAGAAGTCTGGGGATTTGGATATGGCCTCGTAGTGGTCCCGGATTTGGATAAAACGACCCGAAGGGGTCTAGGGATTTGGATTTGGACCCGGAGTGGTCCCGGATTTGGATAAAACGGTCCGGAGAGATCGTGGATTCGGTTAATGGATTTGGGATGGATTCGGAATTGGATATCGACTCTGAACAGTCATGGATTCCGCTAACGATCTGGAGAGATTAAGGAATTAGATCGGCAGCCGGTCGGATTTAGTATTGGAAAATATGGCAATCAAGGGATTACGAACTTCGGATTTTGGATTTAAGATAATTCCAAACACTTCTTCCTACCGCAAGGCATGTTTTGGGGGGCAAAGTGTTAACCCGCCTTTTAGGAAGGCAGTATACAGGCGGATTTAACCCAACATACTTCACAATTATCGAGTGCGGAGTGATGATTGTGGGGTCTAGAAGTCAGCTATAGATAATAACATGAAACCAGGATTAAATGTAGTTGGTAGAAAAACGATGCAGGGTGCTTGAAATATGGATATATGCTTTAGAAGTAAGGATTGACATAACTTGGATTGGCGTAATAAGGATCGGCTTAGATTGGATTCGCATAGTATGGATCGGCATAGCTTTGAAGTTTATTTGGCCTTGGTATTAGTTTATTATGGTGTACTTCAATAATTAACTAAATAGAGAATTTTTATAAAGGTAGTTTGAAAAGTTAGAAATTACAGTAGAAGTATTGTATTATTTAACAGGGTTTGATTAAGGTTATAAATGATTATTAACTTTAGACCCTAAGAAATGGTTTGTGATATGTGTGTCCGTGTATTATATACATGTGCATACATGTGCTATATAATACTTTGAGACTTTATTAATAGCTAAACTTAATTTTAATAGAAGAATTAAGTGATATTAAGCTATAATAGGATTGATAGGAAAAGGTATTATTTTATAAAATAAGTTTGAAACTTCTATAAAATAATACGAAGAAGATATAGATGTTGGATTGGTTACTTAAGTAAGATGCATTGTTGTTGAATTGTTTATATGATTATATGTGTGAATTGTTATTGATATTGAGATGATAATTTTTTTACTTGGTTGTGTATTTCCTTTGTGTATATAAATGTACACGATATGTGTTTATTAGTTCCATATAGTTGGATCGGTTATATATGGGAATATATGTATGTATGTATATATACCTGCATATAGTTTATGTGATATACATATGTCTATAAGTACAAATGTATTTTTAGTATGTCCGACTTGGGGATACTAGGAGATGCACGGAATATTATATACATATTTATTGATATGCAGTTTAAAGCATTTATATATAGTTTCAGTATGTCTGACTTGGGGCTACTAATTGGTGCATATAATCCATTGTACCATTGAGGCGCACGACCTGCAGAAGTGGACTTGGAGCAGGGGCAGAGAGATTGGGATGTTGGTTTAGAGTAGGTCATATACTATTCCGTTGTACTTTGGGTGCTACAATAGGACCTTCAGGCCTACTTCTTTTGAGGGGTTGGTTTTTAGTGGAGTTGACAATATAGTTTTGCTTTCGATAGGTCTCTTTGGCAGCTAATGGAAATTCGATGCGATTCATCGGTACACAATTTAATCATATGTATAGTTCGATTATGCACGACTTGGGGTTACCAAATAGTGGACAAAATATATTATACAGATATATAAATATGTGGTTTAAGTGATATATATATATATATATATAATTATAGATGCATGGTTTGGACGATTTATATATATTGGTTTGGTATGCCTACCTTGTGGCAACCAGGTAGTGCAAGGTACTTCAAGAATGTATCACGATCCACATAGGGACGATAATACTTTGGTGTTGTTCACCTATGTAGGAAGGGTGTACGTGGGGTTTAACATTTACATACGGTTTCGGTATGTTGGTATAAACAACTGGAAGGAAAAGATGCTAGTGAGGGAATCTATTGTACCATTAAGGCACATGACCTGTAGACGTGGTCCTGCAACAGGGGAAGAGAGATCGGAACGCCAGTCTAGAGTAGGTCGTATACTGTTCCGTAGTATGATTTGGTGCCGCGACAGGACCTATTTGTTGCTTCTTCTGAGTTGTTTGTTTTCAGGGGAGTCCATAAGTTAGTTATGGCTCTCGATATGTCTCTTTGGTAACTAATGGTAATTCGAGATGGGTACCAGTTATAGATATCCGTATTTTAGTTTTGGGTATGGAGATGCTATGTTAGTGGCATTGGTATATCGTTGTATTTGTTTTTCATTTGGATGCTTTGATAGGGATCATTAAATCGATTGGTGTCCGTAGCAGACTCCACCCATCAATAATGATGGATATCAATTTATTCTATATTTGTCATTTACTATTATGTTGTGTGTAGCATATTAGTTGGTTGTTACATATCAGTCACACTATATTAGTTGTGTTGACTCGTTTATGATAGAAGAAGCGCAGGTTATGATATGATTCGCTATCTTTGAGTTGGGTTTACTTTACTTGTTTATGGGCAATTCAGATTATCGTTGAGCATGATATTGTATACGGTTTTAATATATGGTTTTGATATATTTGTATATGGTTTTGATATGCCTTTGAGTTGGAACTTCAATAGTTTCCTATTTATTTGTATATGGTTTTGACATACAAAATTTTGATATAGTTCCCCCTATACCAGGCTTTATGTCTAACCCGCATTTTGTCCTTTTCTATTTGTGTCATGACAACCCTCGGGTACTTAATTAAATAGTTTCGAAGCCAGGTGCTTTTAAGGATACGCTTCCAGGACAGTTGGAGCACTTTGGAAGCAAAGTTGATACTTTGGATATATACTTGATACTGTGGTAGTACATGACATATATGTTATTTATATATAAAACTTGTTGTATCAGATATTGTATTCTGCCTTTCTGTATTGATATTTATTTATTGGTTACTTCTACCAGTACAATCTCTTATATATTGTTTATCCTGTTATGTTCATGTATATTCAAAATATTATATATTATCATCCCGTTGTGAGATTTTATCACTGCACCTTGGTTTGGTGTTTTGTTTTTTATTTTACCCCAGCAAGTTGTCTTTTATGGTATGCGGGAGTCAGATGTTGTCATTAGATGTTGATTCAAGTCCTATGAAGAGTAGGTCCTCATAGTTATTCTGTAATTGTTTCAAACAACTAAAGGCACACAGCTCCTTAGTGTCCTCAATGGTCAGGAGTAATCCACCATCCATCATATAGGGAGTGTAACGTACATTAGTCCCAACAGATATATCGATATCTTGTTCTCGATACATACAGAGTCGGAACATTTAAGCTCAAGTATTTATTTTAAATGATTCAATGCCCATTGTTATAAAAAAATTCATAACTACAACCAATTAAATACTTTCCTGAGGATTTCTACTTATATATATTTAATGTATTTTAAACATTAATTATATCCCAATATATAAAATAGAAATAAAACCAAAAGCTTACTCTATCTTGAACAAGATTCTCTATAAGAGTTATGTTATATAAAATAACATAATTGTCCCTAGGGCACACTATTAACTCTAGTAATTCCTACTTTACTTAAGGCCAATTATGTGACTTTTAACCATACTCTCGATCAGTCGTCTTAGGCAAAACTGAGAAAGTTCCTTATGAGTGGATCTATAAATTTTTTAATTTGTATCATTTTTCTGATTTTACTTCTCCGTCATGGATAAATGCTTGTATCACATGTTAATTACCTAGAAAATATCTTGACCTCTTATCATGTTGTCAGTTCCTAGTGCAATCTATATTGCATCATTGCTATCACAATATGTTAGTGGATTCTCAATGGTGGGAACCATCCTTAGCATTCGTATAAAATTTTCAAACATGTACTACTTTCATTACGACATTATTCAAGGAGATGTATTTTGCCTTTATTGTTGAATTTTCCATAACCTACCATTTGGAACATTCCCAACTTAAATCCCTTTTGTTAAGGGTGGGCTAGTTATGAAGTTCAAGTTAAAACATTACACTAGAAGAAGTTTTTTATCTCCATAAACAATTCTCTAGTATTTTGTAAATATTCGAGAATGTTCTTAACTACCATTGTGTAAATTTAAATTGAATATTATATTTTTACCCAGTGCACCAAGAGCATAAGTTAATTTCGATCTTTTATATAGCATAGCATATATGATGTTTATAATTGTTGATGCATAAGAAATCTATCGCATAGCTCCATATTAAACATTTTGATATTGCATTTGTGTATATCGATTGGGATGATCCCAACATCATCTTATACCGAGTATAAAGGATGCTTCATTCAACGCCTTCACCGAGAATCAAATAACCATACATTATTATCAATCAATAGCATGCCATTTACTTATAGTAGTAGAATTGTTTTAGCACCTTCAATTTTCTTTCTTATAGACACGCACTTACTCTACATTTTGATTGAAACCAAACCATATTATTTCTCTGTTAAATACTAGCTCAACCTCTAGATTTTTGTTTAAGATCATCTCTTAAAAAATCCACAAGCTTTGTTTCGCTCCCACTAGATTCGAGACATATTGGCTATATTGTGCAAATACTATCCTTTAAATTATAATTTAGAAGCTCTTTTTCAACATCATCGTGCCAAAACTCATAATCATATTGTATGATAGTTCGCAAGTAAAATCCGAGTGGACTTAACCATGTTAATTGGCAACATTGCTTCATAAATTTCAACATTTAAATAAACGAGGTCATTTCCCATCAATCTTTCTCTACACATTTCGAACTACATTGATCTTCTGCATAAAGACTCACTTGCGGTTGATGGATCAACTCTCTAGGGTACAATTTCCAAAATCAAGATTTTGCTAATGTACATGGAGCCATTTCATATTTAAAGCATCATGCCATATGCCAGAGCCTATACTCTTCATCGATTATTGATAACCGAGGAGCTTTTTATTATAAACAATCCATGTTCTCGGCATTGATAAAAAATTCATAGTTTTTCTTCAATGCGTGAGAATTTATGTTAGACATTCTATTGAGTTGTGTCCTTTTTGTGCTTAATTAAATTTATACCATCTACATAATTAGTTTCTATTTATTAATCTAAGATCATATCCATGTCTTTCGCACTACCACTAATTTCTCTAGAAAGAGTCTCCTTTGGCAAGAAGGTGGTGTGCTTGAACAAAAATTGTTTCTCCGTGCGAGTAAATAGGCAATCAAAGCAGTTGACCAAAATTTGGGATTAACTTATATGTGTAGACAAAGAGACTACTGGCACATGGGAAAGAGGTTGGACTCTTGGGCAAGTATGCAAGTCATTATGTCATCAAATGATCAAATATGCAAATAGGTAATTATACAAATGCTTAATCATAAAGTCTTAATCTAAATTTGACCTAGGCAGCCATTGAAGTTCCAAAGTCAAGTTCTTTATTTATGCTTAAGTAAAAATGAAAATGGGGAAGAAATACAATTTAGAATTCACCCTTTGTTAATTGGGGATACATTCCAATTTATATAGAAATTGCATCCTTGGATTTTTGACACGTGGTGTCAGTCGAACTTTGATGGTTGAGATTTTCCTAACATGGCATATTGTTGAGGTGACATGTGGAACAACTTATTTTGCTTCTGTCATGATGACATGGCATAACCAAATGCTGCCACGTGGCCGATTGAACATTTTCTAGGTATATATTTAATTTCGTCTTTATTTAATTTAAACTGCAAAGAATTAACCACATGTAGTTTCATCATTATTTATACACTGCAAAGAATCAGTCACATGCAGTTTTGTCTTTATTTAGTTTACACCACAAATAATCAACCACATGCAATTTCATCTTTCATTGGTTATACTATAAAGGGTTAGCCACTTGCAATTACAAGAGCGTACGATCCGCCCAAATGTCCCTTATCCCTTAGGAGGTTGATTGTCTCTCCTCACCTTATCAAGATATGCATTCGAATGAGGGTCCCCGCTTAACGTTAGTATCCCTTCTAAACCCATAACCTTATATAGGTACTTCTAATTAGTCCTTTTAAGCTCCTCGAGTTTTACCAAATTGTCATATATTAGGTTTCGATTTCATTTCATTTCGGCGCAGTACAACCCTACCCCCATTCGTATTGTGGCATAGTGTGCCATTCTCATATTCCGGTGCACTACTTCTCAACCTTCTTTCAATGTTAGCATAGTATATATAACTATATTTTTAGCTCAAATGACCTAATGACCCTAATGCAGTTCCCTACCGTGCCCTTTGTCTTTCGGCACAATTCTCATCTACACCTATTGGTTTCAGACCTTTGCCAAAGTTTCGTCTTTTAGTGCAGTACTTCCATATGCAGTATTAACCATCCCCGAAAGTCAATAACTCCTATGGAAATTCATTACTTACAGCCCTTGATACTCAGTTTATTTTCTTAACGTTTGGCCGCCACTTCAACTTCGTATCAGATAAAGTATGGTACGTCTGTTACCACCCTTTCCATGTGTCACCATCTAAAACATTTAGATTCCATTTTCTGTTAGTGACATTGTCCTTTATTTGTCTTTTCAGCATCACAAGTACAACTAATATAGGATTATGGAATTAATGTATTGCTTGTTTGAGAGTTGTGGAACTCTTGAATGAAGGGAATTTGTGTATATGTGCTTGTTTCGGTCATGATTGATTTTTGTTAAATCATTTTAATGACTATATTCTTCTCACTAGCCATCATAACTTGCATTTATCAGTTGCATATAGCCTAGCACAAGGTGCTAAGTCATAGTGCATGATGATTGTCGCATTTGGTTGCATAGAATGACATTTGTGAAGTGATTTGCATAAGTGAATTTTGATTTTTATTAAATGATAGATTTTGAATTTTGGAGCATATATCTTCAATTTAATTCATATGACTCTGAGACTCTCATTGTAGCGTCATTACACCACCAAGAGTTCACTACAATTTCCGAAATCGAATTCCATGAGGTTCTGAATTCAAAATTCAAGTTTTTGTTTTTCGAAATATGAAGTTCTTTTTACCGAATTCTCAATATTTCAAGACCTAAAAATGAAATGGTCATATATTTTGATCAGTAAGTCGGAATTAGGTTATTCTTTTTTTTAATTCAAGCTAAGGTTACCATCTTCAACTTTACAGCTTTGAGTTTTACAAGATTTTGGGTTTTAAAGGATCGAAATGGCTTTTTAAGCCGCAGACTAGTGGAATTTAAATTTACTCAGAGTTTTGTAATTTCAAGACTAGAAAATGAGAGCAACAAAGAAGTTTTTGAACGTGAATATTTTTTTATTGCTGAGGAGAGAAGAGGTCGGTAGGATGTTTAATGAGAAGGTCTTCATAAATGAGTAAGTGGGCTTAGCCTATGAGTAATACTTAGCAAACTTTCCCCTTTTTACTTCATTTACTCTCGTTTCTCCATTTAAAGCTACATGATTAAATTCTAAAAGAATTCCAATACAAAAATAAAAATGAAAACACTTTTATAACTGTCATATCATTATTTAAATTATTTTAAATCCATTTTAACAAAAATTCCAATATTAAACAATTTACTCAAAATTCCTAATGTTGAGGGTAAACTCAAAATTATTTGTTTCTTATCTTTATAATTCCCATAAAAATATTCCGGACTTGTGAAAATAATTTATTCTATATTTAAACCTTTACTTAATGTTTAAAAAAATTGATTTTACTCCCAAAAACCTCCAAATTAAATTTTAAATCCAAAATTGACGTTTTATAATTCCAAGCTTATATCTTAAAATCTCAAATAAAATCATTAATCTCGTTTAATTAGCAAGCTCTATTTTCCGGGTTGTTACAGAACTCCCCCACTTAGGAAAATTGCGTCCTCGCAATTTCTCCTTAAAGAGGAATTCCTAACATGCTATGCTAGCATTACATCCATCTATTATTTTCTCACACACTACAATGCACGATGCAAACAACAATCATAGCCAAGCAACCATACAACAAATACTAAAGCACCTACATAAAATATTCGATAATTGTTACTTCTACTTGTCGTATTGAATACAATTTTTTTTTCTAAGTATCATGAATTCTGGAATTCTGGCAGTCTCCTTTGCATGGAGAACATTTCGGAACCTCAAAATACACAAGAACATCTATACATCTCCGAAGAGGCATCTCAATCATGGGGAACACAATTAACTACAAAAACAATGGCATATAAATTAATACTTATCTCGCTATACCCCAAAGGCATGCAACACCTCCTTGAACATGGCATTTCTACCATTTCTCCTTGCCCAAAACCACCTATTGACTTATGCCATTCATAATTATAAAGTTTTACATATAAAAATAACTACTATATACTATACATCCATTACAAAAATACACATGCGTATAAAGAATCAAATTCATCAACGAAAACCAAACTTTTCCAAAAACCCACATTCAACCCAGTTATTTGAAAATCAGTTTTCCCCTTCATAAACTTCAAAATTTTCCAAAATTCAAAATATGAAAGTTGTAGATACGATTCTTAGTTTTCCATCAAGATAAAGATCACTAAATTCGGATTTATAGGTCAAAAGTTATGGCCAAAACAAGTTTTAGATTTTAGATTCTAGACTGAGATTAATCTTCACATTCAAACACGATTTCAGTTTTTTTACGGGTGACTCGACAAGGAGGAGTTATAAAATCATTCCAAAGTAATACATACACTATAAGCAAATAATTTCCTTTTAAGTTCCACCTCTAACAATATTATACCACTTTTTAAATTAGAATTTACATGCCCAATATTCAATTCTATCCAAAATTTCAATTATAAGTTATATAAAAGAATTATAAAGCTAAAATGAATTCTACCTTCTCAAATATCGTATTCTCAATAAACTAACATTTTACTCTTTACCAGTATTCCAAAATTTTTAAAAAACACCAAAATTGACTTCTAGCTTTCAAATATACTAGATATTCATTTGTAAACATGCACACCTTCCTAGAGGTTAAACTATCCACTTTAAGCACTTAATTGGCAATGTAAGAGATCCAAATCATTAGATTTATTTACAATTTAAACCATCCAACATTCATTTCTAAAAGTGTATATACATACATACATACATAAATATATTTATTTATTTATTTATTTTCCAAAACTCAAATTTTAAGTATAAGGTCAAAGGAAGAAATCATACAACCGATACTAAATTTTTTCTCATATACTACAAATGAAATAAAAAACAATTTGAATTCACTAATACTTTAGCAATTTATAAATTATTCCTAATATTCTTCCCATTATTTTTAAATGTATATAATTGCATTTCATAGCCAAATGAGATCAAACTCTCCAATCAAAAGGTGAAACAAATTTTACTAGAGTTTAATACCTCATTCTATATCTTAAATAGATATGAAATTATCAAATATTATTAAAATACAATTGTCTTATTTGTGAACCATCTAAAATTAATAACATTTGATTTTTATCCTTTCTAACATAACTAATTAAAATCCTCTTATTAACTATCTCTAATTAGCTCTTCACTAAAAGGTTTAACAAGCCAAATAATGTTATTCATTTTGTTTCTCATTTCATACATTATAAAATCCTAAAATCAACTTCTGAAATTTTAATTTCACTTTCTCAATTTAAAACAAATTTGAAGATTTATATATAACTCAACCAATTAGTTTCATCGATATAAAATACACACTTCATTCATGAGCAAAATCCATAAATACACATATTTATATTCTTTAAAACATCCATTTTAATCACCTAGCAAGCCCCTTTCTAAAACAAAATATTCAGAACTCAATTTGCACCATATTTTTTTTCTTCCAACAAACACATTGCTAATTTAGGCTTGCTATTAATCTATTTTAAGGTGTTTCAAGAATTTTTAATAAACCAAAGAAATGAATCTTATAAATGCTTTTCAAGTATTTGTTTATTTCAAGGGAATTCTCAAAAGCTAACTTATACTAACAAATTTTCATTATTCCCCTTTATTTTCTATAATAAATTACTCCTATCTAAACTTTTGAAGACACACCAAAGAGCCATTCAATTACCAATGAAACTTTAAAATCATTATAGCTAAATCCTTTCAAAATAATAAAACCATAAATTAAAATTTCACTATTCCTTTTAAGTCAAGAATTTCCACTTTTTTAATTTCTTAACCATACATGTTAAAACTTCCCACTTAAACTCTCCATTTGGAATTGCATATAAACATTCTAAGTTTTGTATCTTTAAAATATATGAAAATCCATTTAATTTTAAGACAAGATATAATAATATCAACTAACTACATTGCTTAATTTTAAAACAACCTAAAAATTGCTCAAAACCTAAATGTATAATCCAAATAGCAAATTTTAACATTATTTTAATATCTTAACATAGTTACTATTTAATATTTTCTTGAAACTCTAAATTTCCTACTCAAATATTTAAAGCAATTTTTAAGGGTTTATTTATATACAATTCCACAATTTAAAGGATTCAAGCATCAAACATAAACTAACAGTCAACCAACATAAATAATTTAATTTAACACATCCATGCCAAAATTAAAATCATAAAATATTCTTCTCAAAAGTATACATATATATATTTTGTCCTCAATATTAATTCTAAAGTAAAAATTTCCTCTCATACATCTCACTGAAATAAAAGCCAAACCATGAACCAAAATGGTTATCCACTACACTCGGCTGCGATGTTGATGATGTGAGTATAAACATCACCTCGCCCTAGCTTTCCAGCTTTCCACTCCTATCCAACGGTCAAAACATTAATTTAAATTATCTAAAATCCAAAATGTTTTACTTTCTATCAAAATTACTATTTGTTATGTCAAAGCGTCTCACTCCAATGTTTAGGAACTCCTATCGACACAACGGCATCCCATGTGTCGACCAGAATCCATAAACATCTTCCGGACAACCCAACAGAACAAATCTTAAAGCTCTCCCAAAATGGGAATAAATACCAACCTTTAATAAATAATGGATAAAAAACCTTTTTATCATTTTCAAAAATAAATATTTTGTTTGTTTGAAACCATTTACTTCGCAAAATTTCAAAAGCATACATAGAATATATTAATAGCACACATTGCATACAACATCCATTCAATCAGTCAAACAAGCAAATATTATGCAATGCAATTTTTCAATAATTATATTTTTATAGTATGGGCTACACACACAAAGATCTATTCCAACCCTATCATGTATTTTAAATAAGCACACAACAACAAAACAATCAATCGCCTTCAGCGAAAACTATTCGCTAGCCTTCGTTGTGCAACTCTGATCACATTCAAAACATTTCGCTCCTTCACAACATGAAGTTGTGAACTCAACCCCATTGCGAGATACCGATTAGTGTCTTATACAGCTCCCTTAGTCGACAACTTCCCTTAACAGATCCACTCAAGAAACAACTCCACTTACCAATACCGACACTACTGGTTAGTTCAACACTTCATCCTATGACTCCCTTCTAAATTCCAATTCAATCAAGTATTAACACATAAAGAGAGGGTTTCAATACAGTAAAAATACTTTATATAATAGATAATAAATACGTGCCTAATTGATTACCCCAATAATCATCAATTATTCCTATCCTTTATAGATAATAATAATATCTACCTACCACACAACTAAGGCGATAGGGCATGGGATCTTGTCCCTTTATTATTTAACAATAATTTCATCAAGTTTATTTAATAAGTCTCGGTTCCCTGCATGATCACCTTCGGCCTACGTAGTTCCCTTCGTTGGTAATTGGTTTTAGCTCAGTATATCATTATAAAATTCTAGAAAATTCATGAATAAATATTTTAACATGTTTTACTCTTTTTCTATTTTCCAAATATTTTTCTTATATATTCTCTAGGCATTTCTCCTTCAAAAATTCATAACTAACGATTTTGACATGAAAAATTCTTCAAATCGGAAACCCATTTCTAGAACCATGATTAAAATACCATATTAAATTTTCATTGCACTTCAAAATCATTAGAGTAGGAAAATATAACTAAGCATCCCATGCAAAGCCATACTTCCAAAAACATTCATTAGTACATCATTTATTTATTTATTTAAACACTATCTCATATGTACTCCATAATATTGAATCTAAACCGAAATCAAACACAATGGAAATGGTAGATTTAGCATTACTCACCTAAATCTTTAGATAATCTTGTTTTAGTCTTCTTAATCCCTTTTATCTTGCATTTTCTTCTCCTTTTTATTTGACTTTATTTAGTCTGCTACCATTAATTCAAGTTTCTAGATTTTATTTTACTTTTAAGTAGAATGAAAATGAAATGAAGAAAGACAACTCTATGTTCTTTTTCCAATGGAAACTAAAGGGTGGTTTGAGTAAAAATACGGTGTGAGACTTTCATATCGTTAATTATTAAGTTGATGTATGGTAATCCACCCACTGTTATAAGGAAATTTATACTGATTAGATGTGGCATTATTTAGTTCGGTAGGAATTATAAAGATGTCGTTTATTTTCGACACTGACTTATGGGTACGGTATGGTACCGATAATCTTATTCTTTAACATTATAAATTGAGTCTCATTTGACATCATTACATATGACGCCGTTATTTTAGAACCTTATAAGTTACTTAAACAATTAGTACATCATCGATCTATGTTATCATTATTCATTAGTGTCGACAACTTTATTGCTTCAACGTTGGTTATAACTGCGACACTCACTATTGTCTGATAATAAAACCTATGTGACATTCGACATTGATGTATCCATTTGATACGGGCCTATTGATGTTGCATTGTACTTAAGATACCTTTGAGTTAAATTTTATTCAAATTTCAAGCAATTTCCTATAACTTACTTTCTTATCACAAATTTAACAATTACTTGCACCTTTGATTTAAATTTTGACATTGACTACTCTGTTGATACCATACTAGACTCTATATTTTTGATATTCCGATGTCATAGCCTACAAAGTATGTAAATCACTTGAATGCTTTTAAATCTAGCATATAATAATCCATATAACAAGCATTAGCATTTCATAAAATTGGAATAATATTACATGGAGGGTAAATGGAAGATTAGAAGACAACCAAAAAGTCCATCAAGAAGACTAATGCAGGCCCCAAGCCTTCATCCTCCACTAGTGAAAAGGGGGACCTTCTTTTGAATCCATCGTATATTACAACTTAAACTGAAGTGGATTCTATCTTGGAGCAATTTGGATTTATCGGCGTTGTATCCATTCCTATCGGTCCTTCCGACAATATTTACAACCCTCCGGAAGGGTATTTTGCTTTCACTTCGATACACATCAGGCACACGGTCTATCTTCCCAATTTCCTTTTGAGATATATGGAGCGCTTGAACATTGCCCCAATCTAGTTCTCTCCAAATTCATATACATATTTGACTTATCTAGAAGTCTTGGCTCAAGAGGCCCGACTTCCTTCTCTAAATGCTAAGATTCTTCATTCAATAGCTGGTCTTGCTAAGACTGGTGAGCAGCAAGATCACCCATTGTACCAGATCCATCCTTTCTCGAAAAGTATAATCTCTGAAGGTGTCAACAAGACTGGAGCATGGGAGACACTGTTCTTTTTTGTTAAGTGCTTCTCTAATATTAGAGGGACATTCTCTACTGCCAGTAAGTTTCCTATCTCTTATTACCCATATTTAATTGTTATTCTTTACTGATAAGTGTTTTCTTTTAGATCGTGCTCCCAAAAAGCTAAGCTCTGTCGGCCAAGAAACTGTGCAGTCCCTAACTCGGGTAGCAGAGAATATGGGGAATAGGCTTAAACTGTTAACTCCCGCAAAGCTCCTTCAGTATTCTATTATTTTATATCACTGCCAGATATTGGAGGAGCCTCCGATAGCCAAAGGCAACGCTCAAGGAAAATAATCGTTGGTAATGGGAAAGTCAAAATCTTTTTCTTCTAACTCTCCGGTTCAGCCTAATACTCTTGGTAACATATCATTACATTCTATATGAGACCTCTTGTGATGTCCTCTCATAAGCTTTTCTTTTCAACTTAGGTTCATCTGCCTTAGTAATTGCCTCTAAATAGAAGAAGATCGCAAGTGACGCTCTCAAAGAAAAAGAGAGTAAAGATGGCTCTTTTGTCTCGACTCAAGCGCATGAATCTTAATCTTTTGAGGACATCATTGCTAGCTCATTCAAGCCCTTAAAAAGGAAGTCAAGCGATGATTCTATTGCTATCATAGCTCTTAGCAAGAAACCCAAGGTTTTGGGCATGCACATCCTTGTTGTTGTGGATGAAGAATAATTTTATAAATATCGACCCATATCCTGGGGTCTTAAACCTTGATACTTCTGGGGAAAAAGCTCAACAGCCGACTGAAGTGGGGCAGTCTCAAGACCCACTTCTTTATATTTCTTTTACAGATTCTCCTATGGCTTTGAATCGTCTTTGTTGGGAGCTTGGCCTATGTATTTCTTCGAAGACCTGCTCCCCTTTAAGTCTCAATCTCCAACCCATGTTGGCAGTTTTGACGACCTTCTCCAACTGGTCATCCAGTCTCCATCTTTTGCTGCTCTTAAGCCACCACAGCCCTCATCTTACTCATAAGACCACCGCTTTACAATCCTTAAGTAGTTCTTGTTGATATGTACGTTTTATATTTAGGTGTTTCAAGCTCTCAATCTTTTACATAATATTTTGATTCATACCTATCGCTCATTTCAGGCAGCTAAGCACATTTTCTTTTTCAAGATAATGCCTTAGGATCTTCTTGTGAAGTATCTTACTTAACGCGAAAAGAACTTCTCTTATGGAGGAATGAAGTGCTAAATAGGCTTTAGAAGATAAAGTTAAGAATTTAGAGACAAGCCTTGAGAAGGCCGGTACGAGGGAGTCTCAGCTTGTGGAGGAGAATGAGTTTCTAAAGGAGAAACTAAGAAGGAAAAGAACTCTTTTGGACAAGTCATTCGGCATAATCAGAGATGCAAAGAAAAAGGTCTCTTATTTCTTTGACATGACTCTCGATACTATTATCGAGAAATCTTATGAGAAGACACTCTACATAGCATATGCCAACAACATCCAACGATGCCCAAATCTGGACTTCTCGTCTCTCCTTCAGCTTGGAACGAGGAGTTAAAAAAGAAATTCAAAGCTATGACGGAGAAAGTCGGGCATCTGGAGAGGAATCTTATGAGGAGGAAAATGAGATTGATGCTAAGAAGTTCTAGAATTTTGATGGTCTTTTATTGGATGATGAGACGGAATCTAACGGTGAGGGGACAATAAATCAGATAATGATAATGAGGACAAGAATGATGATGGGCATGATAATGAAGGTCACGATGATGATGATAATGGTGGTGGTGACAGAATGGGTCCTTCTAGACCGTTGAATGAGAAGGATGGATTGGGAGATGCTAACCTGGGCTCGATAGTCTAAGACAATGAGGTCGCCGATATCCCTGATCCTTCAAGGAAGGATACTCCTTAGAAGGGTAGTGCTCCCCAAAGTCACAAATCCAAAGGGAAAGAGAAAATTTCCTCATCATAAAGTCCACTTTCTCATGTATGGATTTCTTTACTTGAGTGTCTTAAGTTATAAAACAATTCTTAGTTAATATGTTAATTATTTTAGTCAAGGAGGAAATCAAAATATCATTATGAAGTTATGCTCAAAATGAAGCAAACGGAAATAAATCGATTGAATAGTGAATTGGATAGATATTTGAAGGAGTATAATAATTTGTCTGAGAAATACAAGATTCTTGCTGCTAGTGTATTGAAATTAAGATTTTTCAAAGAAAGGGAAGTTGCTCAATAGATGAGAAAGCACGCTTTCATCGGGAGAGACTCTTGTCAGAGAATATAGAGTTTATGACCCTCTTTTGGATGATGATCAATGATAGGAATGCCTTGGAGAAGTTTCTTTATAGAGTTTACTCTAGGGGTAAATTTGTCGACTTTTCCTATTTGGGTGACAGCTATGGGGGTTTGCTTAGGCGCTTCCATTGTAGATTTTTAGATAAACATGAGTCTAATCTTCATCCCGAGACATGTTGGAATCTCCCAGGAGTTGCTTCTATCCCACTTTCTTCTCCTTCTCTTCCCCCCGAAAAACTCAAATTCAATAGAAAGAGATTTATTTTTTAACTTTATAAGAAATCAATTTGTATGAACCCGAGTGATTGTATAATTGTACTATGTAACTCAAGTAGCTCATAAACTTTATCGCTTTTATTTCTCTTGTGTTTAGTCTAATTTTAACATATCATACAGATTAAGGAACCTCCAAATAGTCCTGTTCCTATGGAATTGCTGAATAAGTTTGTTAAATTAAAAAAGGATTTTTAGGAGAAATCTCTAACTTTTAAGACGTTTCAGTTAGCGAAACACTGCTTTCTTAAAGACTTACAAGTGGTTTATATGTGATTTTCTCACTTTCTCTCCGACTTCTTAGGTGATGTGAAAGTGAAATTCAAACCTATCATGCCAAATTGATATATGATCACGCTAGCTCTCCAGTAGGGGAATGGGACTATCATCGATTCCCCCCGGTTAATAACCCAAAAGAGATTAAAGCTTCTTTTGATTCTACTCTTACCCTATTTGTTGGGTCATTTGAAAAAACTAAGACTACTATTTCAAAACTTTAAGAGTTAGTTGAATGTTCAAAAAATAGAACTGTGATGTAATTTAAATTTTCTTATTGTTTGTAAATTTTGTTGCGGTTAATGAAAAAGCACATTTTTCATGTATTAATTATTATTTTATTTACCTTGATTAGGAAAACCAACTAGTACTTACATTTGATCCTTTAGATTTTTTTCATAAGTGATCTAATTAAAGATAGATTGATAGTCGATGTTGAAAAGAGGCTATCTTTCCAAGACCCTTTAAATTTACGATTTTCGAATAATCCGGAAGCACAAGAATGACATAGAAAATATTTTCAATTGAGATTGATCTTTAAAGGTCTAAAGGAACAAACATCTAGCTTAGAAGAGGAGATTAAGTAGAAGGACAAAGGAATTCAAAAGTTGAAATAAAAGATACGCTCGTTCTTAGAGTCTAGACCTTTCAGTTGAGATTGATACCGAAATGGCTAGATTATACCAACGAGTAAATGATCTCGAGTGGAGTTAAAAAAGGGTCAAGTACCTGCCAATCCCTAGAACTCATTGCAACTGAAGGCGACTCCAGCCTTCCTACTCCTACACCTGGTAAAATGACTAGATCTTAATCTTTAGATAGTCAAAATTTTCCTAATTTGTTAAACCTACCTCCGGGTAGAAGTAACAAAGAAATCTCCAAATGGAGTAGACAAGTTAAATTTGAGTGCATGCAATTTTTCAGTAAGAAATGAAATGAGAAAGTATTTCAACATCTTAATGACTATGAAAGCCAGGTTGAAAAGTTTAGGCATGAGAAGTATATCCTTAAGAAGGAGATTGAAGAACTAAAGAGCATGAATCAAACTTCAAGAGGAGCAAATAAGACTCTCCAGCACTCTTTGAAAATTCAAATTGATTTAGTTGATGATTCTAATACTATTCGAAGAAAGGAAAAGAAACCAAAGAACTTCTAGACGTGGCCATTTGCTACATTATTGATCCCTTAATTGCTAAGGATTTAACCAAGGTAGCACAAAGCCTTGAGCTTTAGCAAAGAATTGCTTTAAACATATTATTCTCTTATCTAATTTTTGTACCTACAACCTTGTACATAATGTATTAGATTGTAAATAAACCTGTGTTTCAAATTACCTCGAATGTATCGTATGTACTTTTCCTTTCAAATTTGGTGAATGAGATGTATCATCTCCTTTCCAATGTTTTAAGTCTTTACCATTCAAGCCAATAATTTGCTTGATAAGAGAACAGAAAGTCCGTCTGATTAAGCGTTCAGCATTCAAATAGACCATGAATTTTTATCGTGATGCAAGAGTCTGCCTTTCCATTAATAAATGTTTCGCAACTTATTTGGCAACAGAGATTCCCATTTAATAAGAAAGTTGAATTCCATTCTAAATTCAAAATATTAAGAGCCAATTTAATAAAGCCTCGCTATTAGAATAATAACTCCTTTCAATAATAATTTGAATAGAAGTCTAGAGAACCATTATGGTTTTAGTGCATATAGAGGACCAGAAAACCATCTTGCGGTAGTAATAGAAGAACAAAAAATTCCTCTGGTAATAGATAAAAGATCAGAAAACTCATCTAGCAATTGATATTTGTGTTTTTATTTGGAGCAAAAATGACTCATATTTGACAAATCTTCCTCTAGAAGATTGATTAATTCTGCTTTGGAGCACTGTTGGCTTGTTTTCGACAGATCTTCCTCTAAAAGCTTGTTTTCGATCCATTCTTCAGGATAGAGTTAGTTTGACCTTTGAATTTGATTGGCACCATTTTAGGTGACGATCTCAATTTGGATTAAACCCCTTATCATTGTCTTAGGTGATGATTTAAGTCCATTGTCCGCTGTGTTTGGCTGGCTATCTTAAGCAGAACCAATGACTTACCCGAACTCTGTCCAGGAGGCGCTTTAGTAAGACCTTGAAAATGGTATTAAAGGCTTGTCTGGTGCATTTTATTTGCTATCTTAAGTCAAGCCAAAGACCTACCCGATCTCCCTCTTGGAAGTGCTTTAGTGAGGCATTTGATGACAGCACTGAAGGCTGTTCGGTGCTTTGGTCAGGCCGTCTTAGGCGGTACTAAAGGCTTACTCTGTCCTCCCTCTAGGAGGTGCCTTGGCAGGACCAAAGGCTTGCAGATGCTTTGGACAGGTCATTTTCAGGTGGGACTAAAGGATTACTCTAACCTCCCTCTAGGAAGCGCCTTAATCAAGCCATGAAGGTGGGAATAAGGGCTTATGCGCTGGCTAGGCCACGTAGGCGGGATCGAAGGCTTAGTCGGTGCTTTAGCCAGGCCATCTTAGGTGGGACCAAAGGCTTACTCTGTCCTTCCTCTAGGAGGCGCTTTGACCAGGCCTTCTTGGCGAGATCAAAGGCTTTTTCCTTTAATCAAGGAGTTTTTTTTCTCCTTAAACATGTAGATACGCTTATTTTATGTAGAAAATTTTCTGTTATTGATGACATATTCAACATCTTTGTACAAATTCATTGATCTTTCCTTGCCCTAAGAAATTGTTGATCATTCCTTCCAAACTTCGACACAGATTCGTGTCGTGCCCGTTAGAACGATGATAAAGACAATATAATCTTCTAAGGTTTCTCTCATTCTTTGATCGCTTCTTTTGCGAAGGCCAATAGTTGAGTTTGTCTTTGGTTAAGACCAGAGTATTCTCATAAGAGGTAGTAAAAGGGTAATTCTTAGACAGTCGTGATCTTTTGGGAAACACTCTTGGTTGGCATTTAATTCCTTTATTGCTTGAGATGGATTCCTCATCTTTGATGACTAATTTTATTTTTAGGGAGCTTTGTGCTTCATTTGTTTTATAAGATCGGTTAAGCACAATCCTCCATTTTCTGGTAAACCGTTCAAAGTCCCTTTCTATTTCTTTTTCGAAAATGGTCCCCTTGGCTCGAGTTGAATTTCCCTCCTCATCTTTAAGAAGATGCTATCCTTTTTGTACTGCCTACTTAGGGAAAAAAATCAGTGTTGGTCCAACATGGAATGGATTCAAACTCCACTTTACGGGATTGTAAGGAGCTACTTGTCTCCATTTTTCTTCCATAACTTGTAGTGCCATAAGCCCTAGTATTTTCTCTTCATGAAGCCGAAGATCATTGGTGATTTGGTAAGTTGGCCTAGTCATTTGAGGCTCGAAGGATCCTTCTTCAGAGACTTTAACACATTTAATTGGCATGACTAAGCAAGCTTAGTTGATGCGATTAAATGGTGTTAAAAATTAAGGGTAGGCTAGTTTGGAATGGGATATGCTTCATAGGGACAAGCTCTCTAGGCCCCATATATGTAGGCTAAGGTTGTTCCACTTATGGGTTTAACGAAGTCGGAAGCTCAAGCCCTCCTTCTAGCGTCAGAATGTTAATGAATTTCTTCGTTAACCCCAAAAAGCTTAAGGAGGGGAAATTTGGCTAATGATGGAATTTGAAGGGCCTAGATTTAACCTCAATGAGTGTTGGCAAAAAGATACACTTGGTTGAGTTAAGGCTTAAGAGGAGTGAACAAGCAGGCTTAGGTCTATGAAGGAGTCATATGCATAGTCATTTGAAGTCATATATACTTGAAGTTGATTCATGTAGACAATTGTATGCAAAAATAGAAGAAAGAAATATGAGTACTTTTGGAATTCGAAGCAAACTATGGTTAAGAAATCACAAGTGCTTTGGAATTCAAAAGTAAGCCATAACTCAAGAAATCTTATTCTTATTCCATATGATGTTGAACGTACAAAATCCTATGTGCAATAGCCCTCTTGGCACTAAAATCCCCAAATCTATTTACAGTTACAAAGTTTTAAAATGTAAGAGAATGAGAAAAGAAATATTTGCCCTTTCTTCCAAGCCCCTAGGTCCATATTTATACGAGTAGAAACATGGCATGCGCTGCGGCTTGATTGTGGTATTCATGTTCTTCGGCATCATTAATGCCGCATGATGCTAAGACTTGTTTGAAGATGATCTTTGACATTCTTCAATACTTAGTTAAACTTCGACACCGCTCAAATTGAGGAGGCATCCGACATCAACATAGCACGTCATTAATTGGAATTTATACCACTATGAGTCGATATTGACGTGAAGTAGGATTGATATAGTGCAGCACTAATATGGAGCGACATTACTATGAAGTGACATTAGCAGGAAGCAACATCATTTTGTATGATATCTGCTTTGGTAACTCTTGTGAATGTTGATGACTTTCGGTATCAACATTGGATGTATAACTGTGCAGTGTCTTCTAAAGGTTGATGAAATGCACCATCAACAAGATGCAGCATTGATTGTCGACGATATCAATAATAGGTTTCACCGATTCAATACTAATGAAGGAGTATCAACATTAAAATGACTTTGATAGTAATGGCATAAGACATCAGTGTATAGCGGCCTTGATAACAGATGGCATCAATGATGAGCGATATTGACAAAGTGCAATACTGTTGAGTTATGTCATCCATTTTATCTCCATAGGTGAATGGCGACATTGGTAGGATATAGCACTAATGAGATGTGACACTGATGGCTTACGGTATTTATTATGTTCGTCATCGTTGCTTCTTTGATGAGTTACAGTGTTGATTCCATCCGACATTTCTTAGCGGCATGAAAGACTCGGCATTAATCATCTGACTTTATAGATGGTGTGCGGTGTTGTTGGCATTCAATGTCTTTGGATTTATAAGCGACGTTGTATATGACCCTTTATTGATGAGATGCGACATTGTGTGCCTTCGGCATTATTCTATCTACATACTTACAGCATTGGTTCACCTTCATTCCTTTAGCTTTGATCATTGGTACGGTGTCATAGGCATATCACATGTCACATATCTTCGAGAATAATAGTAGTAGCAACAGGCATTACTAACCATTTGTATGAACCGTACCATGGCCTAAAAGCAGTTAGCGGAACACTATACTTTGCAAAATCTTAGCCGATGGAACCCAAAAGCTAAGTCTAGCTATGAAAACACCTTAGCTTCATTCAACTGATCAAACTAATCATCAATTCTCGACAATGGATATCTATTCTTTCATCCAGCATCTGATAGTCAATTCATAGCCTTAAAGACCAATCCAACTTCTTCATAAATACCGCCCCAGCTCCCTAAGGTAAGCTACTTGGCCTTACGAAGCTCTTACCTCTAACTCCATCGGCTTCTTCTTTAACTCCTTCATCACCTTCGTAGGCATTCTGCTAAGGGGTCAACTAAATGATTCAGCTCTCGAAAGCAACTCTATATAAAACTCTACTGCTCTTGGGGGTGGAAATGCTGAAATTAGTTCAAACACATCAGGAAATTCCTTCACTATATGTATTGCACTAAGATCTTCCTCCGTCGAAGCTAAAGCAAATAAGACACCTCTGCATCTAGCTTTAAACTCTTTCAAAACCATAAATACTCTTTCATTTTAGCCTGGGTGACTCAAAGTTATTATTCTCTAGGTGTAGCATATTCTAGAGTGGTACCGTTTGAACATGTCCATCCTTAAAATAACTCTGTATTGAATGAAGTCAAACACGTTAGGATCGCCCAAAAACTTACACCCGCCTAACTTAATATATAAATTAGCTCACCTTAATCCAAGAGTGGATATACCCATATCGGATTTACTACATGTATGAAAGTGACTAAATAGGTAAGGCCTAAGCCATGTCTATCAACCAAGTCTTTAGGTATAAATAAATGTGTAGCACCTGTATTAAATAATACTCTAACTAAAATGCTAGAAATCAAAATAATACCTTCCAAAGTAATATTCTTGCCTTTTCCTAAGCAAACATACCTCCCTCTAGACCTTCCAAAGCATAAACCTTCTCTTTGAGCTCCGCACAATCCTTCTTTAGATGTTCCATCTTATCACACTGAAAGCGCTTTACTCTTTCAACATTTTTTGGTGTAGGACATTTTGTCATAGTTCCCATTTTGTCCATGGTTTAAAAAAGAAACCTCTACAGTAGCAACTTCTCCACCCCTTCCTTTCTACACACCCTTCTTGCCTTTGTTATATGAAGTAAACTTCTTCTTATGCACTGCCTTAGGTTTCATCTCTATTCTTCTCTATTCCTAATGCATCCCATCAAACCTTTGGGCTATGTCAACAACAAATTCAAAAAGATGCCATGTTCGCCATTGCCTTGTGATCAAGGCATTCTTCAAACCCCATTTGAACTTCTCGTTCTTCTTCATTATGGTATTAACGATTTCTCTGCCGTACTTAGCCAAAGGGTTAAACTTGTAGATGTATCCTTTGACGGTAAGGTCATCCTACTTCAAGTCTATAACCTCCTGCAGTAGTAGACTTCATTTAGACTCGGATATGAACTAAGTCTCAAACTTTCCTTGAATTGCACCTAAGTAATCTCCTCCTTAGGAGTCTCCACATTTACTGTCTCCTACTAGTCTAACACACTTTCATGCAATGCCTTGATTCCAGCCTTCTCCTCTACACATATTTAACCCCAAGTCTCTAAATACGTCCTCACAAACTCTTAGGTAATTCGGCACTTTAACTAAGGGATCCTTTCCCATAAACATCTTTTCTCCTAAGTTTCCGTAGTCTTGGATTCTCTTTGAGAAGTCCACTCTCATTGCCATAAGCCTTGGCTCAACAACCTTTGGCATATTCTTCCTCATCACTTATACCATAAACTGAACAGACAAGACATTCACACCTCCACATTAGCTGTCTATGCAGCTTTAGCCTCAACTGCTCTTGGCATTTCGCCTTTATATTTGGTATGCATGCTCTCTACCTCCCTTCTTACATCTACTCCCCCTATTATAACCCACCTACTCCTCATTTCCAACTTGCTTTTTTGATAAGCCAGTCTTCGTTGGTAATAGAAAGAAAAGGAGTGAAACCATAATAGAAAGGTGGATATATCTGCATATATATATTTATATAGCAATACACAAGTACGTTATATATTAGTGCATACCCTCCCCAAGGCGTTCTTTCTACTAAAGTGCTTAACTATTCCTAGCTCTATTTTGCTTAACTGTCCCATAACTGCTCTAATGCCAAACTATAGCATCCCCCACTCAAGACTCAAAAATAAACGCCGATGATGCTATAGTCATCACTGGAATTATTATCAAGCGACTAAAGTCAGTTCAATGTATATAAAAAATAGTCTAAGAAAACAAAGCAGCTAAAATGTTTACATTACACATACACCAACATAATGTTCATTACATTTTTTCCAAAATAAATTCCCCAAATTGTGCCTACGTAGAGGTCCAATTACAATAAAGAATAACATAGTTAAGAGGGTCAAGCCAACATATGATGATGTTGTATTAAACTCTTTAATTAGTGTAAATGAACAACCTTTATTAGGTAACAAAATTTCCTACTTCATCTTTGGTCTTCGTCCTTTGGTTCTTAAGATAACCTGCCTAGACCTATATACTCAACCTACTCCAACGAGTACCCATGAGTATATAAAGAAAACAAAAATAAAAAAAACAGGTCAGATGTAACACCTAGGAAATTTTAAATAATAAACTAAAAATACCAGTAAGGGTAAAAACGTAAGTCAACATATAAGGGAAAAATAATAGATTTCCATAGATGTAGGAATTAAGCCTTAAACCTATTCCATTGTGTTTGGAATACCATTTACAATTAGAAAACATATATAACTTGTTGAATTTGATGAAACGGGTTTAAATTAGTGGAAACTAGACCGAGTGGCATTTTCGTAGTTAGTAATTTTAGGATTAGGCCTAATAACCCTAGTTCTCAGCTATAACTAAAGTCCTAACCCTTGTCTCTCTCCACTTAAAAACTCTAGCCGCCTCTATAATTTTTCCTTTACTTCCTTAAACAAATTAAACCTAAATCCAAATAAAAGAAAATAAAAGAATATTAAAATTGGAAAACAAAGAGAAATTAAGTCATAGCAATTGGAAGATAAGTAGAGGAGGAGAAGCACTGAACTTGAATCGGATTGGAAGTGGGATTTCTTCAAACAACCCTTTAAGATGAGTGGATTTAGTATGATGTGATTATGATGTAAATTAGCAATTGGATTTCTTTTATATACCTATATAAAATTGAAACATGATTTCAATTGAATTAGCAATTATGAATTTATTTATTTACATGGATTAATATGTTGGGAAAATCACTAAATAATGAATTTAGTAATATAAACCAACGAAACTTAGGGTAAAACAAGTAATTGTATCTCTTTTGTACATCTGTCTAAATTATATTACGATTTTTGGTTTTGAGCCAGTAATTTCAATTGAAGAATCTATATAAATAGAAGTTATGGGTAGCCCTAGGTGATAATTCAACAATATGACTACTAAAACATGGAGAATGGAAAATTAGATTGAAACTACATCTAATTCTATAGATCTAATTTTATATGACAAGTCTAAATTGATTTACAGGGATAAAAAGTAATTGAACACATCCCTTTAAATCTACTAGACTCGATTCTGTTAACTCTGAAATACATGTAGATAATTGATTGAAATATATGTAAATAATTGATTGAAATACTATACCCAATTATTGAGATAAACTTCCTGAAGTTAGGTATAAATAAAGTGGAAATTGTATAAATATACTTTTTAAGGAAATGAACCTTCGGCTATACCAAGTCTGTGGTGAAGACAACCAAGATAAATGAGAAAACAGACCAAAAAACATGAATTTAGACGTCGGAATTCTAAGCTAAACGTTTGGATTGCAGAAACATCGAAATAGAAATGAAACAGTTAAACTCAAACCTAAATCAAACGTCTAAACTCATATTCAGATGCCTGAAATCAAAGTCAAATGTCTAAATATAAGGATAAACGTCTGAATAACTACATCAATTTATACAGGAGTTCAGATGTCTAAACCAAGATTCAAACATCTAAATGGTAAAAGCAAGCCCAGATTGAACCTAGATTTTGTTAATATCCTAAGTATTGATTTTGATGCACAACCATATAAATATTACTACTAACATATCTCTAAGTTATGCAGTACTTTCGAATATATTATTGAGACATTTTACAGAGATAAACAAGAACTCGGTCGAAGCAAATGAGTTATATATATGAAGATTAAGCAGAGTAAATGGAAGAACAAAACTAATTGAAGAAGAATGAAATGCAAATGTTGTAACGACAAAGGTATTTGAAGTGATGAGTAATTGTTTGAATCTTATAATTTTTGTTAAAGATGCCATGACAATTATATTTGAAGATCATCAACCATTGACCTCAATCGAATTAAAAAATATCCACAAATATGAAGTACTTTGAAATCTGAGAATCAACATATGTATGTTGACATATCCCCCAAAGTATGTCGACATGTCCACATGCATATTGATATATATCCCCTAAGTATATTGACATATCGACATTTTTTTTCTGTTTTTTAAAATTCAAATAAAGGGATTTTCCCTTCACCACTTCACCAACAGACATGTCTCTTTAACCACTATATAATGGCTCTAGAAAACGAAATTTACACAACAACATTCTCATTTTCTCTTACTCTTTCATTTCCATACTTTTGTGAGAAAGATCTACTACATATTCTTCCATCTTTGCAAATCCATACTCTTTCACTCTAATTCTTCAAGGATTTGCAAACCACACAAGATCAAAGAATTAGTACTTGAATTCATATCATTCTCTCTTTGATTTCATCCAATTCCTCAAAGAGTTTAAAGATATATTGCTATTAGAGATCTATAGGATCATTGTACTGAATCTGCAAGAATTTGTATCGAAGATACAACTAACCATACTCTACTATTGATTGTAAAGAGAAGAAGGTGTTCTTGTAGCCTATGAAATCAAGATGGTGATCTGCAAGAATATGGATTTTATAACCCAAAAACATCACTTTTTAATAATAACTAATGATGGTAAAATGGTTTTTAAAACGTGTTTAGAAAAATAATTAGTTCAAAGGAAAATAGATAATGTGACTGAAAAGCTTTTTTCAAAAAATTCAATTTTTCACCATCAAAAAGTTGTAAAAAAGGTTGTAAATATCTTAATACGCCTAAACACATATTATTATAAATAATAAGTGCTTAAATTAAGTTAAGTGTGATAATAATATGTGTACTTTAAGGAAGCATGAAATGACCATTTTCATAAAAATTAAATAGTAAATATGAAATTTCACATCCCTCTTACACTATAAGTACAAGGTAGTGTAATATTTAGTGGTTAAAAGGAGAGCTTTACACGATGGTCAATAGGGGAGGGCCTTGTGATGATGTAGCAATAAATTAGTGAAGGGTAGGTATTTTAAGGGTAGTTTAGTAATTTGCTAATTAAAATTTATATAAAACAATTCCTTATTTTCTCTCTCTCTCTCTCACTTTTATTTTTTTCAACTCCATCTCTCTTTCCAAAGCTTTGGAAAACTTTTTAATGGCTTCCATTTTAATTTAAAAGGTCAAAAATCAAAGCTTTTCCTTTTAAATCCTTTTAAATTAACTTGTTTACACCTTATTCCTCCTCTATAGCACTTCTTCTTTCAATTTCAAGCCCATTCAACCATATACCACCAAGGCCGAGCCTTATTTTCCCCTAGGCTGAACCATAAGTCCCTCCCTAAGGTTCAAAAGCAAGTCTTTTTCAAAGAAAAGCTAAAATTTAGGCATTTTTCAAAGTTTTGGTGAAGTCTGGTTTAGTTATCTTAACATTAAGTGAGTAAAGCTCACTAATTATTTATTTAAAGTTTCTAACTTTAATTATGATGCATATTTTGTTGTTGTTTAGTTATTAAAATAGTTGCTTATTTGGGTGAATAGTAGTGTTGGCTTGGATGTATGTATGTATGTGTGTTTGGATGAGTTGACATACAGTTTGAAAATGGAAGTTTGAAAGTCAAAGTTTGCAATTTGTAATATTTCATTGTTTTTGTCAAATCATGTCATATATATGTATATGTTTGAGACCTTGCTTTGTTGTGGTAAAATAAAAGAAAGGTTAGTATTTTGAAATGTAAAAGCGACTTGAGCTTTGGAAAAACTAATATCGTTCATTAGTTTTTAATTACTAAAAAGATTTCAAGTTTCTAACTTTGTTTTGTTTTTCAACAAACTTTTACTTATGTTTTATAAGGTAAATAAGGTTAGGAGTAAAAGTTTTGGAAAAGTTAACTTAGAAAATAATTTTAAGTTACGGTATCAATAGCGATAGTCGCTATGGATGCAGTTTGAGAAAAGTTAGCATTTTAAACTTAAAGCGGTTTCCTTTTACAATATTTTTAAACTTCTTCAAAATACTAATTAAGTATAAAAGTTAATTATTTTGAAATTAAATATGAGTTTAATAATTAATTAATTGATTGGTTATCTAATTAATAATAATTATATTAACTTGCAATTAAGTTAAGTAATTAGTGTTTAAGTATTAATTAAATAAATTGATTATAATTAATTAATTAAGGGAGTTTTAATTAAAGATTGATTAAGTTAAAGGTTAATTAAGAAATAAATTTTATTTAATTAAGTTTGATTATTTAATTAATTATCATTCAATTGGGGTTATTTAATAATTAATTACTAATAAATCAGGGTTTAATTAATTAATCTAATCGGATTTAATTAAGGGTTAATTAAGTTTGATTAAGTTCTTAATTAGAGCTAATTATATTTTAATTAGAATCAATTATGGTTTATATATAATTAAATTAAGATTTATTATTAATTAATAAAGGTTAAATTTTAAACCATATTAATTTTTTTAGGTCGGCTCTCTTTTATAGGTAGAGTGATTTTAAATCGTGGGATCTCTTGTCTGTGCTATTAAGTTAGCCTAATAAATATGAATGCTTTATTGATGGCTTATATTTAGCAGAATAAATCTATGTTCTGCTATAACTTATTGAATAGGGTATTGTGGACACCTGTTTAGCAATATAAAATACCGTTCTGCTATCATTTAATTAGATAAAAATATAGATGATATATGTTTAGCAGAATAAATCCTCATTCTTCTATAATTAAATTAAGTAGATTATTTGGACATCTATTTGGTAGAATAAATCTCTGTTCTGCTATTATATTGTTTGGACATTGAATTGATTGTTAGTAAATTAATATTTGATAAGCGATGTTTTCTATATGTGCATAGTTGTTATTTGCTTTTGTATATATACATATGTACTTAAGTTCTGTGATGTTTCAATGGAAATGTTATCCCCTTTGGAATATTTTTTTAATCATGTGCATGGGTTTTACAGAGATAATTAATTTTTAAAATAAAGATGAGATTTAAGTTAATTAATTATCTTATCAATGACATTTTAAAATTAATTAATCGTTTTAAATATGATAATTATGGTAAATTAATTATTTAAATAATGATGTGATTAAGATTATTTAATCATTTTTAATGACATTTTAAAATTAATTAATCATTTTAACTAATGATGTTTAAGGCTAATTAATTATCTAATTAATGATAATTAATAATTTTGTTAATGATGATTTAAAATTGATTAATCACTTTAATAATAATGTTTTAAATTTAATTAATCGTTCTAAAAAACAATGTTTAAAATTAATTAATCATTTTAATAAATGATGCTTAAGGATTAATTAATTATTCTAAGAATGATATTTTTAAATTAAATAAATCATTTAAACAAGGTTGTTTTAAAGTTAATTAATCATTTTAATAGTGTTATTTGAAGTAATTAATCAAGATAAAGCTAATTGATTATTTTAAATAAAGACGTTTGAAGTAGTTATTCATTGATTAAAGCTGATTAATCAATTTAATAATGGTACTAAAGGAATTTATTAGTATTTAAAGTTAATAAATCATTTTGATAAAGTTGTTTAAAGTTAATATTTTTAATGTGAAACCCTTGTACAAGTTTGGTTTTAAAAGTAAAAGTTCGATTCCGTTATGGAAAATTAGTTATATAATCCGGTATCGCTTATATGGAAAAGATTTAGTCGTATATTTAACACTAAACGTCAAGGCTTGGATTCGTTTTTGTCTCGAAGGTTAAAAATGTCGACAAGCCAATGACTAGAGGTAACACTACCTCAACTTACATGGCTTCATTTTCATCCGAGAGATGACACTTGTTTGGAATCGACGAGTAGTGATGAGAATATGAGATTTAATTTCCATATACGATCATTTTTAATAATCTCCAATAGTTGATTTATCAACTATCGATTCAGCTTTCTCCTTTGGATATCGTCGGTTTTAAACGATTTGTTGCTCATTTGAGCTTTGTTATCCTTTGTCGGAAATGACTAAAACCAGAAAAGTGAGTGGAGGTCAAGTTATGTGAGGTTGCTCCCATTATGGTATATTCGCATCTACTATAGGTTGGTTTCGGTTGTATGCACGCTAAGATGTGAAATACTCGAATTCTCAGTAAAGTTGGCGGGGTCGGGCTTGGAGTTCCTGAGAGGAGTCACAGGAGAGAATGACCCTCTCATGTATATGGACTAAAGGTATACTTTCGATAAAGGGGCGCGCACTCCTAGTCATTTGTTGGAAATTTTCCCTTCCTTTCCTTTTATTCCAAACTTTTAAATTTACCCCTTTTTTAATTACATCGGGAAGTGACTGTAGCCCTTCTCGATGTTTAATTATTTGTGTCCATCCTTTAAGTTTGGATGTTTATCTTGTCTATGCTCATTTATTGATGTTTGGATTGTTGTTCTGATTTGTTTCTCATTTCTTAATATATGAATATTGTTCTTTTGAGGTAAAAACCTCATTCCTCGTTTAGCGGCGTGATCTCATAGAATTATTATATGTTCACCCCATTACCTGAGTTTCTCACGCTGGTATTTCCAGACTGATCCAGGTGTTATTTTGTTTTAACGCTCGGGTCAGACCGAGCATATTTTCCCAGATTATGTTCAGATGCTTTAGAGTTTAGGATACGAGCTGGATGCCCAAGACGTATCTACATGTTTCTTTATTTTTCCGTTATACCGATTGTTGTATTTATGAGCATTTGTAAGGACAGGCTATTATAACCGTCCAGCATGATAATAGGATAGTGCACTCTGATGTTGTATATAAATAAAGATGATTTCTTTTTGTAAAGATTTTTTGTATATTATATATTGCTCGTCACCTTTTTATGAGATTATGTTCCGTCTTTTCTTTCTTTACCCTGAATGACCTGTCTTTCAGACACTTAAATGATTGACACATGAATACCGAGGATGCATGAAATGTCGTCTTTAGGTGTAAGAAAGGTAGTTCGTTACACCGGTGGATCAAGTGGGTGCATCTTGTAGCCCATGAAATCAAGATTATAAAGATGTTCTTGCTATCGTGGAAAGCAAGTGGTGATAGTGAAACTTTGTATGGTGTAGTACCGGACTGGATGTAGGGTTGGTCAATCCGAACCTGTATAAAAATTCTTGGTGTTGTTTACTTTACTGCATCTTACTTTACTACTTACTTATTCTGTGATTATTTGTTTCTATTTGTAGTTTGAGTAGATAGTGTTTTAAATTCATAAGTAAGTTTTAAATGGTTAAAATACACACTTCACCCTCTCTAGTATAAATAACCTTAATATCCATTCCACATTGTGCTATAAACAACCCATTTTCCCCCTCTAATGCATAAATAGTTGAAATACACACTTTTCCCCCTCTAGTGTATAATGTAATAAAGAGGCATTTGGCTTCGTGACACTTGCAAGAAGAGGCCTTGAACTGGTGGAATATTGTTATTTTTGGGATGGATGAGACTGGAATTGCTTGGAGTAATTTAAGAAGCACTCCGAAATTAAGATTAT
The DNA here is from genome assembly GCA_030737815.1 of Allium fistulosum. Lineage (NCBI taxonomy): Eukaryota > Viridiplantae > Streptophyta > Magnoliopsida > Asparagales > Amaryllidaceae > Allium > Allium fistulosum. The sequence goes on from CM060906.1 coordinate 71,153,374, forward strand.
ACTGGAGGCATAATGGGTAGTGGAAGTAGATAAGTTCATCCATTTGGAGCAAGTAGACCATAGTGCTAAGGAATACATCAATGAGTTCAATCAACTAGAGAAGTATGGTTTAGACCTTATCAATACACCAGTGATAAAGGCACGAAGTTTGCTAAATGGTTAAATGCATCTTTGAGGGATATTGCTTTTAGCCATGTAACTATCAGAGCTACTTTTGAGAGCTTAGTTAAGATGGCGTTGCTGAATTCAATCGAGAAGAAAGGTTCGAAGAAGGTAGAAGGGAAGGCAGTTCAGTAGGATCAATGCAAGGGTGGAATAAAAGCTCAAGGTAAAATAAATAAACTAAGGTTTAAGTGTAAGAAGTGCCATGGCAAGGGACATCTGACAAAGGATTGCAAAACAAGCATTACAAAGACCAAATGTGGCAACTTCAACTAGTTTGGGCACATGAGGAAGGAGTGTCCGACCACACCTAAGACTTCTACCGAGGTGGTTCTATCTTATGCACTTGATATTGTACCCAGCTCAAGCATGGCCCTAGCTATTGAAAAGGGAAATAAGGCCGTTATAGAAGGTGTGTTGACTCTTCTAATTTATCTATTCATATCTTATTTAACATCGGAGCATCACCATCGTTTATTTTAAGTAAACTTGTCAATTTTTTACTTAAAAATTGCTATAGTTATAGACCCTATTATAGTGTCGGTGTGACGACCGCCCATGACCCCTGCACCGAATCTAGAGATAGTGCGCTGTAAAGTGTGCCAGGCGACCATGGACGATTGCCAAGGTAAACTAAAACAGCAGAATCTATCGTATTACTCACAGCGCATGGACAAAATACAATAGAACATATATATAGTGAAGCTTCACAGAATAGAATCTCATCAATAAAACTTCACAAAAGTTGAATATAACATCTTAATAGTCAATACAACAAGCCTCACTACATAACACTCAGAGAATACAAACAGCGGAACGTCCAGTACATATAGTAAGAAGATAATATGCTACCCTTCAGCTCGTCTTCGATATTAGCATCGTGAGAAGAGAACAACACCTGTCACCTGCTACCTAGTCTGCCCGTCCCAAGATGGACGAACAGCCCAAGGCAATAAGAGTTAAAACATAAAGCCTTGAGTCAGACAACAGTCTTAGTGAGCAGTAAATTAACTAACAACATACCAAAAGAGCATAAAGGAAAAGGAATAGGAATACAAGCCTCCCACTCCAACCTCTTTCTACAGTGATAGCCCCCAGACACACACTAAGCATAAGCAATCATAGCAGAGCATACAATGTAAAGTAAAGAAATTGTCGCTCGAGTCAAGGGCGATGTTTTCCAAGCACAAACCCCCAAGGCCTAAACCAAGATCAGATAAGCACCCAGAAAATACCGCTCTTGAGACCGAATGACGATACAACCAAACATCCATGACTCTGGCTATCACTGTTATCATTGCTTCGATATCACCGTTAATTGAATGACCAGCACATTCTTTCAGCCGTCCGTCAAGGGCTAATGGAAACCCCAGTTCTAGACATAACTCCCGCACGTCATCGTGACCCGTGCCTAGGACTATCGAATCTGCCCAGAGTACTTGACTACCCAATCAGTAGCCTTTAGGGACTATCGAATCTGCCCAACGTACTCTTGCTTTGAGCATGCTAGAACCTTCAACAACGATGAGATCTCAGCCTTCTAGTCGTCCTCCTCGACAATTATTTCCATACTAGCTCAAGCGCCTCTCGAGCATCCATTATCCTCAACCCGCTTGGAATGATCCCGTCTGGATTAGACCAAGACTATCTCATATCATACTTCGCTTCATCACATCCTCGCAAAGTCTCATCTCAACATCATCATCAAATCTATGCATAAGAGCTTCATCATCCGCTACATATGCCACAAGCAGCTTTCCCAATTCAAGAGCCTTCCTCTTAGCTTTTGAATCATCTTCGGTCTAAATCAAATCATCAATCATCTAATTCATAGCAATCAATCAAGTCAAACATTAATCCAAGCAATCAAGCATTCAATATGATCTAAGTAGACAATTATAACAATAATGGCAATTTCGTAATTAAAGAGTTGAAAGTCAAATAAGCATGAAAACATGAACAATATCTCTATAATCTTGATGAATGAACTTGCATAGGTTAACATGTAGTAAAATCGATGTAACATCATCATGAACAATGGATCTATATGGATCTACACTTAGGATGAAGAAAATGTATGGAAATCACTATTTTAACACCAAATCGAGCCAACAATCCGATATACTCCTTTGGATCCGTGTGAGAGATAATCACCACTCACCAAATCACCTAAACAACCCCAAATCAACACGCTTCAGATCTGGACAGCGAAGGATCTAGCTTGATCTATCATGAATCCGCCTCAAACGAAGAAATCTCACTTCAAAGGATGAAGATCTTCAATCCAAGCTCTTGAATCTTCAATCTTGATCTTCGATTTGGATGAAAGGAAGCACTAGATTAGAGTGGAGAAAATAAGTGAAGAAGTGTAGAAGTCGAGCTCTCAAAATGGCAGCACTTCGTCGCTTCAAAATCCGAATCCCAAAAATGAAGAAATGGACGAGTATTTATAGGCTGATTTCCCCTTAACTCGGCCATCTCCATAGGTCGTCCCCGACTTATAGACTTCCGACCTAGCCTCTTCCGACCTAGCAACCTCTGACTCAACACACGCGCCTATACGACTTAACACGCTACGACTTAGTGCATCTGCATAGACCTAACGACCTACAAGCACTTACCGACTTAACAGTGTTACGACCTAACACTGCGCGACATAACAAAGTCTCCGATCTAACAGGGTATACGACTTAATAACTATGCCGACCTACGACTTAACAAGTGCTCGACTTAACCAGGGCTACGACTTACGACTTAACAACTTACTGGGATACGACTCAACAAACATACGACCTACTAACTTAGCCCAGCTTCGACTTATCTCCTTAGGTCGTCTACCGACCTAACTAGGCACTAGGTCGCTAAACTGCCTATCTCCTAACTCCTTAAGTCGTCTATGTCTTAAGTCGGTCAACTTGCTAAATCTCTTAAGTCGCTACCCTACCTAAGTCATTAACTCTTAGGTCGGTCAATTCTATAAGTCGCTAACTCTAATAAGTCGGTAACTACTGGGTTGTTAACTCGCTAACTCGTCTAGCCGACCTACCCCTTAAGTCATCCACTACCTTAGGTCGCTCCAACACCCTACGACCTAAGCTACTACGACTTATCTCCTAACTCGCCGAATTCCTTAAGTCACTGCCGACCTACCCCTTAGGTCGCCAATCCTATAAGTCGGTCATGACTTAAGACTTAACCAAATTCTACCCAAAATCTGAAATGACTTAACAACGCTAAAAATTCCAGATTTGAACGAACTTTTCGATCCGTAAAAATACGGGTCGTTACATTCTCTCCCCCTTAGGAATTTCGCCCTCGAAATTCCAAACAAACAAAGCAATCAAAAACTATTCTGCACGCCTACCATCCATAGCAATCAACAAACCATGCATCCAATTCTAGCTTAGCATGCAGAATTCTAAAACGAGAACAAGTTACAATATCGTGAGATGACACGACACCTTAGGGCCATACCTTGAAGAGTTCAGGATGAGCTGCCTTCATCCTCTCTTCCACCTCCCACGTACAGTCGTTATCATCATCACTCCATTGTATCTTGAGCAACTTAACTACCTTCCTCCTAAGCTGTTTCGTGTCAGTTCCCACAACACGAAGCGGCTTACGAGGTCTTCTATCGACTGGATCAACTTCGAAATCTTCACAGCTATCAGCAGGAACCACTGTATTCGAGTCGTGCACGTACTTCCGTAGATACGACACATGAAAAACATTGTGCACACTCGACATCTTCTCAGGTAACTCCAATCTATAGGCGAGCTTTCCAATTCGCTCGATGATCGGGAATGGTCCAACAAATCTCGGAGTCAATTTCCCTTTCTTTCCGAATCGAATAACATTCTTCGGTGGAGAAATCTTCACAAAAACCATATCTCCTACGTCGAATTCCAAGTCCTTACGACGCTTATCGGCATAACTCTTCTGACGGTCGTGGGCTGCCTTCATCCGTTGCCGAATGATCTATGCAATCCGAAGTCTGTCGAATCATCTCTGGCCCAAGCATCAGCTTTTCTCCAGTTTCTATCCAACACGTCGGTGAGTTACACGGTCTTCCATACAATGCCTCATACGGTGCCATACCAATGCTTGACTAGTAACTGTTGTTGTATGAAAATTCCACCAAATGAAGGTGATCTTCCCATGATCCTCCGAAATCCAAAACACAAGCTCTGAGGAGATCTTCCAAAACTCGGTTGACTCTCTCGGTCTGACCATCTGTTTGAGGGTGATAAGCTGTACTCAAACACAACTCTGTTCCCAAAACTTCCTGGAAGCTCTTCCAAAATCCACTAGTGAACAATGGGTCTCGATCGCTCACTATACTCTTCGGAATACCATGGAATCGAACTATCCACTTAACATACAACTCAGCCAACTTTGATGCAGTCCTAGTCGATCGAACAGGAATGAATCTAGCACTCTTAGTCCAACGATCTACGATGACCCAAATCCCTTTATTTCCCATTCTGGTTCTAGGCAATCCATCGATAAAATCCATCGACACTTGCTCCCACTTCCATGTAGGAATTTCTAATGGCTGAAGCAATCCACTTGGCTTCTTCTGTTCGGCTTTTACCAACTGGCAGTTCAAGCACTTGGAAATAAAATTTCCAACATCCTTTTCCATACCTTCCCAGTAGTAGGTTCTCTTCATATCCCGATACATCTTATTTCCTCCAGGATGAATTGTCAACTTCGAGTGATGACCTTCCTTCAGAACTTCACTCCTCAATTCATCTATATCGGGAACAACTAGTCGCCCTTGCTTCCGAAGCCAACCCTCTCGATCGACCTCGAATCCTTTATCCTTTTCTGGATCCAATTCGGATTCCAAATCATGGATAATCTTGACAAGCTTATCGTCTCGCTTTTGGCTCTCGCCAATCCTTTCCACAAGAGAAGGTCTTATTGATAAGTTTGCCAAAATCTCAGGTTCCAATTCGCATCTAGGCCTGAAGTCAAATCCAGCTAAATACTCGAGATTCTTCCATTCAGAAATCATGGCTCCTAATCCCGCATGTCTTCTACTTAACGCATCTGCCACTGCGTTACCTTTTCCCGGAGTATAAGCTATACCAAAATCATATGATGCCAAAAACTCTAGCCAACGTTGCTGCCGAAGATTCAAATCCTTTTGGGAGAAAAGATACTTCAACGACTTATGATCCGTAAACAACTCGAATCGAACTCCCAATAGATAATGTCTCCACATCTTCAGAGCAAAAACAATCGCCGCTAACTCCAAATCATGAGTCGGGTAATTCCTTTCATGCGGCTTCAGTTGTCGACTTGCATACGCAACAACTTTCTCCTTCTGCATCAGCACTGCTCCAAGTCCAGTACCACATGCGTCGGTGTAAACCACCATCTCATCATTCCCACTTGGAATAGTCAAAACAGGAGCACTTGTCAATCTCTCTTTCAGGATTCCGAAAGCTTGCTCACACTTAGCTTCCCATCTGAACACTTGGTTCTTCTTTGTCAATCCTGTTAACGGTGCAGCTACCTTGGAGAAGTCTTTGATAAACCGTCAATAATATCCTGCTAATCCAAGAAAACTCCTCACATCTGATGCATTCTTAGGTCTGACCCAATCCTGGATTGCTGCCACCTTAGCGGGATCAACCGCTATTCCATTTCCAGAAATCACATGGCCTAAGAACCTCACTTCACTCTTCCAGAAGTGACACTTCGAAAACTTAGCCTTCAGCTGATGTTTCCGTAAGATTTCCAAAACAATACGCAAGTGTGTCTTGTGCTCTTCTTCAGTTCTGGAATAAATCAGAATATCATCCACGAACACAAGTACAAACTTGTTCAACTGATCTCTGAACACTCTATTCATAAGATCCACAAAATATGCTGGCGCGTTAGTCAATCCAAACGGCATTACCAGCCACTCAAAGAAACCGGATGGTGTCCTAAAAGCTGTCTTCGGCACACTATCCTTAGCCACTCTCAACTGGTGAAATCCCGTTGCCAAATCCATCTGAGAAAACACCTTGGCTTCGTGAAGCTGATCAAACAAGTCATCTATTCTCGGCAATGGATACTTGTTCTTCTTAGTCACCTTAATCAGCTCACGATAATCGACGCACAATCTCAACGACCCATCTGCCTTGGTTGCAAACACAACTGGTGCACCCCACTCGGACACACTACGCCGAATGAATCCTTTCTGCAAAAGATCATCAACTTGCACCCTCAACTCCTGCCGTTCCCTAGGCGCCATCCGCCTAAGAGGCATCACAACAGGTCTGGCTCCTTCAACTAGATCTATACGAAACTCGATCTCTCTATGCGGTGGCAACCCTTTGACTTCGTCAAACACATCCTCGAATCCATTAGCGATTGGCACCGATGACAGTCCATCCCGTGGAACAACCAGCGAATACATGAAGCTCATGAAGACGCCTTCTTCATGCTTACATCGTATCACAATCTTTTGCCCTTCCACATTCTCGACTGTCACTTCCAGCCTCTCACAATCAACCTTTGCTGCATACCTCCTAAGCCAGTCCATACCCAAAATAATTCCGAACCCCGCAAAGTTCAGAACAAAACAATCACAAACAAAAGAGCAACCATTGACTCGACACAATCAGACCACGGCATAACATACACAAACAAGACGAACCCCCAACTGGGTTTGTCACAACCAATGGCCTATCAACAATATCCGGTTCCAAATCTAACCGGCCTACGAGTTCACTACAAACAAACGAATGCGACGCTCCAGTATCAAACAGAACTCTAACTGGAACACCACATAGGAAAAGAGTACCTTGAACAACCACACTCTTTCCTTTCTCTTCAGCGGTAGGAGCTTTTGAAGACGACGGAACAGCTCCCAAAGCATAAGCTTGCACAATCTGCTTGTCCCTCCTCGGTTCTGGACAATTCTTCCTGAAATGCCCCGGCTTGTCACAGTTGTGACACTTCATCGGTACCTTCGGATTCTTACAATCCTTAGAGAAATGGCCCTTCTGCTGACAATTGTAGCAAGTCACTTCGCCTTTCGGCTTCTTCTGGCCATCCCTACCCTTCTGCTGTTGTTGCTTCCTCTTCTTGTTTCCACCCTGCTGGGGTTTAGACTCTTCCCTGGTCACAGCAACAACAGATCCTTCCTTAGGAAACAGACTCTCATGCCTAAGAGCTTTCTCCACAAGCTTCTCAAATGAATCGTCCAAATGATCCACCAACTGTCTCCCCAGATAACTGTCCAAGCCTGTCACAAATTTCTCATTCTTCTGATATGCAGATTCGATATACGACCGGGCATACTTGGACAAAGCTTCAAACTCAGAAACATACTCAAGAACTGGTCTTCCACCTTGCTTGAGCTCCACAAACTTCTTGAACAGAACAGACTTCTGAGCTGTAGAAATAAACTTAGCTTCAAACCTGACTTGGAATTGCTCCCAAGTAATCTCTTCCTCTGGAATATTGATGGTAATAGAGTTCCACCAATCAAAGGCTCTCCCTTGAAGCTGTCTTGATGCTAACTTCCTCTTAGTTGCATCCTCAATTCCCAAATCACCAAAAATCCTTCTACAAGCATCTATCCACCTCTGGACCTCAATAGTTGATTCTGTTCCCAAGAAAACCTTCCCTCCAAGAGTAGTATAGTCCTTGCACAACTTAGCAAAATCCACTGGTTTCGGAGTTTGGACTTGAACTCCAACATCTACTGCTGCCCCCGGAACTGGTATCCTTCTCATGATCGAAGTCATCATAGCTTCGAACATAGCTGCATAATCAGCAGTCCCCTCAGTAGCACGGCCTTCCCTAGCAGCTGGTCTCCCTCTTCGACTCATTCTCAATATCTATAAAAAGGAATGATCAGAACATCTAGAGAAACAACTGCATAAAGGACTCAAACTCAACTAAACTACTATATTATATATAGTATTCATCCATCAAAATACAATTACGTCTCTCATACGTAGTTACGTCAGCGAGCGTTGGGTAAGATCGATTAACCAATGCTCTGATACCAAATGTGACGACCGCCCATGACCCCTGCACTGAATCTAGAGATAGTGCGCTGTAAAGTGTGCCAGGCGACCATGGACGATTGCCAAGGTAAACTGAAACAGCAGAATCTATCGTATTACTCACAGCGCATGGACAAAATACAATAGAACATATATATAGTGAAGCTTCACAGAATAGAATCTCATCAATAAAACTTCACAAAAGTTGAATACAACATCTCAATAGTCAATACAACAAGCCTCACTACATAACACTTAGAGAATACAAACAGCGGAACGTCCAGTACATATAGTAAGAAGATAATATGCAACCCTTCAGCTCGTCTTCGATATCAGCATCGTGAGAAGAGAACAGCACCTGTCACCTGCTACCTAGTCTGCCCGTCCCAAGATGGACGAACAGCCCAAGGCAATAAGAGTTAAAACATAAATCCTTGAGTCAGACAACAGTCTTAGTGAGCAGTAAATTAACTAACAACATACCAAAAGAGCATAAAGGAAAAGGAATAGGAATACAACCCTTCCACTCCAACCTCTTTCTACAGTGATAGCCCCCAGACACACACTAAGCAGAAGCAATCATAGTAGAGCATACAATGTAAAGTAAAGAAATTGTCGCTCGAGTCAAGGGCGATGTTTTCCAAGCACAAACCCCCAAGGCCTAAACCAAGATCAGATAAGCACCCAGAAAATACCGCTCTTGAGACCAAATGACGATACAACCAAACATCCATGACTCTGGCTATCACTGTTATCATTGCTTCGATATCACCGTTAATTGAATGACCGGCACATTCTTTCAGCCGTCCGTCAAGGGCTAATGGAAACACCGGTTCTAGACATAACTCCCGCACGTCATCGTGACCCGTGCCTAGGACTATCGAATCTTCCCAGAGTACTTGACTACCCAATCAGTAGCCTTTAGGGACTATCGAATCTGCCCAACGTACTCTTGCTTTGAGCATGCTAGAACCTTCAACAACGATGAGATCTCAGCCTTCTAGTCGTCCTCCTCGACAACTATTTCCATACTAGCTCAAGCGCCTCTCGAGCATCCATTATCCTCAACCCGCTTGGAATGATCCCGTCTGGATTAGACCAAGACTATCTCATATCATACTTCGCTTCATCACATCCTTGCAAAGTCTCATCTCAACATCATCATCAAATCTATGCATAAGAGCTTCATCATCCGCTACATATGCCACAAGCAGCTTTCCCAATTCAAGAGCCTTCCTCTTAGCTTTTGAATCATCTTCGGTCTAAATCAAATCATCAATCATCTAATTCATAGCAATCAATCAATTCAAACATTAATCCAAGCAATCAAGCATTCAAATATGATCTAAGTAGACAATTATAACAATAATGGCAATTTCGTAATTAAAGAGTTGAAAGTCAAATAAGCATGAAAACATGAACAATATCTCTATAATCTTGATGAATGAACTTGCATAGGTTAACATGTAGTAAAATGGATGTAACATCATCATGAACAATGGATCTATATGGATCTACACTTAGGATGAAGAAAATGTATGGAAATCACTATTTTAACACCAAATCGAGCCAATAATCCGATATACTCCTTTGGATCCGTGTGAGAGATAATCACCACTCACCAAATCACCTAAACAACCCCAAATCAACACGCTTCAGATCTGGACAGCGAAGGATCTAGCTTGATCTATCACGAATCCGCCTCAAACGAAGAAATCTCACTTCAAAGGATGAAGATCTTCAATCCAAGCTCTTGAATCTTCAATCTTGATCTTCGATTTGGATGAAAGGAAGCACTAGATTAGAGTGGAGAAAAGAAGTGAAGAAGTGTAGAAGTCGAGCTCTCAAAATGGCAGCACTTCGTCGCTTCAAAATCCGGATCCCAAAAATGAAGAAATGGACGAGTATTTATAGGCTGATTTCCCCTTAACTCGGCCATCTCCATAGTTCGTCCCCGACTTATAGCCTTCCGACCTAAGCCCTTCCGACCTAGCCTCTTCCGACCTAGCAACCTCCGACTCAACACACGCGCCTATACGACTTAACACGCTACGACTTAGTGCATCTGCATCGACCTAACGGCCTACAAGCACTTACCGACTTAACAGTGTTACGACCTAACACTGCGCGACATAACAAAGTCTCCGATCTAATAGGGTATACGACTTAATAACTATGCCGACCTACGACTTAACAAGTGCTCGACTTAACCAGGGCTACGACTTACGACTTAACAACTTACTGGGATACGACTCAACAAACATACGACCTACTAACTTAGCCCAGCTTCGACTTATCTCCTTAGGTCGTCAACCGACCTAACTAGGCACTAGGTCGCTAAACTGCCTATCTCCTAACTCCTTAAGTCGTCTATGTCTTAAGTCGGTCAACTTGCTAAATCTCTTAAGTCGCTACCCTACCTAAGTCATTAACTCTTAGGTCGGTCAATTCTATAAGTCGCTAACTCTAATAAGTCGGTAACTACTGGGTTGTTAACTCGCTAACTCGTCTAGCCGACCTACCCCTTAAGTCATCCACTACCTTAGGTCGCTCCAACACCCTACGACCTAAGCTACTACGACTTATCTCCTAACTCGCCGAATTCCTTAAGTCACTGCCGACCTACCCCTTAGGTCGCCAATCCTATAAGTCGGTCATGACTTAAGACTTAACCAAATTCTACCCAAAATCTGAAATGACTTAACAACGCTAAAAATTCCAGATTTGAACGAACTTTTCGATCCGTAAAAATACGGGTCGTTACAGTCGGACCCTATTGGGGGATTGATCTATTTATCTATGATTTGCAAGGGTTTGAGATTATATATATTGGGTGTCGAATTCGATTGTGATGCTTCGGTATTGGGATTTATAGGTTTGGTTTAATTTAGGAATGGACTGGATGGCTATGTATGGAGCAGCACTGGATTGTGACAGGAAGGTGGTTCATTTGGGTACTTTTAGTGGTCATATTCTTTTGGTTTACTGCAATCCCAAAATTTCAATTATGTTGAGTTACATATATTCCCTAGACCTATCATATGATGAGCAAGCTTAATTAAGTACCAGTGGTCCGTGACTTCCCAGATGTCTTTGTCGAAGTTTCTGGTCTTCCTCCTCATAGGGAGATCGAATTTTGAATTTAGTTAGAAGGGAATGCTAGACCCATTGCCTTCCCCTTAATCCTATAGCTCCAAGAGAAATATGCAAGCTCAATAAGCATGTGAATGCATTATTGGAGAAGGGCTTTATTTGGAGGAGTACTTCATATTCACTGCTTGTCTTAGCTACTAAAGTGGATGGATCTCCAAGGCTTTGCGTCAATTATCATGACCTAAATAAGCTGACAAAGAAGAATCGTTATCAACTGCCACATACATACAGTTTCTTTGATTAGTTAATAAGAGCAAAGGTATACTCTCAGCTTGACTTGGCTAAACATTCTATTAGTTGCGTGTGGCTAAGGATATTATTCACAAAATCTTTTTTCATACACCTGACATACATTATAAGTAGTTAGTTATATCATTTGGCTTACTAATGCACCAGCATATTTTGTCGACCTCACAAGTCGGGTCTTTAGAGGATTGTTGAATAAGCTCGTGGTGGTATTTGTCGATGACATACTTGCATATTTGAAAAGTGAGGAAGAGCATACGTGCATTAAGGAGAAGTACTCAACACCTTCCGTGGACATAAGCTGAAGGCAAAATTTTACAAGTGTCACTTTTGGCGCAAGGAGGTTCACTTTCTAGGACATGTTATTTCCGAGCATGGACTATCAGTTGATTCTAGTAAAGTTGATGTAGCACGGTATTGGAACGTACCAAAGAATGGTATGGAGGTGAGAACTTTTCTTGGGTTGGTTGGATATTATAAGAGTCCATCAAGGACTTCACAAAATTTTCCACACCGTTAACACGCCTTACCAAGAAGAATTCAGTTTTCACATGGAACTCAGAGTGCAAACATTCTTTTATAAAGCTAAAGGAGTTGTTGACTAGTGCACATATTTTAGTGCTCCCTGATGGTTCGAAGGCATTTGAATTATATACCGATGCTTTTGGTACACACTGTGCTGTTAATGCGCTTAGCGGTCCCATAATGTGGAGATACAAAAAGTTATAGTAGGGATAAAGTGGGGTTGTAGTGGAAAATTGCGAAGATGCAAAAAGCTTCATTAGATATAAAACGAAATATTTAAAGTTAATTTAATCTCATTCTCACATAATTTTAATAGGAAAACGAAATATTGTTTAATTATATATAGCAAAATTAAAGAATATTTAGCACTTATGCCTTAAAATTTGGTCTTTATTCTAACTTTATTGATTTAATTTAAAGAGAACTATTCAAATTAACCTTTTTATGTTAATATCACAAAAGCGTGTGGTATGGGTGATGTAGCTGAAAATAGCAGGGCTTAAAGTGGATCTACAATTTAATAGTGCTATTTGAAAAAGTGTAGTGATCAAAGCGCTCTATGCATTGTAGCAGGGATTTTGCGGGGATTTAACTGCATATGGTACTGGACTGAGCACTATTTTAGTGCAGAAGGGTAAGGCTGTTTGTTATGTTAGTCGACGACAAAAAGTACACGGGAGAAACTTCCAACTTATCATCTTGTGTTGGCATCTATTGTTTTTGTCCTCAAATCTTCGAGGCATTACTTTTTGAGGGAGTGATTTGAGTTATTCACAAATCATAAGTCTCTAAAATATCTGTTCTCTAAAAAAGATCTGAATTTGAGGTGGCAGAAGTGGATGGAGTTCTTAGCGTCGTATGATTTCAATATCTCATATATTCCAGGTAAAGGCAATGTTGTAGCCTATGCCTTGAGTAGGGAGCATGCGATGTTAGGATCTGTTTTTGGAATAGAACCACTTGGAGTTCTGTGATATCCCGGAATTTTGGGCAATATCAATTTAATAATCTGTATTAAAAATTAATTTGATTTGATAATCTTTGTTAATAAATTTGAATTAATTTAATAATCTAATTAAATAAATATTTAATTGGTGAATTTTGTCTGTTAAAAGTTAATAAAATATTTTCTATTTATAATGTATATATATAATTGTATATATTGTAAATAGATGAGCTTTGGTTTGAATTTAACAAATAAAATTATGTTTTCAAATTCTAATATATTTTGGTAATTTGGAAATCATGATTAATTTAATATTAAACTTTTCAAAGCTATTTAATAAATAACTATATGGTTTTAAATACTTAAAATAAATGATTTATTGTTTAAAATTTTATTTTAGCTTAAGTTCAAATTTAAATAAAAGGTTTGTTTTATTTCTTTTTAAATATTACTTGATATATATGATTTAAAAATAAAGTTTAAAATACAATTTACATATGGTATTAATTCATTTTATAATAGGAGTAATTTATAATCTCTTTTATAAATTATTTAAAATTGTCAAATTTGATATTTTCAAATAATAATTATAATACTTTGTTTTTATAAACATAAATAGATTTTATGGAAATAAAATTGTTATTTTAAATTTAAATGGTAGTTATATATGCATATATATAACTTTATTTTAAATTGGATTTTTAAATTTAATTTGAATATGAATTTGGATTTATAATAGAAATTCAAAAGATAGACATTCTAAAAATATTTGGATAAGCTTTTATTTATATCTATATAATTTGTTTTATTACATTTCCTTTAAAAAGGAAATTCATATATGTATTTACATAAGAATTATTAATTAAGTTAAAAATCTTTATTAACATTTAAAATAAAAATAAAATACTTAAAGGACAAATGTCATCATATTAAAGCTTAATAAAACATGTGTAATTTAAATAACTAATGTATATGACAAGTGTCATGTTTTATTATCATTTTCTTTGATTTTTATTAAACCATAAATTAAGTTATATAAACAAACATCTTTCATTTCCTTTTCTTTTCTAATCTCATTTCTAAACAAAGAAAATTAAGCAAATCTCAGATCAACAAAACCTGAAACAAATAAAGTAAGCAAACTCTTCAAAACCAAAATCTATAAACAACTCTTCAAAACAAATCAGTAATCCTCTTCATTCCAAAATGTAAATCATAAGCCTGTAATTCTCAAACAAATCAAAGCATGCAAGCATTCTTCTTCAACCTGGAATCAAGTAGTTTCCCTTTTTGTTTCAAAACAGTTCATCTCTGTTCTAGATTTAAGTCATCTCTGCAAGTTTCAAAAGCAAGCAACTCAAGTTTTTAAACCAAAGAAGCATTCAAGTTTAAAGTTTTCAAAAGCAATGGCAATGCAAAATTTCCAGTTTTAAAACAATTCAAGTTTTCAAAAGCTAAAACTGCCCTCTGTTTCATGCATGTCAGGTGAGTAACATTCTTTTTAAAAAAAGCTTAAGTAAATAGAAATCTAGTTGCATGTGAATTACTGGAATAAAGTATGTTTTGTGTGTATATATATAAGTGAATTTTCTGTATATATATGAATGTATAGATGTGTGCATGCCTGTTGTATCTGTGTATCCTTGTTTTCAATTTTCATGCTCAAGTTTATGATCAAAATTCATATTCTCTTAAATCAATTGCTGTAAGGACTTAGTTTATAAACAAAAGTTGTTTGTTTCAGTATAAATTAATGTTTAATAATTTAATTAAGTTAAATTAAACATGAATGTCTCTGGAAACTAGAAACAACGGTACATGGTTAAGACAGGTAAAAATTTAAGTATCTTAATTTATCAAGACAGGTTTATAAACTGAAACCTTATAAAAAACTTGATTTTTAAAAGAAAAATCATAAATTTTAGAATTAAATCGGCAGAGCGGTTCTGGTTTGATCAGATGGGGTGTTTTGGGTTGCCTCTGGTGATCTAGTTGCTTGGCGAGGTCGGTGTTCTCATTGGTAGTAGTGGAATGATGTGTGAGCTCGCGAAAAATGTCAGATGGAGGAGCAGTTCACTGTGGCGGTGGTGGATGATCAGGAAAGTCGGTAGCCCTAGTTTTTAATAGGACAGGTATTTTGATTGGTACAACTCCTCTGGTTGATCGAGTGCAACAAGATTCAGGTGGATGGAAGCTGGAGTGTTGTCGAAGTCGTGGCCGGAGTTTCAGCAACTCTGGTGATCGGAGATTGGAAATCAAAGTTGTTCTAGGTTGTTGTCTTTGTTCCAGTTTGGGTTGGAATGCTCGAATCTGATTTCGAGATTGTTGTGATGATCTGTTGATCGTGATGGGGTGCGAGGATGATTGCTGATGTGAAGAAGCCATCGTGGTTGACCGTAGGTAGTCGGAGCCACCGTGCATGTGCACGGTGTACAATTTTCTGATGAAGTCTGGGTTTGGGTAGAGTTGTAGTCTCGAGTTTTCTTGAGTAATTTAGGTTGTTGACTCGAAGTATTTTGGGTTTTGGCTCGAAGTAAATTTAAGTAAGGCTCGGGTTAAAAAAAATTCTGGGTTAAGGTTTAAACCTGCTTTGTTTTAAAAATCTCAAACTGGATTTTTAAAATGTAAAGAAGATTTAAATTAAGTTTAAAATCTAAGTTTAAAAATAGATTCAAGTTTAATTTGAATCTTAGTTTGGAAATAAATTAAGTTTTTTAAATTCAAGTTGTTTTAATAACTTAAAAGTGTTTAAGAAATTAAGTGTATTTAAAAGAATTTGAATTTAAAATGGAGTTTGAAAATGTAAAGGAAGGATTTAAATAAAGTTTTATAAATTTAAATGTTTTAATAAGTTTAAATGTTAAGTTATATTTTAAATGTTTTGAATTTAAAAAGGAATTTGATTTAAACTCTTTTAAAATTCTTTTATAAGATATAAGTATTCTTTAACATGGGAATTTTAAAAGGTTTTTAAATTGATTTTAAACTTTGTTAAAGATAAATTGGTATTCATTTTAAACCCCGAATTTAAAATGAAATTTAAAAGTAAATTTGAAAATGAATGTTTTCAAATGTATTTGTGAATGATAATTTAACCATGGATAAGAAAATGTTTTTATCTTAAAGTTAAAATCATTAAATCTTTAAGGTAATTAAAATGGTTTAAATAATTTAATTAATTAATGATTTGGATTAATTAATTAAGTAATTAAGGGTTTAAATTTATTAATTAAGGTTTAAATTAATTAATTAAGCAATAATTAATTTGTAATTAAGAATCATAGAGTTGATTTTTAAATTAATGATTAGAAATTAATTAATCAAGTAATTAAGGATTAATTAAGTTACAGTTAACACTTAATTAATTAAATAATTAGGATTAATAAATGGGTTATTAATGGTTAGTTAATTTATAATTAATAATGATTAATGTAAGTTTTAATTACTTTAGAAAAGTAATTAATGAATTTTAAATAGTTAATGAAGATCATTAACTAAGGATTATTAAATAATTAATTAATGTGATTAAATTTTAATAATTAATTAGATTAATTAATTTAAAGATAATCATTTGTGGAAATTGTTTAAATGTGATTACTTAATGGAAGTAATTAAGAAATTAATTACTCATTGTAATTAATTGAGTTTAATTTGATTAGTTAAGTTAATTAATTAAGTTTAATTAATTTAAGATAATCACTAAAAGATTTGTGAAGTATAATTACTTAATGTAATTTAATGAAGTATAATTACTTAGGAAAGTAATTAATGGATAATTACTGGATGTAATTAATGGAGTAATTAAGGGTAGTTAATTACTTAATGGAATTAATCAAGGGATTAATTAAGATAATTAATTAAGAAGTAATTAATTTATTTGATAAGTAATTAAGGGTAGTTAATTACTGAATGTGATTAATCAAGAGTGATTAATAATTATGATTTAATTAAAAATGATTACTTAATATAATTAATTTAAATAGAATAATTAATTAAAATGTAATTAAGGATCATTAATTAATATAAGTAATGATGTAATTTAGGGTTGATTAATTAAGATTTGTTAATCAATAATAAGTGATTAAGAAATTAATTAATGTAATATTAATGTAATTAATTATAGTTAATTAATTATTAAAGTAAATAAAGGATAATTAATCAAAGATGATTAATTAAGATGGATACTTAAAGTATAATTAATTAATTGGTTTAATTAATAATTAAGTAAGCAAGATTTATGTGATGAAAGAAATTAATTTATTTTATTTTAAATTAATTAGAGATGAAGTAATTAATTTAATTCATTTTAAATTAATTATAGTATGATTTATAGATCATTGCTTATGTATGGATGTATGATATTGTTTACCTTGAATGGTTTGAAATCTCAGATATGAGATAAGTGATACTATGTGATATGGATGTTTGGTTACATAGTGATGATGATATGAATTATCTGTTTATGATGATAATGTAGATTATCTATTTGATATTGTGAATTATCTATCTGTGTGTATATAGATAATAGAATAGAAATGTTTTAACTTTAAAACAACTTGGCCTTAAAAGATACGTTTTGGATTTCGATGAGACCGGGATCGGGTTTCCAGATTTGGATATCCGAATACCACATCGATCCAAATTAACGATAGGTCGTGAATCTCAAGTGAAGATGAAGATTCAGAGTGCAAGGGTTATTGTCGTTAACTCTGAGGGTGATTCCAAAATGAGTGTAACGAGATAATGCCCTTCGGTTTCGTTCGAACCCGGAACGAACTTGTATGGATTGAATGCTTTCAACACATCGTCAGGTGGACGATGAGCATTCTAAGAGATATGTTCTCTAAAGGTAATCGTGACCTCAAGCCTCATCAACCGGGAATGGCTAAAACAGGGGAGGTGCAGCAAGGCTTCGTGGGTAGCGCCCACTTGAGAGCGAGATATATCCCTGTCTAGAAGTCCCTTCTTATTATTCGGCTGTGTGGGCAGTTGGTTGCAAACAACTGCGGGGTCGTCACAAGTTCATTTCTACATTTGATTTTAGACCTCCATCGGACATTATGCTAGGGCTATTGGCGGCTTTAGATATTCATCCTTCACTTATGTACTGTATTGGTTCAAGTCAGAATCACGACATAAAATTAGTGGGTATTTTTTAGAATCTGAACATGGGAGAGCATTTGAGTCATTTGGACCATTATTTCGTTGATCCTAGAGGATGGTTGCGAAGAGATATTAGGTTATGTGTTCCTCTCATTAAGGAATTGGTTAACATGGTACTTGGAGAGTCCCATCGTTCTAGAATGACCATTCATCCTGATGGTGAAAAAATATATCGTGATATGAAGAGAGTGTTTTACTGGCCAAGTATGAAAAGGCATACATTGAAGTTTTTTCCAAGTGCTCTAGAGAGTAAAGGCAGAGCAGAAGAAGTCTGGTTGATTATTGCAACTTTTGGATACTCCATAGTGGATATGGGGGAGTATCTCCATGGGCTTTCTAATGGGTTACTTAAGAGTAGAAGAGGGAATGAGAGTATTTTGGGCGTAGTAGATTAACTGACTAGATGCGCTCATTTTATTTCAGTTAGGAGTACAAGGAAAGCTGCATCTTTGGTAACCTTATATGAGGAATATAGTTCGCTTGCATGGAGTTCCTTCTAGCATTGTTAGTGATCGAGATCCGCTTTTACTAGTGAGTTTTTGAGGAGTCTTTAGGAGGACTTGGGCATTGAAGTAAATTTGAATGTCGTTTAGCATCCAAAGATAGATGGACAAACTAAGAGAGTGAATCAAGTATTGGAAGATTTGTTGCAGATGTGCATCTCAAACATTGGAGGTTTGTGCGAGGATCACTTCCCATTAGTAGAGTTTGCATATAATAACAACTATTATGCAAGTATTAGGATGGCACCATTCGAGGCGTTGTACGGAAGGCCATGTAAATATCCATCTTGTTGTTGGGACACTATGGATAGAATCATTCTTAGACCAGATATGATTAGAGATACTTTGGAGAAACTAAATTTGATTCATAGACAAATGAAGACTGCACATGATAGGCGAAAATCATATTCTAATAGGAGACGCAAAGAGTTGGAGTTCATAGTGGGCGACATGGTCTTTGTGAAAGTCCCGCCACTTAGACACGTTATGAGGTTTGGTAGTTTGAGAATGTTGGCACCAAGGTTTGTAAGGCCTATTCCTATCTTGGAACGAATAGGGTAGTTAGCTTATAGATCGGAGCTTTGAGAAAAGCTGGCTGGGGTTCACAATGTTTCTCATGTGTCACACTTGCGGAAGTGTTTACATGGTTCAACTACTTTGGTCAAGCCGAGTCGGATGGAAGAGATTGAAATAGAAAGATAGTCACTTGTTCATCATATACCTATCCACATTGTTGAGTATGGGACTAAGCGACTCCATAATAAAGTAATTAAGCTAGTTAGAGTCCAGTGGGGAGATGATCCGATAGAGAGTACTTTGGAGCTCGAAGAGGAAATCCAAGTTACCCATCTAGAGCACTTTTCTGTTAAGTTTATATTAAGTTAATATGATTGCTTGAATGTATAATATTTGGCTTAGTATATTCCACAGGTAGTTGAGTACGGATGCTAGACATGAATGTTAATGTGTTATTAGGACATGTTTTGTATGATGGTTGCGAATGAATGTATTTTATTAGTTATATTACAAATATGGGTTGATATGTTCATGTTGGCCTGCAAACGCATCACCTACTGTAACAACCCGTATATTTGGACCATTTAAATTGACAATAATCCACACATGTCAACTTAAATGATACAAAACACGAATCATTATGGGATTATAAATACATAAATGTAAATGAGAATCAATACAACATCACAGAACAGTCACAGAATAATGCAGCGGAAAATACATCGTCATAATAGCAGTTCATGAAGCCACTATATAATATACAACAATGTCTTAACATCAAGTGACTAATACCAAAATGTCCAACAGACTAGGACATCAATACAGGAATATAAATAGACTGATGAAGATAAATGCTAAGCCTTCAGCATCCTCAACCAACCTTGATCAGCAACTGGATAGCTTCAGACTGACCCGAGCATATGCAAAAGAAACACTCGAGTCAGGACTCAAAATCTTATACAATTAAATCAAGTGCAAGGTAATAGTTCATAACTTAAAGATGGGTGAAATAACATCTCTAAGGATCCGATAAACTATCTATATATACAGTAGAATACGATAGATAGGTAATGCCTAATCAGTAAAGTACGATATTAAAATAGTGTTAAGTCATGGCCCATTCCATCCTTAACACGTTTTATTCCCAAGAGCATATACAAGACCGTAGTTTCCCCAAAACCGGAAGTCACCAGAGGGCAATCCATATACTAAGGTACAAATCAAAACGTAGTGGTCGCGGATAGGATAAACAGTATGACAAGGTACATGAGGCGATACCAACTAGGATACTAGTAGTTGCGTGATCCGGACTGATGTTGAGCATAGCAGCTACTATCTCAACACCGCGAAACAACACTCCCAAATCAAGGGGTGCACCCAAATTGAATCACAAAAGTAATAGATATGGTATCGAAGAAGTGCGTCCGCTAGAGGTAGCGAACCTCAATGGCCCGGCGCGGCTCCTGTTTTAGTCATGTCAGGGGTCGTCCAATATCGTTCTCTTTCTTCAGTCAACGCGTTCACCAAACCATCCACTTCATTCTGGATCAACACTTCGCGTGTAATAGTTATTAAAGTGGTTTTCGGTATCGACAGAGAGTATGTCCATATCCGATCCCGGTCTCTTTAATAACTACGTATTTATTACCCAATGGTCGGTTAACTTAACGTTTAAAACAAATCAAAGTCCGAAAGTCAAGGTGCAAATTTAACTTCCAAATTTTGACATTTCACGATTCAATTTATTTCGGATATTTAAAATCATATTTCCAAATGAAATCTGTAGTTCAAACATTTGAATTAACAATATAATTAAGTATTCAAGTTAAATTTAATAACTCACTTATTAAATTTAGTTCAAAATCAATTAATTCGAATTTTACCGGTCAATTAAGTTCGAATCGTTAAATCAAATTCTATTTATCTCAATTCATATTTACATCATCGTTACATTAAATATAATCATAAATTTGATTAAATCAATTTCCTTAAATTTAAAATCATTTTACATTTAAATTATCGCTAAATTAAATCCATAAAACTTTAGTTAGTTTCGTATTCCATTTTAAGTCAAAATTTCCTAAATCTAAATTATTATTTATGACAAGTTCAAATCTATTTAATTTAAAACTCGGTCTAAATCTAAATCTACCAATCTAATAAATTAAATTATTAAATTTTAAAACTCACTTGTTTTAAATCTTATTTCAATCAAATTCTCCAATTCATTTTTCTTTAATTAAATAGATTTATTAATCCGTTTCAATTAAATCCATTAAGTCGTTACTTGATTTCCAAACAAATTATTAAGTTCATTCCTTAATTTCAAATAGATTTCAATTTCAAAATAATTTTGTTGACCAATCGGGTTTCTTATTTTTAATTGTCTATCCTAGGCCAAGTTGTTTAAGTGGGTATTTATCATTTCAACCCGATATCATTCAATATAAAGCATAGCAAAGGGAACTTGCAGTGTGATAACTGGGATGGTGTCAAAGTAAATAAACAAGCAATAGCAACCATACATAACCATTTAACAATTTATTCAAATAATCCCGAAATAATCATATTAACTCACATTTGTTATTATGCAAATTAATACAATTATTCCTAGAATCCTACGGATTAAAGATTATTACATTATGATTTTTACTTGGTGTCCGTTATCAAATTTCTACATCAATCGTACTTATCAATTTTAAGGTCACTATTATTTACCCTAATTATCATCATATTACAGTTCAACATGTTTAATCAACTTAAACAATACATGGCGTCAAATTTTTAGAACTTAACAGTTTATTTCAACCAAATTTTAACAACCAACAATTTAATATCCAATTTAATATTAACGACAATTATCACTTGATTTTCATAGCATAATAGATTGAGTCGTGAATGAAATATTCACCTTGCGAGGTTGGAGAAGATGGCGCGGCACGAAGAAAAATAGACAAAATAGACCCTAATAGGCACGACGCTAAAAGAACACAAACTGCAATCAAACAATAATTTATCAATAATTCGTTTATTGTCATATATATGTTGATTGAATATATATAAAAACCATACCAACGACGAAGCAAGATAGATTCAACAAGTCAGATAAAGCCTAGGACTCGGATCAGCAGCTGCAAACCAATAAAATACTGTACGTAAGCAACTATTCCAAGCAAATATTTGACAGTTCCATTCATATAATTATATGCAACCGAAGTGCACTAGACACAGGAAGCCAAGGCGAGGCACAGTAGCGCCGGCGGGCAGGGGATGTCGCGATGGTTGGCGGGTTCGGGTTCGGCTGGTCTGGGGTTCGGAGGCGGTCGGTGGTGGGCTGCCGTGGCGCGAGTAGTGCGACAGTGGGTGTGCGGTTGGGGCGGGTTGTGGGCAGCACTGGGCGCGAGTGGCGGGTGATGGCGGAGGCGGTGGTCGCAGGCTGCATGGGCGGAGGCGAGCTGGGTGGGTTGCGGCGGAGGCTGGGTGCGGACTGACTGGGTGGAGCTGGGGTTCGGGTGGGGTACAGGGTGGAGCAGTGGGCTGGGGACGGTGGGTGGTGGCGGGTGGCACGGCTGGGACGAAGTGGGTGGGGCAGGCGTGTTGGCGGTGGGGCTGCTGGGGCGGAGGGCTGCTGGCGGTTGGGGACTGGGCGGGCTGGCGCGGGTGGCTCGGCTGGGCGGAGGAGGCTGGTGCGTTGACGGGGTGGGATAGCGAAGGGCAGGGCGGAGGAGCTGGTGGCGTGGGCGAAGGCAGGGGCAGGGCGGAGGTGCAGCTGGGCGGAGGGCTGTTGGGGGAGCTAGGCCAGTGGTGGGGTGGTGGGCGGAGTGGGTTGCCGGGGGAGCAGGTGGCGGGCAGTGGGCGGAGTGGGTTGCCGGGGGAGCTGGGCCAGTGGTGGGGTGAAGGGCCTTCATTAATTTTCTTTTTGAAGTTCAATAAAAAAAAAAGAGAAAATGAAGAGGAGAGAATGAGTGAGCTGTTACCTTGCCAAATGAAATATACGAAGGAAGGAGGGCTGGTTTTCTTTTTCACTGGAGAGGATAACTAAATAGCAAAGAATATGGGAAGGGGAAGAATATAAAGTTGCAGAGAGAAGACAGCATGCAGCAGGATGGAGTGACGTGCAATAAATGCGAGGTTCAGTGTGCACAGTAAATACAATGATGATTCACAATGGAGGCTATTGGTGTTCCCAAGGTCAGCTGACTGGTTCCAAAATTTGAAAGCTGAAATGTTGGGTACCGGTTTGTGCTGCGTAACGGACCGGTGTGTGCTCCGTTAACAATTATAATTTGTAACGCCGAACTCCGATTGACACAAACAAATATACCGTTTTGATCAGTGCGACGAGGCGGACACAACGGTATGAAGATATTGGTGGTTCGACATTGTTTGCGAAGTGACGAATCTTATTAACCATTTGCACGAGTGAACATTTTTACTAGCAATAAAAAGCGAAATTTGACGAAACGAAATGCGCCGTTATGATCAGAATATTTTTCTTATGCAACATTGCGAAAAATATTAAAGTTCGGACGATAGAAAATTTACACGCAAAATTAAAACTAATATGTAAATTTGACGAGCGAAATTTTCTACAATATTTTTCGACGAAATTTGGCGTACGCCTATGTCTATCTAGACGTATCCCAAATGTGAAGTTTGAACGTCAACGGAAATTGTTTGTGAATATTTGAAATTTCTATTACGGAGAATGCAGCAAAACACCGAAGAATAAGATCGACGGAGCTAAAGATGTCCGAATTTTGAAAAACGAAAAATGACGCCTTTGTCAGAAAATGATTTAGAATTTTTCTATGTAAAAATATTTAGGTCCGGAAGATGAAATTTTCACGCTTTAAAATGAACTGATGTGCAGTAAAACGTGCACGAAGTTTACTACGGTATTTTCCAACGAGACTTTACCCATATCTACAATCATCTAGGCGCAATTTAGAAACAAAGTTTGGACGCCGATTGAAATCGTATGTAAGTTTCACATTTTTAATTAAAATAACGGTTTTAAAAAAATTTTAAATTGGGTCGGAATTTCAGGGTCGTTACATTCTCCCCTACTCAAGACTTTTCGTCCTCGAAAAGGAACAAAGTAAAGAGTGGAAGAATAGATAACAGAGATACAATGGATTCAGAATAGATCATTGATTTTAGTAAAGAGTATAGAATGGAATTTACCTTCAACAAACAATTCTGGATTAGAATCCCTGATACTCTCCTCGGTTTCCCAAGTGCAATAACGATCATCGGGACTCCATTGGACTTTGACTAGGCTAACCGACTTCCTTCTAAGTTGCTTTGTATCCCTATCAACAATACGAAGTGGTCTCCTCTCTATAGTCAAATCCGGCTCAATATCAACTTCATCTAACTGAGCAATAGGAATGGTCAAGGATGGATCGTGTACCACTTTCCGAAGATGTGAAACATGGAAGACGTTGTGCACGCCCTCAAATTTCTCTGGTAGTGCAACTCTGTAGGCTAGTGTACCAATTCTCTCAGTGATAGTGAATGGTCCAATAAATCTAGGAGCGAGCTTCCCTCTACGACCAAATCGAATAACATTCTTCAAAGGTGATACCTTAAGGAATACCTTATCCCCAATCAGGAATTCTAAATCTCTTCTACGCCTATCAGCATAGCTCTTCTGTCTATCCTGTGCGGTCTTCATCTTTCTTCTGATTTCATTTACCTTCTCGGATGCTTCTATAATCATATCTGGGCCAAGAATTAATCGATCACCAGGCTCAATCCAACAAGCTGGCGATTTGCATGGCCGTCCATATAAAGCTTCGAACGGTGCCATATCGATACTTGCCTGAATATAAAGGTGGTTAAATTTCAATTCAAATTTACTTATTCAATTTGAAATTTTTATTTACCTGATAACTGTTATTATAAGTGAATTCAACCAAATGGAGATGGTCTTCCCAAGACCCACCGAAATCAATAATGCAGGCACGGAGCAGATCCTCTAAAATCTGATTCACCCTTTTAGTTTGGCCATCTGATTGAGGATGATAAGCTGTGCTCAGATTCAGTTTAGTGCCCAAGACGTCCTGAAATGCCTTCCAGAATTTACTAGTGAATAAAGGGTCTCTATCGCACACAATACTAGATGGAACCCCATGGAGTCTAACAATCTCTCTCATATATATCTCGGCCAAACTCAAAGCAGTACGAGTGGTCTTAACCGGAATAAAGTGAGCAGATTTTGTCAACCTATCAACAATCACCCATATACTCTCGTTACCTTTTCTAGTCCTCGGTAATCCATCAATGAAGTCCATAGAAATCTGATCCCATTTCCAACACGGAATCTCTAGGGGTTGAAGTAATCCTGCAGTCTTCTGGTGATCGGCCTTAACTTGTTGGCAAGTGGTGCATCTACTGACATATATAGAAATATCCCTCTTCATCCCACTCCACCAATATAAACGCTTCATATTTCGGTACATCTTAGTGACCCCAGGATGAAATGAAAGTGATGACCGATGGTTTTCTCTAAGCACTTCTTGTCTCAATCCATCGACATTAGGGACGCAAATACGATTGTCAATCCTCAGAACTCCATTACTATCTATCTGTGCTCCCACTTTACTGTCGGTATTTCCAACTCTACCAAGCACTAACTCCTTCATGCGATAGAGCAAGGTGTCCTCATATTGTTTGTCCTTGATGCGATCCACAAGAGATGGGGAGATAACAAGCTGAAATAGCATGCCTTCTACAAGATTACAGCATGACAATGCTTTGCTACGGCTCAAAGCATCAGCTACAACATTTGCTTTCCCAGGAGTATAATTGATATCGAGATCGTATGCAGCTAAGAATTCAAGCCATCGAACTTGTCTCTGGTTCAAATCCTTCTGAGAAAAGATATACCTCAAGGACTTATGATCGGTGAATAATTCAAATTTAATTCCCAAAAGATGATGCCTCCACAGTTTCAAAGCAAATACAACTGCAAGAAGCTCTAGATCATAAGTTGCATAGTTTACTTCATGGATCTTCAACTGGCGGCCAGCATAAGCAATAACCTTTCCGCTTTGCATAAGAACAGCGCCTAAACCTTCTCGGCAAGCATCTGTATAGACAGTTAATTCTTCACTTCCATCTATTACCGCAAGAACTGGGGCTGAAGTTAACTTACGCTTCAATTCATTAAAAGCTGATTCGCACTTCTCACTCCAAATAAACTTGACATCCTTTCGGGTTAAAGCAGTGAGTGGGGCAGAAATCCGGGCAAAGTGCTCAATAAATCTACGATAATAGCCGGCCAAGCCCAAGAAGCTACGGATATCAGTAGGAGTTTTGGGAGTCTCCCAATCCTGTAGATAAATTTCAAATTAGAAAGGGATAAGAGAAATTGAATAGAAATAGCGAATAGGATAGAACTTACATTGATTACGGCGATCTTAGCTGGATCGACCGAAATCCCATTTTCAGAAACTATGTGGCCCAGGAATCTCACTTCGTCTCGCCAGAAGTGGCATTTAGAGAATTTGGCCTTAAGTTGATGATTTCGGAGAGTTTCCAGAACATAAGCAAGATGTGTCTCATGCTCCTTCTTGTCTTTGGAGAAGACTAGAATATCATCAATGAAAACAAGAACAAACTTGTTAAGCACATCACGGAAGACTCGATTCATCAAGTCGACGAAATAAGCAGGTGCGTTGGTCAAACCGAATGGCATAACCAACCATTCATAGAATCCGTTCTCCGTACGAAAGGCTGTCTTATGAATACTATCTTCTGCTACTCTGAGTTGGTGGAAACCAGTGGCAAGATCAAGTTGGGAGAAAACTTTAGCTCCATGGAGCTGATCGAATAAATCATTGATGCGAGGCATCGGATAGCGGTTTTTGAGAGTGTGTTTGTTCAGCTCCCTGTAATCAACACACATGCGGAGAGATCCATCCGATTTGGTGACAAATACAACTACGGCGCCCCATTCAGAACAACTTCTCCTAATCAAACCTTTAGCAAATAGATCCTCAATTTGAGTTTTAAGTTCAGCTTTTTCTTTAGGAGCCATCCTTCTGTGAGGAAGAACTACGGGAGTAGCTCCAGGAATAAGGTCAATGCGAAAATCGATTTCCCGTTTAGGTGGTAGGGAGTTGACCTCTCCAAATACATCGGGAAATTTCCGAACCATGGGGGTAGTGCTAAGATCATCCGGGTGAGCATCAAGAGAGAATATGAAGCTTCCGGCATATTTCTGCGGTGATTTGCATTCAATGACAAGCGGTAGGCCCTTGTCATTGACTAGAGAAACAGAACGAGCCTTGCAAGAAATAACAGCATCGAATTTCCTTAACCAATCAGCACCTAACAAAATGTCAAATGCTGCGAAGCCAAGAACATAAAAATCCCAAGTGAATCGATATCTTCCATACAAGAGCACAACCTCTTTGCAAATTCGACTGAGATTGGCAAGTCCTCCAATAGGGTTGGAGACGCATAAGGAAGTAATAGCAAGAGTAGGTTCTAAGTTGAGCTTATTACAAAGATCAATAGATATGAAGCTATGAGAAGCACCAGTATCGAATAATACCTTAATAGGTAAATTATGTAATGAAAAAGTACTTCGTAAGGTACCTTGGTCATCCTGAGCAGGCGGTGTAGGAGTGGTGATGGCAAAAACTCCAGATGGTGTGCCACGCTTGTACAGTGGGCAGTCTTTCTTGAAATGACCCGGCTGGAGGCAGACATAGCATAAATCTTTCCTAGTCGAAGAAGGTGGTGGAACAGCAGCTCCTGAAGATGGACAACTATTAGCATAATGGCCCTTCTTATCGCATTTGAAGCAAGTGATATTAGCAAGGTCGATTGGGCTTTTCTGAGCATATCCCAATCCTGTAGTCTTCTGCCAAGATTTCTTTTGTTGATCAAAGTTCATCTTCCTCTTCCCGAGCTGACTAGAGGAGGGCTGAGTAGGAGCAGCCTTGGCAGTAGGTCCCCTAGGCTTTGCCTCATATCTAAGAGCATAGTCAACAAGCTCTGTGAAGGTGCAGTGAGTGTGGCTAGTAAGAAAGTCGTAATACTCTGGTCTAGCTCCCAGAATGAACTTCTCGTTCTTTAGAAGCGGTGTATCAATCAATCCTGGACCGAACTTGGAGAGTTCGTTGAATTTCCTCTCGTACTGAGAAAAAGTCATACTGCCCTGCTTAAGATCCATAAAAGCTCTATAAAGTTGGGTTTTCCCAGCAGCGGGCATCCATTGTGCCGAGAAAGTATCCCTAATCAAAAGATAGGCAAGATGAATAACATTTCAACATTAAAAGAAGAATTTAGACTACGGAATCCAATTAAATTTTATACCTAAACTGGGCCCAAGTAATGGTGTTCTCCTCGATACGAGAAGTAACTGATTCCCACCAATCTTGCGCGGCATCCTGAAGTTGCCAGGCAGCAAGCTGACGCTTCTGAGCATCAGTGATCTCTAGACCAGAAAATATCTTCTCTAAGCCTTTAAGCCATTGCTGAGCCTCAATAATGTTCTCGGATCCAGAAAACTTAATACCTCCCAGCTGTGTATACTCCTTACTAAGAATGGTGAATTTGACAGGAGCTGGAGCGATGGGTGCAGCCTGAGCAGGACCATGGCCCCTTCCTCCCCTATGGTTTCCTCTAGTACCCATCCTGAAATACCAACGAGATTGTTAAAGCCAAAGGATAGAAAATCATAGAAATTTAAGGAAAGTCTAATTAATGAATCAAAGAAGTTTGAAATGAAAGGATTTGGATATTGAACCGATTCTCCTCATTCTAGGGTATTGCTACCCTATCTCTAATGAGTTCATATATAATCCCAAACTAAGGTTTTTTAGGGAAACCGAAGCTCTGATACCAACTGTAACAACCCGTATATTTGGACCATTTAAATTGACAATAATCCACACATGTCAACTTAAATGATACAAAACACGAATCATTATGGGATTATAAATACATAAATGTAAATGAGAATCAATACAACATCACAGAACAGTCACAGAATAATGCAGCGGAAAATACATCGTCATAATAGCAGTTCATGAAGCCACTATATAATATACAACAATGTCTTAACATCAAGTGACTAATACCAAAATGTCCAACAGACTAGGACATCAATACAGGAATATAAATAGACTGATGAAGATAAATGCTAAGCCTTCAGCATCCTCAACCAACCTTGATCAGCAACTGGATAGCTTCAGACTGACCCGAGCATATGCAAAAGAAACACTCGAGTCAGGACTCAAAATCTTATACAATTAAATCAAGTGCAAGGTAATAGTTCATAACTTAAAGATGGGTGAAATAACATCTCTAAGGATCCGATAAACTATCTATATATACAGTAGAATACGATAGATAGGTAATGCCTAATCAGTAAAGTACGATATTAAAATAGTGTTAAGTCATGGCCCATTCCATCCTTAACACGTTTTATTCCCAAGAGCATATACAAGACCGTAGTTTCCCCAAAACCGGAAGTCACCAGAGGGCAATCCATATACTAAGGTACAAATCAAAACGTAGTGGTCGCGGATAGGATAAACAGTATGACAAGGTACATGAGGCGATACCAACTAGGATACTAGTAGTTGCGTGATCCGGACTGATGTTGAGCATAGCAGCTACTATCTCAACACCGCGAAACAACACTCCCAAATCAAGGGGTGCACCCAAATTGAATCACAAAAGTAATAGATATGGTATCGAAGAAGTGCGTCCGCTAGAGGTAGCGAACCTCAATGGCCCGGCGCGGCTCCTGTTTTAGTCATGTCAGGGGTCGTCCAATATCGTTCTCTTTCTTCAGTCAACGCGTTCACCAAACCATCCACTTCATTCTGGATCAACACTTCGCGTGTAATAGTTATTAAAGTGGTTTTCGGTATCGACAGAGAGTATGTCCATATCCGATCCCGGTCTCTTTAATAACTACGTATTTATTACCCAATGGTCGGTTAACTTAACGTTTAAAACAAATCAAAGTCCGAAAGTCAAGGTGCAAATTTAACTTCCAAATTTTGACATTTCACGATTCAATTTATTTCGGATATTTAAAATCATATTTCCAAATGAAATCTGTAGTTCAAACATTTGAATTAACAATATAATTAAGTATTCAAGTTAAATTTAATAACTCACTTATTAAATTTAGTTCAAAATCAATTAATTCGAATTTTACCGGTCAATTAAGTTCGAATCGTTAAATCAAATTCTATTTATCTCAATTCATATTTACATTCATCGTTACATTAAATATAATCATAAATTTGATTAAATCAATTTCCTTAAATTTAAAATCATTTTACATTTAAATTATCGCTAAATTAAATCCATAAAACTTTAGTTAGTTTCGTATTCCATTTTAAGTCAAAATTTCCTAAATCTAAATTATTATTTATGACAAGTTCAAATCTATTTAATTTAAAACTCAGTCTAAATCTAAATCTACCAATCTAATAAATTAAATTATTAAATTTTAAAACTCACTTGTTTTAAATCTTATTTCAATCAAATTCTCCAATTCATTTTTCTTTAATTAAATAGATTTATTAATCCGTTTCAATTAAATCCATTAAGTCGTTACTTGATTTCCAAACAAATTATTAAGTTCATTTCTTAATTTCAAATAGATTTCAATTTCAAAATAATTTTGTTGACCAATCGGGTTTCTTATTTTTAATTGTCTATCCTAGGCCAAGTTGTTTAAGTGGGTATTTATCATTTCAACCCGATATCATTCAATATAAAGCATAGAAAAGGGAACTTGCAGTGTGATAACTGGGATGGTGTCAAAGTAAATAAACAAGCAATAGCAACCATACATAACCATTTAACAATTTATTCAAATAATCCCGAAATAATCATATTAACTCACATTTGTTATTATGCAAATTAATACAATTATTCCTAGAATCCTACGGATTAAAGATTATTACATTATGATTTTTACTTGGTGTCCGTTATCAAATTTCTACATCAATCGTACTTATCAATTTTAAGGTCACTATTATTTACCCTAATTATCATCATATTACAGTTCAACATGTTTAATCAACTTAAACAATACATGGCGTCAAATTTTTAGAACTTAACAGTTTATTTCAACCAAATTTTAACAACCAACAATTTAATATCCAATTTAATATTAACGACAATTATCACTTGATTTTCATAGCATAATAGATTGAGTCGTGAATGAAATATTCACCTTGCGAGGTTGGAGAAGATGGCGCGGCACGAAGAAAAATAGACAAAATAGACCCTAATAGGCACGATGCTAAAAGAACACAAACTGCAATCAAACAATAATTTATCAATAATTCGTTTATTGCCATATATATGTCGATTGAATATATATAAAAACCATACCAACGACGAAGCAAGATAGATTCAACAAGTCAGATAAAGCCTAGGACTCGGATCAGCAGCTGCAAACCAATAAAATACTGTACGTAAGCAACTATTCCAAGCAAATATTTGACAGTTCCATTCATATAATTATATGCAACCGAAGTGCACTAGACACAGGCAGCCAAGGCGAGGCACAGTAGCGCCGGCGGGCAGGGGATGTCGCGATGGTTGGCGGGTTCGGGTTCGGCTGGTCTGGGGTTCGGAGGCGGTCGGTGGTGGGCTGCCGTGGCGCGAGTAGTGCGACAGTGGGTGTGCGGTTGGGGCGGGTTGTGGGCAGCACTGGGCGCGAGTGGCGGGTGATGGCGGAGGCGGTGGTCGCAGGCTGCATGGGCGGAGGCGAGCTGGGTGGGTTGCGGCGGAGGCTGGGCGCGGACTGACTGGGTGGAGCTGGGGTTCGGGTGGGGTACAGGGTGGAGCAGTGGGCTGGGGACGGTGGGTGGTGGCGGGTGGCACGGCTGGGACGAAGTGGGTGGGGCAGGCGTGTTGGCGGTGGGGCTGCTGGGGCGGAGGGCTGCTGGCGGTTGGGGACTGGGCGGGCTGGCGCGGGTGGCTCGGCTGGGCGGAGGAGGCTGGTGCGTTGACGGGGTGGGACAGCGAAGGGCAGGGCGGAGGAGCTGGTGGCGTGGGCGAAGGCAGGGGCAGGGCGGAGGTGCAGCTGTGCGGAGGGCTGTTGGGGGAGCTAGGCCAGTGGTGGGGTGGTGAGCGGAGTGGGTTGCCGGCGAAGCAGGTGGCGGGCAGTGGGCGGAGTGGGTTGCCGGGGGAGCAGGTGGCGGGCAGTGGGCGGAGTGGGTTGCCGGGGGAGCTGGGCCAGTGGTGGGGTGAAGGGCCTTCATTAATTTTCTTTTTGAAGTTCAATAAAAAAAAAGAGAAAATGAAGAGGAGAGAATGAGTGAGCTGTTACCTTGCCAAATGAAATATACGAAGGAAGGAGGGCTGGTTTTCTTTTTCACTGGAGAGGATAACTAAATAGCAAAGAATATGGGAAGGGGAAGAATATAAAGTTGCAGAGAGAAGACAGCATGCAGCAGGATGGAGTGACGTGCAATAAATGCGAGGTTCAGTGTGCATAGTAAATACAATGATGATTCACAATGGAGGCTATTGGTGTTCCCAAGGTCAACTGACTGGTTCCAAAATTTGAAAGCTGAAATGTTGGGTACCGGTTTGTGCTGCGTAACGGACCGGTGTGTGCTCCGTTAACAATTATAATTTGCAACGCCGAACTCCGATTGATACAAACAAATATACCGTTTTGATCAGTGCGACGAGGCGGACACAACGGTATGAAGAAATTGGTGGTTCGACATTGTTTGCGAAGTGACGAATCTTATTAACCCATTTGCACGAGTGAACATTTTTACTAGCAATAAAAAGCGAAATTTGACGAAACGAAATGCGCCGTTATGATCAGAATATTTTTCTTATGCAACATTGCGAAAAATATTAAAGTTCGGACGATAGAAAATCTACACGCAAAATTAAAACTAATATGTAAATTTGACGAGCGAAATTTTCTACAATATTTTTCGACGAAATTTGGCGTACGCCTATGTCTATCTAGACGTATCCCAAATGTGAAGTTTGAACGTCAACGGAAATTGTTTGTGAATATTTGAAATTTCTATTACGGAGAATGCAGCAAAACACCGAAGAATAAGATCGACGGAGCTAAAGATGTCCGAATTTTGAAAAACGAAAAATGACGCCTTTGTCAGAAAATGATTTAGAATTTTTCTATGTAAAAATATTTAGGTCCGGAAGATGAAATTTTCACGCTTTAAAATGAACTGATGTGCAGTAAAACGCGCACGAAGTTTACTACGGTATTTTCCAACGAGACTTTACCCATATCTACAATCATCTAGGCCCAATTTAGAAACAAAGTTTGGACGCCGATTGAAATCGTATGTAAGTTTCACATTTTTAATTAAAATAACGGTTTTAAAAAAAATTTAAATTGGGTCGGAATTTCAGGGTCGTTACATTGTCTCTTTTATTTTATCAATTTAGATGCATAATGGCTTTATCATTTTGCATATGTATTGAATGGTTGCTCATCTATATAGAATTATGAACGTATATATAGGACGTTGCATACATTTTAGATTTTTGGCATAAGCACTTGCATTTCAGGAGGTCAATTAATTTCGAAGACTGCCTAATTTTGCACTACATATATGTTCATTTGCATTCCATACATGTATGTACATGTTGCATTAGAAAATTAGAAATTATGGATAATGTTTGCAAGTTGTTGATGGTTAAGCAGATGGTTGTGGATATTGAGTTTTATGTGTGAGCTGCATTTTTCCGTCCTTAGAGATTTAGGGGACGAAATCCTTTTAAGGGGAATGTAAAACCCTAGAAATTTTTAATAATTAATTAAAAACATTAGTAAGGGTTAAATCATAATTTTACATATAAGGAAAAAATAGTAGATTTTCACAAAAGTTGGAATTAGGACTCGAAACATATTCCATTGCGTCCGGAATGCCATTTAGAATTAGAAAACATACATAACTTATGGAATCTGACGAAACTGGTTAGAATTGGCTGAAATTGGACCTAGCATTTCCGTTATTAGATATTTTAGGATTAGGCCTAATAACCTTAATTCTCAACTATAACTAAAGGTTTAACCTTCATCTCTCTTAGCTCAAAAACCCTAACCGCGCCTCTCTAATTCATATTACTACTATTATTCTTCTTCCTTAAACAAATTAAACCTAAATCCAAATAAAAGAAAACGAAAGAGAATTCAAATTGGAAAACAAAGAGAAATTAAATAATAGAAATTGGGAGATCAATGGAGCAGGAGACACATCGAATTTAATAGGCTAAGTAGAGGGATTTCTTCAAATAACCCTTTAAGGTGAGTGGACGATGTGCTTATGATGTAAATAAGCAGTTGGATCTCCTTTATATATCTATATAAAATTGAAACACGATTTCAATTGAATTTGCAATTATAAAATTTACATGGATTAATATGTTGGAAAAACCCCTAAAAATGATTTTAGTAATATAACCAATGAAACTTAGGGTAAACAAGTAATTGTATCTCTTTTATACGTCTATTTAAATTAAAGTACGATTTTTGGTTTTGAACTGGTAATTTCATTGAAGAATCTATACATATATAGAAATAGTGGGAAAACCCTAGGTGATACTCCATCAATATGACTATTAAAACATGGCGAATGGTAAATTAGATTGAAACTACCTCTAATTCTATAGATCTAATTTTATACGGTAAGTTTGAATTGATTTACAAGGATAAAAAGTAATTGAATACACCCCTTTGACTCTAGCCGAACTTGACTCTATTAACTCCGATATATACGTAGATAATTGATTGAAATACACATAGATAATTCATTTAAATATCATACACAGTTGTTGAGATAAACTTCCTGAAGTTAGGTATAAACAAATTGAAAGTGTACCAAAATACATGTTAAAGAAATGAACCTTCAACTATACTAAGCCCATAATGAAGATGAATAAGATAAATGAGAAAATAGACCAAAAACACGAATTTAGACATTAGAATTCTAAACCAAACATCTAGATTTCATAAAAATTAAAATAGAAAGAAAACGGTACAATTCTAACATGATTCAGATGTTTGGACTTACATTCAGACGTTTGGAATCAAAGTCAGACGTATGTATATAAGGTGAGACGTCTGAATGCCTGTAGCAAAATTTTATATAGGAGATCAAACGTTTGAACCAAGATTCAAACGTCTAAATGGTTGAAGCATGCCCAGGTTGAATCTGGACCTTGTGTAGGCCAAGAAGGATGGATAAGGAAAATTCATTTCCACTTTTTTGACTTTTAGGAGTTCGTGTAGCTGAATGGAGCTATGCAACAAGTAGGATTAGTTACACACTTGGTGACACACCTAGGTTCATACTTCATGGCAATGCATAACATGATACTAAACAAAGCGTGTGATTGTGTTACAACTAGATGGTCTTATCATTCCTATAGCATACTAAGTCACATTTTTTAACATGTTAGAAGGGGAAAGGGTGACAGAGACGTCCACAATAGTTGGGGTACACGACCGGGCAAGGCGGTTGAACCTACAGTGGAGTTGTATTGTCAAATGATTTATTTAGCTTCAAGTTGAATGACATAGAGCATATGACATGTTTACCACTGAGAACGTTACCCCAATGCTTTGGTAGCCATAAATCGTCGAGGTTGTATACTTGGCGCGACCTCAAGCATTGTGATGTATGTTCAATGTGTGTATGGTTTAAGCAGTTATCATTAAGAATGTTTACTCAATGTATGGGCAAGTGGTTACCATTAAGAATGTTAACCCAATACATACTTACATCACTACACCAAATGGACCAATTTGACACGGTAATAAAATGTTACTAAAATATTTAGAAACACTTAACAAGCGTTGCTGATTAGTATGTTGTAGAATTTTGGAACATTTGTAATACGTTTTAGATTGACAATTTTGAAACACTTACTAAGTGTTTTAAATTAACAATTTGAAACCCTTACGAAGTGTTTCAAATTAATAAACTGCAACACTTAGTAAGCATTTCAAGTTGATAATTAGCAACACTTACTGGGTGTTTCAAACTTATAATCTGTAACACACATTAGATATTTCAAATCGATAATCTATGGCACTAATTGGGAGTTCCGATTTTATAGTTCAAAACAATTTTGTAAATTGTTCATTACATACTAAAAACATATATAAACAATATATGAACAGTATGTAAATAACACATCAACAATATTATATATATATACATACACTTCATTGAGCAATATTATGAAAAAACAAAGCTACAACTTTATTTCAGAATTACACCAAAAACTAGTTTATCATCAATTCCTATGAGTCATCACAAACGTGATTATATTATATTGGAGACTAGAAAATTTACCTGAAATACTATATTTAGGTATTGGGTAACCCTATCTCAAGTAGCACTTGTAGACTGAGCAGAAATATATCCTGCAAACACAAAATCAAACACTGTTTTAAAACTTTTACGATGAGTTCAAAAAAAGAGATAAATTGTTTTCTTGGAGAGTATTCAAAGTTCGAACTGATTAACATCAAGGGGACATGTGTATGGATTACATGCCAATAATTTAGAGTTATGAAACAATTTAGTGATAATATTTTGTAAACTAGTATTAACTTTAAAATCCATTATTAACTACATTAAAATTAAATAATGCATTTTATATAATTTGTGCTCTTTCTGAAAGAAAAAAAAAGTAACATTGCTTACCTAGAATTAATTTTACTGTCAAATTGACTCCATTTTCTGTGCATTCAATGTATTTTGAATCTTTGCTTGAATAGTCTTCATTGCATGTACAAGTGAAATTACCATCATTGTCCACGCATAAGCCTTTACAAAGTTGATATCTTTTGCATTCATCAATACTTGGAGATATTTGTGAGAAATGTTATGTATTAGTGACTAGACCACAATATATACCAAATATGATAAAACATAAGAGAGATATATGTAAACATGAATATGATTGAGATAACTTACTAAGATAACCATGTTGAAGATATGGATTACCCTCGTAACCTTCTGTGTAATTGTAGATTTAGCCATCCGGTGGCAAATCATTGCACTGGCTATTTGTAGCCTTGCACGCATATGGTACACCTAAGTGTCCGATCCTCTTTCATCAAAGCCCAAACTAAAATCAATAAGGTTTTGAGGTTAAGAACTCTGGCGGCAACCAAGGTCAGTGCAAGACCCGCTCATGTTATTATCAGACTCCTAATAACATGCCATGCAACTTGAAATGTACAACCTATTACTTGAGCCAACTTTTACGACATAACCTTAGATTGTCATCCGAAGAAAGAATAGTGGCATAACCTAACATTGTCTGATTATCCTTAGATTTCACTAAAAGATCGAAATTCAAATCTACAATCGAGTTTCCATTTCGTTATCTCCCGATCCTCAAATGGTTACGTAGAAATTGCATTAAAATAACCAGGTTCTTTTTTGCCTTTAGTACTCCAAATATGACCTAAAACGATAGTCTTGTCCTTTACTGTAAACACAGAAGGAAATCTAAAGCTCAACCCTATCGTGCATTCCCTAGCCCTGTCCACAACTGTAAACCTTAATTTAACATTCTAATAATAGTTAAGTAAAAGTAGTTTAAAATCAGATAAATATTAACCATTTTTACCACCATAAAACTTGAGTTTCCTGCAATATGCCAACAAAATATTATAGTAAATTTCAAGATAATAAGAAAGAAGCTTATGGAATGTTCTGATAAAATTCATCAGTAAATAAATTCTTAACGTTCATCTTAATAAATGATAGTCGTACTCAATCTTTAATAAAATATTAATATAGGGAAATCAAACTTGCAATTAGTACAGGAAGCTTATGGCCAATTATTTGTACTTTTGTACTTCTACTTGGACCTTATCAGCCACCATGACTCGAACAGCATTTAAACTTTGAAGTTTCCTTTTGTTTTGTCTGCAACATGATGAACCGACTTACTATAAAATATTAAAAATAAGGTAAAATTATGCTCTTGAGAATCAAATCCATAAATTTGTATATGCGTACTGAATTACTAATAAAAACTAGAATTGTGTTCACTCACTCTGAAAGATTACTGTTGAATATAACATGAATTAGTCAACAAATAAACATCCTTGAAAAAAGCAAAGCACCCGCACTAATGGAAGGTCCCAGTTGTGTATGATCTTGGTTTCATGGTGGAATGTGGTGTTTGTGGAGGATGGTAGCATTAACAAGTTGCGGGAATAAGAACACGAATAGTAAATGTGTAGGAATTTGAAGAATAGGGAATAAAGGCAAGAATTAACAAGAAGAAGGACTGAAATGAAATAAGATTTATAACTAAAAATGTAAATTTGCAGAAATATGAACAAGAACAAATATGAAGAAGATAGTTGTAATGATCTAGCGGTTGCATGAAACAAGAACTGAAATGAAATAGCAAGTAATATAGGAACTGAAATGAAATATAACAAGAAATCTAAATGCAGAAATAAAGAACAGGAAATTAAATTGGAAAGATGAACAAGAATGAACTATAATTGAATTAAGATTGTAACTAGCAATTGAATAAACTAAGTACGAATCAAAGAAAGAAAGAACTGATCTAAAGATTGCAACTAAACTGAAATGAAAAAAAATGAAGATGAATTGCTTTCAGATTCTTCTCACATTCCTATGGCCAGTGCATGTACTCCTTATTTATACACTCTGGCATACATACAACTGGACTTAACCCATATCAAGAAACCCAATACAGACCCAATACAAATCCATTCAACTCACCAAACAAAGACACCTTACTCTATTATACACTGCAAGTCTGCAATTACATACCACTCAATGCAGACACAAAATCTGACAGTATCAGGTATGCATGTGCACACACCCATATGCACACACTAATAGCTTCAACCTCAGGCCTTGTTTCCATCAATCCAAGCCTCTGACACCTGCCTTACAGCCTCCAGAACCACCTCTGATGAGCTTTTGGCCAACTCTGGTGAACTTGGACGGAAAATCTGCAAATATTCCATGTTTCTGCCTTTCAACACATAGGTTACCATTTCAGGGCTGTTACATCTCCTTTCCCCTTCAAAAACGACCTTGTCCTCAAGGTCGATTGATAGCAAAGGAGGTGGCCATGGTGGTTTATATGGTCTGTACGAGCCCTCATTGAAAATGATAGCTTCAAATGCAAAGAATGTTCCCTTT
The DNA here is from genome assembly GCA_030737815.1 of Allium fistulosum. Lineage (NCBI taxonomy): Eukaryota > Viridiplantae > Streptophyta > Magnoliopsida > Asparagales > Amaryllidaceae > Allium > Allium fistulosum. Next base: position 71,192,804 of record CM060906.1, read on the forward strand.
TCTTCCTCAATATAAATTGTGCTAGCAGCCTTAACAAGCAAGCAAAATTCACTTAAACCCTTAATGGGATCACTTTGAGAGACAAACCAAACAACTTCTAATTGTTTCTCTTCGGTCGCACCTTTCAATTCATATTTGAAATTATCGATGTTCTCCAAAATAGTTGCTTCTTCAAAAACCATATCAAGTAATTCCCTTGAATCTGAAGCTACGTCTCCATTCTTGCATGAAGCTTGACATGAAGATATGGCTTTAGTGTCTACTGTTGATTGAAAGGGGAATTTTTCCTTCACTATTTCAATTTCAGGTAACGATACTATCTCATGGGTTGTTTGAATAACAACAGTGTCTTGGTCTACAGGTAGGCAACCAACATCAGAAAACAAGTCACCTTTAGCAATCAGATCTTCAGAAATTTGGGGAATTGATGAATCATGTTTGCATACATTTGATGACAAGAATCCATTCGTATTTTCAATCAACGGTTTGTGTACATCTAAAGAAACTAACACTTGGTTATTATCACAAGAGAAATCACCCTGTACACATTTAGTTGCAGTAGTACAAGAATTCTTTGATAGTTCACCCAAGATCACAGCGAAGAACCCAAATTCATTGATACATGAATCATAACCGGTAGGATATTGTTTTGTCAACTCGATGCAAATATCCCAAAGTCTGTAAGAAAGACCAGTAATCCCTTTTTTCTCAATCTTTGAAAGAGATGTTGTTAATAGGCTGCTTTGAAGGGAAGTGATAGTATCACCAATCTTTTTGTTGATAGATTTGATCATCATGATTATGGTGCTTAACTCCATTGATTCCAGGATCTTGATTGAATGCTCTAATTCGAATATTAGCCATGATGGTGATTCAAAATCTTGGGTTTGAGAGATGTTAAGGGTATTGTTAGCAGCAGTTTTTAGGCTTGGTAAATGGTTTCTTGAATTATCGGAAAGAAGGGGTTCTTGATGATTTGGAGCAAGGGTTATGGGAACTGGTTGATAGGGTGCTGGTTGAGGGAATGCTGACATATGAAGGTTAGTGTATGGGTTTGAAAGATAAGGATCTTGATAGTACATAGGTGGTTGTGGAAGAGGATGAAGGGGCTGGTTCTTGATTTCTCCTTGCCATGTCCATGCTAGACCTTGATTTAGAGGGAAAATTTGGGAATATGTGCTGGCGAAGTTAGGATCTGACTGGTTGTCAGAGATTGCCTCAGTCAGTGGCTCTGATACCAAATTGGAAGATCCCGGTTGATCTGGGTTCTTGGCCATGGCAGCTGAAGGAAGAGATCTTGAATAGTGGAGATAAGTTTGAGCAAAGGAAGATAGTGTTAGTGGTGTGCACGTGCACAGATTGCTCTTGTACACAAAATTGATCAAAAGAAAAGAAACAGAGGTTGGCAATAGTCAAGAAAATCAAGAAACAGAAGCAGTTTTTCGGTGACTCGAAGAAAGTATAGGGAAATTAGGGGTTTTACTCGAAGAGGAAGATGAAGTTCCTTGGAAGAAATTATCCAGATTTATAGCAACAGTTTACAAATACAACATGAGTTTGTAATGCAAGAAAAAATTGGTAACAAATTCAAGAACTGGAAAATATAAGAAATGTGAATAATAGAATTGAATCTATACTACAACTAAAACTGAAGAATAACAAGAAGATTATTCAAGAAGGAACTGGTACAAGATCAAGAACTGACTAACAAAAAATTATCAAAAAATGGAATTAAACTGATATAAATTGCAACTAATATATGAACAGGCAGTAAGAAGTAAAAGAGAACAAATACTAGATTGCCAATGAAACTTGAATTAAAATGATATTAAATCTTAGAATTTTTCCACACTCAATTACAAGATACACATCAGTATTTATAAACCAATGCAACACATTTCCACTCAGCCCAATAACAACCCAATTACTGATACAACAACATGCACACTGATACATCCAAACAGTTTTTTCTCCTCTGCCAGTTCCTCATGCTTCCACTTTCCCATACAAGTCTACTACTTCTGATGATCTTCAGCTACCTCCAGTGGACTGCACTCAATCGAAACAACTTCTTCTCCTTCAGTTCTCTCACAGCAGCTTTTGTGCGCATTAATCATGGCGAGCAGACTATGGTTGTTACAACTAAGTCTAGTATTAATAGTACTATCCACTTTTAATCGAGTTTTTCATTCACCGGTACAAAAAAGCAGGTTAAATGATGTTGAGTTTTGAGTATATTACTTCTGATACTTTGAATCTAATATGTTTCATATAAATAACACTTATAACATCTTATAATCATGCCACATTCAGCGATCAATAGTAAATGTAGTGGAATTAATTTGCATAATTTTCAGCGTATAATTTGGGCTTGTTATTCAAGCGTATAAGTAGATTGTGCACATATAAATTCTGCTAATTAAACATGGTAGAGTTAGAAATCAATATCAAGCATGCTACGTTAATTATATAAATTTTAAACCTGTGGAAGAAGTGACATTTATACCATGGATCAATTAGTAAATAAAACTTTGTCATGCTACCATTATTTTCCCAATATTTATCAAACTTTGTCCATATACTTTTGCCATTGCTGAATGATTAGGGCCCAAATTTTCAATTAATTCTTGCAATTCTTCTTAGTTCCACTAGACTTTGAAAAGCAAATATTCAATGTAATGGATAAAGAGCTGTTAAATTCAATGTAAAACAAAACTATCTCGTTTAATAGGAAATTATATAGAAAATTAAACGAGATCATACAAATTAATACAACAAACCAAATTTTAAGCTGTAGAAATAAGAAAGTCACTATGAAAGTTATTAACGAATACCACAAAGTTGTTGTAACAACCCGGAATTTTCGAACTCGAAAATTCTGGATAGTTAGGAGAAAAAGAAAAGAGATAGAAGAAGAAACAGAACAAGACACAGATTCTCACATTCGCAGCGGATCAAAATACAATATCAAATAATAATATCATTTATACAAAGAAAACTGTATTTGTTAATTTTCATCAATACATCAGAGTTACAACTTTTTCCCAAACACTGAACAATTAAAATAACATGTTCAGATACAAATCAATAATACTCAACGGATCATACTCCATACGTTCCTGCCATCCAGCTCGCCTCCTGAGCTCCAGAACGTCCTAACCTGAAAATCTGTAATACTCGGTCTGACCCGAGCATTACAATAAAGTAACACCCGGGTCAGGCTGGAAACCAGCGTGAGTAAACTCATCTAACAAGAAATTCTAATGCATAGAACTTTATTTAAAACCCGGGGTAACTCGTTCATCACTACAAGTTCACAACTTGTTATAGTCAACACTTAATCAATCCCTAAGTACCTTTACTTAGTTTTAAATGGTCCAATCATTTAAATTATTCCATTTCAGTCTATTGATTTCTCATATCAATCTATAAAGAATCGAAGTGGTTTCGGGCATTTACTAATACCTGACTCCGGTCTCTTCGAATCATCTTAAGCAAAGCTGTTTAAGTTTAAAACAATTCTAATTAATTTAATTAACTTAAATTAAATTAATTACTTAAGAACTAATCACTTGATCCTACTTAATCAATTTATTAATTAATAGTTAAAGGATAAATTAATTAATAATTAACCTTTAATTCTAGATTTATTAATTATCCTATTTAATTTAATTACATCAAGTAATTATCCTTTAATTAATTACATAAATCAATTAACTATTAATCACTTACCTTAAATTAATTAAACCTTAATTAATTAATTAATTAATTATACTAAGTAATTATTCCTTAATTACTCCCATTAATTAACCTCAAATCATTTCCATTAAGTAATTATCCACAATTTACTTTCATTAATTATCCACTAATTACTTTTAAATTAAGTAATTATCCTTTTTTTATCACCTCTATTAATTAATCACATTAATTAATTTAACCTTAATTAATCACATTTATTAATTAATTAACCTTAATTTATCACATTAATTATCCTTAATTAATCATATTAATTATCCTTAATTAATTATCTAAGTAATTAATCCTTAATTACCTTTCATTAATTCCTTCCAAAAAGTAATTATCCTTTTTAATTAATTAACTTCTAATTTCTTTCATTAACTAATTATTCTTTCATTAATTACATTCAGAAATTACCCATTTATTACTTTACTAAGTAATTTCTCTTAATTAATCATAAGTGATTATATTTAATTAATTAGACTTATTAATTAACCTAAAATTTATTACATTAATTAATTGACTAATTAATCATCACTTAATCTTTAATTAACCATCCTCTAATTACTTTATTAAGTAATTATTCTTAATTACAAATATGTAATTAACCTTAAATTTATTTTAATTAATTATCCTAAATTAACCTCAACTTAACTAATTAAGAATAACTTTGCATTTATATTAAATACTTACTCAAACCATTTACTTCATTAAAATCAATTTAGAAATCAATAAAAAAATCAATTTGAATTATGATTCTACTTTAATCAAGAACAATTCAAACATTTAAATTTTTATATACTTATATCTTTGAAAACCCTTTTCAAATTAAATTAACAAATGTTTATCTTTAAATTCTCCATTCCATATCCTATTTTACTAATTACAACATCATGGGCCGAAGCCCAAACCCAATCGAAGAAAACAACGAAGACCTTCCCACCTTCTTCCCTCTCCAAACCTCTCTGCTTCCAGTTCAATTCCAGGAACACCATCCAAAACACTTGAATCATGATGCCTCGAACCGGAAGATCACCTCTGATCAACTCAACATCCCATGCGAACATCACGCAACACGATACGACCTGGAATCGAACCCCTATCCTCTTCGTTCGATCGCCAGCCGAGGAAGCTCCCACGTACACGCTGTGCACGTGCACAATCCCACCTCCGACCAACTCATCGACGCGACACTACGGCCGAGTCGCACATCATCACCATATTCCACTCGCCACATCGCCGAAGCCTGCCATCCTTCCGATCGAAATCGATAAATTTCCCAAACCTCCAAACACCCAAAACCCACCTATCTCCACCAATTGACGAACTGCACTCGCCATTCCCTTCTGATTTTCTCGATTCCTCCACCGATCGCAAACTCTTCCACTACTCAACATTCCTACCAAAAATCACATACTCCGGTCGCACCCTTTCCCTTCAAAAATTCCTCGACTTCACCATGGCCACATCCCTTCTTAAACCCTAAAACCCCCTCGACTATCCAATCCCAATCCAAATCCAAGATTCCGCCATGGTCGACATCTTCCTTAGGTCCACCAGCCCCTTTCAGACCCAGCCACACCACCTCTCAACGACGAAGCCGATAGAAAATAATTTTCGAATGAATTTAGGTCATCCTTCAATTTCTTGTGATATAGAACACTAAAAATTCTAATTTTACTACTAAAATTCATATTCTATACAAGAATCCTAATTGCATGCTTGAATTCTAAATTTAAAAATAATAAATTTTTACCAAAGTATGTTATTTACTGTAAAACTTATCAATAATTGGCTACACAGCATAATAAATTCACAAACTAATTTTAACCTAAACTATGCTTGCAAACAAATATTTTCTTAGTTTACATCATCATCAAATATGAACTAGATTAAGAGATTTGGAATTTTGAATTTGGTTTAAACCCTGTAAACCTGGAACAGAGATATATGTTCCTGAACCCAGACATGCACACATCATTTACATTCAATTCTACTTAAAATAAACATGCAAACATTATTTTAACAGAGATTCATCATAACATTTAAGCATAAACATAAGTTTAAAACTGTTTTTAAATTCAAATGTTTACTCACAATTTTTTTTTTAACAGAGGAACCAGGATTTGAAAACTGGAAACAGATTTCTTTGATCTGATCTACTTTGTTTTTAGTTGAGATAAACTTGTATCTTTGCTTGAATTTGAACTTGAATTGAATCTTGAATTAATCTATACTTTGATGTGTCTTGAGTTGAATCTTTGCTTAGTTTCAGGTTGAATATTTGAGCAATCGAAGTTGTTGAATTTGTTTTAGTTTTTGAAAGAAGGAAAGAAGAGGGATTGAGAAAGATAAGATATACAGCCTGGTTTCTCTAAACACTTAATTATATTTCAATTTAAAAGAAAAAATGCCACTTGTATTTTGCATGGCATGCACAAGCTACAAATGTCCTAATCTATATTTAAATATCTTCTTATGTTTTATGTTTATATAATTTTATATTTACAAACCAACCTTACATTACATATATAAATTTTAAAACATAACTTTCAATACAATATATATAAACCTATATATTATTATATTAGAAAATTATTCTTATTAACTTTAAAATATAGAGTTTTTAAAATCCAATTTATTTTTAAGATATTTATCAATTTGAATTTCAAATTCAAATTCAAACTCAATTTAGAATCAGCTCATAATAACACATATTTAATTTGCTCAACTTATAAATATAAATATTTATTTGATCAGATTCGTTTGTTCAATCTATAATTCAGTATTTCTATTAATTTACCCAATTATTATATCAATTACAGATGTCCAGAAATCCGGGTTATCACATTCCTCCCCCCTTAAAATCTTTTCGTCCTCGAAAAGGAACGAAGACATAATTTTATTCAATAATTTAAAATCAGATAAATTATTCTTAGATCATTTTTTTTTTTAAAACACTTTCAAAATCTATATAATATTACAAAAATAGTTTTTATAAAAATACTTTTATAACTCGATGTTTCAACAAGTCCATTCTCGTTCTCACAGAAATTCGGTCATACGTTGATCAGGCGTAAGACTGAAAATCTATAAGTACTTAGCAGACCCATTTTCAACACCCAGTGAAAATATTTGGAAAATACTTTATTTGAAAATATCGAAAACGTTTTTGAAAATAGAGGAAATATCTTTGGTGAGAATGCTCTGGAAATCATCACCCCCATCCATGGTCACAGTTACATCACGGGTTACGTTGCCATCGCAGCAAAAGTCCATGTAACTGATGACAGCATGGAACCCACAACAGATCGCAGTTACATCCCAGGGTTACGTTGCCGTCGCAGCAAAAGTCCATGTAACTGTTGGCTCTCAGCGGCACACACGATTTCGCTGTCAAAATGAAACTTCTCCCACATAGGTCGCAGTCTACCGATATAAAATCAAACGCAGACAGTTGGCTCTCAGCGGCACAAACGACTTTCGCTATGTTACCATAGTGTCACAGTCTACCGATATAAAATCAAACGTAGACAGTTGGTTCTCAGCGGCACACATGACTTTCGCTATGGTCTGCAGTAGATCGTAGTGACATTGAGTTAAATTGTTGTCACAGCATAACTCAAATGCCTCTGTGGGCACCAGCCCCTCGACTTTCGCTACAAATAATCCTCAGGATCTAGTTTTGTCCGGACTCCTAACAGGATCAACTTTAGAATCCCCCCTTGGGGTTCAAGGCAGTACCACCCAGTGGTACTCCTGAGAAGTTCATTTCAAGGAAGCGCCTTTTTCCCCAGAGCTATTCTCAAAATACTTTGTACTATATACTTATAGTATCTTCAAATCATACCCTTTATGATTTATCAAAATCTCCTTTACACAAAATCGATTACCAAAATCGATAATTCTCAAACTAGGCTTTCCAAAATCCAAAATTGATTTTCCCAAAAATCAAAAGCCTTTTCCAAATTCATAGGTTCCAAAACCTTTTCCAAAATCATTCTCATAAGATCCTTTATATATATATATATATAACTTTTGAAAAATCTTTGGATTATTTCAAACTGGTATAAAACCTCTTTTTATACTTCAAATATTTCAAAACCCTTTTTATTCTGGCTAGATTCAATAAGGGGAGTTTATCATATTACAAAATATAACTTTATTTATTGCCAAATCAAATATTTAAGTTTGATTTCTTTATAAAGTTACTTACCATTTACTTACCTCCATAAAGTAAATTTCAACCAAAGAAATATCCAATTCCATTATATTTCACAAATATACTTTTCATTTCAAAACCATTTCAAATTCCTTATTCACAAACTTCAATATCAATTTCATTCAAACTCGTACGATGTACACATATCATCCTTACGCAATATCAATCTGATCGCTCTTCGATCACACAATTTCTCTTCCGAACTAGTATTGTCCACCCGACTTCCTAGTGCGGACTCAGATTTGGTTTCCTGATCAGAAACCGTCATTCTCCTTGCATAGTCACAACTATGATAGAGAATATCCAGAACCAATCAAAATCCATATCCAGGTTCGCCGTTGAAAATCGAGCGAAAAATCCTAACTCGGATCGATAATACTATCTCGAAATTCTGTGTTCGAATCTGGATCAAATCACTATGCGAATAGAATAATTTACGTATATCCTACGTATTTATCTTTATTGGTTATTAGCTAGATCAATTCTCTTCTCTATTCACATTTCCTTTAATTCCATTCACTTATTCTCAATTGCTTCCATTTCCAATTGAGTTATTACTTTAATTACAAACAGTTTGAATTCTGACCTATTTAAATTTAAAAATAGCTTGGAAAAGTTTAAAATAGATAAGTAGTTGAAAAATAGTTGTTAGTTTGTAAAATAGTTGTAAAATAGTTAAGTAGGTATAAAATAGTTAGATAATTGCAAAATAGTTTTTAAAATAGTGATTAGATATAAGTAACTGAAAAAATAGTAATTAGTTTATAAGACAGTTTCAAAATAGTTAAATAGTTCCAAAATAATTGTAAAATAAGTATAAGATAGTTTGGGGTTTAAGAAGAAAAATTATATAGTAAATAGTTTGGAAAAATATATTTGTATTAAAACAATTTATTTTGAAAATAATTCAGATCCAAACTGTTTAATTTCCCAATCTCCATTTCCAATTAATTTCCCATCAATTCAATTTAAATTCTACTTTCATTTAAATTGACTCAATACTTCAATTTCCATTGAATTTAATTCAATCCCAATTCAAGTTGAATTAATCTTAATTCCTTTCCAAATTCAAATCAAATTCCATTTGATTTTTAATCTTATTCAACTTTAATCACAATTTCAATTAATTCATATAAATTTCAAATTGAACCAATTTTATTTATTTCAATTCCAGTTTGAATTAATCCCAATTCCCATTTGAATTTTGAACTCATTCAATCTTCAATTTTTATTTTAAATTAATCCATTTCAAATTTTCCATTTGAATTTTAAACTTATTTATCTTAAATCACAATTCCCATTTATTCAAATCAAATTCAGTTTGAACTAATTCAATTTAAATCTCAATTTTAAACTATCTCGAATTATATAAATTCGAGTTAAAATTGATTTAATTCCTTAAATCATAATTCCTATACTTTTAAATTAATTCAACCTTTATTTTTAATTTTAACAAATTAAATCTTTAAACCATTTAATTCTGAATTCAAAAACAATTTAATCTTCAGATTCTAATTTATTATCTATTTCAATTTCCAGATCTCAAACCCATTTTTGAGATCACTCATAACTCCCATTTCAAATCAACCATTTAACTTCCCAAGTTAAATTTTAATTTCATCTTGAAATTTCTAATTCAAGTTGTTCATTCTAAACTCATTTAACTTTCCTTCAGTTAAATTCAATTTAATCCAACCAACTTTACCCAATTTGAATTCCCATTTCAAATTTTAAACTTTATATTAATAATCTTTCCACTTATAAGTTCAAAAACTTATCACTTTGGGTTTTCATATCACATTCCAAGGAAAAATTTAAAACTCAACACTTAGAGTTTATTTCAAATCATCTTTGATATTATGTATATCCTCATATATACATTTTCTTTATACACCAAGTTATACTTTAAATTTTTAAACCACCTTTGGTTTTAATTCAAAACAAACTTCTTTAAAACAATTTCAAGTTTTCTGGATTTAGATTTAAAATTTCATAATTTTAAATTATCTTCAATTCCAATTTATAAGTCATACTCACTTTAAAAGTTTACTTCCCTAAACATTTCATTTTACTTAATCATTTACATCATTTCATTATTAAACACAACAATCATTTATGCTAATAATCAAGATTATCATATTTGGAAACCAATTTATTATTATCTTTATTCCGATAACACTTCTACAAATTCAAGATTTTAATTTCAGTTTGAATCCATTTCAAACTTATCTTCATTTAATTCCAATTTGGTTGTATTACTATTATCACTTAATTCTTATTATTTAATTTAATTCCAATGATTCAACAACCAATTACCTTAATATTTATTAGAAAGAAATATCATTTTATATATCAAAATATAATTTTATATAAAATCATTTACCCTTAAAACCATTTAAAATCTTTATATAGAAAAATAACAAGTACGTTCTCTCATATATATATATACTCAACTCATTTTTAGGGTACCATTGACCCTATCCTTAATGAGTAATCCCACCAGAGCCAAGGTTCTCGCTTAACCTTCGCTCTGATACCAACTGTAACAACCCGGAATTTTCGAACTCGAAAATTCTGGATAGTTAGGAGAAAAAGAAAAGAGATAGAAGAAGAAACAGAACAAGACACAGATTCTCACATTCGCAGCGGATCAAAATACAATATCAAATAATAATATCATTTATACAAAGAAAACTGTATTTGTTAATTTTCATCAATACATCAGAGTTACAACTTTTTCCCAAACACTGAACAATTAAAATAACATGTTCAGATACAAATCAATAATACTTAACGGATCATACTCCAAACGTTCCTGCCATCCAGCTCTCCTCCTGAGCTCCAGAACGTCCTAACCTGAAAATCTGTAATACTCGGTCTGACCCGAGCATTACAATAAAGTAACACCCGGGTCAGGCTGGAAACCAGCGTGAGTAAACTCATCTAACAAGAAATTCTAATGCATAGAACTTTATTTAAAACCCGGGGTAACTCGTTCATCACTACAAGTTCACAACTTGTTATAGTCAACACTTAATCAATCCCTAAGTACCTTTACTTAGTTTTAAATGGTCCAATCATTTAAATTATTCCATTTCAGTCTATTGATTTCTCATATCAATCTATAAAGAATCGAAGTGGTTTCGGGCATTTACTAATACCTGACTCCGGTCTCTTCGAATCATCTTAAGCAAAGCTGTTTAAGTTTAAAACAATTCTAATTAATTTAATTAACTTAAATTAAATTAATTACTTAAGAACTAATCACTTGATCCTACTTAATCAATTTATTAATTATTAGTTAAAGGATAAATTAATTAATAATTAACCTTTAATTCTAGATTTATTAATTATCCTATTTAATTTAATTACATCAAGTAATTATCCTTTAATTAATTACATAAATCAATTAACTATTAATCACTTACCTTAAATTAATTAAACCTTAATTAATTAATTAATTAATTATACTAAGTAATTATTCCTTAATTACTCCCATTAATTAACCTCAAATCATTTCCATTAAGTAATTATCCACAATTTACTTTCATTAATTATCCACTAATTACTTTTAAATTAAGTAATTATCCTTTTTTTATCACCTCTATTAATTAATCACATTAATTAATTTAACCTTAATTAATCACATTTATTAATTAATTAACCTTAATTTATCACATTAATTATCCTTAATTAATCATATTAATTATCCTTAATTAATTATCTAAGTAATTAATCCTTAATTACCTTTCATTAATTCCTTCCAAAAAGTAATTATCCTTTTTAATTAATTAACTTCTAATTTCTTTCATTAACTAATTATTCTTTCATTAATTACATTCAGAAATTACCCATTTATTACTTTACTAAGTAATTTCTCTTAATTAATCATAAGTGATTATATTTAATTAATTAGACTTATTAATTAACCTAAAATTTATTACATTAATTAATTGACTAATTAATCATCACTTAATCTTTAATTAACCATCCTCTAATTACTTTATTAAGTAATTATTCTTAATTACAAATATGTAATTAACCTTAAATTTATTTTAATTAATTATCCTAAATTAACCTCAACTTAACTAATTAAGAATAACTTTGCATTTATATTAAATACTTACTCAAACCATTTACTTCATTAAAATCAATTTAGAAATCAATAAAAAAATCAATTTGAATTATGATTCTACTTTAATCAAGAACAATTCAAACATTTAAATTTTTATATACTTATATCTTTGAAAACCCTTTTCAAATTAAATTAACAAATGTTTATCTTTAAATTCTCCATTCCATATCCTATTTTACTAATTACAACATCATGGGCCGAAGCCCAAACCCAATCGAAGAAAACAACGAAGACCTTCCCACCTTCTTCCCTCTCCAAACCTCTCTGCTTCCAGTTCAATTCCAGGAACACCATCCAAAACACTTGAATCCTGATGCCTCGAACCGGAAGATCACCTCTGATCAACTCAACATCCCATGCGAACATCACGCAACACGATACGACCTGGAATCGAACCCCTATCCTCTTCGTTCGATCGCCAGCCGAGGAAGCTCCCACGTACACGCTGTGCACGTGCACAATCCCACCTCCGACCAACTCATCGACGCGACACTACGGCCGAGTCGCACATCATCACCATATTCCACTCGCCACATCGCCGAAGCCTGCCATCCTTCCGATCGAAATCGATAAATTTCCCAAACCTCCAAACACCCAAAACCCACCTATCTCCACCAATTGACGAACTGCACTCGCCATTCCCTTCTGATTTTCTCGATTCCTCCACCGATCGCAAACTCTTCCACTACTCAACATTCCTACCAAAAATCACATACTCCGGTCGCACCCTTTCCCTTCAAAAATTCCTCGACTTCACCATGGCCACATCCCTTCTTAAACCCTAAAACCCCCTCGACTATCCAATCCCAATCCAAATCCAAGATTCCGCCATGGTCGACATCTTCCTTAGGTCCACCAGCCCCTTTCAGACCCAGCCACACCACCTCTCAACGACGAAGCCGATAGAAAATAATTTTCGAATGAATTTAGGTCATCCTTCAATTTCTTGTGATATAGAACACTAAAAATTCTAATTTTACTACTAAAATTCATATTCTATACAAGAATCCTAATTGCATGCTTGAATTCTAAATTTAAAAATAATAAATTTTTACCAAAGTATGTTATTTACTGTAAAACTTATCAATAATTGGCTACACAGCATAATAAATTCACAAACTAATTTTAACCTAAACTATGCTTGCAAACAAATATTTTCTTAGTTTACATCATCATCAAATATGAACTAGATTAAGAGATTTGGAATTTTGAATTTGGTTTAAACCCTGTAAACCTGGAACAGAGATATATGTTCCTGAACCCAGACATGCACACATCATTTACATTCAATTCTACTTAAAATAAACATGCAAACATTATTTTAACAGAGATTCATCATAACATTTAAGCATAAACATAAGTTTAAAACTGTTTTTAAATTCAAATGTTTACTCACAATTTTTTTTTTTAACAGAGGAACCAGGATTTGAAAACTGGAAACAGATTTCTTTGATCTGATCTACTTTGTTTTTAGTTGAGATAAACTTGTATCTTTGCTTGAATTTGAACTTGAATTGAATCTTGAATTAATCTATACTTTGATGTGTCTTGAGTTGAATCTTTGCTTAGTTTCAGGTTGAATATTTGAGCAATCGAAGTTGTTGAATTTGTTTTAGTTTTTGAAAGAAGGAAAGAAGAGGGATTGAGAAAGATAAGATATACAGCCTGGTTTCTCTAAACACTTAATTATATTTCAATTTAAAAGAAAAAATGCCACTTGTATTTTGCATGGCATGCACAAGCTACAAATGTCCTAATCTATATTTAAATATCTTCTTATGTTTTATGTTTATATAATTTTATATTTACAAACCAACCTTACATTACATATATAAATTTTAAAACATAACTTTCAATACAATATATATAAACCTATATATTATTATATTAGAAAATTATTCTTATTAACTTTAAAATATAGAGTTTTTAAAATCCAATTTATTTTTAAGATATTTATCAATTTGAATTTCAAATTCAAATTCAAACTCAATTTAGAATCAGCTCATAATAACACATATTTAATTTGCTCAACTTATAAATATAAATATTTATTTGATCAGATTCGTTTGTTCAATCTATAATTCAGTATTTCTATTAATTTACCCAATTATTATATCAATTACAGATGTCCAGAAATCCGGGTTATCACAGTTGTCACCTTATCACTTACTTTAGTTTGTAGACGCAATGTTATGAAGAATAAAAATTTATCTCCGTAGCTTTGATTTTGCCTTAAAATTTGCTTGATTATTACTCTGATCAAATATATGTATATATACACCACTTTTTCAACAGCAATCCATGTTACTTATGATGGTATATTTTTGGACAGCAATAAAGTTAAACGAAACGATGGATTGCAACCAGAATATAAACCAAAATATATTTCTTCTGTTATTGTACTGGGCTGGATATATAAAGCCCATTTACTCATTCTCTGTTTTATATAAATAGAGTAGCATATTGTAGAAACATGGATCGAATTCTATTGCATTAATAAAAGTATAAACTCTTTTTCATTCTCTTCCAATAACATTTCTGAATTCATCAAACCACTTCAAATTCTATCTTGGTATCAGAGCTGAGGACAGAAGCATCTACAGCTTTATGCAAGAACTGATCCATCAGAGAAACCTCATCACTTGGATCAGCTTACCCATCAGAATACTTTCATCATCACTTGGGTAAGGAATATGTTCAGAGAATATACTGCCTTGCCAAGATTAACAATCGGCTGTAGAGAATTCCTACAAAAACATATTCAAGAATCAAGAAAGAAAATCAGAAATCCAGTCAGAAAAGAGAACAGAAACCCATCATTCAAAAAAAGGGTAAGTGCCATACCAGGAGCAATCAGAGAAGCCTCATCATATTGCTCGGTTGCAACATACCTGTTGAAAGAAGAATTTCTTGATTTCACCATATTTCTGAGTTCTTTCTTTATCAATTCCAATTTTTTAAAGAAGTTTCTTCATGGTTGAAGGAAGCAGTGCAACATCAGGCAATGATACTAGCACTTCATCGCAATCCATGGATGTTACTGACAGTTTGATCAAAACTGTAATTAGCCCACACTCCAATCTCATCACTGCACATCTTGAAGATGACAATTATCTTCTCTGGAAAGTGCAAGTTGAAACTGCTGCCAGAGAATATGGTCTTGATGGATACATCCTAGGCATGATAGCCACTCCACCCAAGTTTATCACTAATCAAGAAAACAAAACAGTAAGTAATGAGGAATATATCAAATTTCAAAGGCAAGACAGTTTAATAAGTTCTTGGTTACTTTCTTCAATCAGTGTAAAGTTGTTACCACAAGTTATAGGGTGCATGTGACGCCCCACCTCAATACCCACGCTAGTCAAGGACACTACGATGTAGTGCTGTCAACTAGCACGGAGAATAAGGCTGTTGAGGAGCGACCATCCATGTAATTGATTATCACACGGTGGCTATAAAATAATCTTCGGAAACAAACATAGAAATAAACATAACATAAAGCAGTCACAGACATCCGTATCACAAAGGCGGAAGAAGATATGAATATATAACTAACACATGAAAGTGTACATCAGAGTAGTGGTCAAAAAGTTCCACAATAATACAAAAGAATAGCAACACGTGCTATACCAAAAGAATACAACTATGAGTCCATATCTCAAGTGTATACAACAAAAACTGCTAAACTAAATAGTCAGCCAAAAGTCAGAGTAGCAAATCCCGGAAGGAAGTCAAGCAGAAGCACCTGTAACATCTCGGTCTGACCCGAGTATTATTTAAGAAAATAATAAACGGATCAGTCTAACTATAAATATCAGATGACATGATATATAATAAAAGATATGGCATAAACATAGAATATCCATACTGACATACTACTATAAGTATGAAAATGATGATCAACAGGAGATCAACCGAAGAGAAATGATCAATATCTCAAGAATCTTCTCAAAGATCCAAAGAGGGCATCATACCCTAAACTTGTACTCATAACAAGTCAATGACATAAAAATCCAGAAATCAAACAAGAAATCCAGAAATCATAAAAATAGAAAGAGGCCTATCACATGATGGTCCGAAGACCATGGGGCGCTACCCCATATGTGTGAGTCGGAATCATACTGATTGAGGCCTAGGCTAACCAAAAAGCAAAAAGGTATGTGTGAATGGAATCACACAAGTGGTGTCTAGCCTAACCTCGCAAACAAAAAGATATGTGTGAGTCGGAATCACACTACTGCGGTCTAGACTAACCTTGCGGACAAAGAGATATGTGTGAGTCGGAATCACACTACTGCGGTCTAGTCTAACCTTGCAAACAAAGAGACATCGCACAATTGCTAGTCTAAATCATAAAATGATCATCATGATCAGCGAGAAGTGTCAATCACACCAAGCTAGTAAATATATGAGTTTAGCTTCATGTCCCATAACCACTTGCTTAACTTAAATATTTACGAACAAGCTGTAAATCTTCACTAGGAAATTGTCACGAAAAGGGTTCAATCGAACAAGTCCAAGAGCTAACCGACGAAGTGAACGCAAGCGTTTCATACCACTCGTTTTACTAAGTCGTTTAAGTCGATTTCTCATTCGAGTGAAGTAAAGGCTTATATATATTAGTAGATTGGAAATCGGTTTGAGAAAACGAACTTTTGATATTAAAAATAGTGTTGAAATCGATTTGATGAAAGCGTTTTGATATTTACTACTAGTATTAAAACCTTCATATCTTTAAAGTGACAAGTCATAAAACGATTGTTGGAACAATCTATCACAAGAATTCACATTCGAAGACGTGAATAAAATCCAAGGAAATCAGCTCAAAATGCATCAAAGTGGAAGTTCTGATGAATGCTTTTCAGATAAGATTGCCTACGCAGAGTAATACGGGGTTCGACCTAGGAGAAAACAGGTTAAATGACCTAAGTGCTAACTCGCGAGCGACCTAAGGTCTGCGACCTAAATGCGAGCGACCTAACGAAGTGCGCGACCTAACAGTGAGGCGCGACCTAAGTGTTCACGATCTAAGAGAATGCGCGACCTAACAGGGTTCGCGACCTAAGATAGGCGAACGACCTAACTGGGTTCGCGACCTAACAAGGTGCGACCTAAGGTCTTGCGACCAAATGGAAAAAGGTCTTCGACCTAACAGTTAAAAGGTCCTACGACCTAGAGGAGAACAAGACCATGCGACCTAAAGTGCCACGCGACTTAGAGGTGAACGACCTAACGAGGTCCAGGGGAAGCGACCTAAAATGCTTCGACTTAAAGGTGCGCGACCTAAGAGAATTCGCGACCTAACAACTTGACTACGCACGCGACCTAACGACTTAACTGGGCATGCGACCTAACGAGTTAGCAAGGCACGCGACCTAACGACTTAAGCTTTGAACGACTCAAGGAGTTAACTCGCGAACGACCTAAGGCGTTAACTCGCGAACGACCTAACACTTAACTCGTAACCGACCTAAGATTTGCCTGGAGATTGTAGGTCGGAAACGACCTATGACTTAGCGCCGCGCGACCTAGTGATTCAGAGCGAATCCTTAAGGCTGGAACGACCTATCCCTAGGAGACTTTTCAACGTAGCGACCTAAGGTTTTAACTCGTATACGACCTAGTGAAGGCCAGACGACCTAGAGCCAGAAAATCATCAAAACACCAAAAATTGAAGTTTTTCGCCAATCCAATCCAAACCAAATGCAGATATTCATACAAATGCAATAGGGGATCATCCCCAACAGCCCAATGACAATATAGGCAAGATGTGAGATTAAAAATCTCACCTTTTCCACGAAATTGATGTTGGAGAGCTTAAGAGCAAAGCAAGAATCAGCCCCTAGCTTGAATCTATGTTCTTCACCTTGAATTCGGAGTTTGATGTTGAATTTACTAAAGATCTCGAGCTTGGAATTTTAATTTCTCTTTCCCTCCACCATTTTTGAAGAAGCTTGAAGTATTTGATGAAGTGATGAAGAGAAGAGGGGGTTGGGCTGAGTTAAGAAGGTGCAGTCCCAACCAAAGTCACAAGTGGGAAAAGTAACGAAAATTTCATTATCTCCAAACATATCGAAGTTTACACTCAAAAAGATCGCAAACGTCATTTTGAACTCAATGGGGGTGGTCTCGAGTCCTAATTTGACCGTATGCAAAAAGTATCTTTTCGGACTAACATCCGACTAACGATAAAATATTTAAATATAAAATCGATAGATATGCGGGTTGTTACAGTGCAAAACAGCAAATGAAATCTGGACTACAGTAGAAAGAATCTTCAATACACAGTCAGCAGCCAAAATAATGCATTACAAAAGGCAGTTACATAATATAAGGAAAGATAGTCAACCCATGAAGGAATACCTCTACAAGATCAAGAATACTTGTGATCTGCTTGAGGCTGCAGGACATAAGATGTCCAATACAGAGCATGTTTTAACAATACTAAGTGGGTTAGGAGATGAATATGAGGCAGTGGTGGCAGTTATTGCATCACAAGAAACTCTGCCCACTATTGATTATGTTCACTCCATACTCTTGGCTCATGAAGGAAGACTAGACTACAAGAAACCCTCAGATACAGACATGTCTATCAACTATGCCTCAAATAGTAAAAACAGAAATCAGAACTATGGAAGAACAGATCAGCAATCACAGAGAGGAGGTCAGACAGCCAGAGGAAGAGGCAGAGGAAGATTTAATGGCAACAACAAACCAAAATGTCAGATATGCGAAAAAGTTGGACACACCGCTGTGAAATGCTATTTCAGATTTAATGCAAATTATGTGCCAGGTCAGGGACCAAACAATCAGAGAGATAACAACTACAATGCAAACATGGCACAAGTACAACTGGATTCAAGCAAACAACCCAGTGGAAACAGAAATCAAAATCAGGATGAAATTGCTAAAGCAGATCATATTCAAGATGAATCATGGTATCCAGACTCAGGGGCAACAAACCACTTAACAAGCAACATAGAGAACCTAAATCTGGGCTGCAGAGAATACAGAGGTAAACAATCTATTACTATGGGAAATGGCAAAGCAATTGAGATCACACACACTGGCAATACTCATATCAAAGGTAAAAGACAATTATATCTCAATAATCTGTTAAGAGTACCCAGTATTAAGAAAAACCTGTTGAGTGTCTCTCAATTTGCTCATGATAATAATGTATATTTCGAATTTTATCCAAATTATTGCCTAGTTAAAGATATACTAACTAAGGAAATACTCTTGCAGGGTAATGCAGTAAATGGTCTATACAAGTTCACTCTGACTAATAGCAAAGATTCAAATCAAAGAATGACAAATTGTAATAACAATGAATTGCAGTCATGTGAAACTAGTATAAATAACTTTGACCTTTGGCACTACAAACTAGGTCATCCTTGTACAAGTATTGTAAAACAGGTTCTTAAAGAAAATAAAATTTCTTTTGATGATATAACTTTGCCATATATATGTTCTTACTGTCAAATGGGCAAAAGCCACAAATTAGCTTTTGCAGATTCTGTAACAGAATACAAAGTACCTCTTGAATTGATTTCAGCAGATTTGTGGGGTCCAGCACCTATCTGTTCAGATTATGGGTATAAGTATCACATATCCTTTGTTGATGCATGTACAAGGTACACTTGGATATATTTTTTAAAATCCAAGGCAGAAACTTATAATGCTGTTATATATTTTATCACTCAAGTTGAAAAGCAGACCAATCATAAGGTCAAATTCATTCAGAGTGATGGGGGTACTGAATATAAGTCCCTTAGTAAATATTTTCTAGATAATGGTATAGTTCATAGACTCACATGTCCCTACACATCTGAACAAAATGGCATGGTTGAAAGAAAACACAGGCACATTGTTGAGACTGGCCTGACCTTACTAGCACAAGCATCACTATCTTTAAAATTCTGACCAGATTCCTTCAGTACTGCTGTTTATTTAATAAATAGACTTCCAACTAAAGTACTGAATGGAATAAGTCCATTAGAAAAGTTCATAGGTGTCAAACCAGACTATCAAAACCTAAAAACTTTTGGATGCTTGTGTTTTCCCTATCTAAGACCATACAACAACCATAAACTAAACTTTAGATCTCAACCATGCACATTTATAGGTTATCCCACTAAACAGAAAGGATATAAGTGTTTAGATGGGACAGGAAAAATATTTATAAGCAGCATGTAGTCTTTAATGAGAAAATATTTCCTTTTGCCAATGCTAATATTAGAACTACATATAAAGTTTATAATCCAAAGGTTTCCATACCAAACATACCAGTAATGCCATATATATGGCATGCTGGTGAAACAGAGGAAAGAACAGGAGCCACTGGATCACAACACACAATGTCATCTGGACCAGGTCATGATGCAGTTGGTCAGCCTGCTACACATCCCCAGTCACCTGTATTATCAAACAATCAAGATCAAAATAGTCATGAAAATCAACTAGATGACACTGCAAATCAGGACAGCAGTTCAGAATCATCTGATACTGAACTGCAGACCGGAACAGGCCACCACATGATAACCAGATCAAAAAGTGGAATTTATAAACCAAAGGTTTATACTGCAACTACATGCACCACAGAGCCAGAACCACAAACATTTGATCTAGCAGTTAAAGACAAAGACTGGAAAGCAGCAATGGATGTAGAGTATCAGGCATTAGTAAAAAACAATACATGGAGTCTTGTTCATCCACCAAGCAACAAAAACATCATAGGATGCAAATGGACCTATAAACTGAAAAGAAATCCAGATGGAACAGTGTCCAGACATAAAGCAAGGCTTGTTGCCAAAGGATATACTCAAGAATATGGTTTTGATTTCAGTGAAACCTTTTCACCAGCGATGAAACCAACAACTATCAGAATAGTTCTTACAATTGCCTTAAATAATAACCGGAACTTGAGACAGTTAGATGTAAACAATGCATTTCTAAATGGTGTTCTGCAGGAAGAAATCTACATGGAGCAGCCACAGGGATACAAACAAGGCACCAACCTTGTGTGCAAGCTAAATAAAGCCATATATGGGTTAAAACAAGCCCCAGAGTATGGTTTGATGGATTGAAAGCCACATTAATTCATTTGGGCTATCAATCTACCAAATCAAATAACTCTTTATTCATCAAAATTAGCAGTAATTTTATTGTTTACATACTAATATGTCGATGATTTAATTATAACAGGTAATGATGAGAATGAAATCAAAGGCATAATACAGTATCTTGATAAGCAATTCTCAATTAAGGATTTAGGTGAACTGAACTACTTCCTGGGAATAGAAGTGCAAAAAGGGTCAGATTCAGAAATCTTCCTAAGCCAAAGGAAGTATATCAAGGAGTTGTTGATTAAAGCAAAAATGGAAGGTGCTAAATCACAGCCTACACCAATGATCAGTCATTAGCAACTATCCAAACACAGGGGAGAACCAATATTAAATATCAAACAATATAGAAGTATTGTAGGAGCCCTACAATACTCCACAATAACAAGACCAGATATATCTTTCAGTGTTAACAAAGTTTCACAATTTATGCAGGAACCACATGAAGAACACTGGAAAGCAGTTAAAAGGATACTCAGATATCTTAATGGCACAACAAATTATGGTATCATGTTAAAGAAGTGCAAACAACTTAGCATTACAGTATATGCAGATGCAGACTGAGCAACAGATGTGGATGACAGAAAATCTGTAACAGGCTACTACATATACTTAGGCAACAATCCAATTTCTTGGTGCTCAAAGAAGCAGACTACCATTTCCAGATCCAGCACAGAGGCTGAATACCGAAGCATAGCTAGTGCTGCCGCAGAAATCACTTGGATTCAATCATTACTTTCAGAAATGAACATCAAAACAGAAATTAAACCAACGATATGGTGTGACAATCAAAGTACAGTCTATATGGCAGCTAATCCAATCATGCATTCAAGGACAAAGCATATAGAGATTGACTTATATTTTGTTCGTAAGTTGGTACAGAAAGGAAAGCTTCAAGTGAATCACTTACCATCACCTTACCAACGTGCAGACATACTTACAAAGGCATTATTTGCAAAGAATTTTCATCGATTCCGACAAGACCTGAAAGTGGAAGCAATCAGTGAAAACTCAAATGAAGGTTCCATCTTCAAGCTCGCAACCTCAGATCTGCGATAGCATCAGTCTTCAGATCAATTTTCGAAGACGATTTGAAGAAGCAATATATTTTTACTTCAGATCTGCGAGGCAAAGCAGATCACATCTTAATACGTTATCATGTTATAGAGATTCAAGAGTAAAAGAGAGAGAAGAAATTTAAAAAGGAATCATCTCGGCAAAGCCTCTGAATCGCTCGCGAAAGATAACCCTAACCCTAGCTTCTGGTTGGGGGGGGTTAAATGAAACGATGGATTGCAACCAGAATATAAACCAGAATATATTTCTTCTGTTATTGTACTGGGCTGGATATATAAAGCTCATTTACTCATTCTCTGTTTTATATAAATAGAGTAGCATATTGTAGAAACATGGATCGAATTCTATTGCATTAATAAAAGTATAAACTCTTTTTCATTCTCTTCCAATAACATTTCTGAATTCATCAAACCACTTCAAATTCTATCTAATAAACTTGCCAAATTTGTTAAGATAATCTCATGTTATTAATATTGCCAAATATACATTGCTCTTTCCTTCATTAGCATTCGGAACAGTTATGTTTTTCCGGTTTCACATGAGACTAAATTTGTTATGCAATCAAATATATCTTTATTTTTATGGAAATTAGGTGTTTGTGACAACATAGGTACTTATAGGCTAATGATTTAAAATATTAAGTCTTCAGGATGCTATTTCCTTTTTGTTCTAATCAAGGGCTTTAGTGGACATTGTACTAAGTTTCTAGGCCAAAAAATTTCATTTTTCTCTAATCAAATGGGCTGGTCTGCTCTATGCAATGTAGGAGTAGGTAGGTGTCGGCAATAATTTATGATTCAAATTGGTGCCTCAACACCTGTAACTTTCCCTGATACATTTGTACACCAATTGAGCAACTAAAATCTTTTAATAATGAATGGGATTTTTGGTGGTCGAAATCAGAGAAAAAATGGCCAATTTACTATAAAATTTGCTTGGAATTGCAGAATACGCAGAGATAATCCTTAATCTATATAATATCATATATGGAACAACATTCCCCTCCCCTCTTAAAATGTCAACTTGTGTATATTTGGCAACAATGAACAAATTAAAAACTTTGGACAATATGAGTAGATGCAGTAATGTATAATGTAAACTATGCAACAAGGAAATTGAAACTTGCCAACATTTATTCTTTAACTGTGAATATTCGGCTAATATTTAGGGCCGGATTAAACAGCTGCTACTCCTACAACACATGCAGCATAACACTCTAGAATCTATTCTAGACTATGTAGGAGCACATCATTCAAGCAATAGTTTTAAAATTGATCTAATAGACGCATCAATTGTAGCTACTGTATGGAACACACGAGTTGAACGAAATTCAAGACTGCAATAATAATATGACAAACGAGTTCAGATTAACTCTAATTAAGAAGGATTGCAAAATTATTATGAACAACTCTGAATTCTTAAATGCAGAGATTCAAAGAGGAAGTATATTATGTACGAATTTTTTGCTTATCTGAATTGTGGAGGCATTTTAAGTTTCTTCTTCTCTGTGCTCGTCAAAGGAGGTTTCTAAGATCGCTAAGTTCCATCATGAAGATCCTAAGTGCGCTGTTGCTAAATCTGAAGATATTGAAGCATTGTTTGTAGTGTGGCGGAGTAGATCCATTGTCAAAGACGAGTTAGAAATGGAATAATCCTAAGGTTTGTGACGGATTAGACCGATGAACCGACGTCGGACGGAAGAAGTTCATCGTGACAAAGGAAGCTCGATTAGAAGATGGATGCTCGGTATCAATGAAGGATTCGAATAACATCCAGCGATTTGCTCGATTAGGGCTTAGGACAATGGTAACATTAATTAAATTAATTGCGGCTATATAAAAGTTTTGGGTTGTACAGATTATATTAGCGTGTGGGCTTCAGAAAATGATTGTTTCTGCACTGAAAGATAGTATGAAAAATAAACAAATTTAAAATAGAAACACTTAGCTGCCCATAGAAACACTTTAAAATTGTATTAAGGCTAGCAACAATACAAAAGTATTTCAAATCAAGAAAATCATGTGTTTCTAATCTAACCTTTTGGTGTAGTGGATGGTCTATTATTGAGGCCCGTATATATACCAGGGATATTTCTTGGTTTACTTGGATCCAGAATTTCCAAGCTTTGGATGGAAACTTTCGTGGATCACTATTGGACTCAGGTGCATTAAGGATTGTCAACCTATAATGTAATGAGTACTTGATTCCTTTTACATGATTCACATACACAAAACAACACCCCTAAGTTGTATGGTTATAACTGTGATTTACTTACTTATGAACACCATATCACTAGTATTATAATTCATTCACCAAATTTTGTTTGATCCTCTTTGTTCCTCCCTCTTTATAACTATTACATCCTGCAAATTTGACACTACAAAATATTAAATTAATTAAAAAGGAATTTTTAATAAAAGGATGAATTGGGTATCCTCTTTATAACTGTTGCAAAGGTCTTTCCATGTTGATCAGTTTAATATATAGTTTTGATGCATTCAGAGTTATGGTTTGCCAAATAGAGGCGTTATAGTGTTTGAATAGCGAGCATAGTTATTTCGGACCAAACTGATTTCATAATCCATAACCCAGCCTAACGACTAAATATTTAGGCCACAAAACCCTAGGTGTTTCCTCTATCTCCACTTTTATGTCCTAGTCTCGAAATCACCCTAATTGCCCTCTAATAGTGATTAGTAAATTAATTAAAAGTGAGTAAAAATCAAACTGTCCATACCCTATCGGATCATATATGGATTGGAAGCTCTTGACAAGGCAAAGACTCATTTGAGATTCATTTTTCCATCCGATGCACCAGTTGAACAAAAATTAATGATTTATTCTTGATCGTCGAATCTAGGGTTTTCAATTCTATGGTGAAACAACAACCAATCGAGAAGTACTATTGCATAGAGAACAACTAATAGAAGCATCCATGGTGGCTATCTTAGATCCGCCCAAGTTTTCCAAAAATATGAAAAACGTGGGGAATAGCTAGGCGATAAAGGTGGTACTAGGATGGATTTGATTCGAACTTCATATGGGGGAGGTGGGAAGCAATGATATAGTGGAAATACGTATTCAATGGTATGTTCTATTTTTATTATTTTTTATACCAAAATTTGACACAAACATCCAAATGAGTATAGTAGAGAAAAGAGTGAAGAAAGCGAATAAAAACAAGAAAAAGGATGGAAAAAAAGTTTTATAGTGGTTCGACTAATTGTTGCCTACATCCACTTAGCTTTGTTGCTGATTTGGTGGATGTTTACAAGTACAGTTCTTATGGATCAGTATTGATTCATGGGGGTTACAAGAGAATTATGGAAAACTTGTAAGGAAGTAAAAAAGATCCTCCAAAATAAGCCGCTAGCCTCCTATTTACAGCCGTAGGCCGCCTGAAAACTCTCGTCCACGATCTCCCCCGCATTCTCCACGTCCAGGAGCAGTTCCACTTGAGAAAACGTGGCCATTTCAACAAACAGCAATGGATCGCTACTGATCCATAGACATGGATCGCTACCGATCCATAAGATCCACTCATGATCGATTCTAATGCTTTGTGAGATGCGACTTGTTGTTAGCTTAATGTTTTCTATCTTGGATGCTCTACTAGAAGCTTGTTTCTGGGCCAATAAGATGGATCGATGATGGAATGGGGTTAATGGTTTCAAGTACTTGAAGGAAATCGATTGTGACAACCCGCACCCCAGTGGGCACGAATTTTCGCTAAATCGAAAACCCAAGTCCACCAAAGTATGGATCATTGGTTTGGTATCCTACAAATAAAACAAAAGAATGCATATCAGAGCTCTAATGAAATAACTTGCAGTTGAATAATTTAAAATATAATAGATCATGTAAGGACCAAGGTTTTACACTTTCAAAATCAAGTATCCTTGTAAGCACCGAACATGCCAAACATCAATACTTGTCCTTCAATCTATCCTGTGGTTTGTAATAAGGAGAGGGTCTGAACAACGTTCTAATGATTGGTAAATTATACATCTTATACATAACACTAGCTTATGCCAATTGTTCACTATTACATATTATGTTGATTATATCATTAGTCGTTTCGACTCCATCCCTACATACGAACCATTCCCATCTACACCCCATAGATTTATATCTATATATATTATATCCCATGGCCCCTAGTGGACCTAGATACTATCCCCTAGTATCCCTCGTTAAGCACCTCATCGGGATTCAACGTCTCTTCGTATCACGATCCCGCCATCATATATCTCGAGGAAAATCCTATACTGCGTACTGACGACCTTTCCTCTATTAGGTCGTGTTCTCTTTAGAGATTTTCTACTTTGTTTGCTTCCTATAACGTGGACTCGTCCATTAACCACTCTGTCCATGTTTTAAAGGAAACTCATTGTGGGTTACCGGCCTTGCCTTATCAAACAATGTAGCAAACAATTGTGGTAGTGCATTACCTAATTGAATCAACCCTGATAGGCGGCAATCTTTCCCATCGACCGCAAGGGACTAATGACGGACACGAGGCATATGCAACCCTACCCCTTCAAGAAAAAAAACAGGTACCACACGTGTTGCATAGCGTCCGATCCAACCGTCAACCATTTAGATTTCCTAGTGCAATCAAGGCCATATGCTCCTCTAAAAAAATTTGAAGCAGCCTATGCTATAGTGCTTGTCCAGCCTCATCATCCGTCTAACGGACCGCCCAATTGCTTACGTTTATGGAGCTTCTTTTTCAAGCACTACCCTGACCTGAGGGTATCGTTTTCCCTATACGCAAGCGTATACTCTCCATGGGACATATGGTTGGTTATGTTTTCACATTCCAACCAACTCTAATGACCGTATGTCATTTTCTTTTTATAATTTATATGTATTAAATTATAACTATCCATACCTATCATAAACGCATATATGATGCTACATATATATATATATATATAATATTCATGTATATTCATTCTGCTCACTCTTTCTTCATTGCCTTTACATCTTTTATACCTGACCTTAGATCTTCATTTTATTATGCATAACTTTTTCTTTATCAAATTCATTTACCTCTTTTTATTTTCAGTCATTAATATCGTTGCTACCACATTCATTAGTTTCAACTTTGATTCCTATTCCTTTTTATTCTTGCCAACAACTTCACATTATTTATTTCATTACTTCCCATCTTATTGGTATTTTTATTTCGTTCTTATCTTGATGTTCAACTCTTGGGATTTACTATATTTTAATATATTGGAAGTAAACTTCTATTCAACATATGTTAATACGATAAATTTCCAAATACTATCAAAAGAGGAGATGTTTGTGCGGCGTTTGTAATTACAAGGAATTGCCTTTTCACTTTCTCTTGAAATAGACAGTACAAAACATGAAAATTTCCCTTGTTTTGTACATCTCTTTCTTTTTATTTTAATTTATGCATTCCTTATTATTCCAAACATCACATTTTTCTTTATTTTAAACTTGATATTATGCGAAATCTACTTGCAACATGTCAAGTTCTAATGCGTTAAAATATCACAAAAACCCTAAAGATCCAAACAAGTTCTTATTTCAACTTTATTAATATCACCAAATAAAAACAAGTTCCTAGTCATTACGCATTCATTAATATTTCATTCAGTTCATTTATCATTAAAATACCAGTTCAAATCATTATACACTTACGAAATTAAATCTAATAATTATGTAATTACAGAATTAAATCTAATCATTATGCAATTACAGAATTAAATCTAATCATTACGCTTTTGCAATTATCAATATAAATTTCATAGGAAAGTTTAATATCTTCAACATTTCATATTCATAAATTCATTTCCAATTTTAATTAAATTTTTAGGCATATAGAAATAGATCTGCAATGATATAATCTAATATTATATAAAAACATATAATTTTCCCACTCAACTTCTGTCAGCATTCCCAAATATCTTGGTCTAATCTAGATCTGAATCTTGTTATATGTATTCACTACAACAAAACGACTCTTTAATAGCATTTAAAAAATGCTATAAAAGGCTTTTACAGCGTTTTATAAACGCTATAAATCAACATGTTGTAATAAAACAGTGACCTATTATTGCAACATAAGAAACGCTATAAAACATGCTTTTTTATTGCATTTTGAACATGCTATAAAAAGTCTTATCAATGGTGTTCTTAATATGCTATAAAAAGCTTTTATAGCGCTTTTATAAACGCTGTAAATCAACATGTTATAATAAATCAGTGCCCTATTATTGCAATAGAAGAAACGCTATAAAAACATGTTTTTATAGCATTTTGAACATGCTCTAAAAAGTCTTATTAATGGCGTTCTTAACAGCGTTTTAAAAATCATTTTTGCAGTACGTACATATCCATTACCACATTATAATCGACAAATTTACATAAACACAATGTATCATTTCACACAATCATATATATCACATTAAACGAAAAATAACTAACCATTCAACATTCACATAGAATAATGCATAACATATCGTAATATTTAATGGACATTACATTAGAAGCGTAAATCATACAAGTGATAAAAAGATCGTACTACACATGACGATTAAATGTGCAAACCAAAGAAGTTATTACTTCAAAGGAACTTCAAATCGCTAATATACAACAGCATGTTGTCATTTATATGCACCATAGCTGGGTAATTACCTATGAAAAATAAATTCAGCAATTAGCAATTATAACTATACATGCATACATACATATATGTGTGTGAAACTTAATTATATATATATATATACTTTAGGGGCATTTCACCAGAAGGACAAACTTTACGGTCCAATTAGTTTCTAGGACACACATCCAAAGAAATTAATTTTAAGGCCAAAGTCGGCAGAATAATTACTTTTAAGGACAAAGTCAGCAGTCCAATTACTTTCAAGGACATAATTTCATAGGTTTTGAGGCCTTAGAAACTAATTATTTTGCATTTATTCCTTAAAAGTAATTATTTCAGTAGTGTGTCCTAGAAACTAATTGCACTTGCTAAAGAGGCCCTTATGGCTAATTTCCATTTTATAATTAATTTATATGGAACTTAATTAATTTATATAAAACTTGATTAACTTAGTTATTTTTATAAAATTAAATTGATTTATATAAACTTTAATTAATTTTATAAAATTTAGTTAATTTATATAATCATATGGAAACGATATCAATAACATATGAAATTTCCTGAAATGGATGTAAATTTTGTTTAAAATACTTTATTCAACAATTGCATGTATATTGTTATAAACTTATTAATTTTTATAAAACTTAATTAAATTTTATAAACTCATTTAATTTTAAAAAACAGTTGGCTTATTTAATTATTATAAAACTTAATTAACTTAGTTACTTATTTTAAACTTAGTTAATTTTTTGTTGTTGTTGTTATTGTTTATTATTAATATTATTATTTTATTTTATTACTATTACTATTACTATTATTATATTATATTATTCTTCTTCTTCTAAATTTATTTAAATTTTATGAACTTAATTAATTTTTGTAAAACTTAGTTAACTTGGTTAATCTTTATAAAAATTAGATAATTTTTATAAAACTTAGTCAATTTTTATAACAAATTAACAAAGATTTCAAAATAGAGAACATGATTTTTATAAAACTAATTTTTATAAAACTTAATTAAATTTTATAAACTTATTTAATTTTAAAAAAATTGGTTAGCTTATTTACACTACAAC
The DNA here is from genome assembly GCA_030737815.1 of Allium fistulosum. Classification (NCBI taxonomy): domain Eukaryota; kingdom Viridiplantae; phylum Streptophyta; class Magnoliopsida; order Asparagales; family Amaryllidaceae; genus Allium; species Allium fistulosum. Next base: position 71,222,820 of record CM060906.1, read on the forward strand.
AAAACAGGCTTTTTACAACAGGCAATGCCCGTTGTAATATGTGTTCCACAACGGGCAGCGGACTGTTGTAATAGGCGATGTTGTAATAGGTCACCCATATTTTACAATGGGCAGTTAATGTTGTAAAGACCGTTGTAGTAAACTTTTTTACAACGGTCGCCGACCGTTGTAATAGACTGTAATACAAGCTTCTTTGCCCGTTGCAAAATACTATCATACAAGATGGATATCATGTTTTACAACATTCCCTGACCGTTGTAAAAAACATTTTGACAACGGTTTTAGACTGTTGTTATAGACTTTAATACAAGGCGCAAATGACCATTGTGAAAATGATTTTTACAACGGTTATTGACTGTTGTAATAGAGTATAATACAACGCGCTTTGACCGTTGCAGAAAAAATGCAAATTAAAAAAAAATACAGCAACGTATAGGTAGCACATCCATACAAATAATGAATAATTTAACAGTAATAAATATTACGCACAAACAACCAAAATCACATGCGAAAAGACTAAAAGATAGTCATAAAATTCCAACACTCCAAAAAGTCAGATAAGTTTACCTCCCAAATTCATAAAGCATTAATACATAACAGTCGGCTATAAATATCAAGTTCTAAGTACAATCATACTAGACTAAGGATATAAAGTCTTTGTGCCACGCGACGGTTGATCCAACGGCTTCTTTAATAGTGGACATCTCTGAATTTTGCCTAAATAAAAAAGCTTCTGGTTCCACCGCTACATCCACCCATACTTTCCAAGCTTCTGCTCCAAGCTTTACAAAATGTACCGACGCATCAGGATCAGTGCTTGCTATTGTCCCCTCTGCAACTACGTTCTTCTCCCAACTCAATAGCCTGCACCTTTTTTTCATCAAACCATCCACAATAACTACGTTCACATATGATATTGCCTGCCTATATGCCGTTAGCAAGCAAACGAAGAGGAAATCAAGTAAATAACCAACACATGAAACTCAACAAAATTCTAGATGAAATAGTCTTTGAATACTACAGAAAGATTACCTCATAAGCATACGTGAGGGGGGATTAGCTACCCAGGGTTCATGATATTATTAGGATCTAATGCATTTTTTATTCTCTTCATTGCTCTTAATGTTTCAATACCATGTTCCTCTTCGAGATACTGATAATTCAAAAGTAGTTTTAAACTGAATTAGATGACATAATATAAAAATAGTTATTCAGAATTTAGAGTGATGATTTGATTTTAATTAAAATCGAATGCAATACAAATAACAGAGACTAGAGTTGCATTCCAATTGGGCTGCATATAAGGCTTGCCATCAGCAAGAAAAATTAAAAAATTAAAAAAGAAGAAGATTTATTTGACTACTACCTCTAATAAAATATGTACAATGGGTTATTTCATAGAAAAGCACGCATACCTTCAGTTTTCCAGTACCTACTCCATGTTCACCCGTGCATGTTCCTTATAGAAGCAATTGCATGAAGACATATACAATAACAAATTAACAGAAATAAAGATAACTCATACTTATTGATAATAGAAGCAACGGTATTGATTTGATATGCTTGGAAAAAATGTATACTTAAAGTTTCAGCACTGCAATAGTAAATTTCTTATTACTACAACACGGGTCAAATAGATGCTAATAATTTTATCTGCAGAATAATTTCTCACTGCCTTCATGTTCGAAAAATCGATCTAACAAAATAACTTGCTTTAAAAATTACAAGATCGGAATCAAATAGAAGCATGCCCTGTAAAGAAAAAAGAGCTAATGATTAGTTAAACCACACATGGTTGCACTTGCATAGTTGGTACATGGTGTGGTGTACGTTGAGTGACTTAAGGTCATGCGTTCAAACTCCAGCAACAATGGCAGGCATATAAAATCCGGTGATTTACCCAGGGTATGTGCTGTGTGTTCAGTATATATTTCCTATATATTTCCTCAAATTTTGTAGGCAAAATTTAGTTCTTCGGATCTTTAAGAAAAAATCTATCAATTAGTTAAGCACAAAAGAAGTCAAGAAATGCAGTATAAAATTTGTAAAAGATCCAGGAACACTGGACATATAAGATTAATACCTTCCATTGATAACGCGATTTTAACCATTAGATGGTTTAACCGCGCCGCTTCCTTTCGATGTTCTTCATTATTGGGGTCAAATAATATGATAGTGTGGATATTTCCATCACCAGCATGAGAGATGACTGTGCTGAGGATTTAAAGCTAAAATCATTATCTTCTGATTAAAAAGGGAAATAAAAATTCACATGTTTCACCTAAAAATTAACGATAACGAGTTAAGTATTCAAAACAGGCAGCATACCATAACAAAGTTGATGCATCAAGCTCTTCTTTGGTTTTCGATATGCAGTCAGCAAGATGTGACAGTGGAACACATACATCCTGAATTAAAGTATGGCATTCATTAGACAGAAAAGAATAAAAGGAAACATACAATATTTTTAAAACTTGTTTCCATAGATGAACTATATGTCTATTCTAGTCCATTACTCTATTTTACATTTTTTTGCTATTGCAAAGATATAAACTGTTATAACCAAACAGTTTAATTTTTATACTTTGAGACATTCGAACAAATTAAATCTTTTATGATCACTCTAATTTCTGCTTTAGTACATGCTACAATACAATCCTCACTAGATATTGCAATAAACGAACAAATGACATGAAAGCAGCGTTTGACTGACCGTGATCATTGCATCAAAGTTTGGCGCCATTGCAAAACAAGACCAGAGTGCTTCTTTCCTTATCTACAATCACACTTACACAAAAAAGGTCAAATAATGCTGGTATACAGATTATAGAAATTAATATTTCTAAGTCTGATCGATTAACAACATGTAATTTTGTTTATTCTGAAAATTTAGAGAACCAAGGTTTGTCCTTACATCTAAGGAATGTATCCACACCTTTAATGCATAAATTATTTAACTGAAACAGTAAGATTCGATCTATTTCCATGACTTCTAAATCAAGAATCTTTTATCTGACTCTTTACCCTAAGGTCTACAATAATCCGTGGGTTTATTAATGGCATGTACTAACCTTACAGAAAATAATGACAGTAGAGTTTCGCAGTAAAAAATGTAAACAAGAAATTATTGCGAGAGAAAAATAACACATTTAATGCATGAAAATAGCAGCAAATAAGTAAATTTTGTGTTTTTGAAGAAAAGAAAAGGTATCCATTAAACAATTATTATACCTTCCATAGCTCCTCCTTTCCTTCAGAATCTTCCACATATATAAAATCAATGCCATTGTGTTCAGAGACTATTTTCTGAATAAGTAATGCCTGTTCTCGCGAGGAAGCCTCTAATAGAGAGTTGTACAAAAAATCACAGCAAAGTTTCAACAAAAGAAGAAACAAGAATCATTTCGGGATCTCCATATAGCAAAGGAATAAATTTCTTTAGACATATCACTTATCTATGACTCTATATAGTATATATCCTATAGATCCTATGTTGCCAAAATCTTTCCAAGCAAAAGATATAACCATAACTTATGCTTTACCTATGCCTATGAATTCAAACATTAATGTTGTTTTTTCAGGTAAATGTTTTCCATTTGCAATATTGATTTCCCTTATTTGAACTTCATCCAGGAGCTCCATCCTCGACACCTAGTATATGGTCAGAAATGAGCCAAAAAGTGACAAACTGCATAATATCGCAAACATGGATTGTAGGGGGAAAATATATCACTTCAGAAAATCAACTAGCAAGTATCAACATGCATGTGCAATATAATACATGTTGGCCCTTGCAAATTTAAACTTACACATACTAAAATGTGATAAAGACATGTCAGCATCAAATTCTTATGGGTTTCTAATGCTGTGCAATATAAAAGACTTTCCCACTGTACCTGCTAAATAAATTTAATAAATTTGTAATCTATACCTACAGCCCTGAGGAAATTTTAGGACCCTTTATTTGTAATAATCGGATAAGCAATCCGACCAATAAGCAAAAAATCAAATCATAAATGCAAGATATGCATGCATGCACGCACACATTTGTACACATATGCTTATTCTATCTGTAAGATATACTCCAAGTCACCGACAACTCAAGTAACTTATCTTTTGTGATGTTATAATGGAGTTGTGCAATCAAAATGCTTAACAGTTCCCTAGCAGTGGAGTTGCAAAAGGCTATAGCGAGGATATAACGGAAAATAACGGAGGTGCAAAAAACTATATTGGAAATAAATTCAATTTCCAAATGGATTTATTATCACTTCCATATCATTGATTTATTATCACTTCCACATCCAAAACAGCTGAATCCCTGTTAATTGGTACCAAGTGTGAGCAAATGCCTAAATGTTCCAATCTGCTGCCTGATTATATAGCTAGTCAAAACAGTCTGACTCATTGTTGGATCTTCCGATAAGCAATTTTTGTCCGTTTTATTTTGTAATTTTTCATACCATGTTATGTAACTATTTGTACACTGTATCACCATTAACACATTTACGACTTCATGTTCCATAATCTACTGCATTAAAGTAACATCACTACAAAATATACAACTAAGGAATTTTTATGAAACCAGCTCATAAACCTGATTATATGAACTTACCAAGAGATTTGATTTTTAAAAAACACAAAATTACAGCGAAAATAATGATAAAAAGCAAGCAATCAAAAATTGAAAAATTAAGAAATAAAGGATACAGAAAAGAGGGCCACAATGAGAATCCTTACATTTATATCAGAGTGCATTGTTGCCATTGCGACATTTCCAGCATCTTTAACTGACTCAAAGTGGCACATTGCAACCTAGATATCGAATACAATACACAAAGTGAAACAAAACAAAGTCAAAAAAACTGTAGGAGAGTATATTAAGTTCTTAAGTTTTTTATAATAATTGTCCCAATGAAAACTATATAGTAATGTGACCCTACAAACTAAGCCTAAAAAGAAAGAAAACTAATAAAATCAAACTCATGAATTACTAAACTCTGCAAAACCTGGATCAAACCAACAGTTATATATTTGGTAAGTGAAATGGTGTTGGATATCTACTATACTCATTGCAGAGAGAAGTTCCAACCTCATGTGAGTTATTCAAAGCTTTAACCAGGTGGTCACAGAATTGAGTTTGGTTCATGTAATTTGTTTTGTAAATAATTTGAATAATTAGGCTGATATACTTGAATTACTTAGGGTCTGTATGATTTCACTTTAAGTTTTGTGAATTGCGTCTTCATAATTAACAATTTAAAATTTTAGGCTACTACAACCATGATGGAGGACAAAGCCTATAAATTTTTAGTCTTGTGTAATTGATACCGGACTCAAAGAAGTTCAATATTTTGGGAATTTCTTTACTGGGTGGGGTGGGCACAATTTTGAGGTTCACTATGTGATTGACATGACCCTGTGTAACCTTGAATTTAATTCTAAATTCCCACAAGTAGAGATCATCATACTTAATCGCTAAACCAGTGACCACTCCCCCATCCTTATCAAGCTTTCACCAGATCATGCAACATCTAGCCATAAATCTTTCAAATACAACAATGCCTAGAAATTTCTTCCTAGTTATCAATAACCAATCAAAATCGTTTTCAATCCATAATAAATAGCAATCCATTGTTTAGCTTCATGCTAAACTTAAAAGAATAAAGAATGATCTTAAACACTAGAATCATAACACAATTAGCGTTAGTAAACAGTGTGAAATCCTCAAAGATAACACTTGAATAAAGTATGAACTTATATTCAAATTTCAAATTATTTAGCAACAGTAAAAGAGACTAGTCTTAATATAAAAGTTTGTTTTTATATTGAAACAAATCTATATATTGCTTATTCAATCTTTAACATATAACTACATAAATTTGATTTATTACACACATTATAAAAAACAATTTTTCATTACCAGATCCTTTTCTAGTCATGAATAATAACCCAACGTACGTGTGCTTATCAGTTTCAAATCCATCGTAAAGTGAGTAAGCTAAAAGAAACAACATGTACTATCATAAATATAAAAGTAATGATTGAAAATGCAATATTTTCAACACAATTACCCTTCTATTGACAACTTCAATTGCTTCACCCAGATTTGATGCTTGAAATCCAGTAGAAATCATGGACGAAATTAGTCCCATCAGATCAACCCCCTTGTTAAAATCATAGCCCTGGATTTTAGTAAGATTTTTGTCGACTACGTTTTCTGATTCTTTGAAGACTACTGATCGCACAGATTCTAGGGTTTTCTTGTCTGAAATTTGAACCTGCGTGGTAGACCGGTCTCAGTTGCGAATCACTTTAATTCCCAAATCGAAAACCCTAGCTTTAGCGCGCAGGCAAACGAAAGTGCATACAAATCGAAAATTAGTTACAATGGTGTTTTATCTCAATAAAAATTCGAGTTTGGGGAGAGAGCTAGCTAGCTTCAGCCCTAATCACGTTGTCGATAAACACGTGACAAACCACGTGATAATTCGTAGTATGTTTATTACAACGGCCATATAAAGAGTGTTGTAAAATATACATCTATTACAACGGGCAGAAGATGACCGTTGTAATATCGCTCTATTACAACGGGTAAATAACGCAAGTTGTAAGAAAGGCGTTGGACAGAGCATCTATTACAACGGTTCTAAAACGACCGTTGTAATATCTGTCTATTACAACGGGCAATATATGCCCGTTGTAAAAAGGACGTTGTAATAGAGTATTTTTGTTGTAGTGTTAACAACTATTTTTAAAAAAAAATTGTAGTAAATATATTCAATAATTAATATTTAATAGTTTTCTAAAAAATATTGCTTTTATATGCATTTAAAAAATTTCCTTTTCAACTCTTTTCTTTGGTATAATTACGTTTTGAATTTCTTCATTGTTGTCCTTCAACTTTGATTACTTTCTTTAATCTTGGTTACTTATTATGATAATTGTCGCCTTTTACATCGTTCAACAATTCCTCAAATCTGGGTTAGTGACTGTGATTATTAATGCCTATTTATAGATTGCGATTATTCATAGTAGTTTTGTATAGAAATGGTGGAAGAACAGGATCATAGTAGCGATATTGATGCATAAGAAACTAATAACGTAGAAGAACATGAAGTGAAGTAGGCGGACATATTTATAATAGATCATGAAAATGAGAATGAACATGAAATATGGTTAATGATGAAGCAGTGGCAGAAGACAAAGCAAGCTGCAGCTATGGGGTCGGTGGCAGTTGAGGAGAGTCCTAAAGAGGCTGAGCCAAAGACTCAGCCAGAGATTGAAGAACAGGTGCAGTGCACGGAGGTGCCTACTACTATTACTGCTAAAAGTGCAGTTTCATCTAAGAAGGAGGCATAGTTGCCAATGATGCAACTGAGGAAGCAAAGAGAAAATTCTTGGAGAAGAGAGAGAACAAAGTGTACCTGTTGTTTGGGTAAGCTACTTATCAAAATAGTAAAAAAATGTAGAAATCAACTTTTCTTTCCATAAATCAATACAATACACAATAGGTACTGTACTATGTTATGTAGATTCAAATAAAAACTAAAGGTGACGGTAAGTTGGTCATGAAGTGTACCTGCTGTATAATGCTTGCCTCGTTGTAAATCTGAGTAAGTTCTATTACAAAAAGAGATAATTGCTTTGTATTATTGCTGATATATGATTAATAATACAGAGTACACGGTATACTTGTATTTATATAAGCAAATATGAGTTAATGGGCTTGCGGGTAGGCCCAAAGCTAAACAAATACAACCCGCCTGTAAATAATATACAGCTCTTCGTATATTCATATATTCTGATCCATATCTCACTTATTCACTTATACGCCCCCTCAAACCAGATACCTAGGGTTAGGGTTTGTAGACAAATTTCACAAATTCGAACGCCGCTAGTAAAAATTGGTTTCTTCAATGTAATTTTCTTTCTTTTCTGAGCTTTAACCGAGTCAATGAACTAAGGCGACCAACAATACAAACGATGGTTCATGATTTATGAGAAGAGATGATGATTCGGGTCTTAAGTTGTCAGATAAGGCTTCGATGATTTTCTTTTCCATCTTTAACGGCTTTAGGAATGTAGATCGAAGCTTTTGATCTGAGATTGATGTTGGCTTCATCCACGTTGAGCTCTCGCCTAAATTTGATGAAGTTTGGTCGAGAAAGTGGCTTGGTTAGAATGTCAGCCTTCTGGTAAGTTGAAGGTATGTATCTAACTTCAATACTTTTGTTCATTACTTGCTCTCTCACAAAATACAAGTCGAGTTCAATGTGTTTTGTGCGAGAGTGAAGTACTGGATCTGCAATGATGGAAATTGAGCTTTGATTATCACACCAGATAGTCGGTTTACCACATAGTTTGATTTGTAGTTCACTGAGCAGTGACATTAACCACATGATTTCTGTAGTAGCACTAGCAATGCTTCAATATTCAGCTTCCGTGCTGGATCTAGATACGGTTGATTGTTTTTTTGCACACCATGATATAGGATTTTTGCCTAAATAGATGCAATACCCTATAGTTGATCTCATATCATCCTGATCTGTAGCCCAGTCAGAGTCTGTAAAGCCATTAATACACAGTGTAGTACTTGATTGCAGAATTAATCCTTGATTAATTTTCCCCTTTAGATATCTTAAGATCCTTTTCACCGCTTTCCAATGTTCATCAAGAGGTTTCTGCATAAATTGGCTCACTATGTTTACACTGAATGAAATTCCTGGTCTGGTTATAGTAACATATTGTAGAGCTCCTACAATGCTTTTGTATTGCTTGTCATTTAAAATTGGTTCACCTCTGTTTTTTGAAAGATGACTGTTGCTTATCATAGGAGTAGGTAAAGGATTTGCTTTGTCCATTTTGGCTTTCACCAGTATTTCATTGATGTATTTTCTCTGATTTAAATGTATTTCTGAAGTTGACATTCTTTTGACCTCTATGCCAAGAAAGTAATTTAGCTCCCCCAAGTCTTTGATTGAAAATTCTTCTTTCAGACATTGAGTAATGTTCATGATTTCTGATTTGCTATTCCCTGTAATAACAAAATCATTAAGATAGATTAATACATAAGTTATTATGTTATTAAGAAACTTAGTGAATAGGGAGTTGTTTGATTTTGTAGAATTGTAGCCATGTTTAGATAAGGTTGTCTTCAGCTTGTCAAACCAAACTCTTGGTGCTTGCTTGAGCCCATAGAGTGCTTTATTGAGTTTGCAAACTAGCTTATCATTGCTCTTCTTTATGAACCCATGTGGCTGCTTCATATATACCTCCCGCAATTCACCATCAAGAAAAGCATTATTAACATCTAATTGCTTAATGGGCCAATTCTTATGCAAGGCAATTGTTAAGATGACTCTGATGGTTGTGGGTTTCACAACAGGAGAAAAAGTTTCATTAAAATCAAATCCATTTTGTTGTGAATACCCCTTTGCCGCCAATCTTCCCTTGTATTTAAGAATTGAGCCATCTGGATTTTTCTTTAATCAGAATGTCCATTTGCATCCAACTATGTTTTTATTCACTGGTAAGGGTACAAAATCTCATGTCTTGTTTTCTATCAGTGCATTGTATTCCTCCTTCATAGCATTTTTCCAATTATCATCCATGACTGCTTGTTGATATGTGCTTGGTTCATGATTTCAGACTCAGTGTTGTATGTATTTGGTTTAAATATCCCACACTTTGCTCTTGTCATCATATGGTGTCCAGTATTTGCAGGTATAGATGGCTGTCTGTCTTCATCAGTATTGACTTCTGGTTGAGTACTGTGTGACTGTGTGTCATGCAGTACTTGACAGGAGTCTGAATGATGATCTGCAACTGGCCTCACATTGTCAAGGCTTACTGGTGCATCAGCATATTCTTGACCTAGTTTATTTGTGGGCACTGTGTGTTGAGGACTGATGTCACCCCTTTCATGATGACTAATGCTGTTAACTGGTATGACAATTTCTGGTGAAGGTAATACTGGAGGTATTGAAAGCTTTGAATTGTATATTTTCTGAGTTGTTTTGACATCTGCACTACTAAAAGGAAACTCATGCTCATTAAATATTACATGCCTGGATATATATATTCTTCCATTGCTATCTAGGCATTTATATCCTTTCTGACTTGCAGCATATCCTAGAAAAGTGCATGGTTTGGATCTATACTAAGGTTTATGTGTGTTATATGGTCTTAAATAGGGAAAGCATAGGCATCTAAAAAATTTCAAACTTTGATAGTCTGGTTTGACATTGAATAACACTTCTATTGGACTTTTAAACTTCAAAACCTTTGTAAGCAGACTATTAATTAGATGGACTGCAGTAGAGAAGGCATCTGGCCAAAATTTCAATGGCAGAGATGCCTGTGCTAACAATGTCAAACCAGTTTCTACTATATGCCTATGTTTTCTCTCTATAAGACCATTTTGTTCTGAAGTGTATGGGCATGTAACCCTCTGTGTAATTCCTTTCATTTGAAAGTAACCCCTTAAGGGTAAGAATTCTTTGCCACCATTTGTTTGTATGGCCTTTACTTGACAGTTTGTTTGCCTTTCTACATTAGAAATAAACTGTAACACTGCTCCTTTAGTTTCAGAATTGGATTTTAGAAAGTAAATCCATACATACCTAGAATAGGCATCAATAAATGAAATATAATATTTATAGCCATAATCAGTGTGTATTGGGGCTGGACCCCATAAATCTATAGCAACAGGTTCAAGAGGTTTACTATATACACTTTTTGAATATGGAAATGTAAGCTAGTGACTCTTGCCCATTTGACAAAATGTGCAAGTGTAAGAATTAGGAATTTTACTAATATGGGTATTATCACAACTGCTTAAAACATGTCTGATGATATTCATACCGGGGTGCCCCAACTTACAATGCCATACATCAAAATTTTCAACATTTTTAATTTCTGAAATATGACACCATTTTTCATTATTTTCAACATTTCTTGGATTTGGAACATCAAATTTGTATAGCCCTTTATGTTCTCTACCCTGCAAAAGAATTTCTTTAGTTAGATTATCTTTAACTAAACAATATGTAGAGTGAAATTCAAAATAGACCTTATTGTCTTTGGCAAACTATGACACACTCATTAGATTTTTTCTGATTAATGGAACCATCAACAGATTATTAAGATATAATTTTCTAGTTCCATTAATGCTTGCATTTCCAATATGAGAAATTCTTGTAGATTTACCATTTCCCATATATAGTAACTGTGTACCTTTGTATTCTCTGTTGCTAAGATTCGATTTGCTTAAGTTATTTGTCACATGGTTGGTTGCCTCAGAGTCTGGATACCAGCTATCATCATGTATGTCCTCATTTTTTCTATGTCTGTGCTAGTATTGTCTGATGTTGTATCTTGATGCACACTGACCATGTTTGCATTGGGTTTTGTGATCTTGAATTATTGTTGCCTGTGCTGGTGTAAAATTGACATCAAACCTGAAATAACACTTGTTGGCTGTGTGATCATACTTTTCACATATTTGGCATCTTGGTTTGCTGTTATTGTTGAAATTCCATCTACCACCTCTTCCTCTGAATCTGCCTGACTGACCACCTCTGGGATTATTTGATTGGTTTATGTTGCCCTGATTTCTTTCTTGATTCTTACTTTTACTTACTGATACATAGTTAGCATTGTATTCCCAGTTTGCTGGTTTCTTTTGCTCAAGTCTCCCTTCATGAGCAATGATAACAGATTGTACACTTTGTAGAGATGGTATATTTTCATTAGATGATATTAGGGCAACTACTGCCTCATATTCTTCATCCAGTCCACTTAAGATGCATAATATTTGCTCTGCGTTTGTCACCTTATGTCCAGCTGAGGCTAACTAATCACATATAGTTTTGGACTTAGAAAGATATTATCTCATGCTGATATTATCCTTTCTTAAGTTTTTCAACTGCCTTTTATATTACATTATCCTAGCTGCAGATTGAGAACTGAATATTTGTTGAATGGTGTGCCAAATTTCATGGGTGGTTTTGCACCCAACCAACTGTGGTAACAGACTGGCACTGATAGATGATAGCAACCAAGAACTAATTAAGCTATCTTGTCTTTCATGAATTGTGTATTCTGCATTACTTACTAAGTTTCCTTCATGATCTATAGTGAATCTTGGTGGAGTGATAAGAGTTCCAAGAACATATTCTTGCAACCCATATCCTCTGATAACGGTCTCAATATGGAATTTCCAAAGCAAATAGTTAGACTCATCCAGTTGTATGGTGATGATCTGACTTTGTGGCTTAATTATGGACTTGATGAGATCTTGGGTAGTATGGGTGGTGTTAGACTGTTGCTGAGTGGTTCTTGATCCTTGATGAGGTGTATTGGCATTATCACTGCCTTCTTCTGCCATGATGGTGAAAACTTGTCAAGAAAATGATAAAAATGGGTAAAAGAAGATAGATCAGAAGATGAGATGCAGCCAGATCCAATTGAATGATGATTCAGATCTGACAAATGGGCTCTAGGAATGGCACTTCAGGTGAGTAAATCAAAATCTTGATGAACTGATGGAACAGTAGCAGCCAGAGGGATGATATGTGATGAGTTTAACTCTGATATATCCCTTCTTGGCATGGCAATTGCTTTCAGATGATGTTATCTTCAAGATTTGTTACATAGTTGTTAAACTGTGTAACTAATATCTCAAATGATGAAATTTTCCTGATGAGATTAAAGAATTTTCTCAAAAGATTGATTGATTTGCTATTACGCAATCTTAGATGGCTCTGATACCATATTACAAAAAGAGATAATTGCTTTGTATTATTGCTGATATATGATTAATAATACAGAGTACACTGTATACTTGTATTTATATAAGCAAATATGAGTTAATGGGCTTGCGGGTAGGCCCAAAGCTAAGCAAATACAACCCGCCTGTAAATAATATACAGCTCTTCGTATATTCATATATTCTGATTCATATCTCACTTATTCGCTTATAAGTTCGAAAGTTGATGGCATGAAATCATATAGCTGAGCAACTTTAGCTATTAAATCTTATTGAAAATTTTGGTAATTAACAGCACACCATGCAACACTGTTTAAATATAAAAGTCTACTTAGTTAAGTAATTACAGTACAAGTCAAACAAATAATGGACATACGAAGGTGAGTTAGATTTTCTTTACTTCAAAAAGGCTATCCATATGTTTGTTACCATAAGCGTGCTATTTTGTAAATTAATCACAAATCAAGCTAAAAAGAAAAGAGGAAAGCTCACTTTGTTGTCCAATGTCGATGTTCTTCTCAAGCTTCTTGTTCTATGAATGGGTTCATCCTCTCTCTAGCAGCTGAGCAGCTAGATGAACCGAAAATATATTAAATAATTAGTAAAATTACAATAACATTAACAGTGGCTCTTAAAAATGAAAAAGAAAGATCTACAATAAAAGATATTTGCATGAAATCAGCACATCCCTATCGTATAGTAGCTCGGTTGCTTCGTATTGTAGCCTTCATGTGCATAACTCAGTTCTGTCCTTCTTGCAGTAGTTCTGTATGTTTTAGCTTCAATGCCAATTCTGTCTAGATCACTCCTTGCAACCGTTCTCATTCCTGCTTTGTTGTAGCTTCATTGCCCCTTAGAGCTCAGTTCTGACATAACCCATGCCTGCCCCAACTCTTCAACTTCATTGCTTCAACCTTCACATGTGCTTTGCACCACTCTGTACTACTTCATTGCACCACTACATATGCTTTGCACCTCTCTGTGTGACCTGATCACACTCTGGCTCATGCCTACATGTCCATAAAAGATACATGTAGCAGTGGTTCTCTCGAAGCCCATTCTATGAGTCTTGCCCCATGCCTGTTCTCTGAGTCATTCCTTGCTTTTTTTTCATGTTTTAACTTTCCCATGCGATCGTTACCCTTAGGCATTACTTGCAGCAGCGAACATTTTTTTCTGGCTAGCTTCAACTCACTAGTTATCCCTTGGCATTACTTGAAACATATATTGTGCTATTTTAATTAATATATATGTATGTGAACTCACAAACAAACAAAAATATGAAGGAAGGGTTGAGAAACAATAGCATCAAGATATTTGTTAACTTAACTCATGTCATATGTGAGATGTTGAGAGAATAAAATTTAGAGTCTGAAAGTTCAAATACAAGTTGACCTCGAAATAATTATACGAAATAATATCACTAAATTATTTAGTGATATTATCTTGTGTAATCTTAGTTAGATAATATATGTTGAGCTCAAATAAAACACAAGATTGGTGAACGTTGAGATATTAAATTATGTGTTATAACAAGTGATTTGTTTTATTATATTTCAATTTTGATTAAGTTAAATTTGAAATATGCATCTAAAAGTTAATTAAATTTATATGTGTTATTTTTAGAATTATTTGATTTTTCTAATATATCTTTGACATAATTTTTTGCACATCTATTAAGTCGTTAATTGCACAGCTGTGCACATGGATGCATGTGTTGTTCGGATGTGATATAATAAGGAATATTGAAGTGTACTTGTCTAATTTTGATGACATTTAAAATGATGAGTATACTAACGAATTTTACACAAATGGATAGAGATGTTTTTTTTGCCCAACTTTTAATGGGTTGCATGAACCTAGTTTTTTGGTGAACTTGTTTCCAGACCAGACCCACCTTATACAATGCTTAGTTTTTTTCTTTATCAAATGATAAGAAAATGGGCATAAATAAGTTGAGTGCAAAATGGTCAATATGTAAGCTCAAAACTTATTCATTATACATTTGGAACTAACTTGGGCTGGATTCGAATCAAGTCAACCAATCGAACATAATTCAAATCATAAACAATCAAATTTAGACAGCGAGTTTTATGGAAGTAGGCTTTGATGTACATCAAAACTGTCATTGTTCAGTATTTATTATGGTCTCGTGAACAACATACGAAAACAAAATATTTGCAGAAAGTTTACCTCTGACCATAATTTATAATTTATAAATTATCGACCAATCAATTACATGTTATAAATCTACAAAAGGAAAACAAATCAAGCATTATTTGTCAAGTTACATGTTATATCATAGAAACATTCTTTTGCTAAACAATCGATTACATG
The DNA here is from genome assembly GCA_030737815.1 of Allium fistulosum. Taxonomy (NCBI): domain Eukaryota; kingdom Viridiplantae; phylum Streptophyta; class Magnoliopsida; order Asparagales; family Amaryllidaceae; genus Allium; species Allium fistulosum. The sequence goes on from CM060906.1 coordinate 71,237,929, forward strand.
TTATACCATAGAAACATTCATGTTATATTATAGAAGCATTATTTCTCAGATTACATGTTATAATCAACCAATCGATTATATGTTATCAGATTTGTTCCCATCCTATAATACGCTAATCTTTCGCAATATTCATTTGGTAAACAAGTCAAGATTATTTATCAATATATTAATATTATTTGTGTAGTGTCATATAAGTAAAAGGTTGTGAATTGAGTAAATGTACCAATAATGTAAGGGCAAACTTTCCATCTTCCTGTCTTTTTTATTATTGATGGATTTGCTTCATCATGTGTGTGTGTATCTTCTTCTTTGCTTTGCTTCCATTGATTAAATTTTCAAATTCTGTCCATGAAAATAAATTAGTAAAATATAAGAAATGATAGTTTTAATAAAAGTTATTTCAATGGCAGTGCCAAATTTTTTTATTGTTAAATCAAATCTACCAATTCATATTGCACTTACTGATTTAAGTATTGTAGATATTAACAATATAAGTTGTATAGTTGTGTTTATGAAATTAAATGGAAAATGAACTGTATAGATGTACACACAATCTTACACACTCATAGTCATCAGTTGGAGATTATTGAAAGTTAGAAATAGAGAATCAAACCCACCTTTGCTGAATTTTCTTTGAATATTTATCTCACAAATATAAAACAAGAGAATTTTATATCTCTTTTGAATGATTAAAGTAGAAGTAATGGGTTTTAGAGCATCCAACGCACTATTTTAATACACATATTTTTGTGTTCTAGCTAGTAGTCGATTAATATGAGTATTAACACAAACAGGTATATAAGAGATAAGGTGCATGACTGTTATTTGTAAGATGTTGAGGTAGGGAGGAAAGGCTAAATTTTCTTATATTTGCTAATGCCAATTGTGCAAAAATTCTATATATTCTAAGTTTTTCTATCACAACGAGAAAGAGGGGTTAGAGGCTTGGATCCATATTCTAGTGTTTCTATATACTGCTTATGACTTATTAGCCTATTAAATTCAAGAACACTTCTACGTTAACTTCTAAATCCAAATTAATTAAAAACTGGCTTTAAATTATATCATATTCTTGTATAAATAACAGCTTAGCTATCTCATTTCCCACAAAAATAGCAGCTTAAGCAACATATAAAATCTATATAATACTAACACAAAACAACATAGATATATGAAAAGATCTAAAATCTACGAACAAAAAGGACAGAGCTGATTAGATCTTTTCACGGCACAATAGAGAATCAAATTAGGGTTTTCGAAGCACAGAAAATTAAGGTTTTTAGAACATACCAAACCAAATTATTCAAATCATGCACAATAGAGTACGGAAAAATAACATACCTGACTTAGGGTTTTCAGAGCAAAGTCAAAGAAGGAAGCTAGGGTTCCTAGTCGACTTCGGTTGCGATGATTTGAGTTCGAATCGGCGAAGAAAGAAGGAAAATGGGATTGAGAGAAGTCGAAGAAGAAGAGGTCGGGTAAATAATGAAAATAAGAGGGAACGAAATGTTTTACCGCTTAACCTTTTTTATTTCTATTTTTTCATGGAGCGTAATAAAAAGACAGCGTGTACACGGTAAATACGGCGTGTTTGAAAAACTAGATAATAAAAAGACAGCACCATTCTTCCATTGTTGTTGCGTGCTGCAATCAATGATATATATTCTCCAACTTGACTCTCTATTCGGATCCACAAATAATATTTGTATAGATCTATAGAATTTGGATTAGAGAAATGAGGTTAGGATTTAATCTATTAATTAGAATCAGATCTATAATTTACCTTCGATATAGCGCCTTAATTTGAACCTATTTTCTATTCTCTATCATCTCCAATTTCTTCTCTAAAGTGAATATGTGCAGTTTAAATCTATTTTTGTGTATTTAGAATTTTAAAGGAGAAATGGCAGAGTTTCTGCACTCATAAGAAAACTATGAGTTGGAAGTGAAGCCCTAGGTCCTAATTTATAGAGGTTCAAATCAGTACTAATCGTCGGATCAAACCGTATTAAATTTGGACCATACGACAAAAATTTACTATGGCCTACAAAAGATCACGGGTGGAATGTGACCTACCCTAGGTTGACTGCTCATGGTTGACCTGGGCTGTCTCATGATCGACCTATGATATTTGTGAATGGTGAATTATTAATGTGAGTTGATTACGTTAATTCTCTTCATTCTTTAGTTGATTGTGTTGATTACTTTCCTCCGTTAATTGACCTTTATCTTTTATTTCCACTAATTGCAAATTCACTAATATTTTAGTCTAATGTTAACTTTTATTAACATCTAATTAGCCTTAATTGATTTTATTACCATATTTACATATATAATTATTTCCGATGCTAAAAATTCGAACGTTAATAACTTTTTCGTTTGAACTCCGGAAAACATTATATATGAAAATCAATCAAAAAACCACTATGAACACAATGGTGCATGTTTCATAGCCAAATTCTGACATTGCAAAACTCCAATTTTTCACTGTTTTATTTATATATTGATTAGTTTTCATTTAAATTAATTATCGTAAAAATCATGGGGGTGTTACATAGATAGAGAATTGTATGTGATCGATCTTATGAAGCTTGAAATAGGCTATAATCACCAATTCATATAAGTAAAGGGAGTTTGAGGAAAATTGGGTGCAGGTTTATCGATCGGTATCGATCAATAGAGATGGATCTGTAGCGATCCATCACTTGATGGGCTTTGGTTTTGGCCTTTCTGCGATGTCCTTGCTTCCACCTTGTGATCTTAGTCATACTTGGTTTCTAGGCTTGTTTGTGTGGATTTAAATTAGTGTTGGGCAAAAAGTGGGGATTGGTACTGATCCATAGGCTTGGATTAGTACCAATTCATAACTTTGCTTGAATATTGGACTTCGGTCGTGGTACTTAAAGCAGTGTGATGTGCGGACCACTTTGGGAGGTTGTTTGCATATTGGCAACCTTGTCTCTCGACTCTGTTTGGCATCTAAGTTTAATAGTTATCATTTTGAATTCATGCTTGATCTATTCAATATGACCTAGTCGAAAGGCTGGATAATAATTTTATTAAATAATGTCATATATCATATGATCTTAATATCTTTCGCATGCGAACTCCGATTCATGCGTGATTTCTTCCGTTGGACTCGTAGCGAAATTCTGAACGATATGGCGTAGGGTTGCTGAGTTTGGAGACTATTGCAAAAAGCATGTTGGTATGGTTTATTTATTTAATTAATTGAATTTTAAAATATTGAATGCATATCCAACGATGAAAAATTATAATTATTTATATAGTTATGATATGTTGATAATTGTTTGGGTACTGTGAATATTTGGATAGATTATGCCTTGTTGATAGTTTATCGTTGATTATTGTATTATTAAATGTTATTTGTAGTCAACTTTGGATTTAAATTTTAGTGAAATTGATGGAGATAAAATAGATGAAATTGATAAATAATGCAAAGATTGGATAAATAAATGATAAATAAGGTTATTTGCAGTTTTTATATGATGTTTGTGAATAATAATGGTTTAATGAATTAAATGAAACTAATCGAAGAAATTTAATAAGGTTATTATTATGAATTTTTGGAGAAACTCGTAAATAATAACTAAAATTATATCTTAAACTAAAATTTGGAAAGTTTATTACTGTTGTTTGAATAAAATGAGATTTCATAAATAATAATATGGTTTTCTGAAAATTACATTATTTTGAGATATGTGGTAATGAACTAGTTTTTGAGAATATTAAAGAGATGTAATATTAATAATATTATTTTAACGTAAAATAATAATATTATTGCATTGAAAAGTAATGTGATGTAAATTACTATTTTTGATGGAAAATATGATGTTTTAAGAAATTTAGGGTAATGAGATTACAATAAAGTATTTTGAAGTATATTATCATTTTGGAAGAATTATTACTGTTTTGAAATAAATAAAAGGTGCTTTTATAATAACAATAATAAAATGATTTTATACTTGAGAGAAAATAGTGGTCTTAAATATAATGTTTTGGATGGACAAAAAATATGTGATTAATAGTTCATTTTATTTATCACATATGTTGTTTTATGACAATGAAATCACATATGGATGTATATGCGATATTTTACCATTATTACTTCATGTGTGTAGTTTAACTATGGTTTTATTGTGTTGGCATTTGTGTTACTAATATAGTGGTCTAGTACACATCGGATTGATTTATACGTACATTGATGATGTATTACTAATGGTTGATAATTTGTATATGTGAGAGTATGTACGTGTGTGTGTTGCGGTTAGCTGATTTGATGTTTAGGGTTGATATTATGTATTGCCAAATGTTTGTAATATTTAATAACTAGTTGTGTTATTATTGTTGTTACCCTATATTTATGATGATTGGTTGACATGGTTTAGTAGGAGTAGTGTTTTCTGCTTACATTGGTTGCATTCATTGCAATGGTTGCATGGATGTTATGGTTGTTATGTGTTAACGACTTTTTGGATGCAAGAGAAAAGTAGGAAGCAGAACCACATGGGCTTGATCCCCTGAAGTAGGTACGGTACGTAGGTAATCTTTTCCTATGTAATAACCATCGAGCCTATGACCATAGCATATAGGGTTAGGTGCAGTCCAAACATAGTTGAAACTTTTTTCCTTTTTTTATATATATGTGTGTGTGGCTATACAGTTGCGAAGTTCCATGTAGAAGAAGGAGAGAAAATGATAGTATAGACTGTTAGGCTATATCGTAGAAGGCTGATTTGGTGTGCTCTTATATACCATGGTTATATCATTTACGAGTTAATGACAATTGATTTATTGAAATGTAAATTGATGTGATAATGATAAAATAACCGTATTATTAAGTTAATTTTCATCTATATTGATGTTTGACTTCGTAGTGAGGTTTCTCTTTTCCTTTCTTAATTATTGCAAAAATTAAATTATAAAACAAACGATCCACTGTTTTTTATATTAGAAATTAGTTGCAATCGTAGTTTGTGGCGTTTGTAATTGATTTCAAATGTTGAAAATAGTGGGGCATTACACTTGGTATCGAAGCTTAGGTTTAGCGACTCCTTGAGCCTTGGGTAGACTCAATCATTTACGGTAGGTTAATCTACACTTTTGGTTGGGTTAAAAATATAAAATGAGAGAGCATTCTTATTTATATATTTTGTGTGTTATGTGCGTAACCACCGTTACCTCATCCTAAGATGTTAGTTATTTATAATGACATTTGAGTGAGAAATAAATACTATAGAAATGAGGTAGGATGAGCACTTACATGAGGGGCTAAGTGTTGGTTTTATCCTAAATGACTCACCTATGTGACATTAAGACCTAACCTTAAAAAGTGGGCATATTTTATGGATTTTGACTTAAGAGGTTATATAAAAAATATACATTTTGGGTTTTGAAAGTATTTTATTTAAGAAGTAAAAATGTATGTTTTGGACTAAAAGTGATTTGCCAAAGTTTTAAAAAGGTGAATATAAATATTTGACTTGATAAAAAATTATTTCGAAGATGTTTTACGGAAAAAGCTACTTTAGCAAAAAGATATTGGAAAATAGGGAAAAAAATACTTTTGAGAAGTTATTTTAATGGCGATAATATTTGAAAGTACTTTTTAAGAAATGTTTTGAATAATATCTTTTTGAGTAAAGAGTTGTAAGAAAATCTTGGTAAAAAAATTATTTTATTTAAAAGAACATCCTTAAGATTTGGAAAGCTTTTGTGCGCAAGCAGATTATGGTTGTAACTATTTTTATGTAAAGAACACTTTTTGATAAATGGTGTTTGAAGGGGAAACATTAAACAAATTGATTGAGAGAGTACCTAATTTTTAAAAGAGAATGTTTTATTGAGAATATATGTTATTTCTCTTTTCAAAAAGAGGATGTATTGTAAAATATCGCTAAATATTTCCAGAAAATATATCAAAAAAATATTTACAAGGATATAAAGAATTTGATTCAAAAGTGGATTTTTGAAAAAAAAATGTAATAACCCATGATTTACGATTTAATTAATTAATTAAAGGGCTAAGATGGACTAAATAAGAAAATAAAGGGGATAATGAATTAATGAAAAGGGGTATGTGGGCCAAAGCCCAAATAATTGTAGGACAATAAACATGACTTTTTTCTATTCATTTATCCCATTCTATTAAAAATGAAGTAAAATCTCAAAAGATACGTCAATGGTGGTGGCTTGGAGAAACGGGAATAAAGAGAAGAAAAAGCAAATACATGCTAAGGAAAAGAAAAGAAGATCTAAATAAGATTTCTTAAAGATTTAGGTGAGTAACACTTAACCTTTTATTCCATTTATTTTGGTTGATTCAGATCGTGTTATTTTTGTACTCATATAGAGTTATGCCAAAGTGAAAACCTAATATGATGTCCTAACCATTGTTCTAAAGATGAGTTAGTAAATTTGAGAAGCTCATGGCTTAGGGGTAAATTGGTATGAATTTTTGAAGTAAACACTTAGCAAAAGTACAAGAAAAATAATTGTAATTCAAACGAAAGACAAGGTAGGGATAAAGGAATTATTCATGAATTTTATAAGATTTTCTATATGTAAGATAAGTTAGAACTATGGAAGAATTGCACTGGTGGAAAAGGGGATCTACACTGAGAGTTGATGGAAATGATATATGTATTAAATAATAAATTAAGGGGACAAGATCCATCAAAATAGCAGATAAGATCCATAAAAGATTATTTGAATGTCAAAAAACAGTACAGTAAGGTATCGGGTGACGACACGTGCAAAGGCGGCAATGTGCTTTGTTAGAAGTGTCAGATATTGTCAGGTACTGTAACATTCTAGAATTTTATCATTTTAATTATGAATGTTTAATTAATTTTAAATATTTAAAAAATTGATTTTTAAAATATAAATAACTTATGTTCAAATATAGAGATTATTTAGATATTTGAATTGTAAATTAAATATTAATTAAATGGATTTAATAGCCCTATTTAACTCCTTTTAATTAATAAATAATAATAGCAAACTCATATTGTAAATTTATTTACAATAATAAATGGTTCGAATAAATAAAAAAAATCGATTGTTAATAAAACGACTAGATTTTAGTGACGTATTTTTAATTTAATTTGTTGGATTTTTCCATAATTTTTAATTCGGATAATATTTAAAAATTTTGACGTATTTTAATACAAATGATAGTATTTTTGAAATTTCACGGAATGAAATAACCAGTGTATTTTATTATTGATTTGTGATCATGTCACATTGTTGTGCACATATATTTTTATTTCTTTCGTTCGCAGTTCGTACGCAAACGGGAAATTATGTAGCGGAATACCGCAAAACCTTCTTTTAAATACCTTTTCAAAATCAAATCAAATTCAAAATTTGATGGTGATGTGATGTGATGCGTTGCTTAAAATTTTTGGTTAACTTGAGAATCTTGGGTTACTTGTGATTAAAGCAAGAAAGGTGATTTTGTATATAAAAATGAAATAAAGTCAACGCTTAAACAAAGAAAAAGAAAGTTCACTTTCCATTCTTTTCCCTCCTTTTCTTTTTAATTATCGCCTCCCAGGAAACCAAAACAAGAAAAAAAATGGCCGACCATTCAAAATCAAAATCCATGCTCCACTAAAAATCATGAAACTTAGTTTGTTATGCTCGTATGGGTAAATCTTCAAATCCATACTTATTTTATTGCATGCAGTCATGATTTGGTCGTAGTTCGAATTAAGGGCGGCAACTAAGGTTTCACTTTTTTGTTGATTTAGAGGGAGATAGGCTAATCGGAATTTAGATTTGGTTTTATGATGGCAAGGCGAAGGAGTGGTCACATTTTGGTAGTGTGCGGCTTCATATGGATGATCGCAACATAGTACTGTAGGCAGTTGAGACCATTAGGTCGCGGGAAGAAGGGAGGTTCCGAGGTTCGATTTATGGTGATGAATGTAGAGCATTTGCAGAGTGGAGTTCAACGGAGTCGGCGGTGTGCGATATCGTTGAGGAATGATGGATTTGGGTCGTGCATGCATAGAGGATGTTGCATACATTTGAACATGTACATGTCGAGTTCATTTTAGGGAAGAAGGTTTAATTTATGATTAAGAATAATTATAAAGTGATTAAGTAATTAATTTAATTATTTGTTCTGACAACTTTTAGAATTCATATCTTGTTCATCAAGGTCGGATTTGAACGCGGTCAGTTGCGTTGGACTTGTATCAATGATATCTACATGATGAAATTAGATTCTTTGAGTTTGGAGCTACTTGAATTTTAGGCTAAAATTGAATGCCATCAGATTTTAGACCAAACTAGAACGGGAAAGCGTCAACTGGAATTTCAGTGGGTTCACTCATCTTTTAAATAAATTATATGATATATGTATTGCTATAGGTTAGAGTTGAATGCTTGAATGATGGTTTATATTGTTGTTTAGTTGTTTGTTTGGATTTAAATTCCCATTTGAAAAGTGGATGGCATAAATAACCATTGTGTTGCAATGAACAAAAACAAAAGGAAGTCGCAGTGTACGTCACGAATAGGTCGCTACGGAACATTTCGAGATACACATTCATATGTGTGATTTATAAGGACTTTTGTAGAGAGACCCTGTAATGACCCGCTATTTTGGACCATTCAAATCGACAATAATCCACACATGTCTGACTTGAATAGTTCAAAATATCAGATTGTTAATTTAAAATTTTGCAAAACTCAGCATATGCAGTAAATAAATCAATCACAGAATCACAGACACAGAGTAATACAATAATACGCAGCGGAATAGATAAAATAGTAGTTCATGAAGCTACTATATAAACATCAGAGTTAAATAAAATACAACATAATATCTCAAATGCAGTGAAGTCTTCAGTACAACAGATGACTTCTCTGAACAAATCAACTAGAAGAGCTGAAAGCTGAGGCGATAGTTGGATCTCCAAAGGAAGCTCCAAACTCCAAAGGCGAGTCTCAAAATGCTGTATCACTCGGTCTGACCCAAGCGTAAAGCAAAATACAAAACACTCGAGTCAGGATTAACATTCTTATATAAATAAATCCAACTCAAGTGAAATATCAACTGAAATACAAGTAACTTAAAGGATGTTTGGGATAACCATCCTCTAAGGATCTTCAGAACTATCTACAAGGTGGAAATATACATTATAACACCATGGTCATTTCAATTTAATTTATACTTCAAAATCCAAATATCATTTCATTTCAAATATAACTATTTTCCAAGATAGTATATATATTAATTAATTTATAAAGTAAAGCATTTAATTTTCTCAAGTCTCGCAAATCGATTCAAATCAACTTCAAATTCCAAATTCAAATTTATTCAAGCTCCATTCATCAATTCAATTCAGTTCTAAATATACCATTTAATTTTTCAATATATTTCAAGGCTTTAAAATTCAACATTTTCAAAGTTAAATTTAACAATTTCCTATAGCTCTTGATTTAACTTCATTATTATTAAATCAGGGAATATTCACTTAATAGATTGAATATCATTTAACTAGCCCTAAATTTCAATTTTACTAAATACTTCCTTAAATTTATTTAAACAAGAAATATTCATCAAATTATTTAAATCAAACCCAAGTTATAAATCATATCATAAATCTCAATTTCAATAAATTTCAAATCGGTTTAATTAAATAAAATTCTTTAATGAATACAATTTCAACTAAATTCAAATTATCTTCCCAACCTTAATTTGTTCAAATTATTACCAAAATCTATTTTGAAATATAAATTTTTTTCAACTCCATAGGATTTATTTTCAAAATATTTAAATATATGGACCAACGGTGTTTGTATATATTTCTATCATATGGTTAAGTGAAATTTATATTTCAAAATATTTAAATATATGGACCAACGGTGTTTGTATATATTTCTATCATATGGTTAAGTGATACAGATATTTATCATTTCAATCCGTAATTTAAATATATACGGGTAGATATCATTTCAACCCGTAATCCCAATTTCAATTCAAATGAAAATCGCTTGGGTCTATCATTTCAACCCATAACAATTTTCTCCTATTCTAAAGTCGGTTCGGGTATATATCATTTCAACCCATAGTGAATTCTATACTAACAGGGAACTTGCAGAGTGATAACTTATAATATAAAATATAACAACAGGCATATATCATCAATAACAATATAACATAAACAATAGGATATGGTGTCATATCCCACAGGTGAACAGTTACAGATGATAGCATATATAACAATTTAAATAACTACAGCAGCATATTTCAATTGTCGTTTCAATTGAAATCAAATTTAATCAATATAAGAACGTTAATCGTGAGTGATTACTCACCTTTCGAGGCTAGAGATATAGACGATGAGGTTGAGCTACGAAATCCAGACACGAATCCAGAACGAACAAGATTGGCACGAATTTGACGAATAGAGCTGATAACAGGAATCGATGAGAACAAATCAAAGTTATCTTGAGATAACTAAACAAAATATATATACTATAATTATTATGATCTTATAAAAATCAATATTTTGATGTACGACAAAGATTAAAATAAATATATAAATACGATTGAAAGTCATTATTCAAATACAAACATCTAAAATCAAAGGTATATATATATATCATTATCTAAAATCAATGCTTATGTATATATACTTTAAAAGTGGGGTCCAAGTATATTTTATTTTAAAATATATATATATATATATATATATATATATATTTACTTTAAACTTAAAATTCTTTTACATCCAATCTGAAATATACAGAGTAAAATCACAGTATCCACAAATAGCAAAGCCCGTACCTAAATTATTATTTCTATATTTCTATATTATATATGTGAATGTAACAGAATATACAATACAACAATTTATAAACTTGTACAGCCACATATGCCATAACGGTTTCCATATAACTTATATAAATAAATTTATACAACATACTTGATGTAAACTTTAAACACATATGCTTTTAAATATACAGATCTTATTTATATCGTTTATAAATGTATAGCAGATTATGGTTGATTGAAACCGAGTTGTGGTTTATGTACTTAAAACCTAATACTATATATGCAGATCATCCAGATTTGCCATATATAAATGCAAACACAAAATTGTATGCAGACAGGCAATATAGACTTATAAACAACCTTTCGTATAAAGACCTTTATACTATAACGAAAAACAATAATACATATAAGTTATAAATAAACCTTTATATTATACTATATAAGTTTTACAGACTGTATAGATAATACCAACTATATAATATATACACTATCTAATATATTATATAATATATATAATAAAACTTAGAAATATATTCAAACTCACGAGGCAACAGGAAATATAGACATCTGAAAACAAAACAAAAAGTCATATGATATGGTACAATATAAACTAATAAAATATAGTGTAGAATAATGTAATCTCTACTGTACACTTTCGAAAAACATAAATATGACAGACAATATAATACCCTATATAGACTGAAATATAAATACGAACAGCTGTATATGTATTTTATACGAAATATATATACACACCTTATATAAACATATATATTAAAACTGATATGTATATATAACTATATAAACATATAAAATAAGGCTTACCTATATATAAGAAAGGGGGAGATGAATGTATCGGAGAGGAAGGCACGGTTGATGCGGTGGCTCAGCCTGGGTAGGTGAAGATAAAGGCGCAGGGTCGGCTGCTGATGTGTAGGCCGAGAGTAAAGATGCAGATCTGAATGAGGGGAGAGGCAAGTCGGGCAGAGGCTGATTTGGTGGAGGACCTGGGGAGTGGAAAGGTGATGGCATCGGTTGCCTGCGTGGATGGTAAAGCGGAGTCGCAGGCCGAGGTGAGGGGGAAGGCTGCGGCAGTAGGTGCTCGGTGGGTTTTGAGGGGAGGTCGCGGTGGAGGAAAATTTGCAGAGAGGGAAGGCGAAGGACACGTGAGTAGCAAGGACGAAGGGAAGCAGCCATAAGAAAACAAAAGGGAGGTGAAAAGCTAGGCTTTAGGTTAGACACACGTTAAGCAAAAGGAAGTGAAATTTTGCATTGCTATATTAATCTCCACTACAAGAAAAATGGTCTTTCGCAGCGTTTTAAAAACGCTGTGAAATCCTTTCGCAGCGTTATGAAGAACGCTCTCTAACGACAAGCTGTAATAGAGTCAAGACATATAACAGCGTTTTTCAAAGGCTGCAAAATCAGCAACATATTGCAGCGTTTTCGTCATTACAGCGTTTTTAAAAGGCTGCAAAATCAGCAACATATTGCAGCATTTTTGTTATTACAGCATTTCTTAAAGGCTGCAAAATCAGCAACATATTGCAGCGTTTTTGTTATTACAGCGTTTCAATATTGGCTGTAATATGTCCTTACCCATTGCTTCTTCTTTCGTTAGACAACATTTTCAAAAACGCTGTTACAGTTTTCCACAGCGTTTATAAAAGCTTATAAATAAACATTTAACAGCTCTAAAAAAACGCTGCATATGGATTTACATTTCACAGCGTTTTCCTTTTGCCTGAGATACTGCAGCGTTTTTCAGATTCCGCAGGGTTTTTAAAACGCTGTTAAATATGAATATTACCATGCACAAACTTTTACATTTACAAACATCCCACCCGCTATAAAATTTTATATCAAGAGATAAATATAATCTTTGTATGTTATATTAAACATAATTAAAGTTGCACTAACTCCATACTCAAAATAAACAATAATCGTATACAACATTTAATACATAATGTTTGTAAGCAAATATGATAGTAACATTGTTTTACATAAATAGCATATTAAATTAAGCAAAATATGAGTTGTGAGAGTCCAAGCTAGTCCTCTTCAACAATTCACCCTCCACTAGCTAAGTCAGCCAAATTACATAAGCATGCTCACTTTGGAACTGCGAAGATGTAAGAAAAAACATGTTAATAGGTCATTCTTGCAAGAAAAAACAAAAATGCATATGGTCATTTTTTGATTTTAGATGCATGATAACTACCTTTACGTCCTCTCAAGAGTGTGTGTAATTTAAGAAAAAGAATGTTAAGGTGACTGTACATTTCATTAGTTTGCTATGCGCTGTTTAGTCTCTGTTTCCATACATTCACATTTCTAGTTTTTTACTCACATTCTTGTTTACATCTCGATTTCTGTTTTTTACTGAAAACCATTTAATTATTGGACTATGCACTCTGTCCACATTTTATACTCACCACATCCCCTACTCATCTTCATAATAGCCAAACCATCACAACCCCACAACATTGCTCAATACTGTCAACCCACAACTTCACAACCTTCTCCCTGTCAATTACAGACCATCAACTCACCCTTGCAACATCTTCTTTCACTTACCCATACCATTTCAATCTGCACTTCATACAACTTTCATTTCAAACAATACAACAGTGCCTTCCTGCCCCTGTCACACACCAAAACTGCTGTCACTGCCTTCATATCCCCATCTCCACAACACTGACCAACATTACACACCCCTGACCACCATCACAAACAAATATCATCACAACTGCAATTACTCATTCACCACCTCTGCTAACTTCTACCTCAACATTCATTTGACCTGAACAACCCAACTTCAGATAACCATTGTCACCATACCACTGTTACATTTTATACCACACTACTGTAACATAACTGAGAACAGAAAAGCTGAAGCAAAACACACTCTTGGGTTCAGTGCACAACAAAACAAAAAGGTAACAATTAATACTATGAACATGTCCAGTTCAATCATATTACCACAACATCTGACATCAGAACTTATACTACACCATTTCCTATCCATGGTTGGTGTGAGCATCAATGATTCATACCTATGATATCCATACAAAAATGGTTTCTTATAAACTGATGGAATTATATACATTCTGTATGTGAAACCTACTATAACGAGAAGTAAAAGGATATCGAAGTGCGGCCTCCATAAGTCACGATAAAAGTCAAATTCCATTAGACAGCCCATTCTACTACTGAACCACAAGTAAAGGCCATATATAACATTCTAAATTCTCTACTGTTACAACGTCACTTGCTATAACTAACACATTTTATTTAATGATATCATATTTTACTTTACCTACAGGTATGCAATAAGCAATAACCAGAACATCCAGTGTGATGCTTACTCCAATTTTACCACTTCCATATTCTAATTATTCTTGAAAAAATGACTTCTGCAAACATGTTCGTATATTCGTTTACATTTTCACCTAAATAGAATATGTCTTAATTCCTACTGACCTACATGAGCCATCAATAATCCTTGAACAAACTACTCCTAAACCAATCCCTGACTGTAGCAATCTACTCTGCCATCAATAATCCTTGAACACCTCAATCGACTCACCTTAAAACATTCTTCAATACATCCAAACCATCTACCAGCAAGTACAAACATTATCCACCACTGCCTCTACGCACCATCTCCTTCTCTAACTTTATCATGTTGCCAATACTGTGCTTTCACCGACAAACAAGTTTTACCATTCACTCCAGTGCCTGTACATCCACCAAGCCTTCTGATCACCTCTGTCATTCACCCATCATCCACAGCCATAACCGTCTTTCATCATCATACAAACTTCATTTCCAAACATTCTGCCTTACTGCTACAACTGACTTCACTGCTACAACACTACAATCCATACTTCATTGCTTCGACAGGTACTGTGTCTGTGCCATCATACTTCAACAAAACCGCCTCTACATACTTCCCACCCATACTTCAACCAATTCACTATGCCACAATCCATTGGTAAACTAACCTCTTCCAAGCTACAACTTACTCCTACATCCACAGTGCACTACCGTACAAGCACTGACTGCTATCATCCACCCACACTTCATTAACACAACCATACCATCTCTTCCAGCACTGGCCACGGTTCTATACTTCAACCTCCACTTGCATCTTCAACATTCAGCAAAAAGTCCAGCCATAGCATTGCTCATCAACCAGTGCACATCAACCTCAACCACATCACATTAGTTTAATAATACATTGTGGATCCCAACAGTTAAATCAGTCATATGATAAATGATTTATTGGTTCAGATTAGATTGAACGTATGAGAGGACGTATAACTTCAAAACAGAGTAATTCATCTCGACAAGAGCGAAACTGATTATAGTTAAAGAACAAATATGATTTTTTTTTGTTTACACTGTTTTTGTTAAAATTTTCAACAAAACACTTCCCAACAATTGGTTAGAAGTTAGAACACCTTCTCGATGATATTACAAGTCCGGAACCACATTAGCATGGAATCACAAATCAACATGCATGCTTGTTTAACAAGTACCAAAGCTCTTAAAACTGCTGAGCAAGTGTGCTCAACTAAGTCAACTTACACACCATACCATAGTACGGGTTCGGGCCTAACCTTACTGTATAAAATGGATTCGTATACGAAGATGATAATGACTGAGAATGCTAAAGTAGTTTTGCGTGGCGTGATTGTGAGATTGTGAGGAAAAGAGGAGTTGTTGTTCCATTGTACTAGCTATATTTATACCAGTTAGTTTTTCCCTCAAAAATTTATGTAAAATAACTGTATTACTATTTTCAAAGTATGGCAAACCAATATCCAAAATCATCCATGAAACAACATAAGTTGTTTGATTCCTCAACATGGTCATATATTATGACTATTGGTTATTTAGGCTCAACGGATTCATTTTAGCCAACTGCGTCGTTCGACAGTATACTGCTTGCACAGGAACAGTCACACCCATTTTGCACTTCACTAACAGAAGAACTGAAGCATTCAACTAAGTTCCATTATTTGCAGAAGAAACATGATTCTCAGAGTCCACAGCATGCACAGCGTGCATATATCATCATGTGTACTTCGAATACACTCAACAATAATCTCTTCATTTGCAGAAAAAACCTCACCACCAACTTCATCTATTTGCACAGCATAAACAACATTATTAGCACTGGCCTCATCACCAAATAGTGCAACATTACCAAACATCCCATCTACCAAATCTGGCAAACTCCTCATATTCATATAATCATCCAACCTTAAACTACCAACAGCAATACCCCTACACTTCTACAACTTCACCACCAGCCTGTCATATCACCAGCAACCCAGCCCAACAACTAGACCACCTACATCAACTTCAAGTTAAAGAGACAGTGACTACATCAAGTTCAACACCCGAACAATCAACTCCCCATTCACAACCACAGTTCACTACAACTACAACCAAACCCCTTTCTCCAATCAGCAAACACTTGAACGACGCAGTGGTATTTGATCTATTTGATGGTTACTCAAATATCGACTGTGGGGTTTTTTCTCTAACATAAGTTTTTTGTGTTTATATTTGTATTCATCATCTTATTTGTTTATTTAATAATTCTTACATCGATCTACTGAAAATAACAAAATAAGCATATTATTCTTTGATATTGCGCATTACTAACGGAATCTGCAAAGTAAAATCATGTAGCCATCAATATATTGTACTTCGAAGCACTTTTTATATTTCAAAGTTTAACTCGGCATCTATGCTAGTCATGTAAAATGTAATTCCAAAGTCAATGAAGCCACATATTAGCTCCATAACAGTCAACCGAGCCTACCACCACTCAATTTTTTGTTAAATACTATTATCATTTTTTTGAACTATATTTTACTTAGTTCATTATACGTAGGATGTGATAAGCATAATAAATTATATCGCAAGAAAAAAAAGATAATTCATACTTACTTGAAGTTGATTCGGTTATAATATTCGTGGAAGGCCAAGCTATCGTCGAACCAAGTGCATCTTCAATAAACTCAAAATAAGAAGTAGGTCTCCACAAAGGCGCATTTGGAACTTTTATAACATCAACCCAAACTTTGACTGCGTTTTCCCCTAGTGGAACAAAATGGACCAATGCTTTAGGGTCGGTTGAAGCCACACGACCTTCAGCAATTACTTCTTTGGCTCCTTGAACGCTGATCAGCTTGCATTTCATATCTGTCTTGGAGTTTGCGCTCTGTCATGCAACAAATGAAACCGTTTAAATAAGTTTTGAAAATAAAAGTGATCCTAAAAATAAAAGCTTGTCAATGCATATGTTTTGATAAATCAATATGTAAAGTATACACATTACCGTTGAAGATAATACAACATTAGACGTATGAGCAGACGTTGTAGCATTAACATTCTCAACAACCACATTTGTTTCTGGCCAAGCTATTTTGATGCCAATAGCTTCTCCAACATATGTCATACCAGCTGGAGGTCTCCACAAGAATGCATCTGGTTTTTTGGCCTCATCGATCAAAACAAGCACGGCGGATGGTCCTAGAGGAATATTATTCACAAGCTGATTTGGATCACTAGAGTAAAACCTTCCTTCAGCAACTAGATCTTTGTTTCTGGTCCAATCATACAGCTTGCATTTGATATTTGTACTGCCACTATTACTCTATAAAAACAAATTAGAACATATGAAAACAAAAAAAAGTATAAATTTTGTATTCAATTCATAAAGGTACCGAATAAATAAAAAAAATTAAGTTTACCATAATGTCATCCTTTTCAAAGTGACTCATCATATGCAAAACAACTCTATCAGATGGCCATGCTACTATCTCATTCTTAGCTTCTCCAATATGTGAGAGCATCTTAGGCGTAGACCTCCATAAGAAAGCATCTAATTTCTTTGGAATAACTATCAAAATTTTCATGGCTTTCGGTCCAAGAGGGATGTTATATAGAAGCTCTTCCGGATCAGTTGAAAGAACTCTTCCTTCAGCAACTATTTCATCAACCCCAGTCCAATCCAATAAATCACAGTGGGCGTTTGTGTTGTCATACTTGTTCTAAAATTAATCAAAAACAATCATGCTAAATACTTAACTAAAAATTCAAACTCAAATTCAAATGATGTCACACGAATAATATAAATAACTTTACCGCTTGAGACGCATTCTCATCTTCGACCCTTCTTGGTTGCTCGTCCTTTCTTGATTGCTGCATTAGCTGAATCATAACAAAAATATACTGTCAAAAAAATGAATAACTTATAGAGTGTGTCTGATCAAATACTACCAAAAAAATGAATAAATATACTGTCAAAAAAAAATGGATGGGTAGCAGAATGTGTCGCAGCAGTGTGGTAGGTTGAGTTAAGAAATGTATTTATGTGTCTGATGCATACAGAGTGTGTCTGAATTAAATTTATAACTCACAATTCACAATTTGTTCACCTTTTAATAAACCACAGAGAAATTGAAAAATTGAACTAAATTTATATCTCATAGATATAAATGCAAACTAAATAAATGCACAGTTTGATTCACATTTAATTTAGGTCACATATAATTGATGATCAAATACAACCAGACTAAATGATCAAAACAAACCGACTAACTGTAAATTAGGTGTTAATGTGCATTTCAATATCAGCTAACTATATCAAATTTGAACACTTATATCAAAGCCTTGGTGATTTAGATAGAAAAAACCAAAGAAAGTAAGAAAAAGTTTGTATTGAGCTTTAAAATCTGAAAATATAATGCATACTGTGTGCATGTCATTACTACCTAATTTGCATGTCATTACTATTATTATTTATCAAGGTATATGACAGTTCATTATAACATTGTACAAAAATGTATTACTGTATTTTTTTCTTATATTATGTTTCAGGCTGGTAGAGGTCTTGTGAACGATGTAACCTTCCAAGACATTAATTTTACCTCGGTTGAAAATCCAATAATAATGGATCAATACTACCATGCACGCCCTGACAATGAATATTCACAGTTGAATGTAAGTTTTTGACTTTCTATGTTTTCTGAATGAATATTTCAAGATAAAAATGTGATTTTGAAATGCACATTAATACTTTTTAAATAACAGGGAGCAGTTAATGTGATTTTGAAATGCACATTAATACTTTTTAAATAACATCTTTTTGTACTGGTCAGTGCAAAAAGATTTTCATTGATCGGTACAAACTGTTCACGCTACTCAATGTAACCTAGTTTGAACTGGTCTGTGCAAATCTAATCGGCGCAAGCATAAAACCTACCTTATTTTGTAGCATTAGCACCGTCTTCTCCAAATCGCTTACTCCATTTTGAAGTTGTGTTTCTTGTTTTTTATTAGCTTGTGCCACAATAAACTTGGTGTAGGTCATGCTTCTTCCCATTCCTCTTAATCGTCCGGGTCTATCCTGTCCCAGCACTACTGAAAGAACATCTTCTCGCACATTAGTTTTTGAGCTGGATTGTGATTCGGTGTCATTTTTTTTAATTTGATCCTGCATATGTTAACATTTATTATAATTTCCATAATTATTACACTCTAAAGTGATTTGATAATAATCAAATTGAAACAAAAGCACATACTATTGTATCTTGAATGGCCAAACTCACTGGTTCGCCATTTTTTCGAGTGTGAGATCTAATCCAAACATGAGTTCTGGAAATGGAAGAGGGATTGGAACTCTCTTTTTTCTACATTTACAAAAATTGAATAAAACAATTATCATAACTATAGAAATAGATGGCGTGACAAAAATTGAATAGGACAATTCTCACCATATCCGCAGCTAATCGAGCCATTCCTTTACGGCTACATGTGTGTGGCACTTGCTTGCGCCTGAAAGCCTTGTACATGTCACTTTTTATCTGAATTAAAAAAAATAAGAATACATCAAAAAGTTATCTCATTCATTGAAAGAATGACCAATTAGATGTAATTTACCTTAAATTTTGAACTAGTTTTCAAGCTGATAAAATCATTCCACTCCGTCATACTTCCAATATTATCTGGTTTAAGTTGAAGTCTTTCCTCCTTTGACTTTGCTTTTACTAATTGATTAACTAATCTACATTTTGAACACCTAAAAATACAACCCATTTGCTGAAATATAGAGACCTTTTGCCATTCCTCATCCAACTTAAATCTAGTCTGTATCCATTAATTGGTTGAAGCGAAATTAGCACATTCGTAAATAAATCAAATATGATTATATTGGAGTGGCTGTTCGCATAACAGATACAAAACTTAAAATGATTAAAACAGCAAACCAGAAGTTCGTATCATTCACATGACACTGAAAGTGGAGTAGAAAAGGTAAAAAGATATGATTATATTGGGCTGTCTTCCTGCATACTGATTATTCCCTTTGTGATTCATATATGCCACTGAAAGTGGAGTAAAAAGATATGACACTGAAACAAATAGGATTCGTCACCTTTTATATGCCTCATATATGCATACAAATATGACACTGAAACAAATATGACACTCATTCATATATGCATACTGATATGACAATTTTTTATTTTGGAATTTCTAAACAATGATTGGGTTTGCCAAATCAAAGGTTTTGTGTAATAAATATAAAATCGAAAACTACCACATACATAATATGCTCCAATCCATTGTTGCTATAGTATTTAAATAATCAAATAAAAGGGAAAGAAATAATCAAATTGAACACTTCAAGTTGTTCCATACACCATTCATCTTGCAGAATTATTTAATTTTCTAGATAAGAGATAAATTCATTTCAGATTTGTTACCGTTGTTTTTATAGAGAAAGTTTAGGAGTAGATGAGAATATTAATGAAATTGTAAATCAACATTTGGAATTGGAAATGATCAAGATGGATCGCGGATTTGTTTTCACTGAATGAAGAAACAAATATCCAAAAGCATGTCGCAAGTAAACACTGTTAAAATTTCCAATCACGGATTATTTTCCGGATTCAATCATCACTTATTGTAATCAAACATATGTCAAAACTAGATATTTGAAAGTCCAAGTGATGCCAAACTAAAACTTGATAGGCCTGAAATGATGGTTATTTAATAGCTTCATGCAACTATTTTGAAAATTCAAATAATTTGTTCATATGTTGGAATGATAAGTAGTTTCATTCTAGGCTGTTAAAGGTGCTGCTGGGATGCCGCGTCAATTTTAATGCCTTTTTGCTTTTTAGCACTTTATTTTCTGTGATACACTTTCTGAGCACCTTTATGAGCTGAGAGCATTAAAAAAAATATTTAACGGCCGGTTATTAAGTTACAATAGTATTTTGTTTTTCTAAAAAGAATTGCGGCCGATAAACTTAAACAGTATATACATCACTGATATTTCAATAATAAACATCGAAGTTCTAATCAATACAAATTGAGTTTCTCTATTAATGCTGTTACTATTTCTTTGGCTACTTAACGTAAATTTATTTATACAAAATTATGCAGTGAAAGTTTATTTATGTCCAAGTTCCACCTGAATTCCCAACTAGACTTTAAAGACATTGTAGCGTCTAGCGGTCCGTTTCGTCTTAAACAACTTAGCTTTCATTTGATAAATCAAATAAATAAATAAATAAAATAACCAAGAAAAACTATAATATATATTTACATAATTAATATTACAAATTTAAATAATAATACATATACAGCTTTTTTGCACAATTGTCATGAAAAGATTGCAATTTCTGCATTCGATTCTTAAACATGTTAAATGAATTGACTAATTTTGAGATAAAATATAATCAGTGCCAAAATAAATATATCATATGGCTATATAACTTTAACGACTTTCAATCATACTAATCTCTAAACATTAATAATTCTGATTTAATCTAGTGCTTATAAATAATGAACTTTATTTGAATTTATAAATTGATGCAAAGTAACCTTTTATCCAGATTCAACAATCTGTTGACATGCTGGAATAATAAACAATATATTTAACTTTGCAACTCAATATAAACCTATTTATATAATACTATTAAGGTTAAGATACTTACCGTTTAAGCGAACTAGATGTTTGTGCCTGAGCCTATTGATGATGCTAACTTCAGCCAAGAAATCGTTACTAGATGTTTACACCAACATATTACTGTTAATGTCATTTTTTTACTCTCCCATATGTTGTATGTGCACATGATATTAACAGTAATTTCAAGTTATTTTGGAAAGATACTGTCGAATGTATACACTGAAAAAAGACACACTATCACTATAAATAAATATACCTGAATGCAATCCCATAAAACGGCTTTCAAATCATCACCAAGATGTCTCCAATCAATAAGCGTGACTGGAACATGCTCTCGTACGAGTGGCCCTAGATAAGAAGATAAGTGGATTGACCCTTCTCCTATTGGAATGCCACTCTCATTAAATTCAACTTCAACCCGATTTGCGAAATTTGAAGGAAGTCTCTTCATTTTAGTAGGACCTCTAGCAATTCTTTTCCGAACTAAATTTTCGCTCACATCTTGAATAGATCTATCGGTTTCCATCATGTCTTCCACATTGTGTTCATTTTGCATTGTATTGTCTTCAAGTGCACAAGGATTGTCTTTATTTTGATTATTGCCTTCAACTAAATGTCGATTATCTTCAATTTGAATGTTGTTGTCTTCATTTTGAACGTTGTTGTCTTCAACATGCTTATTCTGTTCATTAGACTCCTTGAGTGCAATTTCAACCTCTTTTGCTTTTTTTTGTTTTCGAGTAATCCTCTTCATTTCCTGTATAGATATGAAGCAAAAATGAAAAATGAACCAATTGTGCTAGAGGCTTCAAAAGATGCTACACTCTTTTATCAGTGGCTAGCTTGTTTGATTAAAAATTTGTAAACTGTATTGTCTTCACATATTGCTTGTAGGCATTCGTTGTTTAAGAAATGTATTTTTGCAATGGTTGCTATTATATTTCCAGTGAACCAGTTGTTGTAAGTTGTATCAAAGTAGTCTCTGGACAGATCAAGGAAGTTTTGTAAACTGAGCTACACTTGGTTTTGTAAACTAAGCGTTACTTATTATAAAATGATTATTACATTTTCTGCACAGTTGTGCTTTAGATTGTACTTTTCCTGGCTATGTAGCAGTAATCACCACATTTAAGTACAAATTTAAGGGATATGCATAGATCTTGAGAAAGGAAAAATGAATCCAGAAATGAAATAAGGTACATAATGACACTATTCAAATGACTGAAGACAAACTAATCGATACACGAAATAAAGTTCAAAATCAAATCCAAATTTTCAACTATTCCATACAGGAAATAAAAATCAAAATCAAAATAAATACAGGAAAAATGATAAATACCTGAAGGATTAAAGTGGGAATGACAGTTACCCTTGACAAAGTGATAGCAGTTACCCTTCACAAAGCGATAGCTGTTATCCTTGATAAATGTTAATTTGCAGAAAGCAGATTAACATTTGCAAACATGCTTTTACTACTTCAAAGATCAATCATATTCCCATTTTGTGCTATTATGAGTACCAGTATTAACATTTGCAGACAAGAATATGTCAGAACCCGAAGGATGTCAACATTCATGCTGTAATTTAAGTGAAAGCCAAATATATTCATGCTACAAGCCCCAATCATCCTAACTACACAGTATATAAATTTTGGTTAAACCAAGTGCTGCCTCTTAATCAAATTTATTGTCATATCAACTAATCATATTTTTATTTGTTTAATCATTCAATAACGATAAGATTATGCTTTTCTGGTACTAGTGTGTATAATGAGCTAAAAGTTAATCAAATTTTTCTTACATTAACAGCGAAATGATGCGCTCAATTGTAAAATTAAGTGCTAACTGCTAGCATAATCAAATATAACACTGAGATATATATAGACCTATATCAACATGGTTAATTTCCAAAAACTATATATGAAAAACAAGTCATTACATACAGACATATTACTTAACCAAAGAAGATAGAGAGTAAAGTCTAATATAATTAAAACTAGATAGCAAAATAATTAAACTACTCAAATATGCCTTGACAATCTTCCCTAACATAACTAATATCCTCAATAAAATCATCAACATCCATGTCAATATCTTCGTAATTCTCCATAGCAAAGCTAACTTCCTCAAATGGTTCGTCTATATCTATCTCATGAAAACCTCTTGATGGCGCCTTCATCACAACATACCAATTAGAAGAATCATCTTCTCTTGAATAAAAAATTTGTTTCGCTTGAGATGCAAGAATATATGGATCTTTTGAAAATGAGGCTTGGTTTTGATGTAAGTTAACAAGGGTGAATCCATCTTCTACCTTCACACCATTTCCTATGTTTGCCCAATGACATTTAAAAACAGGAACATAAAAAAGATGATAATCTAACAAAATTATATCAGTCAATATCCCATAATAAGTAACAACATCAACTACTTGAGAAGTATCTTTTGCACTTGCTCTACACATAGTAGTCGCATCGTAAGTGACGCCACTATTTTGAGTTTCTCTCTCAATGTCTTTTGTGTGAAAACGTTGTCCATTAATGATATATCCACTATAGGATAATGCACTACTCCTCGGACCATATGCAATCCATTTTAACATCGTGTCATGGTCCTTTGAATCAATGGGTATCTATAAAAAATAGCTATTTAAAATGGATCTCAATAATAATAAATCTAAAGTTAATGAGATAATATTTCAAAATTCCACTCACCTTCTTTTTAATCCAATCAGCAAAGTTATCTATATGAGTTTTCCAAAGTAAAGTTGCATTTTTTTCCATGCGCTTGTTTGAGTGTTGTAACTCCTCCAAATGCAAACTATTGTAGCACAAAAAAAATTACCAAGTTGTATTTGCTGATACAAATTGTATGAAATGGTAATAACAAATTGTAATAGTTACTTACTCTAGAAATGGTTCCACTACAGTCATATTCTTTAACATAGCCAAATGTGCAATCTGTTTCTCATTGGAGGACAATGTAATTGTTTTACAAGCTGAAATTGGTCGTCCTTCGAGTATGGAATCATCTTCATAATCTTCATTTCGGACTTCCTTCTCCTCTATTTGTATTGATTTCTTTAAAAATTCACTAAAAAATCTCATGCACTCTTCTGCAAGATAGGATTCTGCAATACAACCCTCGGGACGTGCATGATTTCTTACATAATGTTTAAGTGTCTTCATATATCGTTCAAAAGGGTACATCCAATGGAAATGAACTGGTCCACACAATCGGGCTTCCCTTTCAAGATGAACGGTCAAGTGTATCATTATATCAAAGAAAGAAGGTGGAAAATATCGTTCAATTTCACACAAAATTATAATAATTTCATCATCAAGTTGTTGCAATTTTTCTTTATCAAGAACACGCTGGCATAATTTATTGAAAAACGAACATAAACGAATTATTGTCCTCCTTGGCTTTTTCGGCAACAATCCTCTTATTGCAACTGGTAATAACTGTTGCATTAGAACATGGTAGTCATGTGACTTCATGCCAATAATTTTACAATCCTCCAATGACACAGAACTTCTAAAATTTGAGCAATAGCCATCAGGTCCCTTGAAATCATATAACCTTTGGCAAAATATTTTTTTCTCCAAATTGGACAATGTATACGGAGCTGGTGGAAGATATGTTTTTTTCCCACGAGCTTGTGCAAAAAGGCCATGCCTGATTCTCCAATCTTCCAAATCTTTTCTAGAATTAATTCCGTCTTTTGATTTGCTATCATGCAACATCGTCGCTATTATGCTTTCACCAACATTTTTTTCTACATGCATTACGTCTAAATTATGACGCAAGGGAAGTTCCTACAAAAATAATATTGTTATACTTCATTAATATATATATATATAATTCATTCATTAAAAAATAATAGCACTAACCTCCCAATATGGTAAATCAAAGAATATTGATCGTTTTTTCCATCTTGATAGTTCTATTTTTGCAGGATCATCATCTTGTTTGAAAGTAGAATTTTTTCTTTTCTTACTATATTGCTTCTTAGTTGGCTTCTTTTTACCCTTCCCTTTCTTGCTGTTATTATCTCCATTTTTTATTTTTTTTCCAAAATTATTTGGAAAGTTTTTCAAAATGATAGAGATGTTTCTTCCGGTTAAAATTCTAGGTCTACGACCATTTTCTATAGTGTTATCAAACCAGGATTTTTGTTTTCTCAACGAATCCGATGGTGGTAAGAATCTCCTATGACCCATGTAGACATTTTTTCGACTATACTTCAACCATCGATGATGAGTGTTGACACCGCATAATGGACAGCCTTTTTTACCCTTCACACAACATCCAGCCAGATTACCATATGCAGGAAAGTCATTAATCGTCCATAGTAAAATTGCTCTCATAGTAAAAAGCGATCTACTAAATGCATCATAAGTTTGAACTCCATTAATCCATAAGTGTTGCAGATCTTCTACCAATGGTGCCAAATATATATCTATATCATTTCCTGGTTGCTTTGGACCAGGAATCAACAATGTTAATATGATATTTTCTTTTTTCATGCATAACAGTGGCGAGAGATTGTATGTCACTAGCATCACGGGCCAACAACTATATTTGGAACTCAATGTCAAAAATGGATTAAAACCATCAGTAGCAAGGCCAAGCCTTAGGTTGCGTGGATCTGCTGCAAACGATTCCCATTTCTCATCTACCACATTCCATGTTATAGAATCAACAGGATGATGCATTTTTCCATCATTACTTTTATTGTTAAAATTCCATCTTAAATCTTCTGCTATTTTTTGAGATCTAAACATTCTTCTGAATCTTGGAATGATTGGAAAATACCTCAAAACTTTAACCGGAATACCATGCATAATTTCATTTGTGCGTTCGTTCCTCTTCCATCTCGAAAACCCACATTTTGGACAACTATCCAAATCTTTGTACTCTCTTCTAAAGAGACAACAATCATTCTGACAAGCATGAATTTTCTCAAAACCCATATCGAATACTTTAAGAAATTTTTTCACCTCGTAAATATTCCTAGGAAGTACGTTATCCTTTGGCAACAATAGTTGTTGCACATTTAGAAGTTTATCGAATCCATTATCGGACAACCCAGTCTCACATTTTACATTATATAAGGCAATAATGGAAGATAATTTTGTTTGATCGGTACAACCAGGATACAACGGGGTTTCGGCATCCTCCAAGTTTTTTAATAAATCATCCTCTCGTTTTTGTGCGCTATCTTCATCTTTATCATCATCGGAATATGTATGATTGATGAAATCTTCATCTTCATAATGAATGGATTTGAGTAAATCATAAGTGTCATTAGACTCGATATCTTTGCTTATAGTTATTTGTTCGCCATGATTGTACCACCTACCATCCATGTATAGCGGATCCATTCCTCTTATAATCAAATGCTCAACAACAATCTTCCCATACTGATGACTAAGATTTCGACAATCTAAGCAAGGACATAAAATCTTTTCTGGATTTCTTGAAATTCTCAATGCAGCATGCACAAACTTCCAAGCTCCTTGCTCATACTCAGTACTAGTTCTATTAATAAAATGGAATAACTATTAATTTTGACGTTAAAATATAAGATTTGACTCTCAAAATATATTTAGTATAATATAGTTACCTGTGTAGATGTACCCAATTTTTATCCATCATCAACCAATATGTGAGGAAGTAAATTTCTAAAATTTAAAGTAATAATCAGTTATTGAATGCAAGCAAAATAACATAATCGTAATTGAATGCAAACAAAATGAAAAACAACAAGGAAGACAAAGAATGTCAAACAACAAATCAATAAGTCAAGTTCAAAGCCTTGTTTCATGCAAAAAAAATTAAAACAACAAGAATGAAAACGAAAGAGTCGTGTAACCCATTTTTTAACAAGAATGCATTACCCCTCTCCTGATACTTAGCTTGCGCTATTAACAACAATTTTATCCGCTTATACAACAATATCAGAACCATATACAACATTAGCACCAAACTGTTTTCAAAAAATTTGCCATTACAACGACGTCATTTTGTAGCATCGGAGTAATGTCTATGCATTACCCCTCTCCTGATACTTGGCTTGCGCCATTAACAACAATTTTATCCACTTATACAACAATGTCAAAATCATATACAACATTAATACATTAGCACCAAACTATTTCTGAAGCATGCACCTATGAAAAGAGTCTCGAAAAAGAAACTAAAAAGGTAGACAATAACTCAATGCTCCAAATAACAAAACATAATCCAATATGATACTTTACGTGAATACTAGTTTAGCATCAATCACTCATAATCATTTAGATTGTAAGTGTTAATTGTTGGAAATCTTGTGAGAATATTTCATTCAGATTGCAAGTGTCAATTTGTTGGGAATCTTGTGAGAATATTTACAAACAATTTTGCCTGGTGGATTCAATAATGAGTTTGACCTATATAATCACTCGACTAATTTATGATACTCATAGTCATTACCCACTAAATATACATAGAACAATAGAATCAAATCATCAACTTTTACAGCCACATCAAACCCACCAACAAAATAATACAATCATTTATAAGAAAAGAAAAGAGACTGGTCTTTGAAAACAAAATTATACAAGTAGATGGTGGTGCCAAACGCATTTTAAAAGTTTTTTTCCTTTGCCTTTTATATAGCAGACTTATCTGCCGAATGAAAAGGTTAATTTACTAGCAAGCATAGTGAAAAATAAATAAATGGTAAATGGTAAATTCTTACTAACATATGAGCCTATCTAATTATTGTCATTTGTTACACAAATTTTAATATTCTACATAATAAGTAGGTTATGGGCATACACTATGAGCCATCAATCGCTTTAATTAGATGGAAACCAACTTTCAGAAATTCTTATCATTTGAACTTTTAATTACTGGTACTCTGCATTAATGGAATTGATTTGTTGATATCAACACATGGTTGTTGCCACAACCATATCGAAGACCTAACAGGAGAATGACACATACACATATATAATAAAAAAGGGTATGCACCAAGCCTGCATATATAATCTTACCGAGGTGTATATCGCTGTTCAAGAAATAGTTTAATGAGAAAAGAAATAAAAACCAGTTCCATTGATTCAATGCGGGTGGCAGTAAAATGGACAGATATATAAGCATTTAATTATATTGAATGAGGGAGCCCAAATGAGGATAAACCTTTTATTTATTTGTTAATTTGTTAATACTATATTTATAACTAAATTTATAAACTTAATATGGGATATAGGCACTTTTGTTTGGCTCTGTATTTTGTGAATGCAATTTAGGCCTCGCAGATGAACACTGTGACCTATTTCACAACAAAATAAGTTTGTTTCCAGTTACATAAAGTAGTAGTATTGCATACCAATTTTTATGGAATAACAAAAATAGAATTCAAGAGAAATTTCTTTTGCTCTGGACTATACAGGCAGTTTATGTAAGAAGGGGAGTGCATGAGATAATTTTAAACCTAAAAACAACCACAGGTTCTTCAAAATGAAATTCAAGAGAAACATGACATATTATTAACAGTAATTTTGCTTTATCTGAAATAGACATTCTTTTCATATTATTCATAGTGCTTGCTTGAATTTTTTTTCCAAAATTATTATCGTCCGAAAATTTCTTTTGTAATTTAGAAGGCAACTTATATTGTTTTCCTAAATTCTTTATTTGTTGTGGAGTATTTCGTCATTATTCCCTTCTTATCCAACCTCTCTTCTATTCATTTAAAATTGGTACATACTCAAAATTTATGTGTGATATAGCATTCATTGGAAAACCTTAAACATATAAAAGAACAGGATATATTCAAATACTGATATCCATAAATGAAATTAAATATACACCTGAAAACAATTGATATAGACGTTAAAGATATAATGTATGTTTGAGGATTTGTGTATGCTTAGAAATGGATAATCTTTAAAATGGTACGTGTATCTAAAATCTTGTCCTCAATTTTCAGAACTCACTGCTTATGCTCAGCACACATGTATATCTAAAATGAAACCTGGAAGTATATGAAATGCATATATGTAAAACATACTTTGCAAATATATATAAACTGAAATACTTGTATTCATAAATCTTATTATATCTTCCAAAGTTTGTTAACTTTAAAGCCACACAGATTATTTATATTCAAAGTTTGAAGTAAGAATACTTACAAAATTATATGTGAAACTGTGTCTCAAAACCATGTATATACATCTAAAATCAATATATAACCAAGGTCAAATGATATGTTGATTTAATGCCAAATAGACTTCATATCCCAAATTTAGAAAGTTGAAACTTTTACGTGTTTAAGAACTGCATATGTTCAATTGATACATATGGAAATCCACTCATACACAGAATTGCATTCTTTTGAAAACTTAATTACATGACAATTTCAAAATTCGAATGAAACAGATACATGGTTTTAGATTTGACAGGGATAGTGAATGCATACATATAATTTGAGTAAAAAATGCATAAATAAACAACAATGTCAGATTAAGGTGTGAACAGATGTGTGAGTGCATCTAGCCAAATGCACATACTTCACCAAGACCATAGTTCCAGCACACTAACCACCACATCAACCAGCTTCTGATCAACTACTCATCGCCAAACACCTAGTCCTACCCCTTACGAAGGCAGTCCAGTAATCAAAAAACCAAACTCCATTAACAAAAAAATCACTACATCAACAATTCATTTGAAGCGTACATCGCATTTATTTCAATTCATTTGAAGCGTACATCCATATCCACGTTAATACGAGGACCAAAGTTGAGTATTCGAATTAAGTGAATTACCTTATCGACGCCAACGGCTCGAGCGATGAACTGAAGACGTGAATGATGATGAAAGGGGACGGCGCCAACGACTCGAGCGACGTACTTGCAGAGCGATGGATTTGAGATTTGCGGGATTTGCAGAGCGATGTAACGACTCGAGCGATGGATTTTCGGAGCGATGGATTTGCGGAGCGATTGATTTGTCAATTTGAGATGAAGGGTTATTTGGTGGGAAGGGAAAAGAATAAAAACGTGGCCGTGAAAACACTCAATCTCCCCGCCAAAAGAAATGTGATTAGGCAGCGTTTTCTTTTTTATATTTAATTATAAATGAAACTAAATTTGAACAATTACAGCTTTTTGAATCAAAGGCTGTCAGATTTTAGACCAAACTAGAACGGGAAAGCGTCAACTGGAATTTCAGTGGGTTCACTCATCTTTTAAAT
Source organism: Allium fistulosum (assembly GCA_030737815.1). Classification (NCBI taxonomy): domain Eukaryota; kingdom Viridiplantae; phylum Streptophyta; class Magnoliopsida; order Asparagales; family Amaryllidaceae; genus Allium; species Allium fistulosum. Next base: position 71,268,987 of record CM060906.1, read on the forward strand.
AAATTATATGATATATGTATTGCTATAGGTTAGAGTTGAATGCTTGAATGATGGTTTATATTGTTGTTTAGTTGTTTGTTTGGATTTAAATTCCCATTTGAAAAGTGGATGGCATAAATAACCATTGTGTTGCAATGAACAAAAACAAAAGGAAGTCGCAGTGTACGTCACGAATAGGTCGCTACGGAACATTTCGAGATACACATTCATATGTGTGATTTATAAGGACTTTTGTAGAGAGACCCTGTAATGACCCGCTATTTTGGACCATTCAAATCGACAATAATCCACACATGTCTGACTTGAATAGTTCAAAATATCAGATTGTTAATTTAAAATTTTGCAAAACTCAGCATATGCAGTAAATAAATCAATCACAGAATCACAGACACAGAGTAATACAATAATACGCAGCGGAATAGATAAAATAGTAGTTCATGAAGCTACTATATAAACATCAGAGTTAAATAAAATACAACATAATATCTCAAATGCAGTGAAGTCTTCAGTACAACAGATGACTTCTCTGAACAAATCAACTAGAAGAGCTGAAAGCTGAGGCGATAGTTGGATCTCCAGAGGAAGCTCCAAACTCCAAAGGCGAGTCTCAAAATGCTGTATCACTCGGTCTGACCCAAGCGTAAAGCAAAATACAAAACACTCGAGTCAGGATTAACATTCTTATATAAATAAATCCAACTCAAGTGAAATATCAACTGAAATACAAGTAACTTAAAGGATGTTTGGGATAACCATCCTCTAAGGATCTTCAGAACTATCTACAAGGTGGAAATATACATTATAACACCGTGGTCATTTCAATTTAATTTATACTTCAAAATCCAAATATCATTTCATTTCAAATATAACTATTTTCCAAGATAGTATATATATTAATTAATTTATAAAGTAAAGCATTTAATTTTCCCAAGTCTCGCAAATCGATTCAAATCAACTTCAAATTCCAAATTCAAATTTATTCAAGCTCCATTCATCAATTCAATTCAGTTCTGAATATACCATTTAATTTTTCAATATATTTCAAGGCTTTAAAATTCAACATTTTCAAAGTTAAATTTAACAATTTCCTATAGCTCTTGATTTAACTTCATTATTATTAAATCAAGGAATATTCACTTAATAGATTCAATATCATTTAACTAGCCCTAAATTTCAATTTTACTAAATACTTCCTTAAATTTATTTAAACAAGAAATATTCATCAAATTATTTAAATCAAACCCAAGTTATAAATCATATCATAAATCTCAATTTCAATAAATTTCAAATCGGTTTAATTAAATAAAATTCTTTAATGAATACAATTTCAACTAAATTCAAATTATCTTCCCAACCTTAATTTTTTCAAATTATTACCAAAATCTATTTTGAAATATAAATTTTTTTCAACTCCATAGGATTTATTTTCAAAATATTTAAATATATGGACCAACGGTGTTTGTATATATTTCTATCATATGGTTAAGTGAAATTTATATTTCAAAATATTTAAATATATGGACCAACGGTGTTTGTATATATTTCTATCATATGGTTAAGTGATACAGATATTTATCATTTCAATCCGTAATTTAAATATATACGGGTAGATATCATTTCAACCCGTAATCCCAATTTCAATTCAAATGAAAATCGCTTGGGTCTATCATTTCAACCCATAACAATTTTCTCCTATTCTAAAGTCGGTTCGGGTATATATCATTTCAACCCATAGTGAATTCTATACTAACAGGGAACTTGCAGAGTGATAACTTATAATATAAAATATAACAACAGGCATATATCATCAATAACAATATAACATAAACAATAGGATATGGTGTCATATCCCACAGGTGAACAGTTACAGATAATAGCATATATAACAATTTAAATAACTACAGCAGCATATTTCAATTGTCGTTTCAATTGAAATCAAATTTAATCAATATAAGAACGTTAATCGTGAGTGATTACTCACCTTTCGAGGCTAGAGATATAGACGATGAGGTTGAGCTACGAAATCCAGACACGAATCCAGAACGAACAAGATTGGCACGAATTTGATGAATAGAGCTGATAACAGGAATCGATGAGAACAAATCAAAGTTATCTTGAGATAACTAAACAAAATATATATACTATTATTATTATGATCTTATAAAAATCAATATTTTGATTTACGACAAAGATTAAAATAAATATATAAATACGATTGAAAGTCATTATTCAAATACAAACATCTAAAATCAAAGGTATATATATATCATTATCTAAAATCAATGCTTATGTATATATACTTTAAAAGTGGGGTCCAAGTATATTTTATTTTAAAATATATATATATATTTACTTTAAACTTAAAATTCTTTTACATCCAATCTGAAATATACAGAGTAAAATCACAGTATCCACAAATAGCAAAGCCCGTACCTAAATTATTATTTCTATATTTCTATATTATATATGTGAATGTAACAGAATATACGATACAACAATTTATAAACTTGTACAGCCACATATGCCATAACGGTTTCCATATAACTTATATAAATAAATTTATACAACATACTTGATGTAAACTATAAACACATATGCTTTTAAATATACAGATCTTATTTATATCGTTTATAAATGTATAGCAGATTATGGTTGATTGAAACCGAGTTGTGGTTTATGTACTTAAAACCTAATACTATATATGCAGATCATCCAGATTTGCCATATATAAATGCAAACACAAAATTGTATGCAGACAGGCAATATAGACTTATAAACAACCTTTCGTATAAAGACCTTTATACTATAACGAAAAACAATAATACATATAAGTTATAAATAAACCTTTATATTATACTATATAAGTTTTACAGACTGTATAGATAATACCAACTATATAATATATACACTATCTAATATATTATATAATATATATAATAAAACTTAGAAATATATTCAAACTCACGAGGCAACAGGAAATATAGACATCTGAAAACAAAACAAAAAGTCATATGATATGGTACAATATAAACTAATAAAATATAGTGTAGAATAATGTAATCTCTACTGTACACTTTCGAAAAACATAAATATGACAGACAATATAATACCCTATATAGACTGAAATATAAATACGAACAGCTGTATATGTATTTTATACGAAATATATATACACACCTTATATAAACATATATATTAAAACCGATATGTATATATAACTATATAAACATATAAAATAAGGCTTACCTATATATAAGAAAGGGGGAGATGAATGTATCGGAGAGGAAGGCACGGTTGATGCGGTGGCTCAGCCTGGGTAGGTGAAGATAAAGGCGCAGGGTCGGCTGCTGATGTGTAGGCCGAGAGTAAAGATGCAGATCTGAATGAGGGGAGAGGCAAGTCGGGCAGAGGCTGATTTGGTGGAGGACCTGGGGAGTGGAAAGGTGATGGCATCAGTTGCCTGCGTGGATGGTAAAGCGGAGTCGCAGGCCGAGGTGAGGGGGAAGGCTGCGGCAGTAGGTGCTCGGTGGGTTTTGAGGGGAGGTCGCGGTGGAGGAAAATTTGCAGAGAGGGAAGGCGAAGGACACGTGAGTAGCAAGGACGAAGGGAAGCAGCCATAAGAAAACAAAAGGGAGGTGAAAAGCTAGGCTTTAGGTTAGACACACGTTAAGCAAAAGGAAGTGAAATTTTGCATTGCTATATTAATCTCTATTTCAAAATGAACGTACTCAAACGGAAATTTAGAAGATGAAAAGGAACCGATAGAATAGCAATGGGTAGATATAAATTCTGAAAAAAACAAGTGACTATTGGGTAATAGGCGGTGAGATATGAAAGGGTAAGATACGAAAAGACTCGGGTGCGGAACCGATACGGGTACCAATTTCACTAGTTCTGCTATGTACCGGACTTCAAAAACAGAATTGAATATACCACAGAGATCAGCACGACGGGACGATCAAAACGGTATATAGATCTTGGTGGCACGATCATCCGATCAAAAAGTCGATGTCGGTACCGGCAATGCTGCCATTTTGCCAGAATTAAGATAAACGGAGCAGTAGAAGTCCAAATTTGGAAAAACGAATTTCGCAGTCTGATTCAGAATGATCTGAATAAATTTTCTCCTGTTGACATATTTTGGTTTCGGAAAACTTTTAAATTCGCTGTTATTAACCGGCTTGATTTGAAATGAAATTTCACCGGAAAATAAACTTCAATATTATCAGATGAAAATTTACTAGTTGCTATATTAAAATAGACGTATTCCAAATAATAAATTTTTATTTTCAAATTTTATTGTTTAAAATTTTACAAATTTCCAGTTAAATATACTTTTAAAACCATTAAATTTTATAGGTCGTTACACTCTCCCCCACTCAAAACTTTTCGTCCCCGAAAAGGAAGGAGGTTGGAGAATAGAACAACCTAAATAGATTGAAAGTTAAGATTAAACAATTAATTTAAAACTATATAAATTTTACTTGAAATATTCATTTGAAAACTTCATTTGCAAATCAATATTTTTTTATAATTTAATACTTTTCAAAACCCATTTGTAAAATTTCTTGCTTCTTTTATAAATACCATTTATATGTTTAAATAATACCTTTATAAGTATATGAAAACTATTTGAAAACAATTATTTACATTATTACTTATATTTACAAAGAAGCTATTTGAAAACATTAAATCCATAATTCATAAATTTATTAATTTATCTCAAGATACTTTTCAAATATTATTAATAAATCACTAATCATTTACTTTAAATATGTATTATTAAATAAATAACTTCAAAAGTATTCAAAATTTACTATTAAACCATGTAGTATATAAATAAACAATATTTAAGAAGGATATAGTCAACAAGAAAAAAAAAGGAGGACTTGGAAAAACAGAATATAGGTGAATAAATAAAGCTGAACAGATAAGGTAGATTCAAAAGAATAGTATCGGGCACGAATAATTAATTCAAACCATTAGAATTTCAATTTCGAATATTAATACAAAATTTCTTTGTTAGAAATACTTTTATAATAAAATATTTTTTTATAACGAAACAAATTTTATTTCGAAAATACTTTTATAACTCGATGTCTTAACAAGTTTATCCTTGTTCTTGTAGACTCTGGTAGTGCGTTGATCAGGCGCAAAACTAAAATTCTCCAAGTACTTAGTAGACCTGTTTCAACACCCAGTGAAAATACTGGAAAAACTTTTAAAAACAGATATGGAAAGTACAATCCAATCAAAAACACAAACAAAACCTTTGTCTAACCATGGTTCGCAGATACACAATGGTTACGCCTGGGTCCCCCAGGAAACAATCCATATCCGTAAGCTTTCTCAGCCCTGCGAGTTACGCCATGATGACTAGTAGAATGCAGGATACACAATGGTTACGCTTGGATCCCCCAGGAAACAATCCGTACCCCCAGGCAAGACTCAACCAAGCATTTGCACTACTATTCGCGACCTACACATATTGCAGGATACACAATGATTACGCCTGGATCCCCCAGGAAACAATCCGTACCCCTAGGCAAGACTCAGCCAGGCAGTTGCGCTATGCAGTCACAAGAGAACAATAAGACCATGGGTAACGCCATGGAATTCGAAGGACACTCGAGTATCATATCCGGAAAACCAAAAATCAGAGAGAATAATATCGATAGAATGAATCCAAGATGTGGCCACAAATCGGATATCAAGCAGAAGGCACTTTCCATATCTTTACTTCGAAAATATGTATCATGTAGTACCTTTTCAAATCACTTTCAAATATCGTACTTATATAAAATCCATTATATATAAGATTTAATTTTCAAATCAAATACTTTCCAAAATCAATAGTATATCAAATCATACTTATATAGACTTCAATTATATAAGATTTCATTTTTCACATTGAGTACCCTTTTCAAATCCATAGTTTTCGAATCAATTTCATACTCATACAAATCAATTTTATATAAGTTCGACAACTCCCAAATCAAGTATTTAGTAACACAAGGTTCTCAAATTTCAATTTGTTTCAATATCAGTTCAATTTCAACATCATTACAATTTCACCAAATTATTTCTTCTCAAATTAATTATCTTTAGTTTCAAAGTTTCCAAAATAATAGATTTAGAAAATAAAACCAAATTTTCAAATCAATATAATTTTAGGTCAACCAAATCATTTCCAAAATCAAATGTTTTCAAAATCATCTTATACTTACGTAAGGTCTATCTTATATAAGGATCAAATTTTTCAAAATAAATTTCGCTGTATGAAGAGCCATATGGGATTGAATATCTTTGCTTTTATGGGTTATATATCTTTGTAATTTAAATTGGAAATTTTCTTTTAGTAAGCAAAGATATTCTAACATGACAGCTTTCAATTTCAGCGTCAAAATATATCAATGATATTAGAATATAAGATGTACATACGCCATTATTTCGAAGAATCACATTTGATCGCTCGCTCGATCACACAAGTTCGCTTTCGAACTAGTATTGTCCATTCGACTTCCTTAATGCGGATTTCGATATGGTTTCTCGACTAGAAGCCATCAGTCTCCTTGCATAGCCATATACTATGATAGAGAAATCTAGAATCAAGCCCAAAAATCCATATCCAATATTCGTCGTCAGGAATCGAATGAAAAATCCTAACACGAAATGGTGTAATTCACCTCGAACTTGTGTACTCAACCAGGATCAAATTAATTATGCGAATAAAACAGCATACGTACAACTTACGTATGTATTCCAAACTTGTTAAATATATAGTTTCATAAAGATGTTACCCAGTTAAAATATTTAAACTAAATCTTATTCAAAATATTCTGAAGACCAAATTCTTTTCAAAACATTTCAAATCTAAATTTCATATTAGGAAATTCAAAATAGCCTTATTTGTTTATTAACAAAACAGTTTCAGCTTATTTAAATCATATTATTACATATTTTAAACATACATATCAAACTTATATGTTTTACTTCAAAATTCTTAGCTTTTGAAAAGTTAACCTTGATTTGGAAGTGCTCGAACCTTCAAAATAGTCGAAGAAATCATATTTCAATCCAAGAGTTGGAAATCACAATTAAATCAGTAAATCAATTCCAAAATAGGGTTATCTCAAATCAATTCTAAAACTCGAGGACTAAACACCGGTTTACTTCAAATCATTTCAAATATATATATACATATATCTTTCGAATATCAAATCTTACTTCGGAATTTGAAATCAAAATGGTTTCACAAAATCACTCGCATAGCAATGCTATTAAAGTGGCCTTTCCCTCACTCTGAAACTCGAAAATCAATGTCGATGATGCGTGCACTCATCACCGAAATTATTTTCCAGCGACATAAGTGAGTTCTGGACTTCTATTTTCTCAAACTTCTTTTGAAATTTCTTTGAAATCATTCGAAACTTATTAAAATCATTTGAAACATTCTTATTCGGAAAATACTTTTAAATCATATCATTATTATATATTTCAAAATCTAAAAACCAATTTCAAAACACCGGGGTTTAATTCTCGAATTTCAAATTTAAATCCTTCAGTTATAAATCATTTTTAGATAAATCAAATTTCTTATATAATTTTTTCAAAATTACAAATCCTTTCGAAACCTCAAATTCTCATTTTAAAAAGGGTATTAAATCTTTATCGAAAACATTTCACCTTTATATATAGAATATAATCATACTTATCAAAATAATAATTTCGGTTTAGAAAACAATTTCTAGAATACAAACAAACCCGATTTTCAAAGGATGATTTAAGAATGGATTTCAAACAAAGTTAGAGATTCAAATTAGAGGAACTCTTATCAAATAGAATTCTAATTCGAAGATAGGCTCGAACGAAGATGAGATAATTAATTACAACACAGTAGATAGATACACTTATATAAATCGCGGGCGACCTTAACCGGGTCAACCGTGACTTCAAGAATATAATCGATGCGGAAATCTAAGGCAATCGACATTCGATCGCCAGAGATAGAATTCGACATAATAAGAGATGGCAACATCAAAACCGAGGGATATATAAATCTCCGGTGAATCAATGCCAATTGTAAAGGAGTTTCACCCCTTTACAAAACATTCAAAGATCGACGGGATCGCCTATTCTCATAGAGATCATTCGACGTGGAGTTATGGGATACTCCAGAATCAAAAGAATACCAATAGAGAGGGACAAGAATGAATTTTGGAACCGCAAGAAACGTTCCAAAGTTCAAAGGAAATCGAGTCAAACGGAAGAGATTCAAACTCGAACGAAAGTTATTCTGTAAATAAATTTACTATATATGCTAAGTTTTGCCTAGAGCCAAAGCTCTGATACCAACTGTAACGACCCGCTATTTTGAACCATTCAAATCAACAATAATCCACACATGTCTGACTTGAATAGTTCAAAATATCAGATTGTTAATTTAAAATTTTGCAAAACTCAGCATATGCAGTAAATAAATCAATCACAGAATCACAGACACAGAGTAATACAATAATACGCAGCGGAATAGATAAAATAGTAGTTCATGAAGCTACTATATAAACATCAGAGTTAAATAAAATACAACAGAATATCTCAAATGCAGTGAAGTCTTCAGTACAACAGATGACTTCTCTGAACAAATCAACTAGAAGAGCTGAAAGCTGAGGCGATGGTTGGATCTCCAAAGGAAGCTCCAAACTCCAAAGGCGAGTCTCAAAATGCTGTATCACTCGGTCTGACCCAAGCGTAAAGCAAAATACAAAACACTCGAGTCAGGATTAACATTCTTATATAAATAAATCCAACTCAAGTGAAATATCAACTGAAATACAAGTAACTTAAAGGATGTTTGGGATAACCATCCTCTAAGGATCTTCAGAACTATCTACAAGGTGGAAATATACATTATAACACCGTGGTCATTTCAATTTAATTTATACTTCAAAATCCAAATATCATTTCATTTCAAATATAACTATTTTCCAAGATAGTATATATATTAATTAATTTATAAAGTAAAGCATTTAATTTTCTCAAGTCTCGCAAATCGATTCAAATCAACTTCAAATTCCAAATTCAAATTTATTCAAGCTCCATTCATCAATTCAATTCAGTTCTGAATATACCATTTAATTTTTCAATATATTTCAAGGCTTTAAAATTCAACATTTTCAAAGTTAAATTTAACAATTTCCTATAGCTCTTGATTTAACTTCATTATTATTAAATCAGGGAATATTCACTTAATAGATTCAATATCATTTAACTAGCCCTAAATTTCAATTTTACTAAATACTTCCTTAAATTTATTTAAACAAGAAATATTCATCAAATTATTTAAATCAAACCCAAGTTATAAATCATATCATAAATCTCAATTTCAATAAATTTCAAATCGGTTTAATTAAATAAAATTCTTTAATGAATACAATTTCAACTAAATTCAAATTATCTTCCCAACCTTAATTTGTTCAAATTATTACCAAAATCTATTTTGAAATATAAATTTTTTTCAACTCCATAGGATTTATTTTCAAAATATTTAAATATATGGACCAACGGTGTTTGTATATATTTCTATCATATGGTTAAGTGAAATTTATATTTCAAAATATTTAAATATATGGACCAACGGTGTTTGTATATATTTCTATCATATGGTTAAGTGATACAGATATTTATCATTTCAATCCGTAATTTAAATATATACGGGTAGATATCATTTCAACCCGTAATCCCAATTTCAATTCAAATGAAAATCGCTTGGGTCTATCATTTCAACCCATAACAATTTTCTCCTATTCTAAAGTCGGTTCGGGTATGTATCATTTCAACCCATAGTGAATTCTATACTAACAGGGAACTTGCAGAGTGATAACTTATAATATAAAATATAACAACAGGCATATATCATCAATAACAATATAACATAAACAATAGGATATGGTGTCATATCCCACAGGTGAACAGTTACAGATAATAGCAAATATAACAATTTAAATAACTACAGCAGCATATTTCAATTGTCGTTTCAATTGAAATCAAATTTAATCAATATAAGAACGTTAATCGTGAGTGATTACTCACCTTTCGAGGCTAGAGATATAGACGATGAGGTTGAGCTACGAAATCCAGACACGAATCCAGAACGAACAAGATTGGCACGAATTTGACGAATAGAGCTGATAACAGGAATCGATGAGAACAAATCAAAGTTATCTTGAGATAACTAAACAAAATATATATACTATTATTATTATGATCTTATAAAAATCAATATTTTGATTTACGACAAAGATTAAAATAAATATATAAATACGATTGAAAGTCATTATTCAAATACAAACATCTAAAATCAAAGGTATATATATATCATTATCTAAAATCAATGCTTATGTATATATACTTTAAAAGTGGGGTCCAAGTATATTTTATTTTAAAATATATATATATATTTACTTTAAACTTAAAATTCTTTTACATCCAATCTGAAATATACAGAGTAAAATCACAGTATCCACAAATAGCAAAGCCCGTACCTAAATTATTATTTCTATATTTCTATATTATATATGTGAATGTAACAGAATATACGATACAACAATTTATAAACTTGTACAGCCACATATGCCATAACGGTTTCCATATAACTTATATAAATAAATTTATACAACATACTTGATGTAAACTATAAACACATATGCTTTTAAATATACAGATATTATTTATATCGTTTATAAATGTATAGCAGATTATGGTTGATTGAAACCGAGTTGTGGTTTATGTACTTAAAACCTAATACTATATATGCAGATCATCCAGATTTGCCATATATAAATGCAAACACAAAATTGTATGCAGACAGGCAATATAGACTTATAAACAACCTTTCATATAAAGACCTTTATACTGTAACGAAAAACAATAATACATATAAGTTATAAATAAACCTTTATATTATACTATATAAGTTTTACAGACTGTATAGATAATACCAACTATATAATATATACACTATCTAATATATTATATAATATATATAATAAAACTTAGAAATATATTCAAACTCACGAGGCAACATGCAATATAGACATCTGAAAACAAAACAAAAAGTCATATGATATGGTACAATATAAACTAATAAAATATAGTGTAGAATAATGTAATCTCTACTATACACTTTCGAAAAACATAAATATGACAGACAATATAATACCCTATATAGACTGAAATATAAATACGAACAGCAGTATATGTATTTATACGAAATATATATACACACCTTATATAAACATATATATTAAAACTGATATGTATATATAACTATATAAACATATAAAATAAGGCTTACCTGTATATAAGAAAGGGGGAGATGAATGTATCGGAGAGGAAAGCACGGTTGATGCGGTGGCTCAGCCTGGGTAGGTGAAGATAAAGGCGCAGGGTCGGCTGCTGATGTGTAGGCCGAGAGTAAAGATGCAGATCTGAATGAGGGGAGAGGCAAGTCGGGCAGAGGCTGATTTGGTGGAGGACCTGGGGAGTGGAAAGGTGATGGCATCGGTTGCCTGCGTGGATGGTAAAGCGGAGTCGCAGGCCGAGGTGAGGGGGAAGGCTGCGGCAGTAGGTGCTCGGTGGGTTTTGAGGGGAGGTCGCGGTGGAGGAAAATTTGCAGAGAGGGAAGGCGAAGGACACGTGAGTAGCAAGGACGAAGGGAAGCAGCCATAAGAAAACAAAAGGGAGGTGAAAAGCTAGGCTTTAGGTTAGACACACGTTAAGCAAAAGGAAGTGAAATTTTGCATTGCTATATTAATCTCTATTTCAAAATGAACGTACTCAAACGAAAATTTAGAAGATGAAAAGGAACCAGTAGAATAGCAATGGGTAGATATAAATTCTGAAAAAAACAAGTGACTATTGGGTAATAGGCGGTGAGATATGAAAGGGTAAGATACGAAAAGACTCGGGTGCGGAATCGATACGGGTACCAATTTCACTAGTTCTGCTATGTACCGGACTTCAAAAACAGAATTGAATATACCACAGAGATCAGCACGACGGGATGATCAAAACGGTATATAGATCTTGGTGGCACGATCATCCGATCAAAAAGTCGATGTCGGTACCGGCAATGCTGCCATTTTGCCAGAATTAAGATAAACGGAGCAGTAGAAGTCCAAATTTGGAAAAACGAATTTCGCAGTCTGATTCAGAATGATCTGAATAAATTTTCTCCTGTTGACATATTTTGGTTTCGGAAAACTTTTAAATTCGCTGTTATTAACCGGCTTGATTTGAAATGAAATTTCACAGGAAAATAAACTTCAATATTATCAGATGAAAATTTACCAGTTGCTATATTAAAATAGACGTATTCCAAATAATAAATTTTTATTTTCAAATTTTATTGTTTAAAATTTTACAAATTTCCAGTTAAATATACTTTTAAAACCATTAAATTTTACGGGTCGTTACAGACCCAAAGGGGTTTCTCGCCAATATTTATTTGCTTCTATTCTTATGTTGCATATATTGATGTTTGGATGAAATATTTATGACATACTATTTGATTTGTATAAGCATCGTTATAGCGATTTTTGCTATATCGTCACCTAAGAAGTATCATCCCCTTAAAACTTTTTGTGTGCTGAACTTGAGCTTGTATTTTCAGAAAATAAATGTTTGATCTTGTTGTGTACTTTGAAAGTTGTTTAAACTATATTTTTAAAAAATTTGGGAATTTCGAAAATAAAGGATAAGTGTTGATCAAAATTTATAAAAGGAGTTATAAATTTAATTAATTACCTTTTGAGATAATTAACACTGTTTTAAATTTAGAAAGAGGTTATAAAATTTGATTCAATTATTCTTCGGGATAATTAATGTTGATTAAATCTATAAAGGTTATTTACCTTAAATATTTTGTAAATTCTTTTCAAATGGGTTTGTAAAGATGGTATAGGTATTTGAAAAGAATTGGAGGCTTAATATATCCTTAATTATTATTTAACTATAATAAAGTTAATTAATAAATTTATTAATGATTTTTAAAGTTAATTAACTGGTTTAATAAAAGCGATTAAAGTTAATTAACTAATTTAATAAAGGTGTTTAAAATTAATTAATGATTTTAAAATAATGATGTTTAAGGTTAATTAATCATTTTAATAATGATCTTTTAAAGTTAATTAATCATTTTAACAATGACGTTTAAGATTAATTAATCATTTTAATAAATGATGTTAAAATTAATTAATCATTTTAAATAATGATGTTCAAGATTGATTAATTATTTTAATAATGATGTTTAAAGTTAATTAATCATTTTTAATAATGGTGTTTAAGATTGATTAATCATTTTAATAAATGATGTTTAAAGTTAATTAATTAGTATAAAAAATGTGTTTAAAATTAATTATCTGATTTAATAAAGGTGTTTAAAGATAATTGATTGATTTATTAAAGGAATATTTTAAAATAACGTTAAATGTAAATTGTTTTGGATTTATAGTAGACGATGTTTCAATGACATTTGTTTTGACCCTTCTTTTTCTTAATACATTTAGAAATATAATTATCTTTTTAAAATGGAATATTTTTAAAGTGTTTCATAAATATTTGTGATGAGAAAACCAAGCACAAGTTCGGTTTTAAAAGTTTAATAGTTTGATTCAGTTATGGAAAGGATAAGAAATTTAATTTTCGTAAACGATATCGCTTATATGAAAAGGATTTAGTCATACTCTTAGCACTAAACGTCGAGGTATGGAAACGCGTTTCTATTTTGAAGGTTAAAAATATTGTCAAAGCAATGCCTAGAGGTGACACTACCTTCACTTGCCGGCTTCATTTTTAACCAAAGGGTTGTACAAGTTTGAAATCGAGGAGTAGTGGAAAGGGAATGGAATTTAATTTCCATATATGATCAATTTGATTTTTCTCGATAGTTGATTTATTGACCATCGATTCATTTCTTTTTTGCGTATCGTCAATTTAAGATGATTGGTTGCTTACTTGAGTGTTGATATCCTTTGTCGGAAATGACTAAAACCAATGCGCAAGTGGAGGACGAGCTATGTGGGGTTGCTCCCATTATGGTATTTTCATATTTACTCTATATTGGTTTCGATGGAATGTGCGCGGAGATGTGAAATGCTCGGATTCTCGGTAAAGTTGGCGGGGTCCGGCTTGGAGATTTCCGAGAGAGTTCCAGAGTATATGACTCTCTCAAGTATATTTTCTAGAGGTATAATTTTAGTAAGGGGGGTGCACCCTTCTATTCATTGTTGGAAAACTTCATTTCCCATGTTGTTGATGCAAATCTTTGAATTGTTTGCTTAATTGCATCGAGAAGTGACTGGAGCTCTTCTTCGATGTTTAATTATTTGTGTCCATTCTTTAAGCTTGGATTTTGATCTTGTTTATGCCCATTCTTTCAAGTTTGGATCTTGTTTTAATTTGTTTCTATTCATTCATGTGTGGAAGTTGTTGTAGTGAGGTAAAACTCGTTCCGTATTTAGCGGTGTGGTCTCACAGAATTATTATGTGTTCATCTTATCATTTGAGTTTTCTCACATTGGTTTTCCAAACTGATTCGGGTGTTATTTTATTATAATGCTCGGGTTAGATGGAGTATTTTTTCAAGTTATCGATGGTGGGACGTGGAGCTAATGGAGTAGAGCTAGATGTTCACCTACCGTAGTATTTTAAATTCCTGCTTTATTATTATGTATACCCATCTACGACTGTAAGGTCGGGAACATATAAATGTGCAGGCTGATGAGATTTGTTTTTAGCTCTGATATACCATGTATTTTAGAGTGACAACTTTACTGTCTTTGTTATATTATATATTGTCGTTCCGCCATGAGATTCTATTTCTTTTGTCCTTTTTCTTTTTTTTTAACCCTAACAATCTGTATTTCGGCACTTGGATGATCGACATCTGAATACCATGGATGTATTAAGTGCTGACTTTTGATGGTCGAAAAAGCTGGTTGTTATAGGTACCGTGAAAGAACTGGTCCAGCCGCAATCGAAGAAATGGATGAATTTCAAAAAAATTAACATTTTAAATCTTTTGGGCCTATGAAATCTAAAGGTATATAGATCCAATCTAATAAAGTCTTTAAATAAAATCTTGTTTTATTTAAAAATTGATCAAAATAAGTTTTTAATTATGTTAAACTTAAATATAAAGTGTATCAAATACACCCAACAATTACTCATAACAATAAATTAAGAGTAAAAAACTTTTCATTTCTTTCTCCACAACTTATATAATTTAGAGAAGAAAACATTCCGTCTCTTTCTCTAAAAGTTATGAAACTAATTAAGGGCATACTATGCTTTATATGGAGAGAGAAACCTTACATTTCTCTCTCTCCCTTTTAATTAAATTGATTGATACATTAAATGTCATTAATCAGCAATTAATACATGGCATAAAATGTAAGTTTATCCAAATATTTTCCAGTATGAATTATGAATGTGCAGCATTGTAGTGTTTATAAATGATACGAATTTTCACATTTATTTATATATATATGCATACTTATACAATTGTGGTATAAAATGTTAGAATTTCTAACCATCAATACATTACTTGTAAATAAGATTGTAGTTTTAATTTTAAGATATCAACACCAAATAAAGCAATCCTTGAATAAGTAATAATTGGCAACAAATGACTATTTATATTCTACATACTTATTACCATAAATGAAAGTTTTAAAATACACATAAAAACACTTTGAATGCAGATTAAATACACTTAAATGCACTTTAAATTACAAAATAATTTTATAACAAAACACACATTCGTATATATATACACACATGAATATAGAGATAAAAAAACATATGTATATAAATACATATATGTATATATATACATACATACATACATATATATGTTTATATATATAGTCACATATCTGGTTACAAAATATATGAACAAAACTTTGCTTTACTAAACAAATTAACAAAACTTCCCTTTACATATAATCAAATGTGTGGTTACACAACACCTTAATAAAACTTTTGTTACAAATAATAAATTAGCAAAAGTTTCCTTTTTTATTTTAAATCACATAATTAGTATCTAATAAAATATATATGTGAATTTAATTTAACAAATGTGCAAGCAAACAATCAAACATGTATAAACAAATATGATTAAATTTAACAACTACGTATTAGAAATGCAATTTTCTTTGTTATAAATAAATCATATGAACAAATTTTTTTGATTAGCAAAATCGAAGATGAAATTGTTTGTATAGATTAAAGTTAACATAATAAAACTTATTTCAAAAATTGTCAAAATTAAAGTTAAGAAGAAAAATACAATTATGAATTCAACAATAAATTTACATCTCCGAACATATAAACATAACAGAGTTTTAATCAAAAATATACACATTCATATGTTCATGTTTATATCTTATGTTGACAACATATATGTATAGGGAATTGTCATAATGGGTAAATTAATTACAAAAAAGCATGTAATAATCAGTTACAAATCATTATAAGAATTTGTAAATCAAGATGATACCATGCTATTGCCTAAGAGAATACCTTGAATGATGAATCAAAAGCTCTTAGATTCTGTAAATCGATCTTATTACCCAAAGCCTTGAAGCACACCTTGAAAATGAATTCCCCTTAGGATGTTGCCTAGAAGTCACACCTTAAATGATGATATCTCCTCCGATCTTCAAGATCTCCATCCAATCCTTGTAAGAGATGGATGGACCACTTTTGTTTTATTTTATTTGATCCTTTTTTATTTGAAGTTGGAAGATTTTGGAAAATTTATTTATTTTGTTTTCTACCACGAAAAGTTAGGAGGAGAGAAAGAAAAAGAATAAATGAGAAAGAAAATGAATTGTACGTGCAGAATGAATTAGAGAATATGTTTTAGTTGAAAGAATGAAACATTTCCCATTCTTTAATTAAAACTTCCATTGATTGTTTCTCTCCCCAACCCTTACTTTTCACATGATATGTCATCAAATGACATAAAATCTCCATAAATCATGTAATCAAATAACATAAAATTTTCATAAATCATGTCATTCAATTATCTTTAAATTACATCGATATCGTATACCAATGCATGCAAATATAACTCTTATAAATATATTAAAATAATTACAAATAACCTTCAAACATCAAATAAAAAATAATTAATATTTCTCAAATATAAATTAATTTAATCAATTTACAACATTTTATAAATTAATTAAATAATATGTATTTCAAAGAATTCATCATTATGATTATGCGATTCAAAGGTGTAAACTAGTCAGCGGTTAATATCGAACTATTCGAATATTGATGTTCACACGCCACTTACCAGGTGGTGTGACATTTTAGTTGAATTTACCGCTTACCCATCTTTTGGCAAAATTCAATTTTACTTATTATAAGCGGTACTCAGTAATGACAATTATTTACACCAATTCTCTTCATCAAAACTATATCACATTTGGACTTGTTGGATTTAGTAATGGTCAAAATTCTAATATCGTCAACATTCAACTTTATAGTCCAAACACAAAGTCCTTGGTTCAATAATAAAAATTATTATTAACCGAAACGCTTTGACCAAAGACTTTGACTTTAAGTTGACTTCAGTTGACCGTGATACTAACCTCATATAACTGAGAAGATGAATCCTGTGATATCCTGGAATTTCAAGCAATTTAAATGTGATAATCTCCTTTATAAATTATTTAAAATTGGTAAATATGTTGTTTTCAAACAAGAATAATAATATGATGTTTTTAAATACAAATATAAATAGATTTTTAATAGAATTATTGTTTGCAAATTTAATTTATGTGTGTTTAAATATATATATGTTTGAGTTGATTTTAAATTGGATTTTTAAATTGCATTTGAATTTGGATTTAAACTTGAATTTAAAGGATATATATATCTTTAAAATATTTTCGATAAAATATATGGATAAGGTTTTTATTTAAATAAGATTTGTTTTATATTGTTTTTCCTAAAAGAATTTCATTTATATAAATTTGGGAAGTATTTATTAAATAAGATATGTATTTATCTAATTAGGAAATTTAATTTAAAAGCTTTTAAAATCATTTAAAAATAATATAAAAATGAATTAGGACAAGTGTTAAGTTCTAAACCTCTTAAGTAACATGTGTTAACATAATAAACAATGGTAGAGACAAGTGTCATTCCTTTTATTTTTATTTTTTTTTTCTAATTTTAATAAATCCTAATGTACATTATATAAACAAACATCTACCTTCTTCATTTCTTTTCCTATCTTCACAATTTCTAAAAGAAAACAAATCGATTCCTATAAAGAAAATCTCAGATCAAAACTTAAAACCCTGTAATTCATTTCCAAACCTGAAACTAAAATCCTGTTCTAAAGCAAATGTCACAACTTCATCTATATTCATCTTCAACCTGAATTAAAGCATGCAGTAAGACCAACCCAATATTACATCAAAAATCAAAAGCAAGAAGACATTAGCAACTCAATCTTTCAGCAAGCAACATTCAAGCTTTTGAAAAGCATGGGCAAAGGCATTTTAAAAGCATCAAACAACTCAAGTCTTAAAAGCATTCAAGCAAAATTGCAAATGATGTTCAAAAAGGGTTTTTCAAACTAAAAGCTCTGCTCTGCATATTTAAAATCCGTGAGTAAACTTTTTAATTTGGTTTAAACTAAAATGCATGTGATAGTATTGATTTGCATTGAATCCTTTAGCTCGAATTTATCTAAAATTGAAGTGAGTATGTCTGTATATGTTAATATCTGGTTCTCTGTTGTTCTGTCTGTGACTTTTTGCTGTCAGAAATCCAAATCTCCCAATCAAACAAATATTAGACTTTGTTATATAAATAAGATTTGTTTGTTAATGTAAAATGAAGATTTTAAAAATAGTTTCAAGATTTTTAAAGCAACAGATAATGTTAAGAAGGAAAATAGCAGAGAAATGCATATTTATGATAAAAATCAACCATCTTAATTTTGGATTTGGATAACATAATTGTGTTCGTAGTAGGGAACCATGAATTAAGATGGTATCGTCTCGATTTTTAGATAAGTATTCGATGTGCATTTCTGGGATGATCGGAATTGGCACTTCCGCCAAATTCCGGTAAATGAAGAGGAACTGGGCATTGGGCTTGGGTCTGGAGGAGGAGGGTAGACAGGCGATCAGAGGAAAAATAGTTGCTTGATTTTTAGGAGATCGGAGTTGGTATGCGAAGGCGAAGTAGGGTTTAGTACGCTGTGTTTGTCGTTGATATTCAAATGGGTTTCGTGACAACGTGATGTGATCGGAGGCGATCGCGAGGCTTGTGGTAGAAGCTGGATGTCAAAACGTGATTGCGGTGAAGGTGGAAGAACTTCTCGAGGCTGGGATCATCGGAGACGAGTGATTTCTGGTGATGTTTGTTTCCAGGTGGTGGGTTTTTCTATCGTTTTCGTTTCTCGATCAATTCAAGGGATTTGGACGATGGTGTTCGATCGCGTGTATCACCGGTGAGATGTAGGGATGGACGTCGATGGCCGGAGTACCGTGGTTCATCGGTGCACGTGCACGAGCACGTTTGAGTGCATCTGGAAGTTGGATTTGGAGAAGAAGCATTTGCTCTGGTTTTCATTCGGGGATAATAGAGTTTTACTCGAAGCAGGAAGCGTGGGTTTTGTCTCGCGTTTGCTTCGGGAATTCTAGGGGTTTGCTCGAGATTTTGTTGAGCAGATTTTAGTTGTTCTGGGTTTTAAAATTTAACTACATTTCTAAGTTTTTAAAAGCAAGTTCTTTTCTAAATAAATGTAAATCAAGTTTCAAGAGTATTTAATTGAATATATTTCCAAATTTAAAATGAAATTAAAGTTGTTGATTTCAAAAGTAATTAACTAAATTAATTAATGAGATAATTAAAGGTTAATTACTATTGTAATTAAGAATAATTACCTAATGGGGTAGTTAGTGGATAGTTAATGAACTAGGAGATGAATCATTAACTAGAGATTAAGTGATTAATTGATTTTAAGTTAATTAATTTGTCTAATTAATTAAAAATAATCATTTATAAATTTATTAAGTATAATTACTTAGAGAAGTAATTAATGAATAATTACTTAATGTAATTAAGTAAAAAGGGAAATAATGTATGGAAGTGATTAAGGATTAATTCCTTGGTGTAATTAATTAAAGGGTTAGTTAATATAATTAATTAAGGGTTAGTTAATTAAATAAAGAATAACCAATTAATTAAAGGGTTAAGGTTAATTAATAATGTGATTAATTACTTATTGAGGTAATAAATTAAAAGAGTAACTAATTAATGAAGTAATTAGAAGATCATTAACTAATTAATGGAAATAATTAAAGATAATTATTGAATGGTTGAGGATAATTAATCTATAATTAAGGTTTAATTATTTAATGTAATTAAAAAGTAATTAATCAAGAATGATTAATAAAAAGGGATAATTAATGAATAATTACTTATTGTAATTAAGGAATAATTAATCAAAGAAGATTAATTAAGATCTAGAGATTAAGTGATTAATTAATTAGAATTAATGTTAAGTAAGATGGATTAAGGTAATCTAAGTAATTAAAGGTTAGTAATTAAATTAATTTGAGATTAATTAAATTAATTAAGAATAAATCAACTTGTTATGGATGGTTGAATAATATTGGGTTACTTGGATTGATTTTATCTCTGATGGGTAATTGTGATGCTATGTGATATGATATGTTCGGGTTGAACTGTGATAATATGGATTATCTATCTGCAATGGAATTGCTAGTGTGAATATGTTACTATGAATATAAATTGATTTGTTTTCACTTAAACAACTTGGATTTAAGATGACATTGGTTTCGAAGAGACCGGGGTCGGGTATCAATAAATACCCGAAACCACTTCGATTTGAAATCTTCTATAACTCTTTATAAATTTATATGTAATATCAATAGGCCGGTTTGGGATAATATGGACCATTTAAAACTAAGTTGGATACTTAGATATTGTTTTGTGAAAAATAAGTGATGACTATATAAGTTGTTTACGTATAGTAAGTACGAGTTACCCCGGGTTTTAAATAAGTTCTATGGATTGGAATTTCTTGTTAGATGAGTTTACTCACGCTGGTTTCCAGCCTGACCCGGGTGTTACTTTGATGTAATGCTCGGGTCAGACCGAGTATTACAGATTTCAGGTAAGGACGTTCTGGAGCTCAGGAGGCGAGCTGGATGGCAGGAACGTATGGAGTGTGATATATTGTTAATTATTGGGACGAGTTATTTTAACTGTATAGTGATTGTGAAATGTTGTAACTCGGATGTATAAAAATGTAATTGACTGATACAGTTTTCTTTGTATAACTGATATTATTATTTGATATTGTATTTTGATCCGCTGCGAATGTGAGAATCTGTGCCTTGTTCTGTTCTTTCTTCTATCTCTTTTCTTTTTCTTCTAACTATCTGGAAATTTCGGGTTCGAAATTTCCGGGTCGTTACAGTTGGTATCAGAGCAAAGGTTAAGCGGGAACCTTGGCTCTATTGGGATTACTCGTTAAGAATAGGGTCAATGGTACCCTAGAACGAGATGAGTGTATAGATATATATATGAGAGCGTAATTGTTATTTTCTTATATAAGGATTTTAAATGATTTTATATAAGAATATATTTTGATATATAAAATGATATTTCTTTCTAATAAATATTAAGGTAATTGGTTGTTGAATCATTGGAATTAAGTTAAATAATGAGAATTAAGTGATAATAGTAATACAACCAAATTGAAATTGAATAAAGATAAGTTTGAAATGGATCCAAACTAAAATTAAAATCTTAAATTTGTAGAAGTACTATCAGAATAAAGATAATAATGAATTGGTTTCCAGATATGATAATCTTGGTTATTATCATAAATGATTGTTGTATTTAATAATGAAATGTTGTAAATAATTAAGTAAAATGAAATGTTTTAGGGAAATAAAACATTTAGGCAAATATGACTTGTAAATTGTAGTGGGTTTTAAATTGTGAAGTTTTAAATTCTAAATCCAGAAAACTTGAAATTATTTTAAAGAAATTGTTTTGAATTAAAACCAAAGGTGGTTTAAAAATTTAAGGTATAACTTGGTGTGTAAAGAAAATGTATATATGAGGATATACATAATATCAAAGATGCTTTGAAATAACTCTAAGTGTTGAGTTTAAATTTTTCCTGGGAATGTGATGTGAAAACCCTAAGTGAATTAAGTTTTTAAACTTAAAAGGGGAAAAATTATTAATCTGAAGTTTAAAATTTGAATGGGAATTCAAATTGTGTAAAGTTGACCGGATAAAGTAAATTTAATTTAACTTGGAGGAAGTTAAATAAGTTTGAATAAATAACTTGAATTGGAAATTTCAAGATGAAATTTAAATTTAACTTGGTAGTTAAATGGTTAATTTAAATAGGAGTTATGAGTGATCTCAAAATGGGTTTGAGATCTGAAAATTGAAAATGGATAATAAATTAGAATCTGAAGATTAAATTGTTTTTGAATTCTTATTTGAACTTTGTAATAAGTTAAGTAAAAATAATTTTAAAATGGAATTTTGAAATTTGAATTCAGAATTAAATGGTTTAAAGATTTAATTTGTTAAAATTAAAAATAAAGGTTGATTTAATTTAAAAGTAAAGGTTAATTTGATTTAAGGGATTAAATCAACATTTAAATTTTTAACTCAAATTTATATAATTCGAGATAGTTTAAAATTGAAGATTGAATGAGTTCAAATTCAAATGGGAATTGGGATTAATTCATATAGAAATTGAAATGAATTAAAATTGGTTCAATTTGAAATTTATGTGAATTAATTGAAATTGTGATTAAAGCTGAATAGGTTTAAAAATCAAAAGGAATTTGATTTGAATTTGGAAAGGAATTAAGGTTAATTCAACTTGAATTGGGATTAAATCAATTTCAATGGAAATTGAAGTATTGAATCAATTTAAATGGAAGTGGAAATTTAAATTGAATTGATGGGAAATTAATTGGAAATGGAAATTGAGAAATTAAACAGTTTGGCTTTGGATTATTTTCAAAATAAATTGTTTTAATACAAATATATTTTTCCAAACTATTTACTATACAATCTTTCTTCTTAAACCCCAAACTATCCTATACTTATTTTACAATTATTTTAGAACTATTTAACTATTTTGAAATTGTCTTATAAACTAATTACTATTTTTCAGTTATTTATATCTAATCACTATTTTAAAAACTATTTTGCAATCATCTAACTATTTTATACCTACTTAACTATTTTACAGCTATTTTACAAACTAATAACTATTTTTCAACTACTTATCTATTTTAAATTTTTTTTCAAGCTATTTTTAAATTTAAATTGGTCAGAGTTCAAACTGTTTGTAATTGAAGTAATAACTCAATTGGAAATGGAAGCAATTGAGAATAAGAGAATAGAATTAAAGGAAATGTGGATAGAAAGGAGAAATTGATTTAGCTAATAATCAATAAAGATAAATACGAAGGATGTACGTATATATTCTATTCGCATAGTGATTTGATCCAGATTCGAACACAGAATTTCGAGATAGTATTATCGATCCGAGTTGGGATTTTTCGCTCGATTTTCGACGGCGAACCTGGATATGGATTTTTGATTGGTTCTGGATATTCTCTATCATAGCTACGACTATGCAAGGAGAATGATGGATTCTGGTCAAGAAACCAGATCTGAGTCCGCACTAGGAAGTCGGGTGGACGATACTAGTTCGGAAGTGAAATTGTATGATCGATTGAGCGATCAGATTGTGCGTACGGATGATATGTGTACATCGTACGAGTTTGAATGAAATTAATATTGAAAATTTTGAATAAGGAATTTGAAATGGTTTTGAAATGAAAAGTATATTTGTAAAATATAATGGAATTGGATATTTCTTTGGTTGAAATTTACTTTATGGAGGTAAGTAAATGGTAAATAACTTTATAAAGAAATCAAACTTGAATATTTGATTTGACAATAAATAAAGTTATATTTTGTAATATGATAAACTTCCCTTATTGAATCTAGCCAGAATAAAAAGGGTTTGGGAAGTATTTGAAGTATAAAAGAGGTTTTATACAAAGTTTGAAATGATCCAAAGATTTTCAAATTTATATATATCTATATCTATATATATATAAAGGATCTTATGAGAATGATTTTGGAAAAGGTTTTGGGAACCTATATAATTTGGAAAAGGCTTTTGATTTTTGGAAAATCAATTTTGGATTTTGAAAAGCCTAGTTTGAGAATTATCGATTTTGGTAATCGATTTTGTGTAAAGGAGATTTTGATAAATCATAAAGGGTATGATTTGAAGATACTATAAGTATATAGTATAAAGTGTTTTGAGAATAGCTCTGGGGAAAAAGGCGCTCCCTTGAAATGAACTTCTCAGGAGTACCACTGGGTGGTACTGCCTTGAACCCCAAGGGGGGATTCTAAAGTTGATCCTGTGAGGAGTCCGGACAAAACTAGTTCCTGAGGATTATTTGTGTAGCGAAAGTCGAGGGGCTGGTGCCTACAGAGGCATTTGAGTTATGCTGTGACAACAATTTAACTCAATGTCACTGCGATCTACTGCAGACCATAGCGAAAGTCATGTGTGCCGCTGAGAGCCAACTGTCTACGTTTGATTTTATATCGGTAGACTGTGACACTATGGTAACATAGCGAAAGTCGTTTGTGCCGCTGAGAGCCAACAGTCTGCGTTTGATTTTATATCGGTAGACTGCGACCTATGTGGGAGAAGTTTCATTTTGACAGCAAAATCGTGTGTGCCGCTGAGAGCCAACAGTTACATGGACTTTTGCTGCGACGGCAACGTAACCCTGGGATGTAACTGCGATCTGTTGTGGGTTCCATGCTGTTATCAGTTACATGGACTTTTGCTGCGATGGCAACGTAACCCGTGATGTAACTGTGACCATGGATGGGGGTGATGATTTCCAGAGCATTCTCACCAAAGATATTTCCACTATTTTCAAAACTGTTTCTATATTTTCAATAAAATTATTTTCTATCCAAAATATTTTCACTGGGTGTTGAAAACGGGTTTACCAAGTACTGATAGATTTTCAGTCTTATGCCTGATCAACGTATGACCGAATTTCTGTAAGAACAAGGATGGACTTGTTGAAACATCGAGTTATAAAAAGTATTTTTTTATAAAAACTATTTTGATAATATTATATAGATTTTTAAAATGTTTTGAAATTTTTTTTTTAAATAAAAAGAGTTAAGAATTTAGATGTCTAAGGAATAATTTAACTGATAATCAACATTGTAATAAAATTCTTGCTTCGTTCCTTTTCGAGGACGAAAAGATTCTAAAGGGGGAGGAATGTGATATCCTGGAATTTCAAGCAATTTAAATGTGATAATCTCCTTTATAAATTATTTAAAATTGGTAAATTTGTTGTTTTCAAACAAGAATAATAATATGATGTTTTTAAATACAAATATAAATAGATTTTTAATAGAATTATTGTTTGCAAATTTAATTTATGTATGTTTAAATATATATATGTTTGAGTTGATTTTAAATTGGATTTTTAAATTGCATTTGAATTTGGATTTAAACTTGAATTTAAAGGATATATATATCTTTAAAATATTTTCGATAAAATATATGGATAAGGTTTTTATTTAAATAAGATTTGTTTTATATTGTTTTTCCTAAAAGAATTTCATTTATATAAATTTGGGAAGTATTTATTAAATAAGATATGTATTTATCTAATTAGGAAATTTAATTTAAAAGCTTTTAAAATCATTTAAAAATAATATAAAAATGAATTAGGACAAGTGTTAAGTTCTAAACCTCTTAAGTAACATGTGTTAACATAATAAACAATGGTAGAGACAAGTGTCATTCCTTTTATTTTTATTTTTTTTTCTAATTTTAATAAATCCTAATGTACATTATATAAACAAACATCTACCTTCTTCATTTCTTTTCCTATCTTCACAATTTCTAAAAGAAAACAAATCGATTCCTATAAAGAAAATCTCAGATCAAAACTTAAAACCCTGTAATTCATTTCCAAACCTGAAACTAAAATCCTGTTCTAAAGCAAATGTCACAACTTCATCTATATTCATCTTCAACCTGAATTAAAGCATGCAGTAAGACCAACCCAATATTACATCAAAAATCAAAAGCAAGAAGACATTAGCAACTCAATCTTTCAGCAAGCAACATTCAAGCTTTTGAAAAGCATGGGCAAAGGCATTTTAAAAGCATCAAACAACTCAAGTCTTAAAAGCATTCAAGCAGAATTGCAAATGATGTTCAAAAAGGGTTTTTCAAACTAAAAGCTCTGCTCTGCATATTTAAAATCCGTGAGTAAACTTTTTAATTTGGTTTAAACTAAAATGCATGTGATAGTATTGATTTGCATTGAATCCTTTAGCTCGAATTTATCTGAAATTGAAGTGAGTATGTCTGTATATGTTAATATCTGGTTCTCTGTTGTTCTGTCTGTGACTTTTTGCTGTCAGAAATCCAAATCTCCCAATCAAACAAATATTAGACTTTGTTATATAAATAAGATTTGTTTGTTAATGTAAAATGAAGATTTTAAAAATAGTTTCAAGATTTTTAAAGCAACAGATAATGTTAAGAAGGAAAATAGCAGAGAAATGCATATTTATGATAAAAATCAACCATCTTAATTTTGGATTTGGATAACATAATTGTGTTCGTAGTAGGGAACCATGAATTAAGATGGTATCGTCTCGATTTTTAGATAAGTATTCGATGTGCATTTCTGGGATGATCGGAATTGGCACTTCCGCCAAATTCCGGCAAATGAAGAGGAACTGGGCATTGGGCTTGGGTCTGGAGGAGGAGGGTAGACAGGCGATCAGAGGAAAAATAGTTGCTTGATTTTTAGGAGACCGGAGTTGGTATGCGAAGGCGAAGTAGGGTTTAGTACGTTGTGTTTGTCGTTGATATTCAAATGGGTTTCGTGACAACGTGATGTGATCGGAGGCGATCGCGAGGCTTGCGGTAGAAGCTGGATGTCAAAACGTGATTGCGGTGAAGGTGGAAGAACTTCTCGAGGCTGGGATCATCGGAGACGAGTGATTTCTGGTGATGTTTGTTTCCAGGTGGTGGGTTTTTCTATCGTTTTCGTTTCTCGATCAATTCAAGGGATTTGGACGATGGTGTTCGATCGCGTGTATCACCGATGAGATGTAGGGATGGACGTCGATGGCCGGAGTACCGTGGTTCATCGGTGCACGTGCACGAGCACGTTTGAGTGCATCTGGAAGTTGGATTTGGAGAAGAAGCATTTGCTCTGGTTTTCATTCGGGGATAATAGAGTTTTACTCGAAGCAGGAAGCGTGGGTTTTGTCTCGCGTTTGCTTCGGGAATTCTAGGGGTTTGCTCGAGATTTTGTTGAGCAGATTTTAGTTGTTCTGGGTTTTAAAATTTAACTACATTTCTAAGTTTTTAAAAGCAAGTTCTTTTCTAAATAAATGTAAATCAAGTTTCAAGAGTATTTAATTGAATATATTTCCAAATTTAAAATGAAATTAAAGTTGTTGATTTCAAAAGTAATTAACTAAATTAATTAATGAGATAATTAAAGGTTAATTACTATTGTAATTAAGAATAATTACCTAATGGGGTAGTTAGTGGATAGTTAATGAACTAGGAGATGAATCATTAACTAGAGATTAAGTGATTAATTGATTTTAAGTTAATTAATTTGTCTAATTAATTAAAAATAATCATTTATAAATTTATTAAGTATAATTACTTAGAGAAGTAATTAATGAATAATTACTTAATGTAATTAAGTAAAAAGGGAAATAATGTATGGAAGTGATTAAGGATTAATTCCTTGGTGTAATTAATTAAAGGGTTAGTTAATATAATTAATTAAGGGTTAGTTAATTAAATAAAGAATAACCAATTAATTAAAGGGTTAAGGTTAATTAATAATGTGATTAATTACTTATTGAGGTAATAAATTAAAAGAGTAACTAATTAATGAAGTAATTAGAAGATCATTAACTAATTAATGGAAATAATTAAAGATAATTATTGAATGGTTGAGGATAATTAATCTATAATTAAGGTTTAATTATTTAATGTAATTAAAAAGTAATTAATCAAGAATGATTAATAAAAAGGGATAATTAATGAATAATTACTTATTGTAATTAAGGAATAATTAATCAAAGAAGATTAATTAAGATCTAGAGATTAAGTGATTAATTAATTAGAATTAATGTTAAGTAAGATGGATTAAGGTAATCTAAGTAATTAAAGGTTAGTAATTAAATTAATTTGAGATTAATTAAATTAATTAAGAATAAATCAACTTGTTATGGATGGTTGAATAATATTGGGTTACTTGGATTGATTTTATCTCTGATGGGTAATTGTGATGCTATGTGATATGATATGTTCGGGTTGAACTGTGATAATATGGATTATCTATCTGCAATGGAATTGCTAGTGTGAATATGTTACTATGAATATAAATTGATTTGTTTTCACTTAAACAACTTGGATTTAAGATGACATTGGTTTCGAAGAGACCGGGGTCGGGTATCAATAAATACCCGAAACCACTTCGATTTGAAATCTTCTATAACTCTTTATAAATTTATATGTAATATCAATAGGCCGGTTTGGGATAATATGGACCATTTAAAACTAAGTTGGATACTTAGATATTGTTTTGTGAAAAATAAGTGATGACTATATAAGTTGTTTACGTATAGTAAGTACGAGTTACCCCGGGTTTTAAATAAGTTCTATGGATTGGAATTTCTTGTTAGATGAGTTTACTCACGCTGGTTTCCAGCCTGACCCGGGTGTTACTTTGATGTAATGCTCGGGTCAGACCGAGTATTACAGATTTCAGGTAAGGACGTTCTGGAGCTCAGGAGGCGAGCTGGATGGCAGGAACGTATGGAGTGTGATATATTGTTAATTATTGGGACGAGTTATTTTAACTGTATAGTGATTGTGAAATGTTGTAACTCGGATGTATAAAAATGTAATTGACTGATACAGTTTTCTTTGTATAACTGATATTATTATTTGATATTGTATTTTGATCCGCTGCGAATGTGAGAATCTGTGCCTTGTTCTGTTCTTTCTTCTATCTCTTTTCTTTTTCTTCTAACTATCTGGAAATTTCGGGTTCGAAATTTCCGGGTCGTTACAAATCCTCTCTTGAATAGTGTTTTACTGCCAATGCTTTCACTCGACCTAACTATAGTGGTTCGATGGATGTCATGCCATGATTTAACTATAATCAAAGCGGAGCTTCCACATTGAAGATCAACAGTATTCTCAAGTCGAGTGAATTGTGAAATTAGTTACATTTTCTGCTTGATCTTAGTTATATTAACCAATAGAGAACTATCGAGTGAGTCATTCCATAGTTATCTAATAACTATCAGTATGTAACCTCCTGGTGCCTCCGGCAGTCATGAATAATACACTACCCAACATTTAGAAAGCATTACGTACTCTAGTCTCAACGGATGTATCGATATCCAATCTCAATACATCTTGACTGGGAATATTTAAAATGGTATGTTTATTTTTATTGTGATAAATTACTCACGGTTACAACACTTTGCAACTACTTCACAAAACATGTCATGGATTTTATATTAAATATATTTTTAGTTAAATTAATTAATTAATATAACACATTATATCAAGTATATAATAGAAAGAAAACACCTTTTAATTTGAACAAGATTAGTTATCAAGTTAGATATATGTAATAGATTACATAATTGCCTCTAGAGCATGCATACCCCTAACTCTATCAATCTCTCACTTGCACTTGGGGTCAATTATGGAACCTTATTCTTACTTCTTCAATTAGTTTCCTCAAAACTAATTGGGTCAGTTCCTTAGTAGATGGGTATGCTATTATGTTTCAATTACCTACTTTGTCAATCAACTCTCTCAGACGGTGATAAACAGATTTATCATGTGGAACAATTCGGAATATGTCGCTCGACTTCAAGTGAGCTTTAAGTTCTGTTACGAACTTTATCTTGACATTGTTATCATATAACAATGTTATGAGAGTCTCAACATTTGGAATCAGCTTTGGCTCAGTTATAAATTTGTGTATTTATATTTATATACATTGATTTTATTACGGTGATATTCAAGGCGATGTACAAGCCACAGTCTTTTATTTGGAACATTTCCAACTTAAAATTCTTAACTTGAATTTATTATTTACATATTAAACTCAATATCACTTATGAAAAATTTGAGTCCAAACATTCCTTTATAAGGAGTTTGTTGTTTCTATAAACAATTCTCTTGTATTTATAAATACACAAGAAAACTTTAAGCAACCATTTAGTGTTATCAAGTTGGATTTGATATTTGCTTTATGTATCAAATATAAACAAATCATGATATCATAGACAACATAACATGTATCAAAATTTCTATTGTCAATGCATAAGGAATCAATTTTACATGTTCTATATTAAACATTTTAATAAGGTATCCTTGCATATCGTTTGGGACTTTTCCAATATCTTTTATACTTAGTATAAAAGACATCATTTAACAAATCCAACGTCGCATATGGAAACAACCAAAGCTGATTTTAACATAAGTACATTATTAAAGATCAACAACATGTTGTTTACTTATAGTATAGACATATCAATGTACCTTTGAATGCTCTTTCTTCTGAACACACGCTTCCTCTGCATTTTGATTGACAATCAAACTATTTGATATTTTTACTAAAATATTTGTTCAATTTTGATGCTTATAAAATGATACTTTCTATCATTTCTTCGATCATATCCAAAGACTCACAAACTCAATATTACTCCCACCGACTTTGAGACATTTTGGTTATTGTGTGTAAACATGTTACTTTAGATCATTATTTAGAATTTTCTATTTCAATACATACGTACCAAACATAAAGTCATACTTAGTGGTAATTTTGAGAGTAAATCTGAATTAACTTGAGCACGTTAAATGTTGAATCTATTATGCTAGTTTCAACAATTAAAATTTGCGATATTATTCTTATCAATATTGCTCATTTAATTCCAACTGCGTTAGTCTTACTCATAAAGACACAATTAGGGTCGATGGATCACATCCCTTCGGTTACGACTACCAAAATCATATTTTGATAGTGTACCTAGAATTCTTTCGGATTTGCGAATCATACCATATCAAAGAATCAATCATCTTAATGACTTAATTGACAATTGGGAATTATCTATTCTCGACATTGATAAGAAACTCATAATTTCTCTTCAATGTATGAGAATACTTATTAGACAATCTAATGCGATGTGTTCATTTAGGTTAGGTTAATTTCATTTCATCCCACACAATCAGTTTTATCTTTGGATTGTATCCAATTCCATTTTACTACCAATAATTTCTCAAAGAAAATTCTTCACAATGAAGTTGGTAGTTCTTGAAACAACAATTGTTTCTCGATACAATGGAATATGTATTCATAAACACTTTATGAATTGCCTTTTATTTAAAACTGATTTAGTTTTTTTTACAAAACTTATGGTCAAAACATAATATGTCATCTGATGACAGACTTTCCCAAACTCCTTTTGGGAGATTTATACAAGATTCCTCACAAACAATTATTATGTGTAGACTTTTGACTCGTACAACCTGCCAACTCCTTGACCTTGGATATGTTGGGGTTTCTTATAAACCCTTATCTTGTATGACTTTGTAAACTATTCTTTGGATGATATTAGTTTTAACCTAGTCCACTACTCGTAAGTACACATCTTATAGAAAGAATTTATCTCAACTGTACTCATCATTAATTGTGCTTTGTCCAATAAAGTTCGATTACTCCTTATCAATACATCATTATGTGTTGTAGGGAGGATTTACCTTTGAGATTGAACCTTTATTCATTTTTAGTTACATTCGAAACTCTTACGAATATGCTCACCTTTTTTATTAGAATGAATCATTTTATTTTATTGCATGTTATTTTATTTACTTCTATTTTATACTCAATGAGTTTACAATTGACATACTACATATGTATCAAATGCATATGTCCATGTTGGTGATAACTCATTGGTGAATATGATAAAGTATGTGGAGCCATCTTGGTATTAATAGACTTATGATTGCATACATCAATATGTGTCAATTCAAAGAGTTAATTAACTCTAATGATAC